>OZ008340.1:16410361-17610361 GCA_963931975.1 Cataclysta lemnata | reverse complement strand
TAAATGTCCGAATAGTCCAGTGATGTGTGTTCCTAAGATTTGCCAAATGAATGGTGGTAAAATTACGAAATTCCACGGACTTCGAACATTTACCGATAAGAGTTGGTAAATCTTTGGTTCTAACAGAATATCTTAGGATTTAACCTAGTTCGGGGTTTTACAGTAATATATATAATATAAAACCGTTATTTAATATGAAGAGAAACACACAATGATCTCTCAAAAAAATCCATTGTTTCGAGATTTAAAGGACTATCGATTAGAATTAAATAAATTGGTAATGTTTTAACCAATCTGAATTTAAACAGATATCTGCAATGAATTGAATACTCACATACATAAATTACATACATGGATTTTACTGTAATACAATAATGTTCTCTTTTATTAATACTACAATGTTAATAATAATTGGATTAAGAATAGTTATTTGTTGTACGTGAGTGCAAAGTTGTTTTTTAACCGCGTGCTCAATTTTGATGACCGAGCTAGCGAAGGATTCTAAAATTTAGAATCCTGAGCGATAGCGAGGGAATCAAAAGAGCACAAGGTGAAAAATCTTTGCACTCGAGTGCAACACGTAACTTTTCATCCCACCCAACGAGGAAATTGCAAAATACAAAAAAAAATACAATCACAACAGTTTCTGTTTTCACCCAGAAACTTCCACAACACCCTCCCATTAACCCAAACACACTCAACACCCACCCAGAAACACCCACAACAGTCACACCCGCAATACACACCCATTCACCCAGAAACACCCACAAAACACCCATTCACCCAGAAACACTTACAAAACACTCATTCACCCAGAAACACCTCCAAAACACCCATTCACCCAGAAACACCCACAAAATGTCCAATCACTCAGACACACCCACAAAACACCCATTCACCCAGAAACACCCAAAAACACCCATTCACCCAGAAACACCCATTCACCCAGAAACACCCACAAAATATCTAATCACCCAGACACACCCATAACATCCATTCAGACACCCACAACTGCCACCCAGTCACGCCCACAATACTCACCCATCCATTCAGACAAACCCACAAAACACCCATTCACCTAGACACACCCACAAAAAACCCATTCACCTAGACACACCCACAAAACACCCAGACACCTCTAACACCCAGCCATCCACCCAGCCACACCCGCAAAATTTATCCTGACACACCTGTAAGTACCTAATAAAAATTACCGTCCCTGATGGAGTTCCGAGACGGTCAATCAGCTTGAGTCAAGCACGTTAATTTTCTGTATATTTTTGTTCCGTTGCTAGTGTAAACAAATCAAACAAACCTAAAAAACTTTTAAATGCTTGACTCAAGCATCAAGCAAGCATTGTAGACGATCAAAATGTTTAAAGCAAGATTGACGCCAAGCTGATTGACCGTCATGGAACTCCTAAGTTTTAACAAATTTATGACGTGAAAAGAAAATGGCGCGCGCAAAGCAATTTACAAAAAAAGTACACCAAGAAGGTTCCGAGTCTGAGTTTTTAACAAATTAAAATTGGTTGCATGATAATTTCGGCACCATGGAGGTAGAAATAAATAGGTATAAATGATGTTTTGAATTCACAAACTCATTGCATACGATGTTCTAAATTCAAATTTACTTTAACCTCTAGAGGATAAAAACGGCTTTTGCACTGAGATATCGAAGAGCAAAAACGCTTTTTCCGAGATGGTGGGATGAAAAATATCTTTGAAATCGCCTCATTTTTAGGAAAGCCAATATATAAGTTCAAATGCTACTTTATGTAACCAGTGGATTACTTACATCCTTATTCATTACAGAAACATTGCTTTGTTAACGTTTATTACTGTATTCTTAATAAAGTTGAAAGATTCTCACTGAAATCTCAAATATTTCATCTCCGTAATATTTTCATAAACTATAAATTGAAATATGAATTTTCGCTTCAAGTGCAGGAATGTGAAATATTCATTGGAGCGTTTCATTTTGTACATTAATTTAATAATCTTTCGATTGGATTGTATGTAATTTCGAAAAATTGTTTTATTTATCTGAACAATTAAGCTACCATTGTAATCTACATTCAAACATCAAAAGATCATTTGTGGGCCGAGAGTTAAATTGTAATCTTTAAACATAAAAATATTAACTTTTAAGTAGTATTTGTTATTGTAGATCGTGTTAATTGTAAAACAAATATAATAATATCTTAGATTTGTGATTTAGGATGTTTTGGTCAAATTCCAGATACACAATATTTTTGTCGAGTTAAAATTTTGTGTATCTGAAAACACAATCTAACGTAAGCACATTTATTATTATTTCTATCAACAGTCTCCTATCCTGACTAGGGAGCGAAAAAATAACGCTAGTCCCGACTAATCCCATGGGTATCGTAAAAGTCGACTAAGGCGGATTGCCTGGTGTAGACCAATAAGCACTTTGGGGCACACCCGATTGGTGGAGGGCAAAACACCATCAACAGCATACCCAAAGAGGGTTGGTGTCAGGCAGGCGGCCGGCTGTAAAACCTAAGCCAAAATCTTGAACATTATGTATCGAAAAGTTGTCATCTTTCCGTTCATCGGTCTCTCGACTTTCCATTAATTCTCTATAGAATCATTAATCAAGCGCTAAGAACTTTTCGGTGTGATGGATGATAATTAATTCAAAGGGATTTCATGGCTAAATGCCGTCTGACCGATAGAAACATAATAACCTGGGAATGAGCTAGGAAGATGAAGGAATCGCCCTTTACGACACACGCGAAGGTACTAACATACCTTCGCGTGTGTGCAGAGGTGTGTAGGGGTGCCCATTGTATTCTGGTCACCACACGGCAAATGGCCTTCGAAATATTTTGTAACATTTATTTGATTGTTTGCGTGAGTTTTGGGTTTTTTTACTAATGCGCTACTCCGATACGGAACCTTCAATATGAAACCCAAGAGCTGCTCGACAGCGAATAAACTTGTTCTTATTAATAAGCCGGCATTATAAAAACACATTAAAATTTCCATTATCCTTAATAAAGCTTTATTGGCAATGTAAGAAAGATAATTTTACCTTGAGACAAGTTTTTAGGCCGCATTTACTTCTAAGCCAATTAGCCGTGTGGTGACGGCTGATCGAATAAAACACGAGGTAGAGATTGGGGGGTGTGTCACCCCCCCCCCCCCCCATCTCTCCTGCGCGTAGTACAAGGCGACTAAGGGATAAAACAGTGATGAGGAATGGGCTGCAGCGTTCTTATTGTACCACCTAGCAATTTACTGCGATTTATGTGCCCGGTATATGGTTATATGCCTAATTGCCCCTAGACTATCCCCTCCTAAGGGGCTGGAGGGATACCGGAGTGTTTTAGAGGGTATTCCCGGCATAGAAATACGCCGGGGAAGTCCTACACTCCCCAGCCGCCTAGAGCGGCCAGTATAGGTGCATAGACTGCATTCCACTTTTAAAAAAACAAGTGATGAGTATCTACTTAAAAAACTTAATTAAGGGAGCAATGACCTTGCGAATGGCTGTTTCGCAAGCTATTACGTACAGTTATAGTTAGCAACAAAATAAGATGAGTTGACCAATCTAAATGGATGACGTATGGCAAACAACGTGACGTTGCTACAGGTAAGTTCCACCGATGACTATTTTGTGGGAAAAACAAATGACCATGCACCTCCAATTTAATCTGCAATTAAGTTTCGGCAACTCTACCTAGGAAAATACTGTATAGTTATATATTTTTTGCTTACTTAACGTATGTAGTTATGTACAATCAACAGAATGTCCGGTCTCACAATATTATGTCATATTTTATCAATTTTGACTCTGATGTGATTTACGTCAAATGAGTTAAGACGAGTGCTCGTTAGATAAAATAAATAAATAAATATTTTTACACTCACACCTATCATCTAGCCCAAAGTAAGTAGCCTAAGCAGTTGTGTTATGTATACTAGATGACGGATATATTTTTAATATAATTATGTATATAAATGTTGAAAATATACTACATAAACATATACACAACCATGACTCGGAAACAAACATTTGTGGTCATCACAAAGATTGCCCCTACCAGGATTCGAACCCGGGACCTCTTGGCCAATACCCAGCAATCTGAGCATTCGACCTCCTTTTTGTGTAGAAAGGAAATATTTGTTATTCTTAGGAAAGGTTCATAATGAAGGCCCGTGCCCAGCAGTAGGGACAATAAAGGGCTGGTGATTATTATGATGAAAGTCACGCCTTTTTTATGCTGAGCGGTGACCATTTTGGTTCCGTTATTTTCATTTGGCTAATTTTATCGTAAATTTTTTTTTGTCTTATACCAAATAAGCATTTTTTCTTTCTTTCAAGTCAAAAGTGCAATTTTGGAAAAGTTTTACTCAAATTCCAATGTTTTTTTTTTTCGAATAACTTTAGTCTATAATAAGGTCCTGAGTCCTGATACTTGTTGTAAATTAATAATGACAGTTTTATGTAAGGTAAGTACTTATGTAATGAACGTTAAAATCTCATTAATATGTCATTAAAATCGGTTCAATTTACGTATGTAATGTTATTGCTGATAATATTAATATACTTACTACGTTTAGATAAGTGCCAGAGTATATCTATTCTGCAGGTGTTCTGGAGTAGAACATCACAGCTATTAACTTTAATTTTTTTTATTAATTTACATGTGGTCAGTATTATCGAAAAACGGCCATAATTAATCGTTATAATAACAAACCATTTATCAAAATTTGTTTTGACCAATTTATCTTTGCAATTTTTAGATATTACTAAAACAATAAAGAAATAATATTATTTTATTTAAAAGAAAATTAAGTCCAAAATTCCAATTCATACTGCTCAACTGCTTTTGGTTTAGATATTAAGATATTATTAACAAGTAAAAGTGAATTGTGCTTAGAAAAAGTTCGAAAAATTTGTCTTGATGCGGGCCGAGTGGTATAGGCATCTGCCCGGATCACAGAGGACGCGGGTTCGATTCACGCAACATCGCATTTTTCGAACTTTTCCCAGACACAAAATTTTCTTCGTACCTAATAATCTTTCTAACATCTATACCTAGAATGTTCAAATAACAAATAAAATTATAATGCACTAATGCAGTAATTATATCAATAAACAATAAAAAAGTAAAGGCCTTTATTAATTCATCTTACATCGGACAGGTTTTCGCTGCAAACCCATCTTACCTAACTGTCCAATCATGATTAAACGAAACACGTTTCTTCATTAAAAACTGCTGATTCTCAGAAACTCTCGAGGCCACAGACCAAAGGCATTCTATTCTATCCGGCACAGACGTGACTCCCAGTGTCAAATCAGCAAAAGGATTTCCCTTTACCCGCCGAACCCTAAGAACGCGACCACATACAAACTCATAAATTAAAATACAAGTTATATTATCATCGGCATTCCGTGGCCGAGCCACAGCACAGTCAGTAGTCAAACCACTGTGGACCCGGCAACATGTTGAAGTTATTCATTTGTTTCCTCGTCGTTCAAGCCGTCGCGGCTCACCGCAGCTGGGGCAACCAACACCCCAGCTGGGGCAACCAGCACCCCAGCTGGGACAACCACCACCCCAGCTACTGCAACCACAAGCATCACGACTACAAGTACATGCAGAACAACAACAACCAATTCTACGAGCTCTCCTGGGACGTGGTGAGACTGGATAGGAAGAGTCGGAACCTGTGCCGTAAGACAGAGAACTCTGCTAGGGAGACGTACTTCGCGAACAGTTACAAGCTGTCAGTGCCGCTAAGTGACTTCAATGAGGAAGAGATAAGTGTCAAAGTTCGCCACCGAGTGTTGTACATAGAAGCCTATAGGGAGAGCGATCGCAAGCTGTTCACGGAGCTTAAGATTTTGCCCGTCTTCGTCAAAGCGAGCGATGCTGCCTGGACCTTTGCAGACGGCACGTTGGACATAGACATCCCCTACAAGTTCGCTCTGGGACAAGAGACCTTGAAGACTTGCGACGATCCCATAAATGAAGCCGAAATTGTAATACAGAAGGCGGACGGTATCGACGTGAGGTTCGGAAGTTCCGCCGAATCTTCGACGAATACAGCTGATTCGACCCCTGCCCCGCCTCCAGTTAGCGATAACGTGGTCTAAAAGTGAAGTGCTGATAATGAAACTTGTATAAATGAGTACGTATGTCAATTTGTATTTTGTGTCACATAATACAATATAAATATTGTGTTTTTTACGAGGTTTATTTTGATTGGCAATAATGCAAACAGCGCCATCTGTTGGAAGGCGGGTGTACTTTTTGCTGGGGACAATGCGTTTTGCTTAATATTAAGCATAACCAGTTGAGCAAAGGTTTGAGACTGAAAACAGAAAAAGGTTCCCAAGGTTGGTACGGTCGGCCAAGAAAGTGGTGTTCCAGTTTTAATTTACTATGCTAATTTAATAGTCATCGAAAATTACAATAACGTTCATACTAACAACTGTGACAAACGTCAATATCTTAAGATAGGTAGCAATGTTGTCAGATCAAGGTACAAGCAAAACAATTGCCACATCGCTTACTCACTTGCGTCAATTAACTTTAATGAGTATTTAATGTCAAAAAATTTCATTCAAAACAAGACCATAGACCCGGCAAGAATAGCGACTACTTTTGAATTGTCATTTTTTGACGTTAAGTACTCATTAACGTTATTTGACGTCTCTGAGTGCGGCAGTTAGTCACCTTGTAAGACACTAGACACCCGCGGATGAGATTAGGGGGGATGACAATTGTATTCTGCTCTGCCGTCAGCCCTTTAATGTCCCCACTGATGGAGCACATGCCATCCCTGTGGATGGAAGGATATAGATAGGTAGAATGAGCCAAAACCTATCACGCTGGCCCAGTGCGGATCGGTGGACATGTCGTGGCCAAATCGTAGAATTGATCACTTCATGATGTGGCCGACATATCATTAATGTAGTTAATGTTTAGTATTTTTAAGTTGAGCTCGTTTTTTGAGTGACTTAAAATGTAAAATTCTAATAATTTGGTGTTGTAACGACCTTTCACTTCACTTTTATCTTCCATTACAACCTTACTAATAGTTTGTTTATTATATTATTTGTCCGTCATGATGCATCACAAAAACAAATCGAAATAAGCGCCTCTAACGGTGGTTAATGTAACTATTTTACGATATGATTAATAATGTTTGGCCTTATCATGAAATAACCATGCGTTTAGCTGTTCATCATGTCGCTAAACGTTGTTTATTCATTGATCTGGTCAGAACATTATCATGATATTGTCAGTTAGAGTTGGCCATTTCAATGTTGGAAATGGTCAACCACATCATTAAGTGATCAATTGTACGATTTGGCCACGACAGATATAGCACTGCCCTATGGAGCCCCTTACGACATCTACATCTAAGTGACCTTCAAATCCTGAAATCCTTTAGGCCTTAGTTTTTCTTTTAAAATCATTGCAAAAACGATTTCATCGTTTACCTATTTCTTTATTTATTACAAATATAAAGTTAAGGTGCCAAAGTGCGCCTAATAGCAGGCAAATGCACCTACCACAAATATCTCGAAATTTTTTTTTACTTTAAATTAACTTTAGCGTCGATAAAAGTTGTCATATTAGTACCCAATTGATACTTTTGGAGACACTTACCCGCTAGGCGCACTTTGCCATCTTCACCTATTACTGAATTAGTCAAGTCACTCGTCAACATAAATCACAATTCACGTTATCATCAGCTGACTGTTATATAAATATAAATATTTTTACACTCACACCTATCATCTAGCCCAAAGTAAGTAGCCTAAGCACTTGTGTTAAGGATACTAGATGACGGACATATTTTTAATATAATTATGTATATAAATGTTGAAAATATTCTACATAAACATATACACAACCATGACTCGGAAACAAACATTTGTGGTCATCATAAAGTTTGCCCCTACCAGGATTCGAACCCGGACCTCTTGGCCAATACCCAGCAATCTGGACATTCGACCAAGGTGGCCGTCAAATTGTTATTTTATTGTGATTATGATTTAGTATCACGACTACTTATACTTAATGTTTACATTGTTGTATTATGCACTTATAGAAGTTAGAGTTAGGTAAGTAAGATAGCTCATCCCAGGTTGAGGAAAATAACAATATCACATCTTAAATACAAAAAAGATACAACTCAAAATTGCACTCCTGCAATAGTAAGTCTTAAGATCATGAATTTAGGACACACAATGTTTGTAAGTATTTTTGAATTGCGTCTCTCTTTTATTAAATGATCCATAATATCATGCTGGTGTCTCATCTTGTAGCTGCGACCTGCAACTAAACGGTTATCTGTTGAACAACAGTTAACAAAACGTTTACTAAATTATAAGATTCAATATTCTATAAAATGTAATAATTAAGTGCACTTTATATAATAAGTTTTCCTTAATCAGTAAATGCTAATTATACATTTAAGAAATGTGTGTAATTATGTGTGTCAATGGTTGAGGGTTCTATGTGATACCATCGGGTGAGATGAAGGCCACAAGCTTCCCTGTCTAACATAAAAATTCGATTGAAGAAGTATACCTTCTAATCAAAACTACACTTAGAAAGTGGACAATAAACGACTTCTAAATTACTTCTACTTCTAATGAGTCTGCAGCTCATTCCTGATACTTACTTAACCATAAGGTAATACTGGTTTAATACATTTTTGCAGTTCAATTCACTTATTGATCATTAAGACCCATTTAGTTTCACTAAAATTTCCCCTTTTTGAATCCTTAACGAGCGTCCTGCTGTTTCAACAGATAATAAATAATGCAATAATGACCATGGTATAGTTAGTATGTATTTAGTAATAGACGTAATCTAATACTTTTCTTTGTTCAGTTCACTCTGTTGTAGAGGCCCAGGACTTCGTTATAAATGCTGCACAGGTAGGCGCCTCATAACTGAAGATTAAGTTATTTTTTTCCAAAACTGCCGGCCTTGCAGTTACAACTGCATCACTATTAGCCCTTTCTGTGACTTACTTACTGAATTCCATTGAAAAGTATCATTTTTGTATAAAAAATGTGGTTAGAGAAAGTTCTGAAAATTCCCTGCATCAAGATTATAATTTTTCGAACTCTTTCTAACCATCGTGGTTATATTTCTTGTAAAAAAAGTGACATCCAAATATAGGAGTTGTTTATTGTCACTACCTAATTGTCGACAACGTGACCAATCACACACAATCCGCAACGAGCCAGCGTGGTAGGTTGGGGCCCATTCTCCCTTCATTCTTCCATCCTAGGGGAGCCAGAACCCAGCAGTGGCGACATAAAAATGGCTGGTAATGATTGATCACAACAATTCGACGTAGAACTTACGTACGTAACGTTGATGTGACGTTATAATACTAACTAATTAAGTTACTAAATATTTTGGACGCTGCTTTGTTTGACCCTGCCATGCGTCATACAACTAACGATTTGTCAACACCGATAATAATGCTTTGTCGCTTTTGTTGGGTATAATAAGAAATAGGCTATGACAGGCGAATCTGCAATTTTCCATTGGCTGCAGTGAATCATGGCTGATTTGCTCCAAATTATTAGCTACCAGCTCTTTGAGACAAGTGGCCAATCTATTCCAACGAATTGAAAACAAATGTATGAAACTGACGTATTACAGAGAAACCAACATGGCGACCGTCTTGTCAAAAATGTGAAACGTGTAGTTGTCAAAAGTCGATAGAAACGTTGTATCGTTAGCTACTTGCCTAGGCCTCCACTACCATTCCAGATATCTGATGTAGTAAAATTCAGGCATTTTATTTAATAAATATAATTTTGGCAGACATAGTAAACGTAAAATCTAATTAAAAATCTATCTGTAATGCACCGGAACAAATTCCACTTCGTTCTTCAGATCGACTGCGTACGTCGTCGCCTCCACAGGACTCTTCTTCCCTCCGTGTGTTTCAATCTCGTTCTCTTTGCTATCAATACCCAGAACACCTACATCAGCATCTCCGGTCGTGCCTTCAGATTTGTCCATTTCTTCGCGACTTCCAGCGTCTTTGGGACGAATTGTGAAGCTCTCTGTAGTCGTGGGTGCCTCCGTAGTAATCACGTTCTTCAGCGGGAAGTCGATTGTGAGGAGGTCGTTCTTGAATGTCCATACACCGCGAACGTCTACATTCGAAGGGAGATTGCGAACGTCGACGAAGCTCTTGGCGATGCCTTCGCTTATTTGGTGCACCGCCTGCACCATGACAACTCCATCGCGAGCTTTGACCACAATATCCTTTTCCTCGAATCCAGGCAGAGAAATCCTGATCTTGTACTGGTTGTCTTCAACGCCGGCGGTATCTTTAAAGGTGGGGAAATGCTGATGGAAATGCTGGATCATTTCGTTCACTTGTCGCATCTCGGTTTCCAGGTCAGACCAGAAACGGCCGGTGTCGAAGATGGAATCGCCGAAGGAGGGGTGGCTGAACTCCCGGTTTCTGAAGTCATCGTAGAACGGGGAATGGCGGCCGTGGAAGCGAGGGGCCGCGCTGGCTGCGGCCAACAATCCAAGGAGTAGCACAGAGATCATGATCCTTGAGCGTTCAGTTCTTGACTGACACGAGTGGAGTGACCGATACCATTTATACGCGCCCCGCCGGGTTATAGGCTATCGCAGCCTTTATCAGTGAATTCTAGAGCCATACTCTTAATAAAGGCTCGGACTGATGAATCGTTTCTTGGAACGGTCGCCTAAGATAAGCTAACGTTATTTGAACTTTCGTACCTTATAAGTAACGATCTATATGGCATGACGGGGAAACTGTTTTGGCATTCCCTAGGTACTAGTGCCTGTTTACAAAAATTGCGCATTAGAGATGTTTCTCTTGAAATTTCCGAAATGGAGTACTTAAATTTAAATGTTGGGTCATGTTTATGAAATGAGATAACCAGCAAACCATTTCCGTGTAAATGGTAATGATGTTTGGAAATTATTGTTTACACAAGAAATAAAATTATCAAAAAAAAATTAAGTTAATCTACATACATACCTACATACACATACATACATACACACATACATATACATACATAAATCACGCCTATATCTCCGAAGGGGTGGGCAGAGATGAACTAGCACCCACGTTTCGCCAACTGTGGCAGGTGCCATGTAATACGTGGCGAGCCTATTGCCATTTATCGGGCACAAAAGTTGCAGTAAATTGCTAGATGGTACAAGAGGGAACGCTGCTGCCCATTCCTTATCACTGATTTATCCCTAGTCGCCTTGTACGAGACGTCGACACGCACGGAGAGATTTGGGGTGGTGACAATTATATTCTACTCTGCCGTCACCACACCAATAGTTATACCTACATACATCACGCCTATATCCCTGAAGGGGTAAATGGAGGTGAAATAACACTTAACACCCACCTTTCCAATTAAGTTAGGTCCCATGTAATAGGTGGCGAGCCTATTGCCATATATCGGGCATATATATTGCAGTATGTGTTATGTGGTAAAAATGTGGAACGCTTCACGATTTTGCGTGTCTTAGGGCCGGTTTTTTGATGCATAGATAACTTAACCAATTGTTAAAAAAATGTTACTTATCTTTAAATATCAGACTGATATTTATCCATTAGTAACATTAGTAACTAAAATTGTTACTAATGGTTACTTATCAGACTGATAGTTAGTAATTAGTAACAGTTTTTAACAATTGGTTGAGTTAACTATGGATCAAAAAACCGGCCCTTAATCTAACTTGTTAGATATACTTACTGATTTGAAAAAGACTTTGTTTTTCATCAGTTTTCTTATAACAGCGATCAGTAAATGGGCAGCAGCATCCTAGCAATATACTGCGATTTACGTGCCCGATTGATGACAATAGGCTCGCAACGTATGATATAGGACCGAACATAATTGGCGAAATGTGGGTGTTAATCCACTTCGGCCTACCCCTTCGGGGATATATAGAATAAATAGGCGTGACGTTATTTATGGACTCGTAACACCAACCAAAAATTCTCATATGTTCCATCGTCTACTATTTCTGCTACCGAAAAACACCCATATTTGCACACAGACTTAGTTTAATGTGAAACGCGCAATATGCTTATCACTAAGCGACTTTGTTGCGCTGACCTTAAAGTCTTCATTGCTACACATAAATAATGTGTTTTTTTCAAGCAAAATAGTTCTAATTACTATGAGTATTTAAGTATTAGTTATCGATGTCTCTTTGTAGACTTCTCGGGGCCTAGACAAAGTAACATACCGACAAAGATAACGAAATTCGATAGAGCAAAAGGTATGGGATTTGACGTAAGTCGTCGAGAAATCACGTGACTAAAATCGTCTTCGTAAGTTCCTAGTTATGTTGGTAGCGCAAGCTAAGACGCTGTAGATACCAAAGTAATATGGCTGATCGTGACGAATTTCGACACGTTATCGTTATGAAACGATTGCCACTTGGCTACGGGCCCTGTTTTTACATAAACATTTGCGTTAATCACCAAACATAACGCAGTGAAATATGAAGCTTAATACTCTCGCAGAGAGACTTTTTTAGAACTGTCTAGTCCAGAAAATAAAAATGTATTGTTCTTCAGTCGTCTGTACGTGAGTAATTGATTACTAAATTAAGAAAACAAAATTTGCTCTAATTGTTTTTAATGGATCCGTTAAGAGTTCTTCGTTAGTGACTGATATAAGCTTTCTTTGTATTTATTTTCATTCTTAACCTATACAAAAATGTATTATGTATAGGTATGTATTCCATGCTGGTCTGGGAGTGAAAACTGAATAACATAGAATGTGCATAAGCCCCGTCTCACCCCAGTAGCAAGGGACGTAGACAAAATGTCCTCGGGGAAAATAAATTATTTTCCCAGTGGTAGAGATATATTATATATTATTGTCCACGTCCCGTGCTAGACCTTACAGGGGTATCGTAAAAGTCGAATAAGGCCTAAGGCAGATTACTCGGTGTAGCCAATAAAAACTTTGTGGCACCCGAATGGTGGAGGGCAAAGCACCAACAACAGCATACCCAAAGAGGGTTGGTGTAAGGCAGACGGCCGGCTGTAAAACCTAAGCTAAAACCTTGAGCAGTATGGTTTGAAATGTTGTCATCCCAATCACTCTTTCCGTTCATCGGTCTCTGGACATGGTCCTTTCCGTCTCTTTTTTATACATTTGTAAACGATCCAGGACCTTTTGAAAACGATGTAGACAGGGTTGGTGGCAAAAGCTACAGAGAAACACCCTTTTTGTAGTCCAGGAGGACTGTATTTATGATCGACGTAGCAAAATGCAATTGACAAAGTGTCAACAGCAAAGCGAGTATCAAAAAATATTAAAAAGTAAACAGAAAAATATCAAAAAGGATTGATACAAAAGTATCAGTCAGAACAGCAACAACATTTTTATTCATCACTAGCACTTCAGCGGTGCGATCGCTAATATGAATCAAATGGCGGTGGATGGCTTGATGACTTCTGACTGATATTAATGGAAGAGGACACATACTGCGCGAACCCCAGATAAACTGAGAATAAAAGAAATTAAAAAATAACTGCATACGAGGACTTGATAACGAATTTTTGTATTATTTAAACAACATAGTACGACCATTTCCTTTTCGTTCCTAGACTCCCAGAAGGTCATGATTTATGATCTCATGCGACATCTAGACGCTCATCACATTACGTAAGCATACTATGACATCACTCGGTAGGTAGGTACCAAACTCCTGGGGGGAGACTGGTGAATTGCCTCGCGGGGGACCCCAGACTCTCCCCACTCAAAGGGCTAGGGGACACCGGAGTGGTTTATTAGTGGCGTATTCCCGACTGTAAATAGTAGGGCGAGTCCCACACACGTCAGTCGCCTAGCTAGAGGCTTGTGAGTAAATGCCTTCCACTCCGTCAAAAAAAAGGTACGTACCTACCTAACAAAGTGCTAGTTAGGTAGGTATAGGTACCTACCTAACTATTACCTGCCTATGCACAGACGTGCACGATGACACAACACGTACAGCACCTAGGGTCGTATTTTCTCCCTTTTGGACTTCGATGACGAATATAATGTTAACTGCGCGATGATAGTTCAAAAAATAACGGTGTGCTGAAGGGGAACGCCAATTTTGGCCAAGGAGAAAGAATATGTGGCCGTGTGGTGACGGCAAATCTGTCCCGTGGGTGTCGTACAAGGCGACTAAGGATAAATCAGTGATGAGGAATGGGCAACAGCGTTCCTCCTTGTAATGTAATTTAAAAACCGGATAAATGGCAATAGGCTCGCCACCTATTACATGGGACCTAACATAACTGGCGAAACGTGGGTACTAGTTAACCTCTGCCTACCCCTTCGGGGATATAGGCGTAATTTATGTTATGTATGTATGTAGAAAGAATAAAGATAAGTAGGTAGGTTAGAAAATTTTAGTCTTTAATTTCACCTGATGGCAAGTGACGATAATGGCAGAAGATGGAATTGAGCTTCACCCTCAACCACAGAGGGACTGGCTACCTTAACACACATTGATGCAACACAATAATGCTGTTAACATTATAGTAGCGACAGATTCTGATAAGATGGATTTAGCGAGGACACATTAATAGAAATGATTCAATTATTACAATAAATTTGCCTTATTTTCATTAAACCGAATACAAGTCACCAAAATAATTGAGTTTTTAATAAAACAGTTTAATTTTAACATTAACGAATTTATTACACCACGTAAAACTTATTCAAGGGACTGTTAGTGCATACTTAACATAGGTATTCTTTAGTAAAACAAAAATAATACCAGTTCGTGTAATCACTAGATATAAGGACGGAGGAAAACAAATCTTAACACACGGTCGTTGTCTACAGCAGAGAAAACACTCGAAAATACACAAAACTCATCCACCATACAAGTGATACAAGTGAAAACGCAGCAACTACTAATTTATTGATTATATTCTTGTGAGTGACACCACTTTAATTTGTTGCATTTCTTTGCTATATGGAAATAATATTTTAAAAACCAGCTTAAATATAATTTGAATTTTACAAATAATATGGCAGTTAAAAAAGTACGAAAAATTATGATGCGGGAACTATTTTTCTAACCATATTACCTATGCTTTGTAATATTTATTTCTATTCTATATAATGTTTAAATGAAAATCAAAAATAATTATTTAATATTACATTTATTTTATATGTGAAAATAAGTATTGTTTTTAAATTAAATAGAAAATAAATACCAAGTTAGTAGTAGCAGTTAGGTGTAAAGTTCAAAATTGTGTCTATTCAACCCGTTTTAGGGTAATCATATTCTCGGGTAGTGACATCTAGCTGCATTTTGGGTAAACTGTGTTATGGGCAAAATCCTGTAGATGGCGTTAATTTCTTTTAAACATTTTGCAATGTTATGAAGGAATAGGAAATTTCCGAAAGAAAAAAACAATAATTTATCATCAATGTTATGTTATTTACCATATCGATAGAAAATTTAAAAAATATAGCTATTAGATAAAAATTAATGTCGGAATAAAGGAGATAGGAACATGGTTTACAAGAATAAAACAACCAAATTATTGACTAGACTAGAGTGCCATTATTTATTGTGAATAAATCTTTACAAAGAAAAGACGTTCTTAATGTAATAAAAACAATAAACAAGGAATGTAATAAATCAAATAACTAGCTTAACCAATTCCTACGTACTGTATAAAGTTAAATTGTTTTACACTTGCTTCTTTACAGGGCCGGTGTGGATAATGGGAACAACTCTTTCGTTGGATGATGATTTGGGTCGTTTCAATGGAGCGGATATGGTCAGCACACCATCAGACGACAGCTTTGAAGTGACACTGTCAGGGTCAACGCCCTCAGGTAGAGCGCACCGCCTCGTGAAGCTCCTCGTGACAAAACCATGGTCATCAGCCCTTTCCTCGTGCTGAGCATCAACGACTACGAACCCGTCGACGGTCTTCACTGTCACCTCCTCAGGGGAGAAGTGTTGGATGTCCAAATTGAATTGGAATTTGTCCTTGTCCTCTTTGATTGCGGTGATGTCTCTGGCTGATTGGAGGTCTCCCAAGCTGTCACCATGACCATGGCTCAAGTGTGGAATGTTTATGAAGGGTAGCAGATCTACCAGGGCAGGCTGTTCTGGTAGGTGACGAACGGCAGGGCGCTCGAACTGTACGAAGACTGGATACCTCGACATGATTATGGAGGTCCGAGAGTTTCTTTGAAACACCGAAAATTAATTAGACAATTATTTCTTGGCGGATTTTTGACTAGAGGATATTACCGGTACGCTGGCAACGAGTTTATGGATATATAAGATACACTTTCACAAATACAGGGACTTTGTTGATTGCTATTTGCTCTGCGACACTTCTTTGCGATTTGTTTACGAATGACGTAGTAGCCGGCTTTATATGTAGGGGCAGGGCAGGGTCGATACTGCGCCCTCTAGTACCCGGTAGAATAATCTCGAACGTAAGCGTGGTGACGTCACAATGCTTTCCAGCAGGTCTTGTAAACATTTTAAGTGTAGATTTATTTTAAACAAACAATTTATTTATTTTAAATAAATTCCGCTTCTCATTTAAAGTATCAGTAATGTTACTTTTTATTTGTTACTCAAAGAATTTACTGTACAGAAAAGGTGGTGAGTCAATTAAAGTCAATTATAAATATAAACTGTGGTGACAGCAGAGCAGAATACAATTGTCACCACCCCCATCTTTCCCATGGGTGTCGTAAAATGCGACTTAGGGTAAAGACAGCGATATGTAATGGGCAGCAGCATTTCTGTTATACCTCCTAGCAATATATTGCTATTTATGTGCCCGGAAGATGGCACTAGGCTCGCCACCTATTAATTGGGCCCAACTCAATTGGCTAAAAGTGGGTGTTAATCCACCTTTACCTATCTACCTGGACCTAAAACACGCTAGGAAAAAAATTACAGTGTGTGATATAATTTCATGATATAACACTCACTTTTGCTATAGAATAATTCGATGCGGTTATTTTTAACTTTTTGTAATTCTAATTATATGTCAACTAAGCAATGCGATATGTTATTTTTTTAGGCAGTGTAATTATGTATAAAAGGTAAGGTAATAGGTTGTCGACTTCTGACTTTCATTCGGTTTTGCTACTTCCCACTAGATGGAGACTGTTGTTATACTGGTAGGAATAAACGCGAACCATCGAGTGCCAGGCGAATAGTCTAGATCCGTCTAGAATTTTTGCGAATATTCTAGATCCATCTAGAGCTTTCGGCAGGTACTCCGCGTCTTTTGTGGAAGTTGCCTAAATTGTTTGTCGCAACTATCCAACAGTCATGCATTACGTAAGATTACTAAAACTCAATATTATAAAGAGTTATATATAAGATAACTTGTGTTTGCTTGTAAAATAATGTATTGTTTGTATTACTGCCACACTCAGAGACGTCAATTAACGTTAATGAGTACTTAATGTCAAAAAATGACAATTCAAAACTAGTCGATATTCTTGTTGGGTCTATGGTCTAGATTCAAATGATTTTTTTTGACATTAAGTAAGTACTCATTAAAGTTAATTGACGTCTCTGAGTGCGGCAGTTAGACTTGAAATTTGTAGGCAGGTAATTAACGAATAAGTTAAAAATATGGAAATTACGATAATGAAATTGTTATAATAGTAGTAAAAAAGGAAAGAGTGATTAAAAAGGGATGAGGAGGCGAGGGGATATTATGATATTATAGATGCGTAGATGTATATTTTATTTTGTATGTTGTTAATGAGACTAATTAAATAATAAGTGTTTAATTCTGTATTTTGGTCAATTAATCAATTAATTTATCGAAAAATAATCCGGCAGTTTGATTTTTGTTAGTTTAAATAATTTTGTAAAACGTCGGGTGGTATATCCACACCCATCTGCCCGGAATACCGAGGACGCGGGTTCGATTCCCGCATCAAGGCTATAATTTTTCTAATATTCCTAGCCACAATTTCTTTCTAAATGTAAAACAAAATACACAGCCTACTGGAGCTCACCAACATTAAATCGGTGAATAAAAGATAACCGTCAGTTTTTTACATTTTATCATATGGAAGAACTTTCAAAAACTAACAGTTATTTTTAATCGCTTATTTTATGTGTTGGTGAACACGAGCCTAATAAATGTTGTTATCTATTTTGAAGGTTAATGTAAGCCGGCCGGCATGCTGTTTCTTCGTTGTGTTGTGTATACAAACACATTCCCAGTGGGACGCGTTCCTTTATACATTGCTCGCTATTAAGCAGCATTAGTAAAGCCGTGTGGTGACGGCAGAGTAGAATACAATTGTCACCACCCCAAATCTCTCCCGTGGGTGTCGTACAAGGCGACTAAGGATAAATCAGTGATGGAGAATGGGCAGCAGCGTTCCTCTTATATCATCTAGCTATTACCTACTGCGACTATTGTGCCCGATAAATGGCAATAGGCTCGCCACCTATTACATGGGACCTAACATAACTGGCGAAACGTGGGTGCTAGTTCACCTCTGCCTACCCCTTCGGGGATATAGGCGTGATTTATGTATGTGTGTATGTATGTAGTAAAATAGTGTAGCACACTAGCGGCGTTGTACACGAAAACGCAGAAGAATTCATGCGTAAATCGCTTAATCTGGACAGCACTCAGAGACGTCAATTAACTTTAATGAGTACTTAATGTCAAAAATTTTCATTCAAACTTGTCATTTTTTGATGTTGAGTACTCAATAACGTTATTTGACGTCTCTGAGTGCGGCAGTAAGACCGAAATATGAAGTTGTGAGCAGTAACGATCTATAGGATTGTGAAGTGCCGATACGCGGCGCGATTAATACCTACGTTTTCTTTTTGGATACTTGTCTATAGCGATAACATTTTCACACCCCTAAAACATTAGATAATGAGAAAATTTTTCTTTGGTCTTTTCTTCTTAATTAATTCATTTTAGTTAAATTAAAAAATATATACAATAATGCTCGAAGAAGTTTTTATGTATTATGCAAAAATAAAGATAATATTTCGATGCTACCTATTTTTATCAAAACGTACGAACCTAGTTTTAAATTATATTTACAACATATCCAAATATTATTAAAATTAGACTATGTTTACTGGATGAAAAATGGTTATCGCTTTTTGTACTAAAATTTACAGCTTCACAACCCTCTTAATTTCTTATAGTTTTTTCAAATGAAGTAGGTAGGAGAGGTACAATTTGACCTATCTAATCTTTAGAATTAAATGTTGATTACAACTACGAAATAAAAAACCAGGGGTTTCTTAAAATAGTTTATGTAATTATGTATTAATAAATAACAACAGTGCTGAAATTAGGTATTAATCACAGAACTAATTGTATCGTGGGAAATGAATCAGTCTTCGTAAACACTACGTAGATAGTAGATACATGCATGCACAATAGCACGCAGCACCTGAACAAGTATTCAGAACCAAAATACGGATTTCACTTAGGACTCTTTGGCTTCGAAGGTCGGGGAACTGATCTGCTTTTTGACTGGTCCAGTATGGATGATGGGTATAATCCTCTCGCCCGAAGAAGGCAGTGCAAGAACCCTGGGCGCAGTCACCGTCAGCACGCCGTCAGAAGACAGCTTGGATTCCACTGTGTCAGGCAAACACCCTTGTGGCAAGGCATACCTCCTGACGAATCGGCGGGAAATGTAGCCGTGGTGATCCTGTTTCTCATCGTGTTTACCCTCAATCGTGACGTATCTGTCAACAACTCTAACATCTATTTCTTCCGGGGCGAAATGTTGCACATCCACGTTCACGATAGTGATTGAGTTAAATTAATAAGGGAAAGTTTTCTATTATGCTATAATTAATAATGGAAGGCAGTCCTTTTAACCGAAGTGCCAGGACCGTGCGTACTCCTCCCCCCACGCCGCCACCCGCGCCTTCGCAGGATTCTGCGCCCGCGCCCTGCCCTCGTTCTAGACCTGCACTCCAAAAAGAGGACCTGGAAGTTATCCGTACTCCCGATATCCAAAAATGGATGAGTACTATTGAACAATGTTTGAATGAAGTGTGCCATATTGCTACAGAGGGCAAACTTAACACTGACCAAAAACTACGCATCAACAACCTGTGTAGAAAAGTAAGTCATGGAACTTCGCAAATGGCAGTACAGTACCAGTCCATTAAGCATAGAACCGTGCAAGCCCATTCCACTATCCAAACTTTGCAAGACCAATATGACCTAGCAAAGCAATTACAGTACCTCAGGTTAAATATTGCTGAAGCCGCAAAACCGGTTCCAGAAAAGTCTTTTGCAGATATGGTAAAGAAAGGTACGAACGACTATATACAGCCCTCAAAAGTTAGTTCAGTAGCTATTTATCCCAACGACAAGCTACAATCAAGCGAGGCCACAAAAAGTCTTGTCCAAAAAATTATCCGACCTGAACAAATGAAGTTGCAAGTAAGAGGCTTACGCAAGACTAAGAATGGCGGCGTCATAATCAGTACCGAGTCCAAGGACGACATTGAGAAGTTAAAAAACTCAGAACAAATTAAGAACTCAGGTCTTACCCTTGACGAACCACATAAAAGAAAGCCAAGAGTAGTGATTATTGGCGTGCCCTCATCTATGCAGGAAAAAGAAGTCCTTACATGTCTATACTACCAAAACTTGGCCGACGTGCTTCATAATTCCACCATCGAGACATTTTTACCTTCGATAAAACTGAGCCACAAATCGGGTAAGAAGGACGCGGAGACCTGTAATTATATAATTGAAGTTCCTGCATTTATTCGTAAAGCCCTCATTACAAAAGAAAGGATATTTATCAATTGGTCGTCATGTCCTGTTAGGGACTTTACTTTGGTCACACGCTGCTACAAATGCCAGCAATATGGTCACGCGGCCAAGACATGTCGAGATTCGGCACACACCTGCGGTCACTGTGGTATTCAAGGCCACTCTATAAAAGAGTGTACCAAATTAGCCGAGGATCCGAAGTGCGCTACTTGCATGCACTTCAAAAAACCTACTAATCACAGTACAGGGACTGCAGACTGTCCGGCAAAACAAATGGCAGAAAAGAGGTACATCAACTCTATTGATTTTGGGGGCGCCTAAGAGCGCCGTCTTTTTTAGTTGATTTGCAGAACTTTTTTCCGCTGTTTTTTTTTCTTTTCTTTGGTTTTAATTTTTAAAATCTTTATTAAGTATATTAATAAATGGTTAATAATTTAATTATTGATTTAGATAACTTCTCTGTATCCGAGTCTAAGGTTTCTGAGGTCGAGAATTGCAAGCAGTATCTGTCGTCTTACACCAACCCATTAACAATACTAACTCAGAATATCCGTAGCATTTTTAAGAATTTTAACAACTTTTGTACTTTTCAACACAGATTAAACATAAACTGTGACATTTATGTATTTACCGAGTGCTGGACCTCTAAGCAATATAACATGCCCACAATGCAGGGATATAATGCGTACAAAAGCAAAACCAGTTACAACCAAAATGATGGTGTAATAGTTTACATAAAAAATACATTAAATGTAACGGTTGAAGAACCAATTTTTCAGGATTGCAATAGATTGTTAATAAAAATTGGAACAGAATATGCAATAATAGCTTTATACAGACCTCCTTCCTTCAGGAATTTAAGCGCTTTCACGGAATCTCTTAACGATTGCCTAAATAAAGTATCCTCTTTTAGGAACTTAATTAAATGTTAGGTATAAGAGGAGTTCAGCTGAATCTTTTCAGGAGCTATTTAGAAGATCGTACCCAATGCGTAAGGTTAGGCAGTATCCTCAGTTCTGAGTTAAGGAGTACGTCCTTTGGCGTTCCTCAAGGAAGTATTTTAGGTCCTACCTTGTTCTTAATCTACATAAATGACCTTTGCAATCTGAATCTAGAGCATGGTATGATAATATCTTACGCTGACGATACTGCTCTCCTTTTTTCTGCCGACACGGAAGAAAACGTCTACAGATATGCGCAAAATGGTTTTAACATAGTGAATAACTGGCTTCAGTACAATTTATTAACATTAAATGCAGACAAAACAAAATACATTAAATTTTCTATCCAAAAAAAACCGTATCCTACTAACAGACATTTGCATGCTCACTATTGTGGATTTCCCACAAATGAACAATGCAAATGTCCCGACATTAAAGCCACAACCTCTATAAAATACTTGGGTATTATATTAGATGAAACGCTGTCATTTAAACCACATATCGAAGCTTTAAATAATAGAATCCGTAAGATGATATTTGTCTTTAAAAAATTACGCCATATTGCTGATCCGAAATTGATTAAACAAGTGTACTCCGCGCTATGTCAGTCCATACTAACTTATTGTATAACCACTTGGGGTGGAGCGGGTAAAACGCTCCTACTAACAATTGAGAGAGCTCAAAGAGCGGTTCTCAAGGTATCTACTTTCCGCCCTTTCTTGTTCCCTTCTAGCCTTCTCTATCACACTTGTGAAGTACTAACAGTCCGACAACTGTTCATACTGAACATAGTACTAAAACAGCACGCAGCCCTTCCCTACAGCACCGAATTATTAAACAAAAGGCGGAAAGATATAGTTTGCATTCAGACAACTTCGAAACACGCTTTTGCGGCAAAATTTTATAAATTCCTAGGACCTCTTCTCTATAATAGATTAAATTTTATGGTTAAGATTTATCCCCTGAACTATAAAGTTTGTAAGAAAGTCCTTCAAGATGCCCTTCAAAAGATGTCCTACGAAGATACAGAGAACTTATTATCTGTAATGAAGTAGTTCCTTATACTATAATAAATTTATTTCAAACAATATTTTCTCTATTGATTAGTTTGTATAACATTAGATTGTTTTTAGTTTAGTAGCAATTTTTGTACTCTTATTTTGATTATTATTTTTTAGACTTATTTTAAACGTAATCGCCTGAAACACAGGATATCCTAGTTCAGGCACCTATGTTATTATAATCTTACCATTGTAATTTTATTGCTATTGTCATTTATCATGTACGAGGCTTTTTTGGTAATAAATTATTATTATTATTATTAAATTATTATTACTTCAAACTTCTCTTTATTCGTCGTGATGCTGGAACCCATGTCCTGGATGGCCATCTGGTTCATTGCTGAAGCGAGCCTTTCCATGGGCTTCATCATATTCTCCCTTAAAGGGTATCCGAAGACATCTGGCCGTATGATCTCCTTCTCCATTAGCCTGAAAGGTCTGGTTACGTCGTAGTACGGACACAGCGTCATTTTTGCGTTTTCCTTTGATCACTTTTAAATTTTCGCTCTTTCACTTTTATCAATACAGAACTGCGACGCAGGAATTCCGGCCGCGTATATATAGAGCCGGCAGTGGGCGCCGCCCCCTGTTGAGCGTTTCTAGAACTGACAAGGTGTCTAGAACTCGGCAGGCGTTTCGAGAAAAAACAGTGTAAATTTAACAAGTGCGCCATCTAGCGGCGAGAAGTGAACCGGCCGTGGTTGCTTTGGCGATGAGACAAGCACGCACGCTAACTAAACAACAACATGTTGTTATGAGCCATAGAAATAAAGGATAGGTAATGGATATTAATACTACGGAATCCAGCTGTCGGCTAAACAATTTTATTTGCTTCTTTTTAAGAGACAATTATAATATTTTTATCTGGTGTTTCATGATCATAGCTGTTCAAACATGGGTAAAATATTGGTCAAGCCGTTTCAGAGGAGTTCGATAACAAACACTGTGACACAAGATTTTTACATAAGTACCTAATAGATAGATATACAACATGTAACAGAAAGAAGAACTTACCTACTAAAGCTAACTTACCTAACTGCCGCACAGTCGTTAATTAACTTTAATGAATACTTATTGATGGTTATTGATGATAATTTGGGGTGGTGACAATTGTATTCTACTCTGCCGTGTGGTGACGGCAGAGTAGAATACAATTGTCACCACCCCAAATCTCTCCCGTGGGTGTCGTACAAGGCGACTAAGGATAAATCAGTCATGAGGAATGGGCAGCAGCGTTCCTCTTGTACCATCTAGCTATGTACCTACTGCAACTTGGCTGGATAAATGGCAATAGGTTCGCCACCTATTACATGGGACCTAACATGACTGGCGAAACGTGGGTGCTAGTTCACCTCTGCCTACCCTTCGGAAATATAGGCGTGATTTATGTTATTGACACAAAAAAACCGCCAGATTTTAAAGAATGAAAACGCACGTCATTTCGCTGTAATATTTTCTCAAAGTCTGTTTATTTATTTTGTCTTTTTAAATTACCATGACTACCGTCAACTATGGTTTCGGATACAAGCTCAATATTTAACATCCTCCACAGCCAGAAGAAGAAACTACATAGTTCTTGTAATCGAAACATTACACAATCTTATTACCTTTTGTTACCTATATTCTAACTAAAATATGATTAATTGATTACAAAAGTTCTTACTAAAAATATTATTATAAGATTGTTACTCTAAGGCATACATTTAAACGTTATACAAAAAAAACTCAAATAAAAGTAACAATCGTAAACAAGATATTCTAATCAGATAGACTGACAGACAATCTAGACCGTAGACCCAGCAAGCATAGCAACTAGTTTTGAATTGTCTTTTTGTGACATTAAGAAGATACTCATTATCGTTAATTGAAGTCTGTGAGTTCGGCGGTTAGTCTTATATTAGGTAGGTAAATTTATCAAAAAGTTAGTTTAAAATTAATTATCAAATTTTCCATAAATTTTGCTTTACTGACCTGACTAACAATTAGGTAGTTTGGGGTAAGAAAAAAAAATGGTTCACAATTTAGATTTTTTTATATTACCATATGAATATATGTTAGCATGGGTATTTTTAATTTGAATCACCATATCATACTAACTTAACTATGTAGGTAGTTTATTTCAACAACAATGTTTAAGCTGGGCTGCCGAAGGTTCAATGACACACACATGCTATTTTCCAATAGATAGATAATACATAAGTACATTATGTATATAAAGGACATAGTACATACGCTAGTAATTTATTACTACTATACAGAATGTTTGGTTTAATTCATGTTTTGTTAATATATTGAAATGAAGTTAAACGACTGAAGAAGAGCGCAAACTAAGCAATGTTCGCTAAGGCCTGTCATATAGTGGTATAGACCCATTGGATCGTTTACCAAAAATGTATTATCTCTAGTTCCTCTGTGCTTCGGAAGGCCTCTTGATTCATATCATCCATCACACCGGAAATGTGCTCGTGATGAATGAATATCTGTATAGAAAAGAGACGGAACGGACCGATGAACGGAGAGAGTGATTAGAATGACAACATTCCAGTCCATACCGCTCAGGCTCTGGCGTAGGTCTTACAGCCGGTCGGCTGCCTGACACCAACCCTCTTTGGGTATGCTGTTGTTAGTGGTTTACCCTCTACCATTCGGGTGCCCCAAGCTGCTTATTGGTCTACACGGGAAATCTCACTTAGTCGACTTTTACGAGACCTATATTTATGGAATGAGTCGGGACTGGCCAATTCTACGTTATTTTTTCGCTCTCAGGCCAGCATGAAAGACTAGCCTTAGCGAACATACATACATAAATCACGCCTATATCCCAGAAGGGGTAGGCAGAGGTGAACTTAGCGAACATTGCTTAATTTTCGCGCTAAGCCACTGCTCTATCGAGCTCCTCAGCACTCTGCCGCAAAACCAACATTAATATTAATACAGAATATTTAAGCCGGATCCAGACGAGTGTAACGTGAAATGTTAACGTCTATAAGTTAACGTCTAACGTCTAATGTAACACGAATTCTACGTTAGGACGGCTACATGTAACGCTCGTATTGCTGGTCCTAACGTAGAATTCGTGTTACATTACACGTCAGATTACATTACACGTTACACGGCTTTACGTAATCATCCCACAGGACTGATGGGACAGAATATTAGTCGGAGGCATTAGGAGCAGCCTGTATAGGTGATTTTGTTTAAATCGCAATGCAATGTCAAAGGGCTATCTGTCAGTAGTGCCTCAGCTCCGGTTGCGAGAGACGTGTCGCTCAAGATCTCAAACATGGATAACTACAGCGGTGTGGTGTTAACAGTTCTACTCTTTTGTTTAGGGTGAGTGCATTTTTGTAAACGTATATAGCCAATTATTATTTATGATTTATATTTGAACATTTATTATGTGTTAGAAAAATTATTAGAAAGAAAATTGTGGTAAGAAAATTTTAAAAAATTGTAGTTGGACTCATCGAACTACTATTACGATGGTTGAAGCCGTGTGGTGACGGCAGAGTAGAATACAATTGTCACCACCCCAAAACTCTCCCGTGGGTGTCGTACAAGGCGACTAAGGATAAATCATTGATGAGGAATGGGCAGCAGCGTTCCTCTTATACCACCCAGCAATATACTGCGACTTTTGTGCCCGATAAATGGCAATTGGCTCGCCACCTATTACATGGGACCTGACATATTTGGCGAAACGTGGGTGCCAGTTCACCTCTGCCTACCCCTTCGGGGATATAGACGTGATTTATGTATGTATGTATGTATGTATGAACTCGGCTAACAAGACGTCTTGGCCAAGTGGTATAGGCATCTGCCCGGATCGCTGAGGACTTTCCGGATTCCCGCATCAGGCATTGTAATTATTTGCGCAGTGAAAATACGTAATAAAATTTATGAAAAACCATGTTATGTGGCTTACCCCCGAATTCTGAAACGCTACTCAAAGTTTGAGTCCGGCTTGACATTTAAGTGCCCATTCCTCGTCATTGTTCTAACTTTAAGTCGCGTTGTACGACACTATAAAGCGAGAGAGATTGCCGTCACCAAACGCACGCGCAACGCACATAATAGCAATTATCTAATTATTGTTTGTTATTAATACTTATACAAAAACATTAAATAATTGCATCCATCAATCCAAGTCCTAATTGTGTTTGATCAACAATGTCTTTAACAGATTAGGTCTGTCTGATCAATATGATCCATACATACATCTATAAATCACCCCTGTTTATTATCGCCGAAAGGTTTACACAAGAAAACGAACTCCCTTATTTCGCCAATTGTGTTAGTTTCAATGTAATAGGGAGCGAGCCCGTTGCCATCTTTCGGGCACGTAAGTCGCACATTATTTGCTAGAAGGTTTATGAGAGTGCTGCTGCCTATTACTCATCGCTGTCTTTACCCTTAGTCGCCTTGTACGACACCCACATGAGAGATGGGGGTGGTGACAATTGAAGTCTACTCAGCCGTCACCACGCGGCATTAATATGATGATGGTGATGAGGCGATAAGGGTGAATGGTGCAGCAGAAGGAATATTACAGGTACAGCAAAATAAAACATTTACAAATCTTTAGTTACAAGTGAACCCCATTCAACCTCGATTCAACTTGGAGTACCTATATCGTAAATAATCATTACTTGTATACGTGATTGAGGAAATAAATTGACAAGATACGCTCCACAACATTTGCATTGTTTTAATAGGTGTATTAGTGTGAACTTTACACTCCTTTATCGGTTGTGCCCTTAAGGGACAACGCATAAACACAAGTCAGTCACTTGTTTTGATTCCTCGTCATTCCTTGCAATAAATCAATAATGCTGGAAGGGTTTAGACAGCTACGAGTAACGGGCTGCATGCAGTGTTTCTCATAAACTATCTATTCTTATACTGTGATGTCGACAGGTAGCAATGCTCGATAGGTAGCAATACCTAATTATTAGTATTAAATAAAAATAAAGCTGTATTATATCTAATTTAACGAGAAATGGGCTGATGGGCTGCGCCATGTCTTGTGCGCCATCTATTAAATTACTGCAATTGAAGTTACCGGTAAATGGCAATAGGTTCGCCCCTTATTATTACTATGGTGTATTTTCCCAAATTATCTATTTAGCCAGCAGGAATGGGCAGCAGCGTTTCTCATATACCGTTTAGCTATGTACCTACTGCGACCTTTTGTACCCGATAAATGGTAATAGGCTCGCCACCTATCACATGGGACCTAACATAACTGGCGAGACGTGGGTGCTAGTTCACCTCTGCCTACCCCTTCGGGGATATAGGCGTGTTTAATGTATGTATCTATTTAGCCTTGTCCTCTAAGTTAGCTCCCACAAACGAAAACGGAGTAGAGCTTTGGGGTATGTTGTGCCCCGTTTTACATGCTGGTGTCTGTCTTTAAGGGAATAGGTATAAGTACCTTAGCAATGAGAGTATAGGTACCTTAAGAACTGATAATAGCCGTGTGGTGACGGCAGAGTAGAATACAATTGTCACCATCCCAAATCTCTCCCGTGGGTGTCGTACAAGGCGACTAAGGATAAATCAGTAATGAGGAATGGGCAGCAGCATTCCTCTTATACTATCGTCCTGACAATGTACTGCGACTTTTGTGCCCGATAAATGGCAATAGGCTCGCCACCTACACCTACACCTACATGGGACTTAACATAATTGGCGAAACGCGGGTGAGAATTCACCTCTGCCTACCCCTTCGGGGATATGTGCGTGATTTATGTATGTATGTATGTAAGAACTGATAATGATACTACGTGAGAAATTTCTAAGTAGAGAAACCGTTAAACTAATTCACAATCAGAACACGGCTTATCACTCTACCTTGACCCCTTCCAAGAAGATAATTCCAGAATCTTCGTAACTTACTTAATGCCTTTAGCTGATAAAGATAAGGAAGGCCGATCTTAACATAACGGTTATGTAATTTTTTATGTATATCAACTATGTTTGCAGTATATGCTCAGGCGCAGACGAAGCATGTTTCCCCAAAGGTTTTATGTTCGGCGTGTCAACGGCCTCTTACCAAATCGAAGGAGCGTGGAATGCATCAGGTAAGTTATTGAAAATAAAAATTAAACAGTCAAATTCAAATTTCTTTATTGCCACATGGGTTAACATCTGGTGTTTAATCCATTCAGGAACAGTCTTTCGATACAATTGAGGTTTTTCTTGTTGTAACTGCTATATATTGATGATGTTTGTATGTCATTTCATGTTGGCCTGGAATTTATCAAGTGATCTAGAATTGTTAACAATTAAGGGAGATTGCCTAATGCACATCCGAATGTTGGAGAGAAACGCCAACAAAAGCATTCCAAAAGTTTGTAAAACTTGATAAACTTGTAAAACCTTATCTAAAATGGATTGGAAAGTTATCATCCCAATCATTCCGACACCAGACAAACGAGAAGGACAATCCTCTTAATTGTTGAATATTAACATGAAGTAAGATACCATTTACATGATTAGGGCTATAAGTAAATTAAAAACAGGGATTCTATACATTCCATTCTATATTCCAGGCAAAGGCGAAGGTATGTGGGATCGCTACACGCACACCCATCCCGAACGCATCCGGGACCACAAAACCGGAGACAGGGCTACCGACTCCTACCACATGTACATGGAGGACATCAGGATGTTGAGAGAGCTCGGCGTTGACTTCTACAGATTCTCTATATCCTGGCCAAGAATATTACCCAATGGACTGTCGAAGTGAGTTACATAATTATTTAGTGCAAGAGAGACGCAACTCGAAAATACTTACTGCCGCACTCAGAGACGTCAAATAACGTTAATGAGTACTTAACGTCAAAAAATTACAATTCAAAACTAGTCGCTATTCTTGCCGTGTCTATGGTCTAGATTTGAATGAAAATTTTTGACATTAAATACTCATTAAAGTTAATTGACATCTCTGAGTGCGGCAGTTAGACACATTGTGTGTTCTAAATTTACGGCAATCGAACTTATTGTTGCCGGCATGCAATTTGATTTATGTCGCTTTTGTATTGAGGCGATATGGAAATCAAAATGTTTATGTTGTAAAATGTTGTTAAATCATAACTCAAGAAAAATAACACTTTGCCGAAATTTTGTCAAAATGTGTTTAGTATTATTTATTTATTATAATTATTATTTCCGTTCAAAGGAACCATTATCTTATAAACTTAGAGAATGTATCATGTTCTTTTGTCATTCTCTTTTTCTGTCTTTTTCATCAACTTTTCTATAAATCATTCATCACTATCGTTCCTATGTGTATTATGGATGATATGAATCGAAAGGGAGTGGATGGCTTAATAACGTCTTACCGATATGAATGGAAGAGCAAACATACTGCTTCGACCCCAGATAAACTGGGAGTAGGGCAGGAAGATCGATGACCTGATCGATACATACATAAATCACGCCTATATCCCCGAAGAGGTAGGCAGAGGTGAACTAGCACCCACGTTTCGCCAAATAAGTCAAGTCCCATGTAATAGGTGGCGAGCCTATTGCCATTTATCGGGCACAAAAGTCGCAGTACATTGCTAGCCTAGGTGGTATAAGAGGAACGCTGCTGCCCATTAGTAATCATATTCAGATTTATCCTTACTCTTACGATTCCCAAGGGAAAGATTTGGGGTGGTGACAATTGTATTCTACTACTATGTATTCTGTATTCTACTGCCGTCACCACACGGCTGGCTTATAATATTAACATGTTACTTATAGCGAATCATGTAGATCTATTACAAATAATGTCATCTATGTCAACGATGGTTGATGCAAATAAAGACTATTCTATTCTACAAAAGAACAAATATTTTCCAGTGAAATCAACGAAGAAGGCATCAGATACTACAAGAACCTTCTAGATGAGCTCCATTACAACGGCATCGAGCCACTGGTCACCATGTACCACTGGGACCTGCCACAGGCGCTCCAAGACTTAGGCGGATGGACTAATCCAATTTTGGCGGAATACTTCGTCGATTATGCCAGGGTAAACCTTCAAATTTTTTACTGTGACACTTACTTGCGGCACTCAGAGACGTCAATTAAAAAACGACAATTCAAAACTACTTAGGCTGGAGTTCACCAACACGTAGAACAAGCGATTAAAAGATAACCGTAAGTTTTTGACAGTTCTTTTATACGATAAAATGTCAAAAACCGACCGTTAAATAATAATCGTCTGTTTAAGTGTTGGTTAACTCGGGCCTTAGTCGCTATTCTTGCCGGGTCTATGGTCTAGATTTAAATGAAATTTTGTGGTATTAAGTACTCATTAAAGTTAATTGACGTCTCTGATTGCGGCAGTTAGTTCGACTGCTTAATCAATTCATTTGGCGGGACTTACGCAAGCTACTCATTACCTGAACCCCGATTAATGTAAGCCTCTTTTAATCGCTTTTGTCTACTCACTACTCACTCTCACACTTTACGATTATTCTCAATGAGTGGGAGTGACAGATAGACGAAAGTGATTAAAAACGGCTAACATAATAACCCCGCACAGTTGTTCAGTCTAACCTGGAACTATTTCGTTCTCTTCCACCCTAAGGTCTTACTGGACCACTTGGGCCACCGCGTGAGGTTCTGGCTGACCTTCAACGAGCCGTACTCCTTCTGCCATGAAGGGTACGGGGGTATCGACGCGCCGGGCGCCCGGTCCAGCGGACTCGAAGACTACATGTGCGGACACACGGTGCTCCGCGCCCATGCCGCCGTCTATCGCATGTTCAAGAAGGAGTACTCCAGGGGGCGTAGCAGTGAGTAGTCACCAACTCATTCTAGAGCAGCCGTTTGAAATCGAAACTATTTTATTTTATTCAAATACGAATGTCCAAACAGAACCATTTGTTGGAGATGCATAAAAAAGCATATATTTCTAGGTACCTGTGGCAGGCAGCTCCGCTCTTTCGCAAAGCTTACATGCTATAACAACAACAACAGTTCGACCAGTCTGCCGTCCACATGTAGATTTTGGACCTTTTAATCTCCCTATTGTTGGGTGCACAGGCCTTCCCTATGGATCGTAGAATATAAGGAGATTCATAACCACCCTTTTAATGTCTCCACTGCTGGGGTAGGTACAAGTCTTTCCTATTGATGGAATAATATAGCGAGAATGGGCCCTAATCTACTACGCTGACCCAGTGCGGATTGGTAAGGTATCAACGACTGCAGATGCAGCCGGGACCAACGGCTTATCGCGCACTCCGAAGCACGGAACAAAATTTTGTTAACATTAACTACTACGAGCCTTACCTTATAACTTAACTTTTCCAGAACTAATGGGAATCACGTTAGACCTGGCGTGGATCGAACCCGAATCAACATCGAAAGACGACGAAGAAGCTGCTGAAATCACCAAGCAATTCTTTGTTAGTATTATTACTTTTTACATATTTTAACAGTGAGAGTTCACGCTGAGTTCACTTCTGACATGTTGTGCCGACCCCACTTATAGCTAGAAAAGGGCAAGAAGAAGAAGCGTTTTTTCGTTACAGCACCTCCAGATTTTTTAATTAATTACAGAATTCTGTTTCATTAAAATAACTTGGTCGTTGTGTCAACACAGTCATGTGGACTCACGTGACTCACGTCACGCTTCAATGAGCTTTCGGGCTCGGGACGGAGACGGGGATTGCAGAAACATCGTTTCATACAAAATGTACCATGAAGAACATATGTCACGGACGGGCCGTGCACGAGGCGTTTTGAAGGAGAGAGGCCCCGTCCCCGTCCTGTCCACGTCCCGTTCGGGGTATATTCCCGTTACATATGCTGAGACCTTAAGCTCTCAAATTTTGCGTGTTTTTTCACCACATCACCTCGATACCGTTCTGTTTGCAGTTCGGCTGGTTCGCCCACCCCATACTCTCGCAAGAGGGCGACTACCCGCCTATAATGCGCGAGCGCATCGACCAGAACTCGCGCCGCCAGAACTTCGCTCGCTCCCGCCTCCCGCACTTCAGCCCCCGGGAGGTTGACGCCCTCAGAGGCGCTTACGACTTCCTGGGCCTGAACCACTACACCACGTACCTGGCGAGGAAGGGGAACGGCAAGATTAATGTGACTCCGTCGTATATGGACGACGTCGGGACTGTCCTGTCGCAGAAGGCGGAGTGGCCGAAGTCGAATACGACGTGGTTGAAGGTCAGTCTTACTACCGCACTCAGGGACGTCCATTATCGTTAATGAGAACTTAGGCCTGGCGCTCATTGGCGGCACGACACAGCAAGGGACCTTCGGCATCCCTACATGTAAGCGCACACACTATGGCGGTAAAAATGCCGTGGTATCCTTAAGCGTGCCGGCCGAGGCGTCCTTAGGCATTCCGAGGCGTTGTCAGGCTTTGTTAGGTCTGCGATTGCGTAAACTGAGCAATGTTTGCTATGGTCGGTCTCTATTGGCAAAAGCTAGCCTCATTGCCCCCTGAGGTAGGTACATGAAAGTACACACATGAACTGTCGATGCATTATTGTTGTGACGTCATTTTAAATTTCTAAATGCCGTTTTTTACAAAATTAAAGACTGTATTATTATAAAACATGAATAAAGTTAGTCATAGTTTAAAACTGATGCTGTCACTTTTATTTGCTGAATAAAAGACAGAGTTAATAATAATAATAATAAATAAATATTTTTTACACTCACACCTATCATCTAGCCCAAAGTAAGTAGCCTAAGCACTTGTGTTATGGATACTAGATGACGGACATATTTTTAATATAATTATGTATATAAATGTTGAAAATATACTACATAAACATATACACAACCATGACTCGGAAACAAACATTTGTGGTCATCACAAAGTTTGCCCCTACCAGGATTCGAACCCGGGACCTCTTGGCCAATACCCATCAATCTGAGCATTCGATCAAGGCGGCCGTCAGAGTTAGCACCAATTTTCAATGTGGTTAATATTAGATATCTATATGTTTAAGTGCAGGTGGTGCCGTGGGGCCTCAGAAAAACCCTGAATTGGATCAAGAACACGTACGGCAACCCGCCAGTGCTCATCACGGAGAACGGCTTCTCGTTGGAGCCTGGTCTCCATGACACCAGAAGGATAAACTACATCGATGGGTAATAACTTCTGACTTGTTGAGGAGCGACTTAGGGTCGATTTTTTGATGCATAGTTAACTCAACCAGTTGGTAACAACAACAATTTCAGTTAAGCAGGGAATACACTACACGGACATGCCCACGGGCATGCCTGGAGACGTGCCCGCGCGGACCTCGCTTGTATAGGCCAGACTGACTGTAACGGTCCTTCCTACACTAAAATAGGCAAACATCGCACAGACCTATAGATAGGAGCGAGGCCGGCGGGCATGTCCGTGTAGTGAATTCCCCGCTTTACTTATAAGCTATGACTTTTCAAGCGAACGATGAATTTACAGGTGTATAAAGTTATGAAGTGTGAAACTTTTTAATTAAACTTTTGCAAATTAGTATTACGTTTATACGTGTTTTGCAAGTTAGTATTACGTTTTCCTATTATTCATAATATTCCACACTAGCCTGGAAAAGAAAAAAATAAAGTAGAATGTGCCAGCCCCGACTCACTTCAGAGGTTCAAAGGTGTCGAAAAAGTCGACTAATGGAGATGCCTCGGTGTCAGAAACGTCACTACATACATACAATGATTCAGACATAATATTTCATCATTATGCTTTCAGATACTTGAAGGCTCTTCACTCAGCAATGAAAATCGACGGTTGTAACGTCTATGGGTACACGTACTGGACGCTAATGGACAATTTCGAGTGGACGAGTGGATTTACGTAAGATTATCATATTTAATTATTATTTATTTTACTTTTTACACCACTTTTCCCTTAAAATGTTTGTATACTTACTCATTCAAACATCGTCTCTACCCGGACTCGAACCCTGGTGTACGTGACCAGTGTGTCTATTCGCTAACTTTTTTGAAACTTGAGAGTGATAATCACTGAACTACTTACTGATTCATTACTACTTTACTATAACGCTATTGTGACACTTGTCCTGTGAAAACAGTAATGGTTAAGTAAATAGTTCGGTGATCATCACTTTCAACTGTCAAAAAAAGTTAGCGAATGGGCCTACAGTAGCCATTTATCGGGCACAAAAGTCGCAGTACATTGCTGGGTGGTATAAGAGGAACGCTGCTGCCCATTCCTCATCAATGATTTATCCTTAGTCGCCTTGTACGACACCCACGGGAGAGTTTTGGGGTGGTGACAATTGTATTCTACTCTGCCGTCACATACAGTTAGAAAATGGCCTGTCATTATCTGTATACGCTTTTTCTTTGCAGAGAAAGGTTCGGCCTGTACGAGGTAGACTTCAAGGCAAAAGAGCCGACTCGAACCGCGCGCCTTTCAGCAAAGTACTTCAACCAAGTAGCCACCTCCAAATGTTTACCAGATAAAGACTCCAGTGATATCTACTAGGTTTAAGATCTTATTATACAAAGTAGCATAAGAACATCTCATTCTATTTACTCAGTTAACGGTCAGCAATAAAATACATACCTACATAAATCACGCCTGCATAGGTATACCCGAACACCCACATTTCTTCAACTATACCCCACCCCACTCACTAAGGCTTGAGACAAAATTTAAACACGATTCACGTTCAACTATCTACGAAATGCTCTTAATAACAAGAAAAGTTTATTCTAAAATACATTATCAATTATCGTCACCGTCACCAGCCCTTTAATGTCCCCACTGCTGGGGCACGGGCCTTCCCTATGGATTCAAGAATATAGGGAGATTGGGCCATAACCCACCACGCTCAGTGCGGGTTGGTGGGTTTATCAATTATAGACTAATTAAACTGTTAGCTGCTTTGAAATATTGGTTTTACACATTTTTATTTTTGTATTTTATATTAAAAGACAATTCAAGATTATTAGTATAGTGAATGGGGTATAGGTAGGTATGTTAGGTCCCATGTAAGAGTCAAAGTCAAAATTTTCGTTTATATAACAATATACATATTATGAATCGTCAAGACCTAGCGTCTTATATCGAAAACCCGCGTGTCCAAGGGAAGATAGGGGAGTGCGCAGAATTACTATTCCGGTCTATTCTCATCACATGGAGTTATCTCATAATTGCTAGTAATAATTATTCTACAATTTTAAGGTATTTATTATTGAAATAAATGTTTTTTATACAAAAAATGCATTTTTCTTGACTACCCAGTTACGAAATAAGAGAAATTTACCAATGAACAAAATTAAATATACATAGAAACAGCATACAAAATCACGTCTTTGTCACTTCGGAATAACAAACAATTACATAATAATGCTTAAGTTTATAACACAAATCAAAACTGTTACTAATTATGCAACCAACAACGTTATTCACAAATAATACGAAAACAGTGAGATTCAGCAGAATTAATGATCACAGAGCTGATTAATAGTTACGTTGTAAATATTAATCAGTGGACAACAACCTACCACTTTGTTACGATCCTCAATACTTCTTCATACCCATCAGCTTCGGGCACTCTTGACATTGACCTTTTTAATATAATAACAGCTATAAATTCACGAAATAATTTCTTAATACAAAATTTTAATAAATTGTGCTGATTTTAATTTTAACATTATATAAATGTTAGAAAAATTAGTACAAAGATTTTGGTGGTTAGAAAAAAGAATTTCGAAAAATTATGGTCCCCGCCTCAAGACCATATTTTTTCGAAATTCCTTTTCTAACCACCAAAATCTTTGTACCAATGAAATAATATAATAATGAAGAAGACTGATGAAAGAAGAGTGCATGTAACAGAGATGCGTATGTTGAGATGGATGTGTGGTGTGACACGGAGAGATAAGATAAGGAATGAGTATATCAAGGGAAGTTTGAAAGTAGCGCCAGTGACAGAGAGACTGCGGAGTAATAGACTTGGATGGTTTGGTAATGTAATGTGAAGAGATGAAAGCTATGTTGGCAGAAGAATGTTAGGCATGAACGTGGAAGGACGTACAAGGAGAGGAAGACCAAAAAAGAGATGGATGGACTGTGTAAAGGAGGACATGATAGCGAGAGGAGTGGATGAGAAATTGAATGGAGTTGAAGAAGAAGACATGTTGTGCCGACCCCGCCTAGAGCGGGATGGGGCAGGAAGAAGAAGATCCTTTTCCAGGTTACTTATGGATGTGTAAGCTATGGTAAGTACCAGCATGATCGTGAATATAATAATTCAACTCCCATAGACTGATGGCGCCATAAGACATTATACATTTATTCCATTATAAAAAAAATGTTCAGGGTGTAGCGTATTTAATTATAAGGAAAAACACTGGTTTGACTTTCTCAAAAATATAATTCATATTTAAAATACATTCATGCAACACTTTTCATTTTAAAAACTATGTTTTTGGAAGACTTTAACATAGGGCACTTATCTACTAATATCATACAGCTGACATAACAATAAGCGAACATTCATTTCACCTCACTCAGTGTAATTTATTAATTATACAACAAAAGCCAGATAAACCGAGCGAGTACAGTTTATCGCCGACGGCATTTCTTTTTCGAGCTTAACAAAACACATACCATATTATATTATAAAACATGGACTAAAGTCAGTCATGGTTTAAAACTGAAGCTTTCACTTTTATTTGCTGAATGAAATCAATTTTAAATCATGACTAACTTTAGTTCACGTTTTATAATAAGGGGGTTAACGTTTAATCTAAGTATAACCCGATGTGGCGATGACTGTACACAAGACCAATAAAACACAAAAAATTAATATGGGTATTAATAGTAAAAATTAATATATTAATACCATTTGAGTAGTTACATAGGCATTGTTTGAAAACGGTAATAAAACATGATTTGATTTAAATGTCTAGCCAATAATACACTATAAATATTAATAGATTTTTTACTACATCCTAAGTAAAATTGTTGGCTCAAAACATTTTAATCGAAAGCTGCCTAGTTAAAATACTAAACGCACCCAGACCGTTAAAACTGGAGTGCGAACTAAAAACAACTATTAGGACTCGTTAGGAAAGGTGTTACTGATGTTTACAGAGGAGTGGACTTAAATTAGTAATTTAATTTCACCAATTTTTGTTTTTCCCAATAGACCCCTTACAGTAATGTTCATCAGTAACAGCTTTTATAACAAGTGGCTCATATCATAGTCAAGATGGTATAAAATATTATCGTCACGGCTTTCTATTTATTTGCAGTACCGCAAAGAGGCGACAATAACCTTATTAGAAATTTATAGCTGACTTTTGCAAGGGCTGATTTCAGAGTAGGTTTTATATGAAATTTGTCATAAAATAATCTCGCAACGTGCGAAAGTAGACTTTATTGTTTAGTGCATAAGAATTTTATACATAGCATTCTTAACCATTGGAGTTGTTATAGAGTTAAACTTTTTTGTAATATAAGGCACGCTTTATCGTTTAAGTACGGTCAACGACACATCAGAATATCTATCCAAACTGTCGAATTTCTTCAACCGATTGTAAACCTTACCTTGTTTGTAGTACGGCACAAAGTCGATTGAGAAGATTTAACATTCTGAAGTACGCTGACGTGCTGATGACTGCACAATTAATTTATATTTTTTTATATTAATGCAAGTGTCGAACGAAATAAAAATCTATAAACTAGCCATTAACATACATACATAAATCACGCCTATATCCCCAAAGGGGTTGGCAGAGGTGATTAAACACACACTTTTCGCCAATTAAGCAGCCATTGATACATTTTATAATTTCTTTAAGGCACTTTTATTACTTTATGTAAGTTTTACTTTGTAATTGTGTAACTTAAATATTAACAATTATATTTAACAGAATATTATGTCCAATCTTGCGGACCTAATCATAAGAATACAATAAGTTATACCTTTGGACCATAAGTTTACATAAAGTATTCGATTGCTACTAGTCTCATTGGCCCCCTGCACTTAGCTAAGCCGCTGATTTATTTATTATCCTAACAGATTGCTTATTCTGTGAGTAAATGTGGTAGTACTAGTTGCAAGAAAAGACTCTTTTCCAATACCGTAAAGTCTTATATTGACCAGTGTAGTTCCTCACCAGTCGGTTGATTGTAAAATACAAGAAAAGACTTAGTTTTAACAAATTCTAAACCAACAAATTGGAAGAAGACATTTCATTGCACGAGTTATTTAAGATGTGTACTTAAGCTAATAAAATCGTTTTGTAAAACCCCTGGCTTCAAATCATATATATCTTTTTGAAGCTGGATAAATAATTATACTAAATAAAATAGAAAATTGGAATCTACCCTCAAAAATATATATATCTAGATATGTTACCATATTATTAACAATATTAAAAGACTAACTTTAATTTTATATTATAGCTGAGTTTAACAATAACCTTGTATTAGTTTCTAATAATCACTCAGTAAATATTAGATTAAATTTTTACATATTTAACGATATCACTCCCAGAAGTGTCAACTTTAAGTTTTAAATTTTACATTCATGTATTTTGAAAATTTCATATGCTACACATAATAACAGAACTGAAGTATTACAATAAACGGGTTTTCTTTTGACCCCCAACAATGGGTAAGTTGGGAATCCGTGTAAAATTACGAATTTTACTAATTACTTTTATTGAATTAAAATCAGCTCACCTTAGACATTCAACACTCAAGAGGTAGAGTTGTAAATAACAATTTTTTTTATTAATAATTATGTCATTTTAAATAAAATTATAGCCGCATTAAACAAAATTGTTTTATTTTTGGCGTGAAATACATATAATCCAGTTTCAACTTAAATTGCACAGTTGAAACTATCAAGTGCACTTTACATGCGTCATTATTTATCTATCTATATCATTAACGGTTGTACCACATCTGGCAGAACGGAGTACTGAGTATGTACCCTTAATACATATCTTTAATGATAAATGGATAACTATGTATCAACGACTGATTTAACACACTGACAGGACTACTAATTATCGCATGTATTAGCAAAGGTCTCAAATATTTTTCCGTACGACAAGACGTGGTCCACAAGTAGTGTTGCCCTTTTTATCAATACTTTGTGACACGACATAAACAAGTCGTTTAATCGATAATATTGTTGTCGATATCGACAATATTGATTTTACACATCAACAATACTACATAACAGAAGGATTTCACAACTATAAATTAAAATAAATATAAAATACTTAGTAATACGTCTTTGTAACAATATCAACAACGCTTGGAACTTCAGAGAAAGGTTTGATTATGGAATGGCGACCACAATTCACATTGAGCAACATCACAGACTGAGTTGGACACCCAAATGTCATTAAAAAATATTGGACACTTCTAAAGTTTATGCCAAAAGATAAACTATATCAAGTTGATTATTGGATGATGGCAAGTTTAAATTATGCTAGCTTTTAAACTTCAATTAAAATTATTATTGCATGTCATTATACAAACATATGGTGGTACATTTAAAAAGGATATATGTAACGCTCTGATGAATTTGGCCTAAACTTTTCAGCAATAAATTCTTACAAAGATTTTAGTGGTTAGAAAAACAATAAATTCTTTTCATTACCATTTCTATTGCTTACGAATGAACAGGGTTCCGTTCTTACATAGAAAAATTTGCTTATAGCTACAAACAGTTGTAAAGTTTTATCGTAGGTATCGCATCAATTGCTCAGAAATCTGATTGGAATCCGCGAAGAACGGCCAACGGCTCTTAAGACCAACCAAAACTGTCAAATTTCCTCAGTCGATTTCCAACCTTAACATGTTCGAATTAAAGCACGACTAAGAAAATTTGACACGTCGTGGTCGCTTGACTTTTTTTGTGGTCTCCATAACCTGCTACTAGCCCCTGTAGCACGGGACGTGGACAAAATCTCTCCGGGGAAAAGAAAACATTTCCCTCTCGCTCCAACTCCCACTAAATCCCGAGGCAAAACACTGTCAAAAGTGGCGGGGAGAGATTTTGTCCACGTGCCGTGCTAGGCGTACGGGTACTCACGACTGGGGCATTTTGCATTGGTTACAGTCCTCCATGCCGTCGTTGAACTCTTCTATCTGCAGCGTCATCTCGAAGAAATTGTACTTTTCGTGGACTAACCGCGTCGCTTGCTCTAGAACTTTCTGGGGGCTCACGCCGGTTCCTGTTAGAGACATAACCATTTTTTAAATAAATTTTCACTTAGGTCCTGTTTCACAATCGGCGGGTAAGTTCTGAATTGCTTACTTGGCAGATAATTTGACAGTTGTAATATGAAATACATGTCAATTGAACTGCCAAGTAAGCTATCCAGAACTTCGGGTAAGTTCAATTTTGAAACAGGCCCTTAAACTAACAGAGTGAATAAAAATCAGACCTATTAAAAATACCGATTGTTTCCTACCATCTATTGATATGTAATTAAATTCAAAGTTTCTATTGACAATTTCTTTGTGAGGGTGATGATGGGGTTATCATTATCCACAAGTCATTCTGACGATATCTGCCCGTAATTTTAATTAAGCAGTATTCGATTTTAACATTAAATAAATGTTAGAAAAATAAGTACAAACATTTTGGTGGTAAGAAAAAGTTTGGTCTTGACGCGGGAATCGAATCCGCGTCCACTGCAAATCCGGGCAGGTGCCGAAACCGCTCGGCCAACCAAGACACTTATTAACTTGCCGAAATTTCTCTAACCTTTACACTTCACGTTGTAAGCCAACGGACGCCCTCGCAATGTAGAAATAACAATATAATCAATGTACTCACGTATGGCTAGATGGGCGGCCAGAGCCGTCTTGTCGAGCGAGAGCGCCCACATACGCAGGTTGTGTACTCGCACCACGCCCGGCAGCGACAGGAACGTGTTGGCCACATCCTGGGAATATACGCGACAACATGTTTATTTATTACATACTTCTTCTCCCACCCTCATATCAGGGGAAGTTTTAAAGGAGCGCCAGTGACTGAGTTATATGCGAAGAGATGAAAGGTATGTTGGCAGAAGAATGTCGGGTTTGAACGTGGAAGGACGTAGAAGAAGAGGGAGACCGAGGAAAAGATGGATGGATTGTGTAAAGGAGGATATGATAGGGGCGAGAGGGGTGGATGAGAAATTAGTGAAGGATAGAAAGGAGCGGACAAAGAAAACACGTTGTACCGACCCCGCCTACAGCGGGGTAAGGGTAGGAAGAAGAAGAAGACTTCTTCTCCCTGCGCTGTTCCCAGTCTATCTGGGGTCAGCGCAGTGCGTTTCCATTCATACGTCTGAGCGACGTCATCAAGCCATCCACTCCCTTTTGATTCATGTCATCCATCACACCGTAAAGGTGGTAGTGATGAATGAATAAACAGAAAAGAGATGCCGAGAGACCGATGTACGGAGAGAGTAATTGCAATGACAACATTCCAATCCATACTGCCCAATGCCCTCCACCATTCGGGTGCCCAAAGGTGCTTATATAAAGGTGCTTAAAAGTTCTAAATGAAGCACGGAGCAATCTTCCTAAGTCGACTTTTACGACACCCATGTGATGAGTCGGCGCTGGCACAGTCTACGTTAAATAATTAATATCTAACATAGAATGTGCCATAATTTCCGACAGATTCTCTTACAATTGACACGACGGTCGCCATGTTGTTTTCTCTGTAATACGTCAGTCACATTTGTATTCTGTTCGTACCAATAGATTTGCCATAAATCACGCCTATATCCCCGAAGGGGTAGGCAGAGGTGAACTAGCACCCACGTTTCGCCAATTATATTAGGTCCCATGCAATAGCTGTCGAGCCTATTGCCATTTATCGGGCACAAGTAGTCACAGTACTATTGCTAGGTGGTATAAGAGGTACGCCGCTGCCCATTCCTCATCACTGATTTATCTTTAGCCGCCTTGTACGACACCCACGGGAGAGATTTGGGGTGGTGACAATTGTATTCTACTCTGCCGTCACCACGCGGTTCTAATTTCTTTTCTGCAATATTCAGTTCCGTGACATACTCGGAAACTGACGTAACTAAGGCCTTACCTGGAAGTCGACACCCCTGGGGGATCCCTCCATGAGGACGAGCAGCGTGTCCTTGATGATGTTGAAGGTGGTGATCAGCACCAGCACCGAGAACAGGAACGTGCAGATCGGGTCCACCAGGTTCCAGTCAGGCTGCAGAGTTAAAGTGTTCACATTTCATATTACTGTCAAATGATCTGCGAAGTAAGCTACTTAGAACTTAATTTTCGATTGTGAAACTGGCCCTGTAAATGGACAATTTCCATTATCCCCCGATATTATATCCCTGAATGGGGACAATGGGAGTTTTTGAGTTTTCGGAGGAAAGTGGAAAGAACATCATGCATATTATATTTCGGAGGAAAATGCATGATGTTCTTTCCATCTTCCTCCGAAAACTCAAAAATTCCCATTTTTCCCATTCAGGGCAATAAGATCGAGGGATAGTGGAAATTGTCCATTTACAACCCTTAGGCCCAGTTTCACAATCGACAAGTAAGTTTTAAGTAGCTTACTTCGCAGTTCTTTTGACAGTAATATGAAATATATGTCAATTGAACTGCCAAGTAAGCTACTTCGAACTTACATGTCGATTGTGAAACAGGCCCTTAGTCGTCTAGTCAACACTCGTGGGAGCAAGTAAACTGGTTTGAATCGATTAAGATACCTAAGCTAAATGTCACACAGTGATTTACCCTACTAGATGTAAGCCCAGCGCGCATGAATAAAGCAATACAGAAAGACTATGCTTCATCAATTACACTACGACCCCAACGAGAGGGAAGGCGCTGATGCAAAATAGGAGTCTATCCACATGAAATACATGTTGGACTTCCCCTCGTCCCCCGAAGCCACAATCGTGGGAGGATGTCTCTAAAATTCCCACTTTCCCCAATACGTCTGGCGACGAAGCCCAGCACAAGAGTACCGACCTTGAAGTAGATAACTATAGCGGCGACCAAGACCCCGAAGCTCTGCAAGAAGTCCCCGAGCACGTGGATGAAGGCGGCTCGCACGTTGATGTTCTCCGCGCGATGCTCGTGCTGGTGCGATGATGAGCTCTCCACGTCGGAATCGCTGCGGTCCTTCTGGGGAAAGGCAATGCTTTAAGGTCTCTACATACGTAACGGGAAAACACATCGGACGGGACGTAGACGGTACGGGGGCGGGGCTGCAGAAATATCGTTTCGTACAAAATGTACCATGAAGAACATATGTCACGGAGTCACGGACGGTGTGTGTTGTGTGTTGCGTATTCTTTTGTTTAAATGTATGTATAGTTTGCTCTATGTTTTTCTATGCCACTGTATAAATACCCATTTGTCATTGATATTGTCACTCACTCGACATCCATAACTCCGGTTGTCATCATACATTTACTACATTTATTATAAGTATACATATCCATCCACATATGGCTTTCACTAAAGTAATCTCCGCAACAGAGTGCTTGCACAAAAATTGTTCAATAGGGATGATGACATCAACAAAGAATCACTGAAATACTAATTTATATTATTTGGATAAAAGAAAGAAAGGAGATTCGATAAAAATGTACTTAAAATAAATTATATTTTTATTAAAAAATTATGACAGAAAAAACATGTTTTGAAAAACGCCAAAATAGCAATGGCGTCTGTGTGATTTTGATTGGCAGATAAAATGTCAAAAAAAACTGTGACGTAACGCGGCGTGGCTGACCAAATATCATCATCATGATATTTGGCTGACCAAATATCATCATCATGATATTTGGCTGACCAAATATGGCGGATTGATATCAATCACAAGTTGGTATAATCTGGGAACAAGTGATTTTTATCGAATCTCCTTTGCCTAAATTATTATTCGATATCATTATTTCAGTGATTCTTTGTTAGTGTCATCATCCCTATTTTTAATAATAATAAATTTTTTTTTTTTTTACACTCACACCTATCATCCAGCTCAAAGTAAGTAGCCTAAGCACTTGTGTTATGGATTCTAGATGACGGACATAGTTTTAATATAATTATGTATATAAATGTTGAAAATATACTACATTAACATATACACAACCATGACTCGGAAACAAACATTTGTGGTCACCACAAAGTTTGCCCCTACCAGGATTCGAACCCGGGACCTCTTGGCCAATACCCAGCAATCTGAGCATTTGACCAAGGCGGCCGTGCTATTGCTATGATCCTTACATTCTTGATGGTAATTATGATGATTATTATGATGTCGGTTTTTGGCTACGCTACCTTATTATTCAGGACCGGGTTGTTGCCGCCGTGGGAGTGTCCATGGCCGCCGCCGCCACCGTGGCTGTGGCCGTGCTGGTGCAACGTCAACCCCATGCTGTGGGCGACAAGGTGCATTTTCAAATGATGCTAATTAAGATACACTACGCACTTAACATATAACAGAACTGTAGGCCTAGCACGGGATGTGGACAAAATCTCTCTCCACCACTTGAAAGTGTTTTGTCTCAGGATTTAATGAGAGTTACTGCCGCACCCAGAGACGTCAATTAATGTTAATTACAAACTTAATGTCAAAAAATGCCAATGCAAAACTAGACGCAATTCTTGCCAATATGGTCTAGATTTAAATGTTTTTTTTTTGACATTAGGTACTCAACGACAATTGACGTCTCTGAGTGCGGCAGTTAGACCCTCCACCATTCGGGTGCCCCGAGGTCCCATTGCGAAAAGTGGGTGTTAATTCACCTCTGCCTACCCCTTGGGGAGTATAGGCGTGATTTATGTATGTATGTAAAGCGCACTCACATAAGATTAACGACGACACCCACGGCCGACGTGATCAGCATGACGGTGGCGTCGATCTCGAACGTTTGGTAGATGACTCGTTGCACCGCCATGTACACCAGCACCCCGGTCACCACCCAGATGAGCAGCACCGACGTCAGAGCGCCTATCACCTCCGCCCGGTACCATCCGAACGGCATCCTGGAGAAATCGCAAAAAAAAGGTTTTTTTGAAGCTTTTTTTTCAGCCGTGTGGTGACGGCAGAGCAGAATACAATTGTCACCACCCCCATCGCTCCCGTGAGTGTCGTACAAGCCGACTATGGGTGAAGATAACAATGAGTAATGGGCAGCAGCATTCCTCTTATACCATCTAGCAATATACTCCAATTTTATGTGCCCGATAGATGGCAATAGGCTCGCCACCTATTACATGGGACCTAACATAATTGGCGAAACGTGGGTGCTAGTTCACCTCTGCTTGCCCCTTCGGGGATATAGGCGTGATTTATGTATGTATGTATGTATGTTTTTTTGAAGGACTCAAGCTGTTGGCCGAGAGGTCTTTAAAGCATCTACCGGGTTTTTTGGGGAAGGCGAAGATCTTGTCCTCCACTCAAGCCTTGCAGTCGAGCATTCCCTGTGAGGGTACCTCCACAGCAGGCGTCCCCCATGGGGGGGCGGCATCTCTCGGGGGAGATATACTGCCGCGGAGAGCCTCTCAGGGCGCCCGAGTCGGAGCTTGGAGCGCCAGGTCTGAGGATGCCTCTAAAGGCGCGGACATCGGCTCAGGCATGCCGTATAGTGTTTATGTTAGACAGAGAATCTCTTGCCCTTCATCTCACCTGATGGTAAGTGACGATAATGGCCGAAGATGGAATCGAGTTTTACCTCCCAGGTCACCCTCAAGCACAGAGGGGCTGGCTATCTTATCACAGTTGTCGGAACACAATAATGCTATTAACATTGTTATTATGGCGACAGATTTGAATGAAGTACATTCGGTACTGCTAGTTCACTGGATATCCTACCTTCTGGTAGCCGGTCTGCTGGCGACCCATAGTGAGAAGAGCGATATCATGAAACTGGCAAAGTCCGTGAGGAGATGCGCTGCGTCTGTCGCGATCGCTAAACTGTTGGACAGGTATCCACCTGGGAACAACATAGGAATAGAATGTAGACGCTAATAGAGTGCCGTCTGGAGACGGCAGAGCAGAATACAATAGACAAATTTTCAGAAGGTATTTTAAATTAATCTTCATGGATACTTATTCCAAAAAAAAAAAAAATTATAGTTTTTTAAGTACCTAGGTACTCAAAATCTTGATTTAATATTGTTCGTTTAAAAATGCCGCCAAAACGCCACGTTATGAATCCGACAGCGCGTGACGTCATTTGTGGTCATAACCATTGAGAAAACTAATAGGTTGTAGGTACCTATACCAGTTTCATTCATGATTGCCACGTCAAATACTTGCGATCTGAGGGTTTTTTATCGCCCGAAGTATAAAGTATAGTATAAAGATTTTAGTGGTAAGAAAAAGAATTTCGAAAAATTATGGTCTTGAGGCGGGAATCGAACCCGCGTCCGCTGCTATCCGGGCAGGTGCCTGACCGCTCGGCCACCCAAGACACCAATTAACTTGCCGAAATTCTTCTAACCTTTACACTTCACGTTGTAAGCCAACGGGTACCCTCGCAATGTAGAAATAATATTCAAACATTCCAAAGCAGATATTTTTACAAACGATTTTGATTTTAACATTATATAAATGTTAGAATAATTAGTACAAAGATTTTAGTGGTTAGAAAAGGGGTGGCCGAGTGGTCAGGCACCTGCCCGGATAGCAGCGGACGCGGGTTCGATTCCCGCCTCAAGGCCATAATTTTTCGAAATTCTTTTTCTAACCACAAAAACTGTACTAATTATTCTAACCTTTATATAATGTTAAAATCAAAATCGAATAAAGTATAGTATAGTTTTATGTCACCCCCCGACCAGGAAGTGGGATTTTCCGTACGCGTATAGCGGGTAGAAAGGGCTACTTTATGGTCAAGCAAGTGTGACATAAAAAAGTCCATTGTTGCCCAACAGAATAAGGACACGTCTCGAAGGCATTCGAGTCCAATTGCTGCATTCGTCTGACCTTAACCCGATCGATTGTGTCGATTGAATTTAATTCAGGTATTCGCCCATTGACACACTATTTGCATGTTCGGCGCATTAACAATAACCAGTGGACGCCCAGTGGTCGAAATTCAACCATATTGAATTGAAATTATAAGTTTGACATAACCAAAAAGTCAATTTAAAAATTCACTGTCAAACACATGCGTGTTTATGATTTTTTATTATCTAATAATGTATTACTAATCGATTACTTTGATTTTAATTTGAACATTAGCAAGTACAAAGAATACATTTGTTAGAAAAGGTTCGAAAAATTATAGTCTTTTTTTTGAATGCAGAGGGTTCGATTCCCGCATCTAGACTATATATTTTTTTAACTTTTTCTAACCACAATATTATTATTTTATTTAATGTATTTTTTTATTTTATAATATGTTTTTATCAAAAATGTTTATCACACTCACCCACGATTTCTCCAATCATGAACACAACACATAGTATGCTAGCTATGATCAGTTTCCTGCGGGCACGTTTGTCTATCTCTTCGTTTCGCCTTCTGTGACAATGCCCTGGGGACAAAAAAAAACAGGAAATATACAAATTGTTTCTAGAGTACTGCCAAATATCTGCAGTCGATTGTCAACATAACTCCTTTCACGTAAAGCGCATAGTTGATTGAGGACATTTGACATCATTGATACGCTGTTGCCTGACTGTGTGTACCTATGCAATTCTTCAAACAGATGAAATAACATTAATTTGTTCCTTTGTCGAGAAAATAACTATATTTCAGCCTTCAGGAGTTCGTGCAGAGGTCACTTTACGATTGCATAAGCTGAGTAAACTTAATGGCCGGTCTTTGGATGGGTGACAAAAAGCTTATTCCATCTCTTTGTTTTATTTGTTCATCTACAATAATACCTATAAGGTGTGGCCCAGCCGTGTTTTCGTCGTCAATTTTCTATACATTAATTCATCACTATCACCTCTCTAGTATGATGAATGATACAAATCAAAAGCAAGTGAATGGCTATATGACGTCTGATATAAATGAAAGAGAAAACATAAACTTGAAACTGTGCAACGAGTGTATTATGTATATTTTTGTACCTACCTCGTCTAATGTAGTAATAAAACCAAATATACTGTATAGTCTATGGTAGTAATAGTAAGAAATACTTATTTTAGTGCTATTTACAAGCGGCCATGTCGTGATGTCAGATAAGAATAAATCTCCTGGCTCACTTGCGTTTCCTGTACAAGGCAAATGTAATAAATCTAAAGAGTAATCGACAGCATAGCGTTCCTTGTGCATAATCTAGCCATTTGTTTCATTGACCATTGTACATTTATATTTAATTTTTCATGTTCTTCGTCACGTTTTCTTTCTATTTTCTCATTACAAGACCATGCTAGGATATTTTTGTGTTAAATTTTAAGTACTTTAAAGTGTTACGTTTGATTTGTTATTGCAATTACCTAAGAGGATTGTGAAGCTGTAAATTTTAGTCCAAAAAGCAATAACATTTTTCAACCCGTAAACATAGTCCGATTTAAATATTTTTTGTTTATGTTGGAAATATAAGATAAAACTAGGTTCGCACGTTTTTATTTCTACGAAATATTGCCTACGGTAAAAGTTGTTTGCATCGAAATATCTTTATTTTTGACATAAATACTTCCTCGAGCATTATATATATTTTTATTTAATTAAACTGAATTAATTAAAAAGAAAAACATACAGACTTAGGGTGAACTGAATATAAAAAGACTAAAATTTTCTCATTTTGTAAAGTTTTAGGGGAGTGAAAACGTTATTGCTCGAGACAAGAATTCAAAAAGAAAATGTATGCAAATGTAGGCTAGGAATCACTCCCGCCTCGTACCGGCACTTCACAATCCTCTTATACTGTTGATGTCTTTTTAATTGTGACGTTCTTTCCAAGTTCATGAAGATATTTTTTTTTGTGTAAAGATACATATTAAACAGAACTGAGTGCATTCAACTATGACCCAAGCAAGGTTATATAAAAAGTAGGACACCGTCTTTCGGTCGCATAATTTTATTACGTAAATTAAAAGTATATATTTAAAGAGTTATTTTAATATTATTAAGTATAATACGCAATATAGGAACAGGTAAGTCATTTTTATGATATTTAATATTTAAAATGCAACCTACATTATTACTATACAGAGATCTCAGCATACATATATACATAAATCACGCCATCCTTCTCTCTCTACGGTAGTAATAATTAACACCAGCGTTTCGCCAACTTATTCCAGTTGCCAAGTACGGGCGAGCCTATTGCCATTCACCGGGGACTTTAATCGCAGTAGTTTGCTAGACGGTGCATCAAGACCGCTGGTGTCCATTCCCTTGTACCTACGTACGACACCCAAGAGAGATAACAGGGGTGGTGATTTTCTCGCTGCCAGGCCACCAAGGAAGACAAACTACTAAGAGCCTGTTTCACAATCCACAGGTAAGTTCTGGATAGATTGCTTGGCAGATCATTTGACAGTTGTAATATGAAATATATATGTCAATTGAACTGCCAAGTAAGCTATCCAGAACATGCCCGTCGACAGTGAAACAGACCCTTAGGGCCTGTTTCACAATCGACAAGTAAGTCCGAAGTAGCTTACTTTGCAGTTCAATTGACATATATTTCATATTACAACTGTCAAATGATCTGCAAAGTAAGCTACCTCTAACTTACTTGTCGATTGTGAAACAGGCCCTTAGTATAGTAAAAATAACCAGTCCCACATACTTTCGACTTGTGTGATGCTGCCGTTCCGCGTTTCGCCGTCGTTGTCTGTAGTGGTGGTTGTGGTCTCGATGACTGCGCAGCAACCCGTCGACGGGTAGCACGGGACGTGGACAAAATCTCCCTCCACTACTTAACAGTGTCTTGTCTCAGGATTTAGTGATAATTGAAGAGCGGGAGGACAATATTTTCATTTCCCCAAGGAGAGATTTTGTACACGTCTCGTACTACGGTGTCTGGCACGTCTCATTTTACACTATCCGTGTGCACTCACACACATACAAAGCTCATCTTATACCAAAAGAACTATACCTACCTCTTCTTCTTCTTCTTCTCCCTACCCTGTTCCCAGTCTATCTGGGGTCGGCGCAGTATGTTTTCTTTTCCATTCATATCGGTCAGACGTCATCAAGCCATCCACTGCCTTTTGATTCATATCATCCATCGCACCGTAAAGGTGCTAGTGATGAATGAATGTGTAGAAAAGAGACGGAACGGACCATGTCGAGAGACCGATGAACGGAGAGAGTGATTGGAATGACAACATTCCAATCCATACTGCTCAAGGTTTTGGCTTAGGTTTTACAGCCGGCCCCGCCTGCCTGACACCAGCCCTCTTTGGGTAAGCTGTTGTTGTTGGAACTATACCTACTAAGTAAAAATAACCAGACCACATACTTTCGACTTCTGTGATGCTGCCGTTCCGCGTTTCGCCGTCTTGGTCTGTGGTGGTGGTTGTGGTTTCGATGACCGCGCAGCATCCCGTCGACGGGTTGCCGTGCACGCAGAAGATCACCCGGCGCCCCCTCGCCGGGCTGTCTGTGCCATACGACGCCTTGCCATCCTTGAAACTGGGAGACAACAATACAATGCTCAAATGAACGTATACCAATACAGAAAACATTGAAACTGGAAGACAAAAATAAATACAATACAAAACATAGCAATACAGAAAACAGCAAACTAAGCCAATAGCGCACACAATAGGCACGAGATTAAACAACATGTTAAAATTCAAAATTCGTTTATTCATTTATCTGGTACGATTACAATACACTCATGAATCGACAAGACGTTAGATATTGAAAACTTGTGTATCCAAGGGAGGATGGGGGGGACACAAGCTTTCAATATCCTACGAAAAATCTACGCCATCCGTTTGCAAACCAGGAGGCCCTGAGAAGACAGAATACCTCACACACTATGACCAATACCCATGCTAACTTAGTCGTCTAAAAGCAGAGCAGAATACAATTGTCAACACCCCTATCTCACCCGTGGGTGTCGTACAAGGCGGCTAAGGGTTAAGATAGCAATGAGTAATGGGCAGCAGCGTTTCTATATTCCACCTAGCAATATACTACCATTTACGTGCCTGATAGATGGCAATATGCTCGCCTAGATAACACCTACAATTACATTATATTGTAATTACAGTTACGATCGATGGGGCTGACATATACTTCTGTACAAAAGTCCATGCTACGAGAGCATAAAACCATTTAAATCTATCTAAATATCAAATATTTATAATTAAGCTACTCAAAATTCCACATTAATTTCTAGAAACCACAATAAAGATTTTAAAAAACCAACTTAAGCCTTGACTTTTACTTTCCACCATTCGAAAGTGGACCAAACAAGGAAACAACGAATTAAAAATCACTTTGCGCAATATCAACTTTCGTATAATTCCAGCATAATTTATTTCTAAACACCATGGTATTTTAAAACGTCACACGGTCATATGACAGAAACACAGACAAAAGATTATGATCGCATCATATCTGATTTCTCAAATATTATTTAAACTAAAAATATTCCTATTCTTTACTCTCACGCCGGCCGCCATGTAATACATATTTACAAACACACTGCTATCATTTGCTTCACAGTAGGGCAGTAGGTTTTGAAACGGGTTAATTTTAAGGTCACATTATACATACGCCTGTACTGTCAAACGAGTAGACGAGCCCGTTGAGAATCTTAACTGTACGGAATCTCGAGTACACAGATTCGCAATTACGCGAATCGAGAACGGTTTTTCTCGTAGCGTCATTTTAAAAGACAGCCGTACGTAGAGCTGAATTGACATTGATAGCTAGGTTGTTAATAATTTCTCGGTCGTCAACATCGGTATATACTTGTACGTCTCTACTTACGATTGGTTTGATGCTTGTAATTCTAATTAAGGTCCCACGGCAATGCACGAGTGCTCTTCGACGTGTCGGGAATAATTTGATTTAGTTGTAGAATCTCCGTCAAACTTTGTGATTTTTCTGAATTGCCAATCGAGCGCCAATTTGTGTTGGGTTAGTCAGTTAACATTAACATCGACAGAACAGGGATGCTTCTATTTTGGACCAAAGGTGGAACTATAAAGTATCTATGTCATAATTTTGATATCAGCCTTTAAATATCAGACTTCACAAAGATTTCCGAATATTTTTAGAAATCCAGTGTGATACATAATATTCTACCATCAACCGGTCTACACAAAGTTCCTATCGCAAATCTTCTTTACGACGGGCGATTTTACGACGCAACCATAAACCATTCTAGATTTCCCCATTAGATATTGTTACTACAAAATATATTATCGTTCACAATCTAACTCTTACTTTACCAACAAACCAATTTGCGAATGATCGCTTTGAATAGTAAAAGACGCATCAAATGCATAATGCTACAATCATTTCCGATTATAGTAATATCTTCTGAGGCAAAGCGACAATGCCACATCATACAATAACAAAAAGACAATCAGCAATAGAGGTTGAAAATTATACACAATCTTTTGAAGTATGCAGGTTTTCTCAGAACATAGTCACTATAGTCCAGTTATGTATGTATTATCTTAGGCTGGAGTTCACCAACACGTAAACAGTGGATTATTAACTAACCGGTTTTTTTTTACATTTAACATTATGGAAGAGATGTCAAAAACTGACGGTTATTTTTTTTAATCGCTTGATTTACCTGTTGGTGAACTTGAGACTTAGTTGATTTCGTATCTGGATAATATGTTCACAAATTTCACTTTTAGTATGAGTTAATATTAGAAAGACATGGTCAAGGAATCTGTTCCAATGTATGTATAGTGGTAGCACTTTTTAATTCGTCTATCTGGACGGTGCGTCATGTCCGAGGATCGTGGTCAGCTTCGGAATTACATCTGGAGCTACCGCCACCAGTTTCTATCCTCACAACTGTGAAGGATTTTGGGAACGATGAGTTGACAATTCACATGTGGTATTACTTAACGTTTTTTAATACCACATGTGAACTGTGAGGATCAAGTCCACTTCTATATCATCACACTTCCCAGAATATCATTGTACCAACAAACAATTCTTATGATTCTACTAAGATAAGAGCACTCGAAGAAGGAAATACACGCTGTCACAAGACTTTATTTACTAATAAAATTAGTGGTTAATGGTCTTATCTTGTTAGACACTGTAGTCTGTAACATTGACATTAGTAACAGAGCAGCTATTATGAATAAAACAATGCACGGTTAGACTACACGACGAATTTAAAAACTGCAGAAGCAATATGATTAACTTCAGAGAAACTATAATATACAAATAAAACTATGAAGGTTAGTATGACATTCTTGGTGGTATTTTAGCAACTAAACGCAACGCAGTAGTACGGCCGGAGTACATCATACTACATAGTACTAAATGAGGACGAAATTACTTCACATAATTGAGGATTGGGCATCACTTGGTAAGTTAGTCCGATCTTATTATTTATAATTATTAAGGTTACTAATTTATGAAATTTTTGACGACTTTTTCAACCATATGGAAGGTCTTTATACAAACGTTGAGTGGTATGACCACTTGAAAATAATCCATAATTATAAAACAGACTGATTATCTTAAATTAAAGTTAGACAAAATTATGGACCCCGCAGGCATACCAAATGAGAATTGAGAGAGAGAAGCATTGAATTAATAACAATATTTTTTATGAACATTAATGAAATATTTCACCTTCTACAGCACAGTAGCAAACTTTAATCTTTCCAATAATATAGAATTCAAGGACCATTGATTTGATACAGGAAAGGTAAGCATTCGACACGATAATTACTATTCCTTCACTGTTTCAATTGTTACATCTACATATTGTTTCGTCCGCACTAGCGTGGTCTTAACTAATGAATTATTCATGCAGTTCAAATGTAATCGAAGAAAAATTAGCGTGGCTTACTTGTTAATTAAGCCAATTTATAGAGCTTGGTGTATTTTGTTGTACAGACGCTAACACTATCACAGATTGATTAAATCTCTCAATATTATTACATTCAGTCAGCTGAGAGACGCCCACTGTTGGGCATAGCGTCTCTATAACGTCATATCGTCTCAAGAATACCTATAATGATATTGCTAATGACGTCGACATCTTCCAGACCTCATTGACTCAATTCAGAAATAAACTTTTTCATATTGTTAAAGATCACTATAGTAAGTAGATTAATATTGTATTGATCGTTCTTTTTGTGCTCACTGCTTTAGATTAATTAGAGTAACTGCGTTTGTACAAAAATATAATGCTGTGTACACCTGTAAAGGCATTTCATAGTGTCCTATATTATAAGCTGTTAGACATAAGTTATTGAATGTATTATGAATATGTCGTTGGTGTATCAATAAATAAAAAAATATAAAATAAAATAGCCCTCCAAGCCGATCGGTCCTGCCTGCGATGCTCGCATTCAGCGGCTTTCCGCGACTATTACCAGAACGTCGGTCCACCATGTGGGGCTACCAAACGCTGCGTCTCCCGGTGAGCGGCCGCCATAGGTTCTCGAAAATCGAAAGAATAAATCAATATTACGTTTCATGACAAATACGTTTAGGTTGAAAATTAATTGGAGAAATTAGTAGGTAGTAAAGTAAAACGAGTTCGTTATTTTCTTCTTCAACTTGAAAACAGATAGATTGAAATATAAATGGAAGAGAAATGGGTTAATATTGCAACTTATAGAAAATTATAAACCTAAGCAAAAGACCATAGTGGTGGAGTAAATCATATATCTGTGAGTAAATAGCTCCAGGTGATAAGACGCCCGAGGTATTTATTAACGAATTGACGACAATTTGACGATCGGCACTTAATGATCAATCACATCACAGCACGTGTCTCAGTTAATGCAGAATTCAAAGCAAGGCATGGCGTTTTGTTCATCCAAAGCATTTACCCAGTTTGGATACAGGTGAAATATTTCAATATCTGTAACAATTATGTGCTCAACCGAATTTTAAAATCGATTAGATTTATCGTACGGCGACGAATTCGCCTTATCTGTTATAGATAGCAAACAAATCGACTACTAATGGTACCTTGAAAACTGGGTGTTGCCAGAGAGGTTATTAACCCCATTCCGGCCTTGTGCTGGGTTAATGGGTTGAACCATTTCAATCAAAATAATTAAAGTCGATTTATATCCTACTATGACAAACAAAATAGTGCAATGACTTTTCTTGGAACTGTCGCATCAGCTATTGTGTATAGCTGATGTTACAGTTTCGATGCTCAAGTTTTTACTCTCACTACCTTTTAATATTATACAATAATTACGTTATTATGTTAGGACCAAAGAAATAAGGAGCAAGCCTGTTACATATATCGCAATATATATAAGAGAAACGATGGTGTCTTTTACTCGTCGCATTGTTGACACCCGCGGGGGAAATGGGGGGGGGGTGGTGACAACTGCATTCTAAACTGCCGTCACCACACGGCTGTTATAATGTTGCTTGTAGTAAAACGAATTCGTACTTTTATGAAAAACACTTTCGGAGCGAATTTGGAAAATATCCACAGGTTTGTTGGTCCCACACTCCTCTCGCTATCATTTTCCTTCTTTACACGATCCATCCACTTCTTCTTTGGTCTTCCTCTCCTTTTACGTCCTTCCACGTTTATACATAACATTTTTCTGCCAACATCCTCATCTCTTCGCATAACATGACCCAACTATCCAAGTGTATTACTCCGCAGTACGCAGTCTCTCAGTCACTGGCTACTACTACTATTTCTGATTCTATCCGATACGACGAAGTATAGATGTGAACACACCCAAGAAATTGTAATCACTTTTACGACCGACTCTTCAGAACACAACTCACACGCCCCTCCCCTCGCCAACACAGATAGTCTAATCAAAGTTAAAATTATATAATAATTTGTTTCTAATGTAAATACACTGTCTTATCGTCTTGCGTACACGTATCATTGACACGTGTGACAATTGCGGGAATTAATTATCTTCTGGCTCGTCTTGTTACTTTACATCGACATATATTGAATATGTCAAAAGGATTGACACAGTGTGCATAAGAAACTCCATCTTCGAGATGTATCTAATTGCTGATTTCAAATTTCAATGTGGCATTTTTAATGGAGTCTCCTGTCGCTAAGAACGAAAAGATGATTCATGAATGCTGTAGTAATGATATTACTGTAAGCTGTAAGTAACACTAAGTAGGTAATACTATAATACAACTGTTAAGTTAATCTTTTCTTCTTTTTGCCCTGTTCCCAGTTTATCTGGGGCCGGCACAGTATGCTTCACTTCCACTAATAGCGGCCAGACGTCATCATGCCGTCCACTCTCTTTTGATTCATATCATCCCTCACACCGGAAAGGTGATAGTAAATGAATAGGAAAATGGAAAGAGCCGTATCGAGAGGCCGATAAACAGAAAGAGCGATTGGCTCAGGGTTTTGACTTAAGTTTTACAGACGGCGGACTGCCTGACACCTTGGGTATGCTGTCGTTGGTGGTTTTTCCTCCACCATTCTTATGCCTCAAGGTGCTCCTTAGCAGTGATTAAACTTTCACAGACGAACGATCGCGGAAGAGATGGAGGGATTGTGTGAGAAATAACATTCATTATCCTCATCTTCCTGCCCTGTTCCCAGGTTATCGGGAGTCACCGCGGTATATTTCCTCTTCAGTTCTTATAAATCAGACGAAATCAAGCCATCCACTGCTTGATTCTTTTCATCGACCACACCGGAAAAGTTTTAGTGATGAATTAGGACACCTCTGAGATGAGTTTAGGCTGGCATATTCTATGTTTATTTCACTCCCAAGCCAGCATGGAAGTAGTAATATGAATGTAAATGATAATATATGAGAAAGTAGGAAAAAAACATGTTGCGCCGTTCCCAAAAATATAGAATACAGGGCAAAGCGGATGATGAATTGAAATCCAAAATAAACTAGACCTATCTCTGTGGGAGAACGGGAAGAATCGCATCTCAATAACGCTGTATATTGCTCGAAAGAAGAAAAAGCATGATTGGCCTTTACTCAACATACATGGTGTCATTCAGAATAAACAGAAACGCATAAACTATGCTCACAATCACTTAACCACTAAGTTCTATCAAACCTAAGAATAGTAACTTACTTCAGCAGCAAAGGTTTTGAGTCCTCAGTCATTATGTAGCAACACTCGATGCAACACAACAGACAATCACACCTCACAGCACTCTCGAGGGAAATCACTTATCAGCTCTATTAACAGTTGGATTCAGTCCAAATTTGTTTGACGGCGAAGGTGTCCTTTTCAGCGGTGAAATTCTAATGTCACCGGGTCGGTGTCACAGTACGCACTAGTTGGAAACGTGAGAAGGAGTGCTATCGTTCTGTATCGCATCGCCGGCGCTCCTTACATTACAAATAAGTTGATAACGATGTGCAAACACTACCGGGCGGTAAATCTCTAATAGTGTAATAGTTTCAATGTTTGTATGTGCAAGCTAAAGTCAACACAGACTGTAACATCATTTTAATGACACTCGCCCGATGAGGTAAAATTCGTGTTAAGGGACACTTTTAGAATGTGTGAGTAGGTATCTATGTAATACTAATATTTTTTTTTAAATTGAGCTCTTTAAGGCAGTTGTTTACCGCGCTCGGCATGCGATTGCGTAAACTAAGCAATATTTGCTAAGCCGGTCATTGGATGGGTGACGAAAATTTTTGATACTCGAGTTCCTCCGTGTTTCGGAAGACACAATTAAGGGGCTTTTCCACCAGACTCCCGTCCCCCAGACCCCAATCGCCCCCAGACCAGCATTTAAGACAGTATGCCTCCTTAGTCCTTACCGTTATTAAGTTAAGGCTACACAATCTCGTTTCATGTTGACTATGGTGCTATGTTGACGTTGCACATTTTTGTTTCGTGTTGACTCATGACTTTGTGGAAACCTTAGGTAGTTGTTTCTGCAATTGTAACACGAGTTAAATTTCGTTGGCAAAGTCAAAGAATAACAAATGACTAACCAAATACAAACGTTCATTTGTTATTCCTATGCATTTGTTATTTTTTGTTAAAGAAACAAGAAGCGTGTTGAAAAAACTACTATTCAAACACCAACGCTTTAGGTGCCATGTAATAGGCGGCGAGCCTATTGCCATTCACCGAGAATCGCAGTCAATTGCTAGATGTTGCAACAAGAAAGCTGCTGTCAATTCCTCGTTATATTTTTTATTACCTTACGGTTATTTGGTCTGAGCCTTACGGCGGGTTCCTATATTCTATCTACAGTTGAAAGTAAGCTTACTGAAGTTTAATTACATACATACATCACGCCTATATCCACGTTTCGCCAATTATGTTAGGTCCCATGTAATAGGTGGTATAGAGCGAGCCTATTGCCATTTATCGTGCACAAAAGTCGCAGTATCACTGATTTGAAGTTTATTTGCCTGGCATTTTTTGTTATATTAACGATAAATAACAGAAGGTGTTAGGCAACTTAGGTGTAGTACGTCTATCTTAAACTGTAGGATAGAATATTGGCACCCGCCGTTAGTCGCCTTGTACGACACCCACAAGAGAGGTAGGGTGGGTGACAGTTGTATTATTTTCTGCAGTCATCATACGACACACGGCGTCAACTATGTGTACATACATACATATATCACGCCTATATCCCTGAAGGGGCAGGCAGAGGCGAACTGCACCCACGCTTCGCCAGTCATGACAGGTCCCATGTGTAATAGGTGGCGAGCCTATTGCCATTTATCGGGTACAAAATTCTCAGTTCATTGCTAGGTGGTATAAGAGGAACGCTGCTGCCCATTCCTCATGACTGATTTATCCTTAGTCGCCTTGTACGACACCCACGGGAGAGATTTGGGGTGGTGACAATTGTATTCTACTCTGCCGTCACCACACGGCCAACTATGTGTAACATGACATAAGTAGTATTACTTACTACTAGATAACATTTACAGGTTTAACAGATAGGTCTGTATCAAATTTATATCGGTTAGTCTATCTGATATAATTACTTTTTATCAACAGTATATTTCGAAAGATTCAATGGGTACAACGTAATAAGACATTAAATGTAGATAGATGGTGGTGGTGATCATTGTATTCTGCTCTGGCGTCATCACACCCCCGTCTCTCCCGTGGGTGTCGTACAAGGCGACTGAGGGTAAAAAGGTAAACAGCGACGAGTAATGGCCAGCAGCATTCCTCTTACACCACCTAGCAATACTGCGATTCATCTGCCCGATAGATGGCAATAAGTTCGACATTAAATGGGAATTAACCTAATTGGTGAAAAGTGGGTGTTACCCTACTCCTTCGGGGATATAGGCGTGATTTATGTATGTATGTATATGTTATGATTTATGTATGTATACATATATTATTATTACCAGCCATTAATGTTCCCACTGCTTGGGCACAGGCCTTCACTAAAGATTTTTTTATTTATTTATTTATGGAATAAATGGAATGGAATTTATTTATGAGATGGAAGAATATAGCCATAACCCACCACGATGGCCCAGTGCGGGTTGGTGGGTATTAACGACGAGATGCAGACGGCACCAACAGCTAAACGTGCCTTCCGAAGCACGGAGGAGCTCGAGATAATGAATTTTTGGTCACCCATCTAATCGTCGGCCTTAGCTAACGTTGCTTAGTTTACGCAATCGCAGGCCGAGCGCGCTATGCCACTGCGTTATGTATGTAAATATGTAGACATGTATATTATGCGTATTTATGTAAATTTAGAGAATTTTCATTCAATTTTTAAACTGTTCGCGTTCTTTTATCGCGCGCCGAAATCACGTAACCCGTCAAATGTGTAATGTATGTAGGTTAGTAAATTTGAAAAATCATATTCATAGCGAATTGCATAATGGCCGGCGTCGCCATTTGTACGAAAAATCATGTCGCACATAATGATTTGAATAATTGAGACATACGGCCGTGTGGTGACGGCAGAGTAGAATACAATTGTCACTACCCCAAATCTCTCCCGTGGGTGGCGTACAAGGCGACTAAGGATAAATCAGTGATGAGGAATGGGCAGCAGCGTTCTTCTTGTACCACATAGCAATGTACCTACTGCGATTTTTTGTACCTACCCGTTAAATGGCAATAGGCTCGCCACCTATTACATGGGACCTATCATAACTGGCGAAACGTGGGTGCTAGTTCACCTCTGCCTACCCCTTCGGGGATATAGGCGTGATTTATGTATGTATGTATAATAAAAAGTCCACGAGAGTGGATAGGTACGGAATCGAGTTGAATTTTTCGATGGAAGTACGGAAGGCCGTGTGGTGACCGCTGACCGGCTCTCCCGCGGGTGCCGTACAAGGCGACTAAAGCGGGGAATTCACTACACGAACATGCCCGCCAGACATGCCCGCGCGGACCTCGTTTGTATGGGCCAGACTGACTGTGACGGCCCTACACTAAACATCGCACAGACCTAATAGAAGCGAGGTCCGGCGGGCATGTTTGCTGCAGGCATTCCCGCGGGCTTGTCCGTGTAGTGAATTCCCGGCTTAAGGGTAAAGACACCGATGAGCAACGGCCAGAAGCAATATAATGCGATTTACGTCCCGATAGATGGCAGTTGGCTGGCCACATTACATGGGATATAACCTAAAAAAGTGGGTAAAATAATTCACCTCGGCCTATCCCTTCGTGGATATAGGCGTGATTTATGTCTGTAAGTACAGAAAGGACGTCAAAACTGAAGGATAGTATTTGTAACCGGCTTCATAAATGTCTCAATAAACGTTGTTTCTTTCAAATGGATACGATTGTTCGAGTCTAACCGTCTCTTTCACACCATCCATGAGTGAGGTAGACTCAATTTAACACAATCGACATGCAGAGTAGACCTACAGAGTACAGGACGGGTCAAAACAAACACCCACTCGACACCGGAAACATTATTTTGTCCAAATATTGACATAACAGGTTTGCAGTAGAATTATGATAATTTAATATCAGTAAATGCAAACAAGCTGAATGAGATACCCGAAATACTTACCATCAGCTGATTCTGACAGATATTTAATACATACATATTCCTACGTCACGCCTTTCTCCCACAGGGGTAAGCATAGATGTAAAGACTATATGTGTAACCGAGATCACTTCTTTCCACATGCTGCAATCCTTACATACTTCTTTCGCGTCATCCAATCTCATCAATTTAAGATTTTTGTCAATGTCTTGCATATTCACATAACATATGTGTCAATTAAACACTGTTCATTTTAAATAAATATCTTGATTCAGTTACTTTATACCTAAAGAGCGTTGGTGTCAGGCTGGCGGCCGGCAGTAAAACCTAAGTCAAACCCTTCTGCAGTATGGATCAGAATGTTGTCATCCTAATCACTCTATTCGTTCATCGATCTCTCGCTTTCCATCACTCTTCCATATACATTCTGGAATCTTTAAGAAGATGAACCTTGTATGTTACATGTTACATACATGTATTGTTTAATATTCTATTACGCATTGTTACACCCTTGAATTATTATTTACCACTGATTCTGTTTACACGTGACGTGTTATAGTCGCCATCAAATATAAACTTCGTCACGCTCTTTAACTCTAAACATTCAAAATAGAAGCCAAACAACCAAAGCAATGGGTAGCATACACAAACGTGTCGGAATATTTGAGACTTCAAACAATGTAAATGTAAATTCGTACCCAATGTCTAATGATTCTTAATACGCTACCAAGGAAGTGGGTAAACAGGTGAATTGAGCTATAATCTTATGCGGGTCTGCATTTTGGTAAACAATCGTATCTCTGTTTTAATATCACTTACGTGCGTGGTGTGTGTAAAAAAATGAACACTATTACGGAAGCATAAGTTGTGTATTTAATGATTTAGGCTTAAAAAGTAAGGAACATAATTCTATTCAGTTGAATTCAGTTTGAATCTAATGGTAATTTTGCAGATTTAGAAGATGTCATAAATATGAAATAGAAATGCTCTTGCGCATGGCCTGTGATTGCGTAAACTAATCAATTCCTTTTAGGGATGGGATTATCCGCCTCCGTGGTCTAGTGGTATCCACCGGAATTAGATCACCGAGTTCGATCGGTCGGGGAGTACAAATTTATACTCGGTTTGGTTGGTGGTGAGACTTTTTTGAGTCCGCCTGGCTAGCAACTATCGTCTTATCAAAATCTGTCGCCATAAAATTAGGTCAACAGCATTATTGTGTTCCAACAATTTGTGATAAGATAGCCAGCCCCTGTGTGGTTGAGGGTTCCAGGTGAAGCTCGATTGCATCTTCGGTACTTATCGTCACTTTCTTAGGAGAGATAAGATTAATGACGTCTAACCACGTGAAGAGTCACGGCCCAGTCTACCTTTATTCTTCCACCAATCGGGAAGGCCTGTGCCAGCAGATAAAGGGCTACCAATCATCGTAAACAGGCAAACGTATTCCTAGATCCTAGGTGGTATCTAATTTTAAATATGGTCTTAATTAAACTGTTGTAATAATTATTTATTTATAGTACTTCCGCCAGTGTTGTACAAGGCAAAGAATTAGGGTAGGTAAAGACAGGGATGAGATATAGGAATTTATTATTTCATTTTTAAATCCCAGTTAAATATTTTTGGCCTTGGATCCCATAAAATATATGGGCAACAGCAGCATTCAGCATCAGGTGTAAGAGTACACCACCTAGCAATATACTGATAAATACGCTCGGCCCTATTACATGTGACCTTAAACGGGGAATTCACTACACGGACATGCCCGCCGGACCTCTATTAGGTCTGTGCGATGTTTGCCTAGCCCGTCACAGTCAGTCTGGCCTATACAACGAGGTCCGCGCGGCACGTCTGGCGGGCATGTCCGTGTAGTGAATTCCCCACTTTACATAATTATCGGAACATGGGTGTTAATTCGCCTCTATCTTTTGGGTGATACATATAGGCGTATTTAGTGTACATAATATTATGTATGTTACAATAATATTGTCTTTACAGAATTGATCTTATTATCTAATAGTTAGGTACGTAGCATGCACGATGCACTCTTATTTCAAGTAGCAACAATTAGCACAATTATGATAAGACAATTGTATGCACGCGCTATCCGACTCGGTCAATTGAGATTGAGAAGGCCAAATCGAAGAAGTGGCAGTGGTTAGTGACTCCTATGCTCAATATTGCGACACAGCGCGTTGGTATAGCATGCTACAAAAAGTGACTTTATGACAAAAAGTGTTGGTATGACCCAGTAAGCTGAACTCTCTGGCTAACAATTCTCACATACATAAATCACGACTATACATATACCTGAAGGGGTAGGCAGTGTAGCCACATTTGGCCAACTATTTCGAATCCCATGTAATAGGGGGAATCTATTACTTTATAAATCTAAGTATATTGCTAAGTGATACAACAGGAAAGCTGCTAGTGCTACCCATAATGATGCCCTCAACACTGTTTTAACTATTAGTCACCAGCGGGAGAGATTTGGGACGGTAGTACTATGTAGTGTAGTATAGTATAGTATAGTAGCATGCTGCAAAAAGGTACCATATCTTATGTAAGTTTACTGTCAATTATCGTGTGTGAAGCTATGGATTTTTAGTGACCGTCATTACGCTTCCAGACAATCAAATTGCAAATCATAAATCATCATCACTAGAATTTAAAAACGGCTTAATTCAAAGGATAAGTACTACGAAACATAGTGTATTCAAAATGTATACAATTAAGATCAATTATTGAAACGAGGCGTTTTTATTTATATCTCTTTTAAATTCGGAAGCTACATTAACACTCAACGCACGTGTTGGGCTACGATTGGTAGCAAGACCTTTTTCAGTGTCCCACCGTATTCAAAGTTGGCATCTTATTAAGAAGACAATTAGAAATGATGTAATTTTCACGACCAATATTATGCGGGCATTTATTCAGGATAAACATTAAAACAAATGAAATGTTAATATATTCATGGTTGCCAGTGTTGCCACTGGAATGGTTGAACAGGTCAATCGACCATTTACGATAGTACCTATACCTCCACCGTCTTGTTATGGATGCGGAAAGGCCAAATTCCAATGTCAAGGTAGAATAATATAGAAAAATTATGTCCTACTATCTTCTCATATTTCTAACATTCATCAGACATTGAAATAATAAATTAAAAATCGCCGAGATATGAATCGTAATTATTGATTTTGTCATAGAAGAAAAGGCTGATTATAATATACTGGTGGTAAAATTCAGAACACGGATGATTTGCCATCAAAATATAAATGGTCTTACTGCCGCACTCAGAGACGTCAAATAACGCTAATGAATACTTAATGTCTAGAAATGACAATTCAAAACTAGTGGCTATACCTACTTGCTGGATCTATGGTTTAGATTTAAATGAAATTTTTTGACATAAAGTATTCATTAAAGTTAATTGACGTCTCTGAGTGCGGCAGTTACTGTCTTAAACTATTGCAAATCAACTGGAAGTTGTAGTTCCCGTAATTTTTGTTCAGTGAACCGTGTTATTGTAGTTGATCATGTTATAAATACAAACATAAATGCATTTGTTAGTTCTTGCATAAATAAGAAAATAATTTCAATGGGTTTCGTAGAATAAGACTATAAGTGGCGGTCAATTAATTGTCTGATGAGTTGACAATATTTAATCAAGTTGAGTAAATATCTGCAACATTACTTGTGTTTGCAAACCTTTCCAACGGTATGTGGGAAATGGTTGAAGTGTATATTATTGACTTATATCTATAAACTCTATAAACTAATCTGACCTTCAGTGATTTCATTCAGCTATGACTGATACTGAATAGATATCTTCAAAATGTTATAAGCTAACCTTTAGAGGCAATGCCAGTAGTATTAAGAAAGAAAGAATAGAAAAATTAGTCATTTATTTTTGAATAATAGATATTTAAAATTATTTCTCTATAAAATTTAGACTTCTCAAATTTGGCAGGAGGGGAATGTGAGATAGCCTTAACCTAAAGTTTAGTAAGGTAAATACTACTTAGGTATTTAACATTCTTCGCTCATCACTCGATGACTCTGTTACTGTCAACTGATTACAAATAAATTTACAGATTACTAGGTGATCCGGCAAACTTTATTTTGCCCTAATCACCTAAGGGTATCAAAAATACCCAAAAACCTATTATTGAGTTGTTAACAGCCTAATACATTATTGACAGGGTGAGTTGGGCTAGTTATTGACTATCAGATGACATCTGAATTCCACTCACTCTAATGAACATCCTATTAAATTTTACTTGACTCTTAAGCACTGCATCCAACATGGTCATTAACCTAATTGAAATATTTCTTATTGCTACGTTGTTTTTGTTATCAAACTCCTCGGAAAGGGCTTGACTGATTTTTATGTGATGTTTTGAGTATATATGGTATTCTTAGACTTCTCAGACCTAGAGAATTCTCAGACCTACCATATGTACTCAAAAAATTACATAAAAATCGGTCAAACCGTTTCCATGGAGTTAACATAACAATAAGAAATATTTCATTTAGGTAAATGACCATATTGGATGTAGTGCTTCAGAGTCAAGTATAATTTAATAGGATGTTTATTAGAGTGAGTGGAATCCAGATGTCATCTGATAGTCAATAACTAGCCCAACTAACTCTATCAATAATTGTTGCTGTTATCAACTTATTATTAGGTCATAGGGTATCAAGTATAATAATAATAAATACCTAAATTGTTATATTTAAAAATATTAACATTGCATAAACTTTGTAACATTAATTACCTATGTAAGGTAGGTAAGTATTTGCACAAAAAAATATAAATTACCTACAAACTAAACAATTTTTATTGGCTACCTACAGTAATGGTATAATAAATGTAATATTCATAATTATAGGTATGTACCTTATTAATTACTCTCATTACTCATTACAGTGTGATGTATAATTTATATAAATATATTAAGCAAAACTGCATTGAAAAGGAAATTAAAAATTATCTTGTCAAAGGTCAATTAGAGTGCAGGTGGTCCGCTTATAAAAATTGTGCCAGAATCTTTGTAAAACACTTACCCATTAATTTTAGATTGTGCTCCAGAATCCATATTTCTGTGCTGCACTAAGCACCCGGGTGTTTCTGACTTCTCTGTTATGTGGTAAGCTTCCACATCCTCCAAAATAGCGGCACGGTCTTCGTTCGTCTCATTCAACTTATCACTAGACAAACTTTTCGACCTGTATCTACCATTGAGCGGGGCAAAATTCCTATCAGCAAACGCACTCAGACCGTTCAACTTTGTATCGTTTTGGCATTTTTCGTTAATTATATTAGATGACATTTCGCACTAAACAAATATTGCGCGTACGTCAGTGCTAGCTGTCAATCTCAGCTGCGCGCGCTGCGTTCCCGAATGAACTGACGTCCGACGAAGAAATCCTATCGTTTTGCCAACGGCGAACAAAACAATTCTACGCGACCCAGATTAAAGTAGCACGGTCAACTATTGTGCTCGGAACTGTGACAGTGATATTGAAACTGGTCGACTTATACTTGAAGCAAACCCGCGAACAATTTAATTAATTGAAAAAACTTGGGATACTTTTTATGAGAACGGAACTCGGACGTGTAAAAGATGATAAGTAGTAGCAATTGTGTAATCCATCCAAATAAGAAAACAATGAATTCTTCTATTTCGAGAGCGCTCTAAAAACAGCGGAAGAAAATGTAATGTATAATCAAACTACGGAAACTGTTGAAAACTAGTAGGTAGGTTAGGTAGGTACCTACTTAAAAAACTGGTCCTACTCAGCCGCTATAAGAAATACATACATACATACATAAATGACGTCTATATCCCCGAAGGGGTAGGCAGAGGTGAACTAGCACCCACGTTTCGCCAATTATGTTAGGTCCCATGTAATAGGTGGCGTGCCTATTGCCATTTATCGGGCACAAAAGTCGCAGTACATTGCTATAATTGCTAGGTGGTATAAGAGGAACGCTGCTGCCCATTCCTCATCATTTATTTATCCTTTAGTCGCCTTGTACGACACCCACGGGAGAGATTTGGGGTGGTGACAATTGTATTCTACTCTGCCGTCACCACACGCTATAAGAAAACTTTATCATATTTTAATTTATTATTTAGTTCACCCATTTCCGTACTTTTGGGCCATTGTACGTAATTATTTAATATTATAGAGAGAAGATACGAGAACTCTTAGCATTTTACATAAGATTCACCGTGAGGTTGCCGGGTCCATGGGTCCATAGTAGTCACAAATTCCATAGTGTAGTGTGGCATAAAATAGGCGTGATGGTATTTGTAAACGTACTTAAGTATTAGAAAATATTGTCTACTAGGAAATACGTTTACCTTATGTATGTATTTATATTTATGTATTTGTTCTTGAGTACTTATTGTATGTGTGATAATACCTATTACCTACTCGTACTTAAAATTATTAATTAGCGTTACCTATCCCGCTACTTACGTTATAAATATTAATACTTATTTTATTAATATTGTGACAGCTTTGACGTAAGAATTGTAATGCTAAATGGCAGAACCCGAGGTTGGCCATCTGATCTGACCTCATGACTACGCGAGTAGCGTTAAATTAGTCAAGACAGTATTGTATACCTCGGTTCTCCACGAATTCGTAGTAGACACAGAACAATGTTGTATGTTCTGTGGTAGGTACTAAGTAGGTAGGTACTACAGTACAAACACCAGGCCCCGTAAGACAGGACGTTGAGACTCCTCGGGAAAAGAAAATATTTTCCTCTCGCTCTAACTCAAAGACAAACAATCTCGAGACAAAATACTATCAAATCGTGGAGAGAGATTTTCTCTACGTCCCATTTAGGCCTGAGGTGCGGACCTTCTTATTGTGGTATTCGTACCCAAATCATCAGTTGGAGCAGGAATCAGCTGCCCCCCTAGCCAAGTGGCGTTATTTCGCGGCCTTTTAGAGGACCAACCCCATGAATATTGCAATAATAGGAATTCTGTCTCAAACTTTCCAAAGTGTTGTAGCACATAAAAAAGTAAGATAGTTGTAGAATGTAATGCCTAATAAAATTGGTCCGTTATCCTTAGTACATGTGCCGGAAATAAATTGTCCATTTTGCCTGCCGCGCTGCAAGCGCATAAACGTACGAATAGCTACGCAACAAATAGCGAATAAGTATTTCAAGTTTATGATTACTTATTACTATTATGATTGTTTTTGAGCGATCATAGTTGTTTGATCCACTTAATTTTGCATGAATTTTGGGATTCAATTACTTTAATATTAATTTAATTTGGTGGCCGTCAACCAACACTAAAATGTTTTAGTAAAGTTGGTATACGGCCGGGTGGCCGCGGCACGAACTCACTGAATGAAATAAGTTTGCTTTCTTTCCTATTATTAATGTAAATAAGGATTCATTTTGTGCAACATCGTTTTATTGATGGGGTTGGTTTAAATGCTATGGTCAGTTCACGGCCGTCGAAATATAATTTTACAAGGATTTATAGCAGTGTATTATATTATGTGGCTGCAAACTAAAACATGCTAATAAAAGAAGTCTGATTGGCGGCCGTCTGAAAATCATATGAAAATAGACGGCCGTTATCTGACTACTTCTGACTTTTCTCACACAGAATTTAATTATTATATTGTATGTAAGACTGGCGACCTAGAACTGACTCTATAGGGTGGCCGCGATCGATAAAAGTGGCCGCCAACTAGCATTTTGGGCTAGTTTCAGGTAATTATTTATTTTAAAAAAACTGATACAATATTCCTTCCTTCAATACTTATTTCGAAAAATAACTTGATTATATCTGCTAGGCCTATAAAAATAATTCTAATTTCAAAGAGTAAAGTTGGAAAGGCGACTAAAAGGCCGCCAACCGGCCTAATTATTACCCTATGAAACTGACGTATTGTTTTCTGTGGAATACGTCAGTTTCAAACATTTTGTTTTCTATTGAGCTTGGCCACTTGGGGGGCTGGGTAGACCTCTAGATTTTGGTTCGATTCCCGCCTCAAGATCATAATTTTCGAAATTCTTTTTCTAACCACCAAAATCTTTGTACTAATTTTTCTAACATCTATATAATGTTAAAATTAAAAATGGAATAGACCTCTAGAGTTCTGATGCCGCTCATCTTAATTTCACAATCGTATCGCAGTGGTTTATTAGTCTTAATTGTTTTTCTTGCGGTATTTTTCCCTTCCAAGCCGATGATTATAATTGAAAATTTAATTTGTGACAAATATAATCATGCCCAGTCTGCTAAATCGACAAAGTTAACTTTGATTAAATATCAACATTGCCTATCTATTGCACACTCCTGCTAGACAATAAAACTGTGTCATAAATATTGGTTTTAATATTGCTTGCACGGGAATAGCTAGGTAAGTGCGTAAAAACATACATAATACATACATTAATCACGCCTATATCCCCGTAGAGGTAGGCAGAGGTGAATTAGCATCCACGTTTCGCCAATTATGTTAGGTCCCATGTAATAGGTGGCGAGCCTATTGCCATTTACTTATCGGGCACAATAGTCGCAGTACATTGCTAGGTGGTATAAGAGGAACGCTGCTGCCCATTCATCATCACTGTTTTATCCTTGTACAACCCCCACAGGAGTGATTTGGTGACAATTTTATTCTACTCTCTGATCCAAATAACCTAATTGTTATTAATACTTTACTGATAAACATTGTTCTAAATATGATAGTATCGGTACGACATTTAATTATTGGGTACTTACACTAGAAATATTAGTTAATGTTAGGCCAGAGTTCACCAACACACGTAAAACAAGCAAGTAGAAGACCGTCAGTTTTTGACAGTTCTTCCATACGAAAGGCTAGAGTTCAAGCAGCTAGGCGATTATTATTTCAACGTCGGTTCTTGACATTTTATCGTATGAAAGAACTGTCAAAAATTGACGGTTTAGTAACAATCTGTTGTTTTACGTGTTGTTGAACTCAATTGAATTGGTCAGCACCACAGATATATAACTTAGCACACAGCACATAGAAGTTGGAGAAATCTTAGGAAGTGTGTAAATGCAATTGAAAGCTAATAACGTATTAATTAAAGTGGATGAGGTCGCTCCGAAGACAATGTTCATCATGGCCTATTAACTTTGCCGGCAAAAACCAATGCCGATTCCGCGGCTGTGACTTTTTCAACGGAACTTTTTGCTTTTCCTTCAAATACCTAAATACGTAATTGATATGTTTGTAAAAATAGATCTATGCACAGTGGGAGGGATTTTAAACAGTCTGTAGGTATACTTCCTAACCTTTCAAACGTTTGTGTCTCAGCAGTGGGGATGATATTACCGATAGGGGTACAGATAAAATTTATTAAGGAGAAAATAAAGTTCGAACTGTCTCCTCATCGCTAGCAGGGGGACAGACCAAACTTTTTGTCCGTTATGTCACCCCAAGGGGACAAAGCAGGGTGACAGATCTGAATAATTCCAAAAAAGGGACAACTCTATGAATGCAGATTTAGTTGCACGGACGACCTTCTGCGTTCTACTTTCGTCTACTCTATCATGTGGAACATAGCATTCAATGGATCCATAATTGAGATGATAACCTGTCTAAGTAATTGACGACTGTAGATAAAGGCACTGATTCGTTACCTAGCTTCAAAGAAAATGTTTCTAACCAAGACCAATGTTTTTGATGATGTTTCGGTTGTGAGTATTCTATATAGAAACTCTTAATAACTTATTTCTTACAAGTTTAGAATACGAATTACCGCATTATAGTAGTATTTAGGATACCGTCCTGTGAATTATATAGTAATCGTACCATATGTGGATAAACGAATTTTGCACTTTGACTTAATATGGAATGAAGGAGCGTGGCAGACCAACAGGCACGGCTTTACCAATCTCCAGTATCGGTCCGGGAAGCCTGCAGCGGTCTAAAAAGGCTGCTAACTTTTTGGGATGCTCTGGGTTCGTTTGAGTGGGATGATAAAAGGAGACACGCAATGGCTCAATCGGGCATGCCCAGACGCATGCTGACAGCTGAAACGAACAAGACCCATACATAAAGTCGCGCGGGCAGCATGCACGTGTAACTTGACCAAGTAACTTGCGCCAGTAGCCCGCCGCTTTACTCGCTTCAGCTACTTGCACTCATCATCAATCAGCTCAAAATAAAATGGCAAAATAGGCAGTGTGTGGTTGTTTACACATGTCAATGTCTACTTCAGAGTGTTTCTGCTCACGACTAACATGGATAGCTACTGGGAACTCGAATGTTTGTTTGCATTGTAATCTGAATCCACGAAGGAGGAGGGTTTACGCAATTTTTCAATTTATAGCGTGTTCAACAACTAAACAAACAAACTTCAACTATAGTATAATATTAAGCATAGCATAGATAAGCATTAATTTCCCCTACATTGTTTTTATCCATATTTATGTACGTATGTATTTGTTACATCATCATCACCTCTGCGTACCCCTTCGGGGATACAGGAGTGATTTATGCACATATGTACAAAAATATAGGCCGTGTGGTGACGGCAGAGTAGAATACAATTGTCACCACCCCAAATCTCTCCTAGGCGACTAAGGATAAATCAGTGATGAGGAATGGGCATCAGCGTTCTTCTTATACCTACCACCTAGCAAAGTACTGTGACTTTTGTGCCCGATAAATGGCAATAGGCTCGCCACCTATTACATGGGACCTAGCATAATTGGCGAAGCTTGGGTGTTAGTTCACCTCTGCCTACCCTTTCGGGGATATAGGCGTGAATTATGTATGTATGTATTTGTTAGTCATTGGTGCTTAAAATAAGGTTAGTTTTGTTAGGTGTATGAGACTCTTTGACAGCTTCTTGTTTTATTAATGAGGGACTTTTTGAGAGAATCTTAAGAACTTTCTCATCAACTCTTAAATGTCTCCACTGCTGGGGCATAGATATAGATATGAGCTCTGAAGTCACCACACGGCTAATATTTTTGTACATATGTGCATAAACCACTCCTGTATCCCCGAAGGGGTACGCAGAGGTGGATTAGACACCCACTAAATTAGGTCCCATGAAAACAGGTGGCGAGCCTATTGGCATCTATCGGGCACACAGATATTGCTTGGTAGTATAAAAGGAATGCTGCTGGCCATTACACATTGCTGTCTACCCTTAGTCGCCCTGTACGAAACCCACGGGGGAGATAAGTGTGGTGACAATTATTGTGTTCTGCTCTGCTGTCACCACACGGCTTTGTAAGACCAGTAAGTATAATATTTTAATTGTAATTACGTGGGAACTGAGTCCGCCAACTTGGTCTTATCAAAACCATTGTCTAGATAAGATTCCGAACAATTTCTGGGTCAGGAACTGCGCATTGCGCATGCGCACTTGCATGAATGGAACATAACAATTTGGCTCTTTTTGAATGTTCAATGGCCTAATGTCAAACCGGTAGAAAATAAGTATCGTCTTCAGAAGGTTTTAGTCACAGTTTAACTGCCGCACTCAGAGACGTCAAATAACGTAAATGAGTACTTAATGTCAAAAAATGACAATTCAAAAATAGTCCCCATTCTTGCCGGGTTTTGGTCTAGATTTGAATGCAAATTTTTGATATTAAATACTCATTAAAGTTAATTGACATCTCTGAGTGCGGCAGTAAGAGCCTTAATACAAATCTCACTCCTCTCATACTTAGACGGCCGGTTCATCATCGCATTTCGTAGTAATTTTGCAGTTATGTTATAAAAAATTCTTGCTTTAAAATAATAAATCATTATTCCTCGTAAAGTAACAATTATTCTAGTATAAATTTTGCTCAAAAATATTATTGTAGAATGGAGATATTCACAATTATTAACTTAAAGCTGTTTTCGAAAGTTTTTTTTGTTTAGAATAATATTTCTTTTCTATATTAAACCAATGATGTTTCCAAATTCCGAGACCGCTACGAACTATTCGACTATATTACAGATTTTTTTAAAAATTTCATTTGCGTAGAGCAGTAGTTCTATCCAGGAGCTCAAAAAATGGCCTTCGCGCATTTTAATAAAATTCTTTCCCTACAAATCCTACAATCATATGCAATACGATACACAATATGCAATACGAAATATGCCAATATCTGTTCTACACTATTCACTAAGTCAAAATTGTCCATTTTACGCCAAAATCACACTCAAAATGTAATAGGGTACTGCATCCATTTTAGCAAGAGACCAAATGTATACAATCTTGATAGATAATTAATGAATTCAATTAAAAACAAGAAACATGTACCTATACTAAAATTTAGTAGAACAATAAAACTATTAGCTACTTTGAAATATTGGTGTTACTTACAAAATGTATCTATTTATAATTTATGTTTTAAAAGACACTTCAAGATTGACTGTCGTGATTTATATGCTATGTATGTTCGATGAATTAATGCCGCCTCAAGACTCATTTTTCGAACTTTTTCTAAGCACAATTTCTTTGCAAGTCTATTTTGTTACGAAATGACTTCTCCGACCTTAGAGCGAGCGATTCCTCAATTCTACCATAAAGGAATCAATGTCAAATGAGGGGATTGGGTAATAGACTTTCCACTTACGCAGTCGGGGCATACCTGTGGCGCTATACATAATTACTGGAACATTTTCAGCTCGATTACATAATTGCTTTTTTTATTTTGATTTGCTACCCGTGGAGAATGACCGTCATTTTACATTAGTTTTGGTTTCATGCTTTTATTTCGCCGTTGTTACTGCTGCACTCAGTTAAGTTTAATGAGTACTTAATATAAAAAATAATATGGCAATTCTAAACTAGTGGCTATTATTGCCGGGTCTATGGTCTAGTTTTGATTGACATTGTTTTGTATTAAGTGCTCATTTAATTTAATTGACGTCTCTGAGTTCAGCAGTTACTGCCGCACTCAGAGACGTTAATGAGTACTTAACATCAAAAAATTACAATTCGAAACTAGTCGCTATTCTTGCCGGGTTTATGGTCTAGATTTGAATGAAATTTTTTGACTTTAAATACTCATTAAAGTTAATTGACGTCTCTGAGTGCGGCAGTTAGACACTTAACTTACTTACTGCCTAAGCCTTGCAATCAAGCACTCTTCTTCTCCATGCCCTGTTCTATCTGCGGGCCTAGCACGGGGACGTGGACAAGTCTCTCTCCACCACTTGATAGTGTTTTGTCTCGGGATTTAGTGGGAGTTAGTGCGAGAGAAAAAGATTTTCTTTCCCCCGAAGGAGATGTGTCCACGTGCCGTGCTACGGGGGCTGGGGTCGCCGCAGAATGTTTGCTCTTCCATTCATATCGGCCAGACTGATGTCATCAAGCTATCCAGTTCCTTTTGATTCATATCATTCATTACCCCGTAAAGGTGCGAGTGATAATTGAATCAATGCAATCGAGCACTCCCTGAGAGCATTCCTCCACAGTAGACATCCCCGAAGAGGGACGGCACCTCCCGTGGGAAATAAATGCCGTGGAGAGCCCACACGGCGCTACGTCGTAGCTTGAAACTGCCGAGGCACTTCTATCGATTCTTTCAGCAGGAACTGTTTTTCAAATGAACGCCCATTGAACCGAAGCAAACAGACCAACAAACGAATCCGTTCCGCTTCCTATTTGTGCTCGTTAGTGTTTTTGTTAATGAATCTCTGGCTCTTCCGTCGCGTCGTTGCGTAAAAAGAAAAACGTAATAAAGACTGCGCGATATCATCCAATGGCTTTGTCTCGATTTCCTTTTTTTCTGCGTTTGCGTCGAACTTGTTGAAAACACTGTGTTTGTAAAGGCATTTTTTAGTCATAATGACCTATCCTTGTCACTATCTTCTAAAAATAGTAGTAATACGAGTATTACCTATCCATGTCACTTTAATCTTCTAATGCATAGGTAAATAAAATTCAGCAGCGTGGTGACGGCAGAGTAGAATACAATTGTCACCACCCCGAATCTTTCCCGTGAATGTCGTACAAGGCGACTAAGGATAAATCTGAATATGATTAGGAATGGGCAGCAGCGTTCCTCTTATACCACCTAGGCTAGCAATGTACTGCGACACTTTTGTGGCCGATATATTATGGAAATAGGCTCGCCACCTATTACATGGGACCTAACATAATTGGCGAAACGTGGGTGCTAGTTCACCTCGGCCTACCCCTTCGGGGATATAGGCGTGATTTATGTATGTAAGTATGTGTGGGGTATATTTGATAGGTCTGATAATAGGTCGTAAGCAATTTTTTAATACTCCTACGGCAAAACAACGTATGCCAGGTCAGCTAGTATCTATAATTATATTCATTTTGTATATATTAATGTTGTTCGTGAATCATTCACAACACTGGTCGTTATTTCTTGGAGAAAAGTATACAATTGTACAAAAACATTGTGGCATTCAACAATTAAGATTTTTAATTTAATGCCTACTAAACATTTTGTTAAACTCGCAGAAAAGTTTTTACAGTGTTAACTATTAATCTAAGGATTATAAAGAGTTAAATTCAAATTGTTATTAGATCAAAAGAAATAAGAATTAAATTTAAACGAAACTCGTAGTTCAAAACGTGGGCGCCTAAAATAACTTAGTAGCAACAAGTATTACTGACGCAACTTTTATGAATAAATCCATGCAGGCGTTATAATTATAAAAAGAATCAAGATAAAGATCAAGATTTAAAAAAATCAACAAATGCTCATCATAAATGCTCTCAATCATCATATTGGTATTATTAAGTAATTCGTAAATAAACTCTCATTTCATTATCGGAACATTGTCACAGATATTTGGTAGTGTACGGAATTACTTTACTGGAATACTATTGAATACATCTACATAACCGTGAATGCTGTTTTGCGTGATTTTGCTCGGTAGCCTCTATATAGTTTCTGACAAAATCAGTAGTTTGCCACTGTCATCAGCCAGAATTAATTCATAAGAAGATTTTCCTCTGAAGTGTCCCCGGTTTAAACTCGGATTAATTACTAAACACTACTAATTAGACGAATCACTACCAAATGCACTTGACACGATTGATCACCCGGCCTCGCCGGCTCGACCCGCCCCAAGGGCAGCGACCACCATGCATATAATAGTTCCACATCAGGACAGCCGTGAGCCGTGACTTGAATAATTGGGCAGAGGTTTAACAGCGAGCATTTAACTGGAACTAGATACACGTGACTGTTTTCACGTTAATTTCCATTGAAACTTTGAGGTGATCAGGTGGACTTCAGAGGGTGATTCATTCCTTTGATTTGGAAGATGAATTTAACGCTATTAAAGATAATACTATAAGGTGGAAAGAGACTTTACCCTGTGGTTCAATATCGAACTATTGTGGTAACTGTTCTTTATCGTTCAGATGCAGGAATATTCGCTAAGGCCGGTCATTGGATGGTTGACCAAAATAAAATATATTATCACGAGTTTCTCTGTATTTCGGAAGGCACGTTAAGCTGTTGGTCCTGGAGTTAATACCCACCCAATCCGCACTGGGCCAGCGTGGTGGATTATGGCCCATTTTTCCTATGTTCTTTCCATCCATAGGCCTGTAGCAGCCTAGCAGCGGGTGATGATGATGACGATCAGTTTTAAGAATTTTAAGTCCAACCCACGCTCGACCAAAAAAAATCTAGGCTAAAGTTGTTTTCATAAAATACATCCTCATCGTTTCAAAGAAAGTTTTCTTGTGTCTTTTACGGTTTCAAGTTTGTTCAAACTATCGCAGTAAAAAAAATTATAATTCCCGACGGCGAGTGTGATATACTTGTGCTAAGCGTTTGAAAATCAATCGCAATCAAATTTACTAATTTTTATTTAGATTGTAATAATGACATTAAAGTAAATGTTTGCTCAAAAACAAAACCCCCTTAAAAACATTCAATAAAGTCCCTTTTTAGAAGCAGTGCTAGATTTATTTTCGCATGAAACTTCGGAGCAATCTGACGCCGATACAGATCACAGCTGTGTAAACAACGAGCCGTATACCCCTTTTGTAGTTGATTTGGCACAACAACTCTTCGAAAGGATCGTGGCAAAGAACCACTGGAGAATTAGCTAGGCTCAAGTCTTCGTACGTTTGGCACTGAGGCCGTAAAGAGGTTACCAAATGAAGATAGGCTGTGTAGCCGGCTTGGAGGGCCGCTACCATGTCCCCCTCAGCAAATATATCGAGAGCTCCCCACTCTAGAAGCTTCGGGCTAACTCTTCCGCTGAGAGCACGTAAAGCTACGTAGTCCCCACACCGCGGAACGAACACATCAGCAATATCATTCTCCTTGTAACTCACGTAAGACTTAGCCTGGGGTCCAAATAGTTTGACCAATTGTTCTAAAACTGCAATTTTGCTGGTTCTTTTGTCGCTTTCGCCACCGGCTTTGACTTTCAGAAAACCGATCAGAGTGGAGTATTTGCTTACACTCCCGGTTGTGGAGAGTCTTGGCTTCTCTGTTGCCCAAATGATTGGACCCTTAATGCTGAGGATGTCGCCGCTGTAGCCCTGTGAAGCCCAAAAATTGGTCTCGTATTGTATAGCAAATTTCCTTGCGCGACCCTGAGTCATAGCATCAGCTACACTTGCGTCTTGTGAAGACAATAACTGGTTGTCCACTGCAATTTTTCCAAGTTCGTCCGGACGTAGCGCCATGGCTAATAAGTTGCAAACGTAATTGGTTTCGCCTTTCATTGTTTTGAGAATCACTTGCTCGTCGGAGTAGGTGGAGATCTCTTGTATTGGTTTCGATGACATGGTGATATCCGCTATGTTCTGCTGCAGCTGGCTTGAGAAACGTTTGTTGCAGTATCCTATAAGCTTTTCACGGAGCCTGGTATTGTCGCCGTCCAAATGGTTCTTGGTAGTATTGGTCCTGTAACACTGGTGGAGATAGAACAGGACCGAGACGCTATCGGCCGCTGTTCCGCATACCAATCTGACTACAGTCCTCATGACATCCTTGGAGGTGGGAAACAAAAGAGCATCGCTCAAGTGTTTCTCCATGGTGGTCTGATCGTAGTACAGCATTCTCTTCCTATCCTGGTCAGAATCGACGCCGTTTTCACGAAACATACTTCTCATGCTATGGTCGAGGAGAGACTGGTACTGGTTCAATTCAAATTTCTCTATGACGTTTAAGTAGGTGAAATCATTGAAGTCTGTGGAGCAATCCACTGTACTGCCGTTTGTGTGCTGAAAGAGTTTGTTTAAACTTTTCTTGTTGAGTTCTGGTTTTAAAACGCACTCGGGAAGTGCAATATTTAGTTCCTCACTGTACTTTGTGAGGTAATGTCTTGCGACAGTATCCCTGATACGAGGTTGTATACATTCTATTTCTTCGTCTTCCATTACATCAGAATGCTCTTTTTTAAATGAGACGTTGAATTTAGGCTTTCCCTTCTCAGCATCAGATAAGTCTAGCACAATCAGGTCCATAGTGTTGCCGAATCTCTTCTTCAGCTCATGCGCGGTCACAATGCCTGGTAGACTACATCCTAGAATAATGACGTCAGCCTGGATATTCATTGAAATCCTCTATGAATTTTGAGATATCAAGTTTTCTAAACTGAATTGAATTGATATTGTAAGGAAAATGTTTTATTTACAAATTGAATGACTTTGACAGCTGAATTTGAGTGATAGTTAAACGTATTTTCATAAAGTATTTATTACATGGGTATTTATTTTGTGTACACAAACAAAATATCCCAAATCACATCGATCACTTTACAATGTAAAAATAACGAAGCAAACTTAAAATCACCACACGGCGACCGCCAGCCACAGCTATGTATACCTACGTATCATTTCAGCAAAAAGACATGTGACCAAACAATGGCTTTTAGTTAAAAGAAAACAGGAAGTACGAATTTGTGAGTTGCACAATTTGTCGTCACTACCGACGCTCTATACGTAACAATCGGCAAAGGCAATGACCTTGAACGTGTGCGCAGGGGCACGGTCATGCGGGGCGACACTGATTGGTCTGATAATAATATAATTTCGCAGCTGTAGCCAACTATTGTTTTTATTTTTTATTCCTCAAATACTGGCTTACCTAAAGAGGGTTGGTGCCAGGCAGGCGGCCGGCTGTAAAACCTTGAGCAACATGGATTGGAATGATCTGTACCATCACTCATCTATCGTTTATTCATCACAGCTCTTTTTAACTGTGATGGATGATATGATTTGGATGGCTCCAAAAAGTCTGGCGTCTCAGTCTCTGTTAATGTCGGTTATTAAATAGCGTTCGTCGATCAATGGACTATCCAACACAAAGAGAATTGTTCAATTTGAGTCAGTTTAGTTTCTGAGATTATAGTACGTTCAACCAAACAAACAAACTCTTCTCTTATTCTTCTCTTTATAATATTAGTATAGATAAACTTATGAGGATTAAAGATAAACTCGGAACAGGGAAGGAAGAATCAGGAGTGTCGCTGAAGATTTATCGATGTTATATTTATATCAGAAAGTCCTCCATCCTGAGATATTTCGAACTGAAAGCTTTCTTCCTAACCGAATGCCGAAAAAACAAGGTTTACAATCCCTGTACCCTCACATACAAAGCATACACCAACACAGTCATACTGACATCTAATAATAGCGCTTGTGTTCCCACCTAACCGCCAAACTTCAGTTGATTACGCCAGACGTCGCCGGTTCGTAGGTTGGTGGGGGACATGACCTGTTGCCTATCGGCTTATAATTTCTTATTTGGTAAAGAGGAGTTGGGGTGATTGGGAGGACAGCATTCCAATGATCCAATCCAAACTGCTCGAAGTTTTGGCTTGGGTTTTACTGCCGACCGCCTGCCTGACACAAATGCCATATTCATTCTCAACGAAATATTGAAAAGGGAATTGGCCTCCCGTTTCTATTCTTAGCAAAAGTAATATCGCATCTTTAATTGAACATTCACATGGGAATGAATTAGCCTACCCTCTAATACACTGTAATTACAGAGCATCATTCATCTCCCGGAAGGCGAAGACAATGATAAAGCTTTAATTAACAGAGACGACAGAACAAGCTCTAATAAACCAACGGTCTTATTAAGGAATTTCTAGCTAATTCGCCTCTGCCTACCCCTTCGGGGCTATAGGCGTGATTTATGTATGTATGTTATTAATGAAAAGTTAAAATAGCTTGGTTTGCTTGTTATAATGAGAATCCCGGAAGGCATAGTTCATAAACGTCCAATAACGCTAAAGGGCTTTGTAAGTATTCAATAGCGGCTTCGTAACAACAGGATCAACCCTACTATAATCCTCTAATAAAGAGAGACTAAAATGTGCAACAGCTGGGTTTTTTTCGCGTCTGAACCGTTTTGAGGTTTGTTGTCGTCGTTTTGTGATGATGCAACCGGAATTGCTATAAATAGTTTACGAGTTCCCTCGAATGTCATTAAATTCCATCATCAGATCGACTCCAGACCTTCATTATTATATGTATAGTGGCTTATAATACCTACTTAAAATATTATCAAACACACTAGCCGCCCCAACAATTTTCGAAAGTTCCCCTCGATTTCTCCAGAATTCCATCATCAGATCCTTGTTCTTCTTATCATGGTACCACCGTCGGAGTATATACTTCCCAACCAAAAAAAGAATTATCAAAATCGATCCATAAATGACAAAGTTCCGAGGGAACACATTAAAAAAACATACGGGTACGAATTGAGTAACCTCCTCCGTTTTTTCGTCGGTTAAAAATGTGCAACAGCTGGTTTTTTTTTAGCGTCTGGACCGTTTTGATGCAGCCGGAACCAACGGCTTGACGCGCCTTCCGAAGCACGGAGGAATACATTTTTGGTCACCCATCCAATGACCGGCCTTAGCGAACAATGCTTCATTTACGCATTTGCAAGCGAGCGCGCCAAGCCCCTGCGCTATCGAGCTCCTCTCCTCTGACCCTGATCGTGACGCAAATAGTGTTCATATTTGAAAATAAGTATGCTAGTTTATTTTGCGATCATAACGTGACGTCACACATCCTCAGGTCAATAGCAGGGAACTGTTAGTGCATATAAATCAATTCGGCGTGTAGTAATAACGATAAGAGCGCCTTAGATATTCCCGAGCTGGATGACGGCGGTATTACTGAGTTCGAGACGTGCACCAGCGCACGTACGCCACTCACTCGCCTAGTTTCCACTGTTGGACGGGTCACGGCAATATCTCGTGTCAAACCATATAACATTACATTATAATACTATCTATACATCAAAATTGAAACTGGATAATTGGATGTGCTGTGCACTATTATAATTGGACTTCAGGTTCACAACTGTATTTTGTATTTTCACAATTGTATTTATAAGCGAATGATGTAATCTGTGATCTATAAATGTGCCTATCAATAAAATATAAAACAAGATCGTCTCAGAACACGGAAGGTAGCTGACGAAAGGTGTGCCTTTTCGAAACTTATTTGACTGTGAAATTTCCGCACAAGCAGTTTCTAATGCCTAAAGTTTAATTTGTTTCTATAAACCATATTATATTTATTTAATTTATTTCAAGTTAACCATATTTCGAAAAATTCTATCTTGCGTATAGAAATTGAGGAGCTCGCTTGCGCAGTGGTATAGCGCGCTTGGCCTGCAATTGTGTAAACTATGTAATGGTCGCTAAGGCCGGTCATTGGATAGGTGACCAAAAATTTATTATCTCTAGCTTCTCCGTGCTTCGGAAGCCACATTAAGTTTTGATGCTGGAATCGAACCTACGACCTCTGCAATCCGGGCTGGTGCCTAATATACCATTCGGCCATCCAGACGTTTTACTAACCACAATTTCTTTGTACTAATATTTTTAACATTTATATCAGTTATTTTTTTATATAAAAATCAAAAGAAAAACTAAAATAACCTTTGTCTCTTTCGGTCAAATTGTGTTTATGTCCTGATGATAAAACGCACCTAAGATATATGTTTTATATAGTATATCTAATATATTACGTTTTTATCAAAATAATAGACCTTCTGATATTTGAATATTTTTATGAATATAAAAAATAAAATAGATTTAAATATTCTCCCATTTTTATTTAATCGTGATTAATAGGAACTGTCTCTGAAAATTACTATCGTAGGTGAGTTGTAACCACCATTTCACTACTCCGGTTCCAGTTTGAATAAATAAACTTCAATCTCGTATTCATATTGAATATACCTAATGATAATAATTGCTTATTGATTAATGTTGTAATTTTGATGATTATTTCAACATTATATAAATATAAGAAAAAATTTCACAAAGAAATTTGTACAAAAAAAATGGGGAATTTGATAAATGTAAAAGTTTTGTTTATTATTATTAAAAAAAGAGGGAAATGTCGTGGTGGAATGGAGTCGCGCCTTTATCAGATTCGCGACACGGACCTTGCACGACGAGTCCATTCGCAACCCGCGGTATTCGCCGCAACCCGACACGGCAGTTGCACGCCTGCCTACCACACATGCGCGTAGACACACATACTACAGTTATACATACATACATAAACGCCTATATTCCCGAAGGGGTTGGCAGAGGTGGATAAAATTAACGCCCACTTTTCGTCAAATAAGTTAGGCGAGCTATTTATCGGGCACATAAATCGCAGTTGCTAGGTGGTGTGAGAGAAATGCTGCTACCCATAACCCACCGCTGTCTTTCTTGTCGCCTTAGACGACACCCACGGGAGGGATGGTGGTGATAATCTCAAAAGCAGAATACAATTGTATTCTGCTCTGCCGTCACCATACGGCACGGCACATAACTTAGTAAATTTTACCTTCTTTTTTTTAGGTAAATTTTACTCTTTTTATTAGGTAAACTCGAAGCATATTTTTTATGTCACACCTGACAATAAAGTGGGATTTTCCGTACACGTAGTGGGCGGAAAAGTCCACACATGTGAGGGGGTGACATTATGATCTTTACCTCGGACGATAAATAAGAAAGCTTCAGATCGCATGTTTATTTAAATACTTGCAAACTGAGAAATTCTCTGTTTTATCGCCCTTGGTATAATAATCTACTTATTAATACGGCACATTACCTTTGAGAGGACGTATTTTATGAAGGTTTTTTTATAAATCTCACGTAACACGTAGTGTCTATGGAAAAGATATCAACGCGCATCGCTATGGAGATTTTTATAGCTTTAATTTTTTTCAAGATTATTTTTTTAATGTATTATTTTTTGAATGTTTTTTTTTTTGGATATTAAATTGGAAATGAAAGATGTTGAACCATGAATTTGCTATGTTGTAATGTTGTTAAAAAAATCGATTATATTTAGTAAAGATCGAAATACGAAATCAAAAATGTAAGATTCCATTATAGGCCGTATTGCGGAGGACGTGGGTTCGTTTCCAGCTTCAGAACAGTAATTTTCGTAAATTTTCTAGCTTAACTACAAATAACAAAAAATGGCTACATTGTTGGTTTGTATGCTCTAGAGGTGGGGGCGGGGGGTAAACCAGCAAAAATCCCTATATTTACTGAAAGACCTTGCCTTGTCTAGAACTTACGTAAGTTCTACACTGGAACGTGTGTCAAAGGCGGCTCTCACAGAATCTTACCAAATATGGCTGGGCAGAGGGCGATTTCGGGGAGGCAGGTGAGTATTGACGAGTTGTCAAGGGGCCCCGTACACCTACACTTAGGTAGGTCACAAGCCCAGGCGCTGCCACTGACTCCCCTCTCTGCCACGCTATGGGCCCGGCACCCGCACGATGAATCCATGGAATGCTAAGAGTTTTCGTATCATACATACATACATAAACCACGCCTATATCTCCGAAGGGGTAGCAAGAGGTGAACTGGCACCCGCGTTTCGCAAATTATGTTAAGTCCCAAGTAATAGGTGGCGAGCCTATTGCCACTTATCGGGCACAAAAAGTCTGCAGTACATTGCTAGGTGGTATATAAGAGTAATGCTGCTGCCCATTACTCATCACTGACTTATCCTTAGTCGCCTTGTATGACACCCACAGGAGAAATTTGGGGTGGTGACAATTGTATTCTACTCTGCCGTCACCACACGGCTGTTTTCGTCTCATCTCTCTTGTAATATTCTATCTAACATTTATAATATGTTTGTGTAAAAATGAAATCATAAGTAAAATATACTTACTGGTACTCTTGATAAGGTGTAGTTTGTACTTTTTCGAAAGGACCTTTGCGGGGGGTACTACAGGTTAAAGTGTCCCACTTATCACTTTAAGCGTTAAATATCGAAAGGTTAAGTAACTTTAAAGTGACGCGCTTACTTTTCCCGTTTGCAAACGTTGTGCTATTCCATTACTTGTCTTATTGGCGTGTGCCAGAACATATTTTGATTTGACAACCACTTTGGGTGCGAAGGCTGTGAAAAAGTATTTTTAGGTACCCCTACCAGTTGCCCTGAGATAAAAGAACAGGCAACCTTGATATTTGTAACATTTTAATTTTGCTAAAAAATGTAATTTATACAATGACCTCATAAATACATCAACATCCCTGAAATAGGATATACTGCGCCGACCAAAGGGGATAAGGATCCCCTTTGGTCGGCGCAGTATATCCTATTTCTTAATCGACTCTCTTTTGTCAACTCTACTTTCCGTCATTTCTCCATTTAGTCTTATCCCCGATATGTTAGTGCGTAATTAATAGGCGAGCCTATTGCCATCTACCGGGCACGTTGACCGCTGTAACGCTGGGATGTTAACCAAAACGTTGCTGTCCATTCCTCATCATATTTATAACCCTCTGTCGTCTTGTCCGACACACAGATACAGGGGTGGATCTACACACACAGTAATATAGATTTGTTCATACAATTGTTCATAAGGTTTTATTCTCAATCCCTGCTATCATCCATACCCTGCTCTCATGTTGATGATTGTCAAAGAAAGAGCTAAAAGTTTAAAAAAATATTTCGTGTTCTTAATAATGCTATAACACACTCATTACCACTAGCTATTTAATACAGTACAACATAAACATCATTATTAAGAAAATAAGCGCCTCCTTTATTTATGAAATATTGATTTCGGCATTTTTTTTAGGCAGAAACTGGTTGCGAACACTTACCGTATTAAGTTAATAGCTTTAAGTACATGTTATTAAACACGTGCTTAATAAGGGTTGTAAAAACTTTTACAGTGGTTTTTAACTAGTTTTACTGAAAGTTATAAGAATTAATTATTAGTTTATTTATTTAACGCATTCAATGAATTTGCGTGCCATAGTATCGTAAATATTTTGATTTATATATGTACACAATGTAGTAACTACTACGAAGAAATAGAGGTCAGAAAAATCTCGAAATATTCTTCTGGTGCGAGAATTAAAAAGAAAACCCCTCTGCAATGCGCTCTGTTTATACCACTCCACTTTGTCAACCAAAACGTCTTTTTCTTTTTAATATTTTTTTATTAAATAAACCATGTTGTGTATACATATACCATAAGGGGACCACGGCCGCTGTAAAGTGATCGAAACGTCGGGTTAAATAATAAAAATGCCAAACACATATACGAGTCTAATCCGTAAAAGTTGTTTTATTTAAAATACGGCATAGGTGACAACCCTAGCTAAGTGTGGTGGTGTCGGACGCAGCGCCTCACTCTGGTTTCACGCATAAAGTGCCTTCATTATGTGCTGCTAATCTTGCAACTTGAATCACATTTGCCGATGCAAATGTTATATTCCAAGTAATTTCACTGACAGTTTACTAATCGAATCCAACGATAATTAAAAGCAGAACTCATGTTCGTTTGCCCGTCAATTTGCAAATAAGTAGTTAAGAATTTAAATCCCGCTTAATTTTGATATTGCTTTGAAGCGATGGCGGTAGTTTTATATGAATTATGATAGTAAATTTAGTAGTTTATACGTGAATTTTTAATAGCGGTAAACTTTTAATCCTTATTGAACTTTCCGTCATCATCATCCAATCTTATAGCTTTGGTCGTCATCTCTTATTAGGTAACTGCATGGGGATATACTAAGCTCGCTAGAAGAGAGTAGGAGAGGAGACATGTTGTGCCAGCCCCACTTATGGCGGTATAAGTGGTCGAGGTTTGGTTACATATTGTTTATAAGAAAATTTTAAATATGTTGCTTCTCTGCATTCTCTATATTGCCTTTTTGTCCTACCGTGCTAGAGTAACGGTTATTCTATTTAATGTAAAATATAATGTTAGTAATATACCTAAGCGCCTAAGCACTCTGGCAACTTTGACAAACACCTTTTCAACGTTAGATAAATATTTTCGAAATTTTTCTGACATATTTTTCTTGAAATAACCTTAAGAAAACTAAGGAAATTGCAATTATTAAATAGTGCTTAATAGTAGAAATTTGGACGATACCGTTCAAAGAAGGAATCGTGCAGTGAATCATAAAGCAACTCTCAAAAAATGCCAGACGCAAAAAATTTGCATAGTTATCTATTAGTAACTGACTTCTCATTAGGAGCGTATTTCTTGACTTGCTGACAAAGGTCCCAATGAATTTGAATATACAGTTAGTAACTTGTCAGACTATTCAAAGCTGTCGAACATGTCCAATCGATTGTCAACCTTAAGTTGTGGGTAAAGTAAAGCCCAAAGTGGATTGAGAAGACATAATTATTGTGATAAACTGACGTGGTGTGGACTGCACCTGCTTGACTCTTACCGACAGTATTGTACGATCAGTGGCTCCTTAGATTACTCAAAACTTTTAAATTTCTTCAATAGATTGTAAACCTTGACTTTTTGTAGTAGAGCACAAAGTCGATTGATAAAATTTTACATTTTTGGTACGAATCACCCAGACTGCATTTTATTCTGTTTTTATTTTTGCCCATCGAACTATCTCTGTTATCATGGATGCTTTAGTAGAGACAGTAGTGGAGCTGTCCCGCTACTTTTCGTTTCTTATTATAAAAACAACATTTTAATAATTTCAACAACAGGCAATATCTTTTTGCTTCCACATTCTAAAATTCATTAGTCAAGTTAAACCTCTTCAGACTTTCCAAGTAACTGGTTTCATTGTTAGCGGATTAAGATAAAACTGTAGTGTCGACTTCAAAAATGTTCCATTAGAACAAAACTAAATAATTGTCTTCATTTGTTTTCAATCTTACATTAGCAACAGGTTCACCCATACTATTGATAACTACTACACATAAACAAAGAGAATACATGCATATAAATACTAGATGTAAGTGTGGATCAGAATACTTTTGTTGTTGAATTTCTTCATTAAATTTCGACTATGAAGTAGAGAAATAAACAAATAGACTCGTCAAGTCTCACCATTTTTTGGTTTACGGGTCAATATTTATAGAATTTATTAAACTAGCAATCTTGCTCTGCCACAAAAGCTGTCGTTTCGGTAATTATGTGGTGAATATACCGAAATGATATGTTTTGTGTAAGTATAAACCAATATTGTCAGGGACAAAATGCATTACATTGAGAAATATGTAGTAGGTAAGGCAGGTTAGTTGGCGGGCGCGGCTTTATGATAGGCAAAGGCCATAATATAGACCCCTGCTGGACTAGCATGACCACCCAAACACGATATGATATACCCATTTATTGCGTTGAACTTTCAAAAATCATTGCATTTTTGACAGTACAAAGCGATAAATAGCTATATCATTAAGATATAGCTATAAAGGCTTATTCCATTAATCAATACAAGTGTTAAATCCTATGATTTTTGTAAGTTCAATGCGTTACTATATCATATCGTGTTTCGGTGGTCATACTAGCCGGGCTGGGAAACTCCCATACATAACTGCGCTTCAGTGGTAGTGGTAAGCTTTAACTCTATCATGCATAGCAGTCACCACACAACACAGAGCATTATATCTATTCAGTTGTGACAACGATAATACTAAATATATGTTACAGTTTTCAGATAATACTAAAGATTTATTGCAAAAGATCACAATACTAAAGTTACGGTCCTATTTACTCACAGATAAACCAAAGTTGCAGCTTAATAGTCAACGTAATGGCAAGTCGTGTACTTCAAACAGCTAGAGACAAAAGTTCTGAGCAATCTTGCTCACGTAGCATTGTTATTCGCCGACATTTTCAACTTATAAATGTTGAGATAAGAGATAAGTCTTAACATAATGCAGGCGCCGCGCCGTGCCTTTGTGAACCGAAATAAAGGAATTGTCGCTTGAAATAAGGCTGCTCCTGACTGTGTCAGATTGAGATTCTTTTGGCAAATGTTAAAAGGGCCTGTAGGCTTATTCGCTAACTTTTTTTGACAGTTGAAAGTTATGATCACCGAACTATTTACTTATCCATTGCTGTTTTTACAGGACAAGTGTCACAATAGCGTTATAGTAAAATAGTAATGGATCAGTGATTATCACTCTCAAATGTCAAAAAAGATAGCGAATAGGCCTACTGTTCATCTGTGAAGAATCGGAAAGCCAACCCGTTGGTAGCAACGTTTTGTTGATTATTATGCATACATAAATCACGCCTATATCCCCGAAGGGGTAGGCAGAGGTGAATTAAACACCCACTTTTCGCCAATTAGGTTAGGTCCCATGTAATAGGCCTATTGCCATCGATTGGACACATAAAATCGTAGTATACTGCTAGGTGGTTTAAGAGGAATGCTGCTATCCATTACTCATTGAACTGAACTTACAAAAATCATTCGATTTTTGACAGTTCAGAGCGATAAATGGCTATATCATATCGTGTTCGATTTTATTTCTTTTGCTCCCAAGCTAGCATGGAAGATCACTACCAAATGTCAATAAAATTTACAACTAATAAACACTTGGCCAGATTGCCTTATTTGGCAAATAACTGATGTTGCTATATCTCTGTTTGTATTGTGATTCACTTAGATTAAGGAACGCTGCGTCATGATTTGTAAATAATATTTTTATTGGGTAATCAGACTAATCTTATTGCGTTGTAGGCCGTGTCTTTAACATCTACATCTAGATAATGTGTGGCTAACTTATTTTGTCAAATTATAAGTCACTACTTTTTATTCATGAAGGGTTAAACAGAAATGTATTATCACCCGTAGCGAAAACCCATTGATAGCCCGTTCACTGTGCTAATACAGCTACAAAGAAAAAGGCCCAATGTGCTTTTTCACCAGAAGTGCTATACTTTGTTGGTATGGATGCGTTTGATATCCACTGATCATATTCATAACTAACTAGACATAACTAGACTTTGTTTTTTTATATATTATATATGGATGCGTTCTGAGCCCTTGCAATAGATGAACCAGTATGGTGTAGCTACGTAGTCTACACTCAGAGTACGCTACATATTAGTGGAAATTGTCGTATAGTTTCATAGTTTCGTAGCTTACAGTAGCGAATAGTTTCACATCCTCACAACATCTGCTGCATAGCACATCTCTGGTATTTTTTTTACACATGGGGCCTTCTTCTTCTTCTTATCGTGTCGGCAGCAAACCTAAACGAGGTGGGACCTCATCACCAGCCCTTTAATGTCCCCACTGCAGGGGCACGGGCCTTTCCTATGGATGGAAGAATATAGGGAGATTGGGCCATAACCCACCACGCTGGCCCAGTGAGAAACTCGAGATAGTAAATTTTTGGTCACCCATCCAATGACCGGCCTTAGCGAAATAGCATAGTTTACGCAATCGCAGGCCAAGCGCTCTGTGCCACTGCGCTAGGGAGTTAACGAGGTGGGACCTAATTAATGGCAAAAATAAAACAAAATGGTAATGCATCTTCTTTTTCGATATATAAATAATAATTTGCTTTTTATTTCATTAAAGGGCGGAATGTGAGTCATTTTCATGTAAAGGTAGGAACAAAACTTGCTGAGTTTCTTGTCCGTCTTCCTCAGGACAAGGCCTCCTGTTAGCTTACGAACGCATGGTGTAGCTTATCACGAGACTTTGGCACACCCGTTTTCAATGTTTAACTTATTTCATTGACGATTCATGAGTGTATGTGATGATGAATAAATTATATTTTTAATTTTCATTGAAACCCAGTGTGTTTTATCACAGTCTCTATAGTATAGACATACCAATAGTAAGTACCTATCAGTCGACTTATTGTCGGCTAACAATGATTGCTGCAGGCTGATCATTTTATGGATATACCGCATGTGCCATTTAGTGAACGGTTTACGGTCTAGCCAGTTTCAATGACTTCAATTGCGGCTTGTTAGTTGGTTATGAGTACAAGGCCCTAAGATGCAGCTTCGTAATTAAGTCGCGCTTTGCGTAATGTTGGATATTAGTTTAAACTGCACGGAGCTACAAATTAGTTGAAATTAAAAGGTTACTCACATAGGTACAGCACTTTTTTGTAATGCTAGTTTGTTACCGAACATATATTTTCTAAATGTGTTTTTATTTTCAACTGCATATTTTTAATAAGTTTAGTACTAACAGTTAGCTGAGCAGCAGTGAGAAGATGAGCAAGATGCTCATCATCATCACCTTTAGATCCTCGGATACGTTAATAATGAGGCACATCACAAAACAACATTTGTGTTTCTGTGTTTCTTAAGCAAATAATTTTTTTTTTAACACTCACACCTATCATCCAGCCAAAAGTAAGTAGCCTAAGCACTTGTGTTATGGATACTAGATGACGGACATATTTTTAATATAATTATGTATATAAATGTTGAAAATATACTACATAAACATATACACACAACCATGACTAGGAAACAAACATTTGTGGTCATCACAAAGTTTGCCCCTACCAGGATTCGAACCCGGGACCTCTTGGCCAATACCCAGCAATTTGAGCATTCGACCAAGGTGGCCGTCAAATTCATCAATCATAATCATCAATTATATTATTATTATTTATTATTTGTCGTCGAAAATCTCTTCGACACTTTTCCTTGCGAGAGATGTAATAAAGTTTTCGATGCCGAATATCGTCAGTTCAAATTCGCACTATGCCTACGATCGTGCGGCAGAAGGGACCTAGCGGGAAGAGTCAATTACACCAAACTGATAACCATCATTTCTGAAAAACATCACAAGCTCAATTCGCGCCTATTCAAAAACGCACCTTGAGGCGTACGATCTAGTGTTGAATTCCCGTTAAACGCGTCGGGACGGATTAAATAACGTTCTAGAATATGTATACATAATATTTGCAATGAGTGCGGTGACCCTCCCATCACGTAGACCTATACACGGAATGCATTTTTGATAGTCTACGCGTGGAGTTTTCCTCATTGCACGACGCGGAGTCACGTATGAGGATTGAAATTGCAGAAAGGGTATTTGGAAACTACTCAGGATGATTCAGTGTCTACAAGTGGAACAGGAAAAGAAGAATTTAATCCTTTTTATCAAATAAAGCAACATTTTCGGATTATGACTGTTTAAACCTTACTTACCTCTACCTTACTAACCGTCCTTACCTTTACCTAACCTTGAAGATTAGTGATCTGTAATGCTACCTGCGTAATACCATTAATTATACCAACCACAGGCACCAGCGATCCACATACCAATCTAGACATGTTATTTCTAGACTTATTTGTAGGCTTATTTCTAGACATGCTATTTCTAGGCTTATCTCTAGACATATGTTATTTCTGGACATGTTATTTCTAGGCTTTTTTCCAGGCCTGTTATTTCTAGGCTTATTTCTAGACATGTTATTTCGAGGCTTATCTTTAGACATGTTATTTCTAGGCTTATCTCTAGACATATGTTATTTCTAGGCTTATCTCTAGACATATGTTATTTCTAGGCTTATCTCTAGACATATGTTATTTCTAGGCTTATTTCTAGACATGTTATTTCTAGGCTTATTTCTAGACCTGTAATTTCTAGGCTTATTTCTAGACATGTTATTTCTAGTGCTATTTCTAGACATGTTATTTCTAGTGCCATTTCTAGGCTTAATTCTAGACATGTTATTTCTAGGCTTATCTCTAGACATGTTATTTCTAGGCGCATCTATGTCATGGCGGTTGTATAATTCTGTCGCGATTCAGCCCAAGACAAATTATGTGCGTAGTTGTAGCATTGTTTAGGCTACGTCAGAAGGGGTGTGTCTGACAATTGGATGATTCATGTGTCCTTAATAAATCACCGAATACTGTAGGTACTTAGATAGAAAATTCCGACTGTTTACGTATAATGGTGCAACCTTGATGTTTACCTAATATAGTGACATGGATTAGGTATCTGTTACTGGGAATTCAAAAAACAAGGAAACAACAATTTTAATTTGAAAACAAACAAATTTGCGTTGGTATTATTTTGTACAGCAGAATACAAATACTGTCACCACCACCTCTATCAGGTGTCTGTCCGGTTATAATGTGGCGTTATTTCTGTCGCCTTCCACCGTGTTGTGACGGCAGACCAGAATAGAATAGTCACCACCCCCATCTCTCCCGCGGGTGTCGTACGGCGAGACAACAATGAGTATTGTTGTCTCGCCGTACGACAAATTGTATATACTGCAATTTATGTGCCCGATAGATGACAATAGGCTCGCCACCTATTACATGGGACCTAGCTTAATTGGCGTGGGTGTTAAGTCATCTCTGCCTACCCCTTCGGAGATAGGCATGATTAATGTATGTATGTATGTTTCCTAATTAGCGAAACGTGGGATAATAACTTACATAACGACTGGGAATGTCCTATAAATATGCACCGCTCAAAATGACAACATTTAAAAGGTTATTAAAATGCAATAATATTCCATTGAAAATGCACAAATCCCGCAGAACAGCACCCGACACCTGAAGGATTAATGACTTTGGCGAGCGTGGGCAGAACGCGAATTGCCCAGCGTCAATAATAATTTATGTAAATAAATAAATACATTGATATGAAACATCGAACGAACGTCATGGTTAAAGCTGGCCATAAATTATTGGTATTTATCTATCGTATTCCTCTATCGCATTTATTAGTGTTTGTTAACGCCCTCTTGCGGAAGAACAAGATAACTTTACCGGGATAGCAGCGGGGCGAGGGGCGGAGCGGCTACCGGAGTATAAAAGGCAGAAGATCCCATTCCCATTCGATGACACTTCAATATTCGCTTCATATTTTAAATTAATATATTCTAAAAATAAACGTTATATTTAAATCTTAAAATTATAAAGTTCATTCGCCTACTGGAAACCTGATTTCTCCTGTACCAAACCCAGAAAACGTTATTCGATGGCCGGCATAGTAGTCATCCATAGTCAGAAGGGTTGGTGTCTGAGAAATATCCAGTTTGGTATATACGAGTATTAGAATTCTATATTTGGAAAATAATATACGACGCACATGTGTAAGCCTAGCACGGGACGTGGACAAAATCTCCTCGGGGATAAGATAGTAGATTTTCCATCAAGTGCACAAAACGAATCATTTTTGTCCGAGACTTTTAGCAGTAAGTAATGTCGTGACTTTTAGCTGATAGTAATGTCGAGGATAAAAATGGTTTCATGGACGAGTTAGAAACTCTGCTTTTCACTTCGATTGCGAGAAAATGGAACAGTAGTTTATCATAACATGTCTTAAAATTCAAACTACAATTTGTACAGTTTTGAATAGTGAAGGAAATTGTTTTCCCCATTGATATTAGGCTTGGGTTGCAGACCTATACACCCAAGTATTAAATTAATTTTGAAATAATTATTTTCTTAAATTAATTTAATAACCTACCTACTTGAATTAAAATTTTAATACCTTTTATGTATTAAAAAACACATTAGGCAAATCAATTTAAGTAAATTATAAAATAACAAATTTTATCTCTGAATTTCTTATTGTGTTTGGCTGCATGGCTTATTTTCTTTGCCATAATAAAGACACATTTATGAGTAGATATGTTAATACTCTAGAGCACAAAATTCGATTTTGTGCAGCCTATATCCTGCACAAATAAGCACTTTCAGAGCATGAGAAGTGAAAAATAATTTTTTTTCCTCTCGCTCTAGATCTCTCACTAAATCACGAAACATAACACTGTCAAGTGGTGGAGAGAGATGTTGTTTTTTGCAGGGATGGTGACAACTGTATTGTTCCCTGCACAGCACAATTGCTAAGAAGGATAAATGGATCACAAAAAGAAAAAAAAAATATAGTGGGGAATAATTTTTCGAAATTATTCTGACCTATTTTTCTTTGTAACATTTAATTATAATATAATGTTCAAAGAAAAGTCAAAATAGAAACTGGACGCAAAAGCCAGCAGTTCCTAGTTGTAGACTGAATAAAAAACACAAATAAAAAACAAAGTTGATACTTTCCATTCGATATTTGATAGCGTTTCGGCACACGCGTTCAGGCGTAACTAATATCGTTTACTGTCCTTAACGACCGGTAAGGTTTTAAGGGCATTTGCACGCTTCTTCTTTCTGCCGCTCGAGGCGCAACATGTTTTCTTCTTTCACTCCTCTCTATCCTGCTTTCTCATCCACTCCTCTCGTTATCACACCCTCCTTTGACCACTTGACTCACACGCACAGCGTAGAAACGTAAGTACATACATAGCTACATACATAGCTACCTAAGCCAGCATGGAGCTGGCCTGGGAGGGAAAAAATAACTGCACTGGCTCTCAACAGGTGAGTCGTAAAAGTCGACTAAGGGAGATTTATAGCCGGTGTGTATAAAAGCACCTTGGAGAGGAAGCACCCGAATGGTGGAGGGCAAACCAGCAACATAAGCACTATTAGGAAATGGAAGGAATGCGCCATGCGAATCAAATCGCAAATGCTTGTGATGCGTCGTTGCGTAGCTCGTAGATTTTGACGATGCGACGTCGCAACGCAGTTTTGTGTACAAACCCAGGTTCATGTGACTCTGCTGCAAACAATATTCGATTGAAATTTGTCAAATGTATCTCTAGTTATCGAAGAATCTGTCAGGATACTGTCGTAATTTTCTAGCCGTAATAAAATACTGACTCTCCTTTACTCTGTTCACATTTAGAGTATGAATCCAAAGTTTGTGTTTGCATTTTTTTATTATGTAGAGCCTAGAGATTATTACTCATTCCTCTTCCTTATAGACGTTTGCAATTGTTGTGACGGGAATCACGTGACTACTGATCAATCTGAATATTTAGCATTATGAGTTCACATTATGAATTCAGAGAGCCTTTACGGCTGTGTGTACGGCTGTAGGGGGAAAAGGCGTGATTTTACGTGTAGTATGTATGTAGGTAGGAAACGAATACTTAAATCTCAGGTACAGCGGGCAGTTAAACGGTTCCGATTCAGCCCGCCACTTAGCAAGTTTGCGAGCGGTTAACTGCATAATTCGGTTCTTCCGCGACATCGCTCCCAAGACTTGTGCCGACAAAAAAATGACCGGCCACCTGAATACCGGATCTGCCCACGTAGCACGGGACGTGGACACATCTCTTTCGGGGGACAGAAAATCTTTTCCTCTCGTTTTAACTCCCACTAAATGCCGAGATAAAACACTGTCAAGTTGTGGAGAGAGACTTGTCCACGTCCCCGTGCTAGTCCCCGCTGGAGACGAATAAACCGGCCCCGCGAGAACGGACGCAATTACGTAATGCAAATGAAAAAAATATATACACTGTAACCTGCAGTGACGGCAAGATGAATGTGTTTTCGAATTACGCTTCCATGAAAAGCGTAAGTGATTATAACAAAGAAACACAGTTTAGTAAACATTCGAAAAATTATAAGCCGCCAAGCAAGACGTTTTTGTTAGCCAACTAAGGTGTTGAGGAGGGTTCGATTCCCGCATCATTTCTTATTTTAATTTTAATTAATTTTAATTTCTTACCTATTTTTCTTAGTGTCCTTAGAAGTCATAAGGATTAGATCCATTCATGTTGGTCATTAAGCCAACCATTTTATAAATGAATATCTATTATTTATCACACAGAAAAGGTGCTAGTGATGAATTGATGCTTAAGAAATGTATAATCCTTAGTCTTTTTAGTCAGAATTTCACGTTAGGTTTCACGTGACGTGCCGTATTTTGTAGGTACAGTTATATATAATACAGATACATGTTTTACGGCCAATACATTATGATAAGATAACGTAACAATCGGTTACGTATGAAGCGGCCGATAAACGGAAAAAAAATTCGTTATTCGAGATTTCGTGTGATATATTTTATGCGAATTCAGAGTGATTTCCATGTACGGTCAACGGCATTTCAGATTAAGCAAAACTATCAAATTACTTTAATCGATGTCAACCTTAAGTTGCTGGTTGTATACACAAAGTCGATTGATTTTTTTTTCTATTTTGTGGTGTAGACCTTGTCGCGAGACCAGTGAACTAAAAGAGAGATAGGGATGAAAATTTTTTCAATCTATACTGCTCAAGGTATTGGCTTAGGTTCTACAGCGGGCCGCCTGCCTGTCACCAACCTTCTTTGGGTATACTGTTGTTGGTGGTTTGCCCTCCACCATTCGGGTGCCCCAAGGTGCTTATTGCTCTACAAAGGGCAATCTCCCGTAGTCGACTTTTACGACTCCTCTGGGATAAGTCTGAGCTCGCACATTCTACGTTATATTTTCGCTCCCAGGCCAGCATGAACGATCAAAACATGACGAAATGTGGATGTTGACAATGGCTGCTTGCCACAGGTGTGTTCCGTTTCATGCAACTTCCCTTTTTACAAGCAGAAAATCTTTCAAGAACTCCCCGATCTGCATCGTCGTACCCGATACGGCACGTCCAAAGTCGCAATAGAGGCCCGTGTGTACGTCCGAGTATATTGGACACCCTTACCGAGGCACGTACGCCGCACGCGACTAGCGCTTTGCTTTGGAACTTTATCGGTCTACGATAACTCATTAAAGTGAGGTTTATGGATTTGTTACTAAGGACAAAACTTAAGAGGATTGTGAAGCTGTCAATTTTAGTACAAAAAGCTATGCTTATTATAGTCCAATTTTAATATTTTTTGGATATGTTGTAACTATAATATTATTATAAAACTAGGTTCGTATGTTTTTTTTACGAAATATTGCTTGCGGTAAAAGTTGTTTGTATCAAAATATCTTTATTTTTGACATAAAAACTTCCTCGAGAATTATATTTTTTATCTATTTAACTATACTGAATTAATTAAAAAATAAAACGTACAGTACGTACAGTACTTAGATTAGGATGTACTGAATCTAAAAATACTAAATTTTCTCATTTTGTAAATCTGCAATACTTAGTTCTCAATTTACAAAATATTCCATACAAATAATATACACATTTTTATGTGTATGGAATATTTTGTAAAAAAAAAAGAATAATCAACGTTTGGTTAGCAAAACCTCTTGTATCTGCTTGGCGAATTCAATCCTGGCGTGTACAACAATCAAACACGTCAGGATAATAATATTATGATGCGCAATACTCTATATTACCAAATGATTTTGAACTTTGTACGTTTGACACAGAGGGCAAAGTTGAGTGGTCAAGACAGTTTATGATTGGCTATCGTCCTGTTGACAGTACTTTCACTTCTGGAATCAAGAGATAACATAATAATGTCCATATACACAAATAACTTTTCCAAGAATTGTTGAGTGTCACAATATTGATCGACTTTGTTGCTAACGAGACGAGGTGTAGGTATCTAATCTGGCTTTGAATGCTGTGTGGTGGGTGATTACTTTTTGTATCACCCACCACACAGCATTCAATTTGATCTCAGCTCCCAAGTTCTAAATATAGGTTACGTAAAGAAACGTTAATAGCATCTTCTGCTTGGGCACAAAAATCTGCACATAATGCAGCTAATTCAGTGACTTGATTTAAATATAAAAGTGCATTTTTATATTAAATACTGGCCAATAAATACTGTGTCCATAGAAAAAAAATACTGGCCGGTGCCCGTATGTTGGGGGGAGGGCTTGATTGCTCGTGCGCAGTATGTTTCGGTTTATATGATTGGCGAGTTGTGGGATTGTATGGTACATAATTTACAATAAAATGTTCCTGCAATGTCATAGCTCGTTGACAATGATGAGTTTCTCTAGCCTACTTGCGTGTTGGCTTGCTAGCGAGGCGTGGGGCTCTGGCACGTTTAGTATCAACTTTGGTATTGATGCGTCTATGTTAGCGCTTCGTAGGCGGATGGGAGCGTGAGTGGGTTTTGGAGACCTATGATTACAAACTAGAACATAGGTACTGCGCACTCCCCATCCTCCCTTGGACACAGACTCGCTTGGTTTTCGACGTCTAGCGTCTTGACGATTCATAATTGTATTTAAATCGTTCCAGATAATATGAATAAACAAATTTTGACTTTAACTTTGACGATTTATAAGTGTATTTTAATTTTACCATGTAAATAAACGAATTTTGACTTTGATTTTGCATTGTTATTGTAAGCCCGAGCTTCTGCCAGAGCATGACACACATTATCAGCTGACCGCTCGATGCCGCACTGTTTTGCTTGTTACACGTGACAGCTCACACACGTGAGCTCACATGACGCCCTCTGTCTCATCGCCGAGTTAATTATAAACTACACAAATTAAAACTACACCGCTACGCTAAATGCCTACGAGCAGTATGCTGAGTAGGTACAATAAAGTCATCATCGTCTTCTCTAGACAGAACTGCCAATTTATTCGATATGATGATGAACTATCAAGTTCATCATCATCAGCCCTATGATGTCCCCACTGCTGGGGCACCGGCCTTCCCTGTAGATGGAAGAATATAGGGTGAATGGGCCATAACCCACCACGCTGGCCCAGTGCGGATTGGTGGGTATTAACAACTGCAGATGCAGCCGGAACCAACGGCTTAACTTGCTTTCCAAGCACGGAGGAACTCGAGTTTTTTGGTCACCCATCCAATGATCGGACCTGGCAAACATTGCTTAGTTTCCGCAATCGGAGTCCGAGCGCGGTAAGCCACTGCGCTTTCATAACTGCGAAATTGGGTATAGTTACAATAATTGTATTCTGCCTTTGTATTGCCGTCATCACACGGTACAGTAAATATGCGAATGATTGTAAATAATATACGTAAAAACAAATTTGCCTTTCGTATAACGTCAAATGTTATTTTTACGTCCGTATAAATATAAATATTTTACCTACTTACGGTAGCCATACGGTGTTATACAAATCGTGACGTTGTATTTCCTAACACGAATCTTGATAACGCAGCCACAGTTATTTTAAACTATCTTATCTAAATGCCGCACTTAGAGACGTCAATTAACTTTAATGAGAGCTTAATGCCGTGTGGTGAATGCAGAGTAGAATATAATTGTCACCACTCCAAATCTCCCCCGTGGGTGTCGTACCAGGCGACTAAGGACAAATCAGTGATGAGGAATGGGAAGCAGCGTTCCTCTTATACCACCTAGCAAAGTACTGCGACTTTTGTGCCCGATAAATGGCAATAGGCTCGCCACCTATTACATGGAACCTAACATAATTGGCTAAACGTGGGTGCTAGTTCACCTCTGCCTACCCCTTCGGGGATATAGGCGTGAATTATGTATGTATGTAGGTATATTTGTAATTTTTTTGTATTATGTAACCCATTAACGTTAATTGACGTCTCTGAGTGCGGCAGTAACACCAGTTCAATCTAAATAATAATATGATTTCCACAATGATAAATTGCAAACAAAAAATAGAAAAATTTTATGCTCAGGAAATACTAATTAGTTGCCAGTATTTTTCGACATGCTTACTGATTTTTTCAACACTTACATTCACTCACCATTGGTGAAGTGGGTGAATATGATGATCCCTAATCTCAATTTGTTATTTTTTATTTTCAGATTACTTATCTTATTATGCGTGTATCAAAGTAACACGCCGACAAAGATAACGAAGTTCGATAAAGCAAAATGTATGGGATTTGAAGTAAGTCGTCGTGAAATCACGTGACCAAAATCGTCTTCGTAAGTTCCTAGTTATGTTGGTAGCGCAAGCTAAGGCGCTGTAGATACCAAAGTAATATGGCCGATCGTGACGAACTTCGACACGTTATCGTCATGAAACGATTGCCACTTGGCTACGGGCCCCTGATTCTCGTTTTTCACAGTTCGGACGAATATCATTTTACTCGGTATCACTTGTATATTTTTATGGGATCCTAATAGTTAAGGAGTACATACCGTTAATCCTGCTTTTAAAAATTTACTATGAATCTGAAGTTTTTCATATGGACGGACACTGTATACAAAACGAATTCAGACCAACATTTCTTGACGTAGTACTTTGTGGACGCCGCCTTGGTCGAATGCTCAGATAGCTGGGTATTAGCCAAGAGGTCCCGGGTTCGAATCCTGGTAGGGGCCAACTGCTTAGGCTACTTACTTTGGGCTAGATGATAGGTGTGAGTGTAAAAAATATTTATATTTATAATATTTATTTATTTACTATTCACCGGTTAGTACATATCAAGAACGCAGTGACCTATTGTCTGATTAGTCAGCTCTCCTTGATATCTAGATTTAGGATAAACACTGGTTGGTCTAGCACGCCATCCGTCATTGGCAGACAAACAAATGGGGAAGCTTCTAGGCTCCCTCTATTTGTGACTTGCATGTGGGCCAAGGTGCCGAAATATACGAAGAAGTCATATGTATGTTGCATGGATTATAGCATTACTTCGGTGTGGTAAACAAAGCTACTAACACAGTTGTTTAGTTATAGATAATCGGAAACTAAATTTTAAGAGTTTGCATAAATAAAAGTGCCGTGTGGTGACGGCAGAGTAGAATACAATTGTCACCACCCCAAATCTCTCCTGTGGGTGTCGTACAAGGCGACTAAGGATAAATCAGTGATGAGGAATGGGCAGCAGCGTTCGTCTTATATCACCTAACAATAGTACTGCGACTTTTATGCCCGATAAATGGCAATAGGCTCGCCACCTATTACATGGGACCTAACATAATTGGCAGAACATGGGTGCTAGTTCACCTCTGCCTACCCCTTCGGGGATATAGGCGTGATTTATGTATGTATGTATGTATAAATAAATCTCGACTATTTTTCCTCGGAGTAGGGAGAGGTGAATTAACACTCACATTTTGCAAATTATGTTAGGTGCCGTGTAATTGTAGCGAGCCTATTGCCATCTAACGGGCACATTAATCGCAGTCTATTGCTCGGTGGTATAAGAGGGACGTTCGAATTTAACCGTTTTTATCACCACCCTGCCCTGATCCTATTCTATTTGGAGTCGACGCAGTATGTCCTCTTTCTCCACTCTCTCCTGCCAATCGTAATCTCCTTATCCACATCCATCTTGTTCATGTCATTAATACATGCCATTCAATTCATGCCAAAAGGTATGATAACCGTTTAATCCTACATTTTTTTTATCTTACCTCACAATCCCTTCATCTTTTCAGTGGTCTTCCTCTACCTCGACGTCCATCAACATTTAGGTCCATGACTTTTTACTCACATTCATGGCATCCTCTCATCTCATCACGGGTCCACACCAAGCTAAGCGGCTCCCTTTCAACTTTTCAGCCTTTTTATATTTATTTTACAGTTTCTTGTGAACATTTTGCAATCGCGGTGCGCGTAGATTCACGTGTCCACCTCGAAATGCTATAAATTATTGTTATGTAAATGTGACGTAACTTATTTAATAGTTGTAAACACTTACCTACGCTACTAGTATTGTGTTATCTGGGTCCATGTAAATCAAATAGTATTAGTTTTTCGTTTCTGTGAATTGTTATTGTATATCGTAAAATCGACTATTGATAATGAAACTATTTGCGCTAGTTGCGAATTTAATTCATTATTTACAAATTCAAGGTCAAGCTATATTGCAGGTTTAACACCACAAGCTCAAAATTAAGTTTTCTTACAGGAAGCTATTCCCATTTATGTGTTTTTCTATGTATTAACGTGGGTCGGTACGTAGTTGAAAATGTAGGCGTTTCAGTTTTCAATGTATAATGAACATAATTTACTTTGACTTACGAATTTATGGAAATACTCTTATAATTCTTATCAAAGACATAAAACCTCTCACTCTCTCTATTATTTCTATTCTTATGATTGCCTGAATTAGTAAAGAAGAAATAAAAAAGAAATAAGACAAGGGGAACAAAAAAGGGGTTATTCAGCGATTCATTGTCTAATGTATAACTAACTGCCGCACTCAGACGTCAAATAACGTTATTGAGTACTTAACGTCAAAAAATGACAATTCAAAACTAGTCGTTATTCTTGCCGGGTCTACGGTCTAGATTTGAATGAAATTTATTGATATTAAATACTCATTAAAGTTATTTGACGTCTCTGAGTGCGGCAGTATGTTCCCATAGTCAAGTGGCGAAACGATACAACGTTTAATTAATTTTACCAACAAAGAGTAATTTTGACAACTACTCTCGTTTGACACGTAGGTCGCCATATTGTTTTCTCAATATGTCAGTTTTATACATTTATTATCTATTCTTTTGAATAGATTAGCTGTTACTATTTAAAAGACTTTTATTAAAGAATTAGTTTTATTTGTAAGAAGACCATGACATGACAATTTTATAACAGATAGAAAAGTGACAGCCGATGACAATCATTTGAGCGGGAAGTAAAGCTGCGTTTCGTTCCACTACTAATACATATTACGTCTCCTTTTTTATGAAAATATATTGAAACTATATAAAATTATTATATTTGACTAATAATTACTCTAATTATTAGTCAAACATGTACCTTACTGGGGGCTTAACCTGTCCACTGACTTGCTCCCAGTAAAGATTTCTATCGAAAAACACATAACACAATACCTTCAATGAACTTTATTTTTATATTACTTTATCTCGTTTACATTTCAAAATGCAGATAAAGGCTTCTGACATACACTTTTTGCACACACTTGTATATCGATGTCATCATTTATCGATCTACCGATATGTTCACAGTTATCTGCATATCTGGAAACACCTGCTGGCGTTACTTGTGATTGGTTTCGATATTTTAATAATACAAGTAAAAGCACAGGAGGATAAAACCTCTAAGCATTATAATATACATACATAAATCACGCCTTTCACTCTCCTTTTTCCGTTTCACTCTTTTACTGGGGAGAGATTGGTGGGTGGGAACATCATCATTACCACCAGCCCTTTAATGTCCCCACTGCTGGGAGACAAGTCTTCGCTATGGATGAAAGGACACAGGAAGAATGGGGCAAAACCCACCACGCTGGCGCAGTGCGGATTGGTGGGTATTAACGACTGCCGATTATCCCGGGACCAACGGGTTAACGTGCCTTCCGAAGGACGGAGGAACTCGAAATAATACATTTTTGGTCACCCATCCACGACCAGCCTTAGCGAACATTGCTTACTTGCAGCAATCGCAGGAGGCCGAGCACGGCTCGATCGAGTGGTGACAATTAGGTATTATTCCATTCTTCTGTGCCGTCACCACGCGGCCGATTTTTAGTTGAACATTTTAATATAAATGTTCGAAAATGTTTACCGAATATTTTCTCAACACGCTTTATCCTTTGTAATTAACACATCCCATTTCATGTGATTATGGGTCCTCCGTGTGCGTACCGAACTCGCTCCCGTGTGTACACTGTGGTTTCTCAATCAGACTCATTAGCTGCCGGTGACTTAAGTAATCATTAGGTAGCACCAGACAGAGTTATCTTGACCTAAAAGTTAATCGTGTCAGACAGAAAAGCTGACTTAGATTTGTATAAGATTTTCTGGTTTAACACGTGATACCACATATTACACGTGATACACATTTCTTATCCTAAGAAAGGTCTGTGCATCACAAGTGAGGTGATTTTAATGAATATACAACTAAATACACAAGGCACAAGTGAATTAACCCCTAAAGCCCACGTTATGCCAATTTAGAACAAATGTCTGTAAGTACCCCATGAAGCGAAAAAAGTATGGAAGGATCGTAGCAAGTGGAAAGAAGTGATCTCTGCCTAACCCTGTGGGAGAAAGGCGTGACATATGTATGTATGTCTGTATTTTATGAGTTGCGACATTTTGACATTATGCTCCATATTTTAAGATTATAATATTAACTCGGCCAATCCTATTCTGGCCACCTTATTAATCTAATCTTATCTCTCTTTCTAAAGGTATCTCCGTGAAAGAGACAAATTACCTTTTCATCTTGTGCGGTTAAACTGTGGTTGATTAAGAAAGCGAAATAAAATCTCGGGTAAGTCCAAGACGTATCAAAATACCCGACAGTGACGTCATCGACAGGATCGGAGAAGCTGCTGTCTGCCATTGGAATTAGAGTCGTATTTTCTACGTCACAAGGCTGAACTGGTAATCAACGTGATCACCGGACTTGCTTGGGTTGCTTACGTAGAAGGGACTTTTTCGCTTAATCTTGTATGTTACCTATATGGAGTCTTATGTGAAACGAATATGGTATAAAGATTTTAATGGTTAGAAAAAGAATTTCGAAAAATTATGATCTTGAGGCGGGAAGATCATAATTTTTCGAAATTCTTTTTCTAACCATTAAAATCTTTGTACTAATTTTTCTAACATTTATATAATGTTAAAATTAAAATCGAATCGAATATGGTATGTTTTACATTGACCCTAAACTTATCCTAATGATTTTTTCCTCGCAGAAAATTTTGAGAATTAGGTAATTATGGGGCTATTTGTGGTTTGATCTAAAAGGTTTAAAACTATTGTAGTATTGCAATAATATTGGTACAGTTAACAACACGTCATAGTGTCAAATTTTCTAAATCAACTTTGTACTTTACTATGAACAAGGTAAGGTTGACAATCGATTGAAGAAATTTGACAATTTTGTGTAGTCTTAAGTGCCGTTGAATGATCATATATATGCATAATTATATATGCATAAAATAAGTAAAAATATTAAGAAACAAACAACTATAAATATCAACAATAATTAACTTTGCAAAAAAAATACATGCAATGTTATTACTATTAGTTTGGTTAATTTACCCCCGAATACAGAAACGCGACTTAAAATTTGAGCACTGCTTATAAAGTTGTGGACAATACATGTCAGAATTTGTATGGAAATACGTCAATTTTGGCACTACTTAAATGTGAAGCAGGACTTAAACTTTGAGCAGCGTTTGTGTATTCGGGGGTTAGTTAACTAATTTGGTAAAGAACGACAGTTTTTTTTTTAAATTCGTGATTACCGATTAAATACTTAATAGCGTAGTAATGGCATTTAAGTAACAATATGTAATAGTTGTATTACATAAATTTCTTGTTAGATAAAAGCTATTTAAGACCCGACTATCACAGACAACTTAATGTTCCAGACATAGTAATGCCCCCAATATCGACTTGTAATAATGAGGATAAATAAAATACTACAATATCGTCTGCTCTGATTTACAACGCATAGTGAGGTTACAGAAGTTCAGCATACATTGTATGTATCTATCTGCCGCCAGAACCCTACATTTTATAATATAAAATTAGTCCTTCTATTATTTATCGAAATTCAACTGAAATTCAACTGTGAAAATGCAATAGGCATGATAACTAATTTTGAAAAACTGCACCTTGTTTTTCTTACGTGTTCTCTTTACCAAAAATAAATTATATTTTTGTAAAAACTTTCGATTTTGATAGAAAAAACATGTTATGTATAATGCAATTTAAAATTTCCGCCACAACGCCAAAATGGCAATGGCGTCTGTATGACGTCACTATTCCGTAAAAAGGCCAGTTTCTATATTAAACTAGTGAATTTGATTGGCAAATAAAATGTCAAAATGGAGATAACTGAATAATGACGTCACGCGGCGTTTTAGCAAATCTGGCGGATTGCTAAGTTTTGTACTTTTTTATTTTTATAAAATTAATATCAATCACAAGTATAATCTGATAACAAGTGACTATTAACGAATCTCCTTATCCTATATTATTATTATAAATCATAATAATAAGTTACGAGGAATGCGCAGCAGCGTTCCTTTTATACACATAGCAATGAACTACGACTTTTGTGCCCGATAAATGTCAATAGGCTCGCCACCTATTACATGGGATCTAACATGATTGGCGAAACTGGGTACTAGCTCACCTCTGCCTGCCCATTCGGGGATATAGGCGTGATTTATGTATGTATGTATGTATGTATTATATCAGTAATTCTTTGTTAGTGTCATCATACATACATACATACATAAATCACGCCTATATCCCCGAAGGGGTAGGCAGAGGTGAACTAGCACCCACGTTTTGCCAATTAAGTCAGGTCCCATGTAATAGGTGGCGAGCCTATTGCCATTTATCGGGCTCAAAATTCGCAGTATATTGCTAGGTGGATAAGTGGAGGTATAAGAGGAACGCTGCTGCCCATTCCTCATCACTGATTTATCCTTAGTCGCCTTGTACGACATCCACGGGAGAGATTTGGGGTGGTGACAATTGTATTCTACTCTGCCGTCACCACACGGCTAGTGTCATCATCCCTATTATAAAGGAAATTATGGTTGAAAAAAGTTTGAAAAATTATTGTCTTGATGCGGGAGATACTTACTATGAGGAACTATTGTTCGTTGACAAACAATGTTTATCTTAAACGCCAGCAAATATAATTACTACTTGACCAACGCGTAAAGTGTACTTAACAAATACTCATAATCAATAAAATATTTTGATTATTACATGAGTACTAGTTTCTATTACTTTGTTATTTGACCATTAGATATACTATACAAAAATAAATCACGAAACGGGTACGCTGGGTATATTGGCGAAATGTCGGTGGTATATTAACACCGACATTTCACCAATGGTATTTGATCATGTGGCGAGCCTATTGCCATCTACCGAGTAGGTACGCAATAACAGTATATTTCTAGATAATGTAACAAAAACACTGCTGCCCATTTCTCTTCACTGTCTTAACCCTTAGTCGCTTTGTACGAGTGGGAGAGATATTCAGTTAAAAAAATCGTTATAAATTTTATTTAAAGAACCTAGCTTTTTAAAACCCATCTAGTTCAAAGGCTCTTAACATAATTATGATTTGGTTTGAACAAAAATTTTTCTATAAGTAAACAATGGCATTATTAGAAAAAATTTTGCAAAGAAAAATAAAATCAAATAAAATCAGAAAATTTGTGAAAAATAATCAATCCGGGCAGAAGCCTTGCTAAATTCCTACCGGATGATCTTTATATTCCCGCATCAAAACAATAATTTTTTGAATATTTTTAAGACTTTATTATCTTTTCTCTCAATATAAGTTCAAAATTGCACTTGAAATTGGCATGGAAGCAACTAAGCACTTAAAAAGGAAAACGGGGCTACAGATTTAGATTTGGTCTACGTGCCTAACCTACACATTCATTACATGACGTGGTGTGTAGTTCCAAGAAATTTCTTACAAAATCAATCACGCGTTTGTTTGGTAAAGGTAAAATAAAAAAGATGAATTTTGACAGTTTAAAAGAAAAAAACAGTGTGAAATATATAAGACTCCAAATAAATATTAGACCATACCTTAAGTCTGAATTCATATAACAGTCATGGGCCAATTAAAAATGGGGTGCAATTTTATAGTGTTCGTTATTTTGATTGGGTAATAATTAAGTAAACCGATTTTTTTTGTAACATTCTAAATATGTTAGAAAAATACTAAGGAAAAGGAAATAAAATTTCGTTCTAATGTGGGAATTTTCTGGGTAATCATTTATCGGAATGTTAGCTAGAGAAATGGAAAATTAGCCCACAGTTTCCTTTTGCCATTGTTTTCTAGAGTGTTTCCAGTGTTTTCCATTATAGAGAAGGCCAATTAAGGGTTAGCCCATGTACATCCCCAATCTTTCCCAATTTCACAACAGGAAAATGCGCCAGCAAAGGCGCCGTTAGTTTTCAGCTACGAATCCTTATCAGCTAGCGCCGACTGCACGCTACATACTGTGACGCTACGGCGCGGCGTGGTGGGGATACGATTTGTGCGACTTATATTCGTGAACTCGCCCGGTCTCTGACATTCTGACAATCCGTCGCGGTCGGTTTCAGTGAGCTTACGTGTCGAAAAAATGTGTAAAATGTGCGCATTGAGTGACGAGAGTTCGATGACGGTGGCACCGCCGCCTAAGCCGGCGCCCGTTGTACCAAAGAACCTGGAGAGGTTAAAGAACAAACACAACTTAGTGACTGACCCCAACAACGAGGAGAAACAAAAGGAGGTGGAGTACCAGCCCGACCTCCTTGCGGTCTCGACGCAATTCACCAAGACAGCATACGACCTGTTTAGAACTGCCGTGGAACGCATACAGGACTCCAAAGCGTACGCGTAAGTTTTTCTATTCTTAATTCCTTCAACCTCTTTGGCTTTAATTTAAAAACTCATTGGATATATTTATTTTTTAATCTAAAGTCCTTCGACCTCTTTGGTTTGACTTTTAAAATTGTCATTTCCGTGTTTTGAACATCCGTGCCACCATCATTGGATAGGTTTAAAATTTGAAATTTGAATGCATTCGCGTTCCACTTCCGAATTGAATCGGTGTTGCTTTCGAAAGAAAAATTCAACTGCACAAAAAAGTAATTACTTTCAGTGTTTTGTTTTTGTTTAAATCGATTAATAATGAATCAAGTAAAAGTTTTATCTTAACGAGAAGTGAATTACTAAAGTCTGAACTTGGTAACCGGGTTAATTAAATGACGTGTGTGAAAAATTGGAAATGGTCAAAGAAATTTAGCCTTTACTTGATTATACGTAAGCATTGTTTCATTATGATTCGTTTCTTTGTGTGGAGTGTTTGTTCTAATTCTAAAAAATACTTACCGGCCCCCCTTAATATAGGTACATAATAATTGTTTATATAAACATCTGTTATACTACCCAACATATAAACAACCAAGACCCGAGAACCAATGTCTGTGTTCATCACAAACATTTACCCCTGCCAGGATTCGAACCCCTGACCTCTTTGCCGATAGCAGCGATCTGATCAAACCAGCCGTCAAAAAAGCCGGTTGTTCGTTTATTACATAATGTTAAGGTTAATAATAATCTTACTATTTTAATAATAACCATATTTTAGGTTATTTATTTATTGCATAAGTTGGTAAACTGTTAAAAAGACAATGTTATTATAAGAAGTGGAAAGTTTGAAACATCTATGTTTAAACACTTAACTTCAATTTCTTTATTGCACATTGACTGATAAAAACTATAGAACAGATACCTAGATACTATTGTGACCCTATTTTTGTTTTGCCTCTTGCAAGGGGTGATACGGGGGTATCACGCCTTGCCAATATCTATAGTCAATGTAGAGACTTCACCATGAACGTACAATAATTATCTCTACCTTTTTTAACTGACGAAAAAGCGGAGGAGGTTATATACTCAATTCGTACTGTATGCTTTTTTTATGCTTTATGATAAACGACAAAGGTTTTTGTCTGTACGTAGGTATATTAGTAATAAATAGGCGGATTAATGTATATATACTATCAACAGCACATCAGTCTATACACAACTATCAAATACCTCCAATGGATTATCAACCTTAAACTGTTTGACGTAAAGCCTTTATGCTTAATAGAGGTTAACAAAATTCGGCATCTTGTAACTGACGTCCCTGACGTGTTGTACCCAGTGATGACGATGATACCCAACTCTTAGCTATAATAGGTATAATTTATGTATCTAATGTTCAGATAAAAATCTAAAATTGTAATCAGATAATTATAAAGATTTTTCGCCAATAACCCGTTAACTGTGATTAAAAGAGACTGCAATCTAAACTTACTATTCACTCAGATCGGTGTGGCCTCCCTGACTAATTAGTCATAGACCAAGCGTTTCACGGCTGACTATTTTAGTCACAGATTAGGGATAATTATATCTTTAGTAGTGAACTTTTTATGCACTTATTCCATAATTTAAAAACTTTCAACTGAAGGTCAATTAGGAAATATTTGCTGTCGTTAAAAGTTATATTTACATGAAACAAAAGGACTAATAATTATCATATGACCTACTGTTTCATAAGTTAGACCTTATAGTATGCAAATTGACCGGCTTTTTTTAAAAGAAAAACCCACTTAGAAACCTGCGCCTACGCACGTCTGCACCGCTTTCATCGAATGCAATGTTGTGATAGCATTGATCTTGTTATCATAACACTTTTATTGTACATGGTCAACGAAAAATGTGTTCTGACGACAGGTGTGAGAGTATAGTTTTAAAGGACCGAAGTTTCGAGAAGGCGCGTGCCGAATTGTGAGAATGGGAATTGTAGGTGGTAGGTACAGGAAATGGCTTAGCATATATGTTTTGCTGTATGTACGACGTGGTGAGAGGGGAGTGAGATAATATTAATGTTGTGTGGCATTTATATGTTGTTATTTGTATGTGTTCGAATCGATGTTGCGAGGGTCTCCAGCCCTTTAATGTCCCCACTGCTGGGACACGGGCACTCCATAATGAGTAGAATTAAGGAGAATGGGTCATAACCCACTACACTGGCCAGTGTGCATTAGTGGGCCAAGTCCTTAATTTGGCTTCCGAAGCACAAAGAAACTCGAGATAATATATGTTTGGCCCCCCATCCAATGACCGGCCTTACGGAATATTGCTTAGCTTGCGCAATCGCATATCGAGCGCACTTAACCATCCATAGGATACGACATTTCATTTACAAAAATTACAATACGTGGAACGTTACATATTGTAATTTTTGAGTCGCAAAATGCACCTAGGTCGGAACACAAAACATTTCTAGATGTCATCAAACTTATCTTTATTAATACAATCTTTCCACGGTTGAACTGTATAAGAAGTTAAGAATTAGATTGTGCATACACTAACTTTGATAAAGCGAAATTACCAATAATGATAAAGGAAAAGGTATTACCCAAGATGGCATCATTGATTTAACAAAATCGACCAAACAATGAGGTTATTGACATACCTATAACATCAAAGTTGCTCCAATAATACTGAATCGAATAATACAATACTGATATCGGGAGTGTACTGACAGAACCAAATAAGTGCAAGATTTAAGGAAATTTAGTTAAATGCTTAGTTTTTCTGCTCTTTTTATCTGGAAAACCCGTATGCAAGAGCTTTATCTACGATTTTATTTTGTGTGAAAAAACAGTTATCTGGCAGTTTCTCGTTTCTCGTTTTCATTATCTAAGATCAAAAGTTAAAATTCAATTTTGTCTTCTATGGCACTTATTCAGTTCTGCCAGAATGCCTTCCTTCCTTCTTTTTAATTAGTCCTTTATATTCTTGCTCATTTCAGATAGTCTTGATAATTAGTCCTTTATATTCGGGTTGGTGTTGAGGCTAAGCCGCTAATCTAACACTTGGAACATTATTCGTTTGATAACACGCACACAAATGTATGCTCTTTCGCGTCACAGATTTATATCAGTGACAAGACCCACGACTGTCAATTGTTACAGTTATCAGAGGGCGGAACATGATATATCATCATGGTCAACATATGATTAGCACGCGTGTCCGAATGATTATATCCAAGTGGTTTAATCCCTTCTAAAGGGCAGGCAGATAACTTGAACATTGAATGAATAACATGTTCTGTTTAAATAAAAATATAAAAAAGTAAAGTTTTTAACACCTATGTATTTTCTTTTTTACTTTTACTTTAGGATCTTATGCCTCGTCCATTATCTATCAAAAAATATGGCTTACAGACACACAGATACAAAGTGTTTTTTTTTTTATTTAATTTATTCTAAGAAACATAGCATATTTTCGGAAATATTTTTAACAATCACCTATATTAGTTGATCATTTAGAACCTTTAATATTTTTTTTACTTAAAGTGAGATTTCAATAATTGATTCGACATGGTCCATTCCACCACTTTTTACCACTAGTACCTAATTCAGCTGTGATAGGAATTAAAAGGCAGATGATGACCCAATGACCATAGTGCAATATGAATGTGGCAGAGGAAACATACTGCACCGATTACAGATAATCAGATCCATCAACGTAATAGAAATATCTGCCATCATGATTGTTCATAATATTTTATACATGAAAAACAACAATATGGATGTAAATTTTAAACATATACTGACTTTCAATCAGTCCAATAAATCTATCAAAAAAGATAAAGTAGAGATATAACATGAAGAGTCGCAAACAATGCCCAATAAATCATATTTTTGATGTTTATTTAGTCATAACCATATTTAGAAACTGTGCAGGCGGGAGTCTGGCTATTGAACTAGAACACTGATTCTAGAGTATTTCATTATTTTACATACATACATACATACATAAATCGCGCCTATATTCCCGAAGGGGTAGGCCGATATGAATTAACACCCACATTTCCAACATACTGCGCCAATAGACTGGGAACAAGGCAAGGAGAAGAAAGTTTTGCTTGCATTAGCAAAACCTGCCTCGCCTTAGTAGAGACGTAAATCACTTAATAAAACCTCGTCCACACAGTCAACATTGAGATATAAGATCTATTTCTAAATACCGGAAAATATTCGCTTGCGAGTCGTGTTCTTTTCGCTGTAAAGAAAATAATTAAAAAACCGGCCAAGTACGAGTCGGACTCGAGCACGACGGGTTCCGCACCATTATCTATAAAAAATCCGGCCAAAAAGAATAATTTCTGTTGTATGGGAGCCCCCTTAAATATTTGTTTTATTCTGTTTATTAGTATTTGTCGTTATAGGGGCAACAGAATAACATCATGTGTGAAAATGTCATTTGTCTAACTATGACGGTTCACGAGATGCAGCCTGGTGAAGTCTTAGGGCGGGTCTCTATATTCTATCTACTTACTTTACAGTTAAAGTTAAATCTACCAAAGTTTAGTTGCCTGGCATTTTTGTTGTATTACGATAATTAACAGAAGTTGCGTAGCAACCAAACTGCGGTACGTCTATCTTTAACTGTTGATAGAATATTGGGATCCCCCGTTAGTAATAGGGTCCGGTTTTCCCCTTTGGGTACAGTGTAGTGTTATCCGCTGGATTACCCTACCTATTTATCTATCTTTTTAACTCAAATTCTGTAAACCTTTATATGTAAATAATTGCACAACAACTTACCTTGTTAACATATTTATTTGCATTTTACAAACAATTTTGTAGAGCAATTATTTAGATATACAGATTTACAGAATGCGAATTAAAAAGATAGATAAATAGGTAGAGTAATCCAGCAGATATCACTACAACGGAACCCTAAAAAGTAATGAAGAACTCTTTCTTCTCATTGGTCGTATATGGGATTATCCATTAAATATGGCAGCGCTTCCTTAATCGCCCATCGGCGCCGGCGCAGCCAGATGCGCCGACAACCTTGCTATTTCGTTTCTCGATTTATGTACGTAATTGCACGTGACCTACATTTATGTGCCCATTTAAAGAACTGACTGCGCTAATTAACTTGAAAAAACTAGCTAATTAAATTGAAAACTTATTTATTGCGATTTCATTTTGATCGTGGAGTTTGTTGCATTAGTCGCCACATTGATTCGGTCAAAGATTAGGGAAATTGTCTAAAATGGACAATCTCTTTTCCTCCCAGCCCAGTTCCCGGTCTATCTGGGGTCGGTGCAGTACCTATGTTTCCTCTTCCATTCATATCGGTCAATCAGACGTCATCAAGTCATTCACACTCTTTTGATTCGTATCATCCATCATACCGAAAAGGTGCTTTGCACCATTCGGGTGCACATTTAATGAGATACTCGATCTCTCTATCGTCTCTTATTCATACACGGATTATTTTCTTGTTATTTGAACATCATTAAATGTTAGAAAAACTATTGCAGATATTTTTTTCAGAATACAAAGTTTTATCTGTGTAAACCAATAGTGATCTTCAAATTATTTTATTTAGTAAACTCGCTCACTATTATACGCCCTGTGTTTGTCCATAAAAACTAACATTACACTATCCATCAGTGAACATTCACGATTCCGAATACAAGTCAGTAATGCACATTGCAGTTGATCGCGTAAATATTTATTCAAACCATTTATAACCCGTGGCAATAACATTTACGTTTGCAAATACGCAAATCGTACATCTTAAATTGATTATCACGCAATCAGTAACGGGAGAGATTCTCGTGGTACACACAGCACCTCGAGTAACTGTAATCTTAATAAAGTAACAATAAAATTTATCGTGATAGAGACGTCAATAGATAGGCCACTTCCCTCTTGAATGCGTACATGTGTGGTAATGTGTTTACTTACACATTCAATATCACTCGCGAGCACATCTTACTACCGCCACTGATCCTATATTGATAGGCTTAGATTGATGGCATAAGAAATAATAATCCCTACTCCTTCTCTCCCGTGGGTGTCGTACAAGGCGACTAATGGTAAAGACAGCGATGAGTAATGGGCAGCAGCATTCCTCTTGTACCACCTGGCAATATACTGCGCTTTATGTGCCCGGTAGTTGGTAATGGGCTCACCACCACACATTACATGGGACCTAACTTAATTGCCGAAAAGTGGGTGCTAATTCACCTCTGCCTACCCTACGGGGATATAGGTGTTATTTATGCATGTATAGGAAGTAATCATCCCTAGTAATCCCTATCATTATTGTTTTGTTGTAAATTGTATGAGTAGTTTATGCCACTGCTGCACTAAAATCATAGTCCCTTGTTGAATAATCTATGTAAATAATCTATCTAAGTACGAGTACTAAGTTTTAAAGTAGACATTCGTTGTAATATCTCCTATTACTAAATCTTGATACCTAAGAGCAGTTTTATAGCAGGCTTGTTATATAACTATTTATACTGAGCATATATAAGAGACTTTACGCACCGTAAGTCATTTATATCTAGTAGCTGATCCGACAAACGTTGTTATGCTCTTATTACCTAGGGTTACAAAAATAACCTACGACCTATTCTCAGGCATACCTAATATACACACAAAATTTCATAAAAATTGGTCAAACCGTTTCGGAGGACTTCGATAACAAACACTGCGACACGGGATTTTCATATATCAGATATAATATCGTAGCGTAACCCAGGGTCGTGCTAAGTGGATGTGCAAACAATTGAGCTGGAGAGGGGTCAAGCAACGCAGCACGACCTTGTCCGTGACGAGGCCTATCGTCATACATCGACGGTGCACAGCTGTTCGAAATGAAATGAAATAAGTATGTTTGAAATGAAATATGTTTATTTCTTAGAAACATGGTACATGGTTTTATGTAATTTGTATGGAAAAACATCAATTTTGACAATACTTAAATGTTAAGTAGGACTCAAAAATTGAGCAGCGTTTCTGTATTCGGTGGTTAAGTGGACAACACCTGTCAGAATCTGTAGGTATTGAAAAACGTCAATTTTGACAATACTTAAATGTTAAGTAGGACTCAAACTTTGAGAAGCGTTTCTGTATTAAGGGGTTAAGTGGACAACACCTGTCAGAATTTATAGGTATTGAAAAACGTCAAATTTTACAATACTCGTCAATTAACTTTAATGAGTATTTAATGTCAAAAAATGTCATTCAAATCTAGACCATAGACCCGGCAAGAATAGAGATTAGTTTTGAATTGTCATTTTTAAACGTTAAGCACTCATTAACGTTATTTGACGTCTCTGAGTGCGGCGGTAAGATGCGTTTCTGTATTCGGGCGCTAGACAAACAAAATAGTAGGCGGAATTTTAGTTTCAATTTTGACAAATTAGATGTCATTTGAATTAAATAAAATTCGCTGTTAAATCGCTCGAAATGTTGTATTAAACTTGTAAACCCGGCTTTAATATAAACAGGTATAATTCCAACTATTGTCATGGTGTAAATGTGGATTTTAATTGCAATTGTTGTGGTTGTGTGGGTGGTTTTGAATTTTTGCAATAAAATACAACAATTTCTCTTATTTGAGTATTTTATTGATATTAGAGAAATCGTTACAAAGTATTTTTTTACCATTAGCTTAGTTAGAAAATCAAAAATATTTATTAAAAGTACACTTTGATTATTAATATTTTTCGAAAATTTTCTAGAGTATATTTCTTTGTTCTAAAAAAAATATAAACTATTTTTCATTGACAACTAGAAGTCATGCTACTTTCATTTTATAAAGTCGAGACCAAAGTTGTGAATATCCCGCTGTGTCAATAGTCGTCACGAACAAACATTGTAACTCTGCATACAATTACATTGCTAGGTAACAGCGCTATATGCTCTGCAATACAATAATTAATATGTGTGAAAACTTGTAATTGGCAATATTATTAACTATCAGTTTTTCTAAAAATTGTTAAATAAAATATAATAAATACATCGATCTCACATCGTAAACGAAATGCATCTAGTAACCTTCCAACTTCATTTAACTTGATTTTTAATGAAAAGGAATCTAACTTAGTCTTAATATTTCTTCTTCTTCGTGCCCTGTTCCCAGTTTTTCTGGTGTCAGCGCAGTATACGTTTCCACTTCCATTCATATCAGTCAGACGTTTTGATAATAATGGAATTTAAATAATTAAGCCATGTGGTGACTTTTCCTCTATCGTATATTTTCAAAGGGATGAACAAATGACGAAGTGTGAAATTAAGATTGCGGGTGAGAATGTTGAACAAGTGAAAGAGTTTGTATATTTAGGATCTGTATTTACGAGAGATGGAAAGTGTGATAGTGATATTGAAAAGCGGGTGAAAGCTGGGAATATGGTAAATGGGGCTTTGCACACTTTTATGAACAGCCAAAGCGTGTCCAGAAAGGCTCGTAAGGCTTTCATAACGGAGTGCTGGTTCTGACATTAATGTATGGAAGTGAAAGTTGGGTGTGGGAGAAGAAGCATGAAAGTAGAATAAATGCAGTAGAAATGAGAGCGTTGAGGAGCATGGCTGGAATAAGGCTGAGCGACCGATTGTATAACAGTGTGATAAAAGAAAGGTGTGGTTTGAAAGAAGATGTAATGACAAGGATTGAGAAAGGGATGCTCGCATGGTTTGGTCACGTCGAAAGAATGGATGAAAGGAGAATGACAAAAAGGATTTACATGGCGAAAGTGAATGGAGAAATGGGAAGGGGTAGGCCTAGGCGGATCTTTCATAATCAAATTGAAAGTCTATTGAAAAAGGGCCAGATCAAGAGTACCCGAAACCGACGGGCATGCATGAAGTGATTGATGAGATTGGATGAAGCGAAAGAATTATGTAAGGATCGTAGCAAGTGGAAGGAAGTGATCTCTGCCTACCCCTATGGGAGAAGGGCGTGACGTATGTATGTATGTATCTTTTGAACCTTCTTCAAGCCAGTCTAAATCGAAACGGCACACAAAGACTCTTTCATTCTCACCAATATTGTATGAAGAAGACATATAAATATGAAGTAGGAAAATTGGGACTAATTTTAAAAGTCTATTTTCTTAATATTACTCATTCTTATAACACATTTTCTTAGAATATTTGAGAATTTATCTTCTCATTAAGAGTTATTACATTATGGTTTATGCACAATATCTTACCCTTAAGCCAGTGGTATAAAATATGAAATTGCTAAGATTTTACCACATAAAACGTGGTCATAGCAGGTCTTGTGGTTATTGCTAGCATTTAAAAGGCGCCTAGGCTTAATTATTATGCCTACCTAGTGTTATATTCACCTGATCGCGGTTAAAGATTATCAATTACCAGCTTAAGCGGTTTCGTGTCTATAATTTTCAATATTAATTATACCAATACAACCTGTATGCAGTAATTACTTTGGCACAGGTAACCTGAAGAACAAGTGTCCACTTTAGGCATCAAATTCTTTCAGTAACATTGTGCGTGCTGTTTGCATTCTCAGAATCACCTACAGTGGTTTCAAGTACTTTTATGGGTGGACGGAGTTTGATATTATTTAGTAACAATTAACTAAGTTTTAGTTGCTAACAATATTAGTTTTTATATATAGATTATAATAGATATTTTTTAAAAATTGCATTTTATATGACTTATTCAAAAATTTACACATATACATAAATCACGCCTGTATCTCCAAAGGGGTAGGCAGGGGTTTAGTTGCCACTACCAATAATATAATCGTCTTGGATTGTTTATCAGGAGCTCGATGGTGGAGTGGCTTTTCGCGCTCAGCCTGCAATTGGGAAAACTATGTAAAATTCGCCAAGGCGAGCTAAGCCAGTATGTTCTTCCATCCATAGGGAAGGCCTAGCCCCAGCAGTGGGGATGGCTAGTGATGATCTATTATTAATGTGGTTCAAACTCTACATGGCGAATAAGATGAATTACTACTTTTACTCCAAAGTTAATTCAGGATGCCATTGTACTATCAAATAATAAGCGATTAGTCAATATGTTCCAAATGACAAGTTATTAAATACGATGACACGATATTGTTATCTTCGTTAAGATAACACTGATAAAGGTTTTTGAACATACAGTACTTAAATAAATAAATGGCTCCCATATTTGGAGAAGCAACATTAGATGACATGTATATTATGTGTGTATATTAAGATACAGAAATATTTGTATTGCATTTTATTTATACATGTTCGTTGTTTAATGTAACACCATATAATATTAGTTATACATATTTATTTCGTTGCATTGGTGGTATTTGTGGTTAGGGTATGAAATGAGACGTATAATGACGAGAATTGAGAAAGGGATGCTCGCATGGGAAAGGAAAAGAAGGAGGTAAAGGATAGTGACAAAAAGATTTAAATATCGGAAATTAATGGAGAAAAGTCAGTGGAAGGTCTCGGTAGGGGAAAGACTTTTAAAAAAGGGCCAGGTCCAGAGTAGCCGAAATTGACGGACATGCATGACGACCATGATGAGATTGGATGAAGCGAAAGAAATATGTGAGGATCGTAACAAGTGGAAATAAGTGATCTCTGTCTACCCCTGTGGGAGAAAGGCATGACATAATTATGTATGTAGTTGCGTTGATTTCTTTGATACTGACTACTCAACAAAGTAATTACAAAGCAACCAAAACCAGTTCCAACAGAATTGCAATTAGCCAAAATTGTGTTTGTTTTTTATGAATCCATCTTGCGTTTCGGCTTCTCAGTAATACGTTACAAGGTTCTGTTTTACAGCTCGCAAAAGGCAAAAGTATTCGTGGACTGGTAACATTTTAAGGACAGTACAACCTGATCATTTAAATGTGTAAAAAGTAATGTATCCATACACTCATGACTCATCAACTTTATCTAAGGTTATTTTGTTGACTTTACATATGTTGTATCGGCGATCATTCTAAAAATACTGACGATTTCTATGCAATTTATTCAATGTTATGACGGATGACCATTAATAAGTAAGTCATTGAAAAACTCGCAGAGAATATCTCAGTATTATAAGAATAGAGACTGATAGATCATGAAGTACTTGTAGGTACTTAAAATATCCTTAGACATTGTGGATGAGTGTAATATAAATAATTGTTTGGAAAAGGTAAGAAGAAACCGCTAGAAAATTGCACTCTACACGATGTTTAAGCCAATGTCAATTTTTCAGAATCTAAATATTTTATCTGTCTAATAAAACTCAAACCAATTTGTCTTCGTCAAGCAAACACATGTCAAAACCATGCGATTATCCACAAGCATTGTGATTTATATTAGGAGCAATATCGAATAACCGAGTAACTTTGCAAACCTTGCACATTTTCTTAATAATAAAGTTATATAGGTTAGCTGTAAAATCTAACAGTTACAGGGAGATAGCGATGATGTGGATAGCTACCGTCCCATTGCATTACTATCAATATTTGCAAAAGTTTTTGAGAAGTGCATGTATAAACAAATAATTGAATTTTGTAAAAAATATCACATAATAAACGTAGAACAGTATGGTTTCCAACAAAATAAATCGACGGCATTAGCGGCTCATAAACTTTTGGAGACTATACTTATGAATATAAATAAAAAGCACTTTACCACGGCAGTCTTTATTGATTTATCAAAAGCTTTCGATCGCGTTTCGCATCCATTGCTTTTAACTAAAATTGAGGCAATGGGTATTAGAGGCCCGGCTTATGAATGGACAAAATCATATCTCCCCAACAGGAAACACTGTGTTGTTATTGATAATTTAAATAAATATAATGAAGTTGAGTCATATTTATCAACATACAACAAGACCACATATGGTGTACCCCAAGGCAGCGTGTTGGGTCCAATTTTATTTCTTTTGTATATTAACGATATTACAACTGTAACTAACCATAAATGTATTGCCTTTGCTGACGACATTTCCATTGTAGTGACATCAAATAATAAAAATAATACAATTCAAAACCACGAAGAGGACATTAATTGCACTATTAATAAGTTAATTGAATATCTTTACATACACAATTTAAAAATAAACCTGACAAAAACAAATTATATACAATTCAATAATCATAAAGTTATCAACCTTGACATTAATTATAAAAATACAAAAATAGAAAAAGTAAATAATACGAAATTTTTAGGCTTGATTATAGATAGTGACATAAACTGGAAATGTCATATAGACAGTCTTTGTAACAGAGTCAATAAGCTCATGTATGCTCTTAAGGAAGTCAGACATGTAACAAATGTGAAAACGGCTATTACTACTTATCATGCTTATGTAGAATCCTTAATTCGTTATGGCTTATTAGTATGGGGTAATGGTACAAGTGTTAACAAAGCTTTTATTGCTCAAAAGAAGTGTGTCAGAGCCATATGTGGTGTTCATCCACAAACATCATGTCGTACATTATTCCCAACTCTGAAAATATTAACACTACCATCACTCTACATATATGAAGTATGTGTATTTGTATTTCAAAACAAGAGTTTATTCAAGAGAGCCTGTGAAATTTACCCTCGTAATAATAGAAACCCTTATAGACTAGTACTGCAAGTGACACCACAAACAATGCAATACAATAAGAGCTGTCTCGTCATGTCTGTCAAAATTTTTAATAATATACCCGGTGACCTAAAATGTTTGAATGTAAACCAATTTAAAAGAGCTTTATATAAATGGCTATTGACAAAAAATTTTTATGACATTAGGGAGTTGTTTAACAAATAACAGAATTTTAATTCTTGTAATATTATATAATAGTGAAGGAACATTAGTTAATTAAATAATTTTATTCTGACTGACATATAAATTGTATAATTATTATTTTATTTAATAACAGTAATTCATGTTGATATTATAGTGATTCTGTTGTATTTTAGTTTGCATGCTTATGATATAGGCGAAACATGATGAACCTACACACCACATTGTATTTACCATCCTAACAACCATGTTTGAAGCAAATAAATATATTATTATTATTATTGTTAAAGTAACGACCTCTACCTTGTGATAACTCATAAAATGGTACTTAAGTGTTGCTTACCTACGATCAACAGTTTTCCCTGTCGATTTTAATTATCGCAAATACAGCGTAAACATTTTATTAGGAAGACGCGACTTACGTTTCATTCAACAACTATACAACTATGTTATTTTTTTTATTCAATGTTTAGAATTGGTTTATATTTTAAAACAATTCTCTATTAGTTAGGGTGGCTAGCAGGCATTCCACTGAAGCGGAAGAGTGGAAAATTGAACCGATAGCGCACTCTTAATACAGTTTTTTTTAATATGCAGCGATCCAATTGGTTAATTTTAACTTTTACTCATACCTTTCGTCATTTCGTCGTGTCGTCTCATCGGTCGTTAGTACATTTGACCAAATAAGGTAGATTGCTAAGTTTTATTATTAATATTTTTATTATTTATTATAAAATAAATATCAATTGCAAGTGCTTTTTATCGAATCTTCTGATCCCATATTATTATTTTATATTATCATTATTTTAGTGATTCTTTATAAAAGTCATTATCCCTATTATAGTCTGCTCTGCCGTCACCACACAGCTTATAATTATCCGTTATATTGGCTTCGAAAAATCTGTTTTCGATTGCCATAAATGGTGCACTTTTTAATCTAATCACTTTTCTTCAATTTACACTCTACAACGTGTACAGAGGCACGTCGGCTTTCCAAATTAACAACCTGACACACGATAAGATTGCAATAAGAACGGTTTTCGTGATTGCACATTCAAATTGGCTATGGAACTGCCTTTGTTTTGCTCAAGCGAAAATGAACTGTAACGTAATGGGTATTTTATAAGCACTTATAGTCAGTACTTCGGTCATCACTTCACGATAAAAGGATTCGCCGGGAAAGTTCCGTAAGATAATTTGGTGACGCAAATACTATTGATAATTCTATACAATACTATTTTAAGTGCCGTGTGGTGACAGCAGAGTAGAATACAGTTGTCACCACCCAAATCTCTCCCGTGGGTGACGTACAAGGCCACTAACGATAAACAGTGATGAGGAATGGGTAGCAGTGTTCCTCTTATACAACCTAGCAATGTACTGCGACTTTTGTGCCCGGTAAATGGCAATAGGCTCGCCACCACTCACATGGGACCTAATATTATTGGCGAAACGTGGGCGCTAGTTCACCTCTGCCTATAGGATATGGGCGTGATTTATGTATGTACGTATGTATGTATGTATAATATTAAATTTCTGGTATCAGATGAGAAATGATAGAAATACGCTCTTCAACTTTATCTAAAGATATTTTATTGCCTTTACTTTATGTTGCATCGGTCATCATTTTATTCAATGTGCAATATGCATGACCATAATTCATGAAGACATTGAAAAACTGCAAAGAATATGTCAGTATTATAAGAGTGGATGCCGATAGAACATGAATTAGGTGTTCATAAAAGAATTATCAAAATCGATGGAGTTTCGAGGGAACAAACATAAAAAAACCACGGGTACGAATTGAGTAACCTCCTCCGTTTTTTCGTCGGTAAAAAAATAGCCTTAAACGTGTTTATGAGTGTACGATATCCAACACTGGTGACACGAGACATAATATATAATAATTCATGTCACAAATTTTTGTTATTGAACTCTGCCGAAACGACATGATCAATTTTTTCGATTTTTTTGTGTAAATACACCCAAAAAATTGTGTGTATTTGGTAGGTCTGAGAAGAGGTTATTTTTAATTTTTGATACGCCTACCTAATATAGGTGATAAGGGCAGGGAACGTGGAGAAAATCCTCTTACTCTTACTAAATCCCGAGATAAAACACTGTCAAGTGGTGGAGAGAGAGATTTTGTCCACGTCCCGTGCTGGGAGAAGACGTGATTTATGTTTTTTTGTTATATTAAGTTATCTTTGCACAAGTACTTCACTTTTCAAACAAAAACTACCAATTTTGAAACACATTGTTAATATTTTGAATCACCTTGTTAATCTTTTGAAACACATTGTTAATCTTTAATACATATTACGCAAACGCGTGGTCCTGTAACGAAGACAACAAATTAGCGACTTTATTATCAATCGATTATCGATATAATACCTACGTATTCGGATACAGCGTGTTAATTTGTATAAATCTACATAGTTATCAACGCTGGACCTTGTTGGCAGTTCTGTAAACATTATTATTTAATCGATAATGACCATTACAATGTGATTGGCATTGGAGTTTCTCCATGGTCTTCAAACGATTCCAAAAGGATCTTCCTATTTACCGAACAACATACATACTTGCATACATCAATCACATCTATTTAGTAGGCAGAGGTGAATTGTCGCCTATTATGTAAGGTTGCGAATAATAGCAATAGGTCGCGAGACTATTGCCATTTATCGGCCACGTAATCGCAGTACCATATAAACCACTTATTACTCTATTATAACGGCCTTTACAAAACTGTCAATTTAACCTATCGGTTATTAAAAACTTAAGTGGCATTATACATTGCGTAATCTGACATGCTGTTAACTGTACTTCTTTAACTATATTACTCGTATATCCGTCCGAAGCATATAATTATATGTTAGCGTCTCTTACTGCAGCACTCAGAGACGTCAATTAACTTTAATGAGTTCTAAATGTCATTTTTTTTAATTTAAATCTAGACCATAGCCCCGGCAAGAATAGCGACTAAATTTGAATTGTCATTTTTTTACATTAGGTACTCATTAACGCTAATAGACGTCTCTGAGTGCGGCAGTTAGCCAGTCATAATATTTGCTGAGCACCATACAAAACTAGTCTAACCGACTGGTGGGTATTAATGACTGGAGATACAGTAAGGACAACTCTCATAACGTGCCTTTCTAAGTATGGAGGAACTTGAAATAATAACGCCATTAGTACGAATGGAATGAATGAATTATTCTGACCTATATTTTTTATTTAATATTTTTCTTAACATAAATACGCTGAAATAACAAACATCATATAGCATTGAATGGTTCATAACTGCTGAGTGAACAATCTAAACACGGTCTTATTAATAGTCATGAATAGAAGATATTTCCGGGGCATAAATTTAAATCTCTAGCCGTAAAAATCTAACCATGAACCGACAAATTCCGGACCAAACTCACGTCCATTTTACGTAATTAATTTAAATCTTAAAATATCTCTCATATTGTTTTGCTTTACGGCTCAAAAAGGCTTTACTTTTTAGACAGGTTATGGCGTGTCCGTTATGAGAACTATTTGACTCAAAAAAGGCAATGCATATCATGTTAAGCAACAGTTGAAAACGTAATTGTAAAAAAAAGTCCATAAAAACAGGTCATTTCATTTTTTGTGTGTTCGTTCCATTCCGACCTTATTATAATACCCCTCATCAACCGCATCCTTTTTTGCTCATGCGAATTGTGGCATTCCTTCTCTTGATAACTCGTTAGTTAGTCGTTAACCGTATCATTATCATCTGTGCGTTAACCACTCGTTAGCAAGTAGTTAGCATCCGAAACCATGTGACAGCTAAAACGCAAAACAATTTGAAGTTATAGTTTTAAAATTCTCCCTATGGGTGCCACATATTATAACGCATCTAGGGAGTGCTTGGCGCGAATTGAATGGTAACAGAGTTAATGATGGTGCTTGATGAAATGGATAAAACCACTTTTTATAGTGATCTTCACCACAACATCAAACACATCATGAGACTTATTTCTGATGATTCTGCATAATTGCACATCAACACGGATGCTTGTGCATCAAAATAACACCACTTTCACTGCACAAAATCCACTGTGTAACAATTTTTGAATTAGTGAAAATAACAAAGATTTTGGGGTTAGAAAAAGAATTTCAAAAAATTATGATCTTGAGGCGGGAATCGAACCCGCGTCCGCTGCTATCCGGGCAAGTGCCTGACCGCTCTTTTTCTAACCCCAAAATCTTTGTACTAATTTTTCTAACATTTATATAATGTTAAAATTAAAATCGAATAGTTTAGTGAAAATAAATCTGACTGACACCACGAAACGCGCCAAACACTCATTTGAAGTTATTTTATTTTTCCGACAAGAAAAAGCAACTGAACCAACTCGTACAGCCAAGTAATCAGTTTTAACCATTATCTTTTTGCAGTAACATCAAATTGTTGTGCCTTTCTGTAGTTCATGGTAACGTTTTATGACAAGTTTACAATGCATTTACGGCCTTAAAGTGTGACATTCGCCAATACAATCATCCTGCATAAGTCGACAGGTCCAGACAGAATTCTTGAACCTATTTATTTCAACACGGTCTCTAAAATAATTTTTATACCAGATTTATATTTAGTCTTGATACGGGAATCCGCTTAACCCTTAGTCGCCTTGTACGATATCCCGGGAGATATTGGGGGTGGGGACAATTGTATTCTGCTCTGCCGTCACCATGCGGCTGGCCCACTGCAATCACTCCAACAGATCTATAAACTATTTTTCTTCTATGGCATTAAATGTGAATTATGTCTCTTAAATGTTTCTTTTTTTTTCTTTCACAGAGTAGCCACAAAAACTTCGCAGCCATTCCACGTTGCGTTTGGAACTGTAGTGCTGTTACTATGGCTTATGAAGTCCAGCCCAGACTCCAGCCTGAGAGGCTGGAAAGCGGTGTACGTCGGGTCAATGGCCACGCATTTTGGCGCGCAAATATGGATGACTCTCATTTCCGGTTAGTATTTTCTTCTTTCTTTTTTCAAAAGACGAGAATAGAGCTTCGATGTAATTTTATTGACAGTTAAATTTAACTATTAGCTAAATATCATTACTTGAAATCGCATGTCGCAAAAATAAGAGCAATAAAGGTGTTTTTGCAAACTTTTTTTCAGTAATGATTGGTAAATATTATAGTTTGCAAAATATAGGAAGATTGATATAACGGCTCACAGTCATGCTGCATAGTAGATTTTATTTGAATTTTTTTCACACCTATTACTGTTTGTCTTATGAATCTTTTTTTAAATATATCCCATAAGATAATATTTAAGTAACCTAGTAAGGACACATAAAGCTTAGCGTAGCTTTGTGTTGCCTATTATATTTATATATGACTATTAAGGTTGGAACCTAGAAAAACAGTTTTATCGAGAAACCAAATAATAAATTATTATTAAGTACTTATTTATTAAATAATGTAAGGCTAAAACCTGTAGCCGTACTTGCCGTATGGTGACGGCAGAGTAGAATACAATTGTCACCACCCCAAATCTCTCCCGTGGGTGTCGTACAAGGCGACTAAGGATAAAACAGTGATTGCGAATAGGCAGCAGCGTTCCTCTTAAACCACCTAGCAAAGTATTGCGACTTTTGTGCCCGATAACTGGCAGTAGGCCCGCCACCTATTACATGGGACCGAACATAATTGGCGAAACGTGGGTGATAGTTCACCTCTGCTTACCCCTTCGGGGATATAGGCGTGAATTATGTATGTATGTATGTAAAACCTGTAGGTCAAATAAAATAATATTTAGGGACCTTACAAAGTCGTTATCCTATTAGGATTGATCCCTGTTAAGCCGTATGAACGATAACTTGTCGTAGCAATGTCCAAAGGTGATTTTACATTTTCTTTTATCTGTACAAAGTTTTAAAAACACGAGGATTCCATAGTTCCAAATGTTTTATCTTTATGGCTGTTACTGATTTTGCGTTGGTGCATGGCATAAAACAATTTAAAATAATTATTTTGCATCGTAAAATATGATAATGGCCATAAATGAGTTTGTCTTCGTAGATAATTACTATTATACGGTTGTCATGGAAATTAAAATAATTATCGCTTTTTGTTTCAAAATAAGTAATTACAAAATACTGCTTGCATTATTTTTCTCTACGACTTCTTTTTGATTTTCTCTTGATGTATAATAATATAATAACTAGAAACGTAACCACAATTTATCAAAATGCAACTGTAGTTACCGTTTTGCCATTATCTGCCTGCCGTTTTCCTAGGTTCGGTGAACCTATGTTTCTTCAATTCATATCGGTCAAACGTCATCTAGCCATCCACTCCCTTTTAATTCATATCATCCACCACAACGAACAGAAAAATTAAAGTATTAATGATGAAAACGGGGGGTGATTGGGATGACAACATTCCATGCTGCTTTAGGTTTTATAGCATTTTTGTACATTCAACTGAAAAAGTATATTGAGAGGTCACATACACACAATCAAGATTTTTGTTTCCATAAAGGGTAGGCAGAGATATATAAACACCCACATTTCGCCATCTTATTTCAATTCCCATGTAATGAGGAGGCTAGCCTATTGCCATTCAGCGGGAACATTAATCGCAGCAACTTGCTAGATAGTGTACCAGGAACGCTGCACCATTGAGAGTGGGTGATGTTACTTCACCTCTGCCATCCCTTCGGGGATATAGGCGTGATTTATTTATGCATTATTGAGATGTCAATGTATCTAATTACCGCATTCTTCATTAGAACCACAGTAGTGAGTCTCTTGACCTGTCAACGGTACTTCGGTCACAAGCCCATTAGGATAATGGGTTATATCATTATGCTCTCCCCCCGTATTGACTCTAGAATGTAACGAGTGTCCCGACAGTGTGACGCATGACGCACCTTAGGGCCGGGCAAGCTAGGAAGTGCGGGCAATTCGCAAATTGGTCGCAATCATATATCGGAGTACGCCACAGTCATATTGATATGACCTCTAGCCTGCGAAGTTGATTGGTGAATGATGCAGAGAGTGTATGGTGACGATCTAAAACGTCATCATTGATGCGTTTCGGCGTTTCGTCGTAAAGGTCCGTGTGATTTCGACATCGGCTCCCATTTTCCCCGGTTCCCATTTTTTTTTTAAAACGTACATATTTCATCATTATTATCACCAGCCGCTTAATGGTCCTCACTACAGGGCCACAGGCCTTCTCTATGGATGGAGGAATATGGGGAAATGGGCCATAACCCACCACGCTGGCCCAGGGCGGATTAATGGGTCTTTAACGACTTCAGATGCAGCCGGGGGGACCAAAGGATTTTGGTGCCTTCCGAACGTCGAAGAAACTTGAGATAATATAATTTTGATCACCCATCCAATGTCCGGCTTTAGCGAACATTTCTTAGTTTGCGCAATCGCAGGCCGAGCGCGCTTAGTCACAGCGCTATAGAGCTGCTCAAAAACAAGGACATTATCAGTCTCTCCGTTTATCGGTCTCTCGACGTGGTCCGTTTTTTGCACCTTTCCGGTATAATGGTTGGATGAATCAAAAAGGAGTGGATGGCTTGGTGACGTCTGACCGATATGAATGGAAGAGGAAACATACTGCGCCGACCCCAGATAGCCTGGGGACAAGGCAGGGAGAAGAAAAAGACTGCCACTTTCCTGACTGACTTGGGAGACCAATTCATTCCATTTTCAGTTGAACAGTAAGGAAGCTATTTTACGTTCTCGTCTTGCCCCCAGGAATAGTGCTGTACTTCAACCTGCCCCGGCACGAGTTCGGGCGGGTGCAGACCATTCTGTTCCCGGTGTACTACACGTTCAACGCGACGCTGAGCATGCTCGCGCTCGTCGCCTACGTCAAGGTGCAGTGCTTGACGAGGTTCAGCCACGCGTCTTTAGTGCAGGTGAGTCGAGACCCTCTACGCACCAAATATATACTCGTAGTATGTGTAAAGTCTATGCTACGTACGCTCTTTGCCTTTCATTTGACAAGTTGAAAGATTCACATAATATAGGTACAGATATTTAAAAAAATCCTTAGCAATCTCTCTATCTAAAAAAAACAACTTCTAATGCTTGTACGTTTCAGGGTAGAACAGTAAGACAGTACTGCTACGATAGAACAGTGCTGTCATGACGGTAACTGTGCGTTCAAAAACAGTAGCAGTACTGCCCACTATTCTGCTTCACAGTTCTGCCCTCGTGTGAAACAGACATAAGCAAATTTCTGAGTTTTTAAATAGCAGTAATTGCAAAGAACACTAAAGCTAGATGGTAAGCTTAGCATCACTTTCACTATTTAGGTGGGTGAGACAAAGTGTGAATCTATTAAATCAGGGCCTGTAGCCAAGTGGCAACACTACAGCGTTTCTATCGCACAAATGTCAATCTTTGACAACTACTTTCTTACATTTGACACAACGGTCGCCAAGGTTAAACGTAGTGTATTATATACTCATTGGCCAAGGTGTTGTTTTCAGTACATAAATTTCTGCATACATTTGTAATTCATTCGAATAGATTGACCACTTATCTATTAGGCACCATGTTTTGTACCTGTATATCGAGAACCTTTAGTTAGGTATAGGTTTGGATTGGATTGCAATACCTAACTACTCAGCAATAAGAATCCATTTGAGTTGCGTCTCGCGCCTGACCCGTGGCAGTCCGCTCAAAGAATTTGACATTGAAGATTTATATGCTTCATTAAACTCGACGATTGCATCTGAAAGGAAAGTATGATTAAAAATAATAATCGGTAGTGGCGTATCTTTGTGCCGTTCACATAAATCATTGACTTCAATGGGTAATTATGGTATACTGTATAAAGGACATTTTATCAGACACAGTAGTAAATAATTACATTACCTTCTGTACTGTTATTTACATTTTTAGTAATTTATTCAGTACATTTTATACGAAAGTTTATAAGTTAATTTACGTCTCACATCACATCTCCTATCATAGGCGGGCTGGAAAAGATTTCTTTTAGAAATAAATCACACCTTTTGTACTTTTTATATTCATATACCAATGTCTCCTCTTCTAATTCTGTGTAGAATAAATTAATTATTATTTATTAATTAATTGTCATCTCAGGGTAATGTATTGCTAGGTTAGCTCTCAGTCGCCTTGTCGACACCCACGACAGAGCTAGGGGTGGTGACAATAGGCATGATGACTAATTTTGAAAAACTACACTGTTTTTCTTACGTGTCTATTTTACCCAAAATAACTTATATTTTTGTAAAAACTGTTTTGAATAATTCAATTTAAATTAAATAAATAATTTTGCGCCAAAACAGCAATGGCGTCTGCGCGACGTCACAATTCCGCAAAAAGGCAATTTTCTCTATTGAACTAGTGAATTTTATTGGCAAATAAAATGTCAAAATGGAGTTAACTAAATATGGCGGATTGGAAGGTTTTGTACTTTTAATTTTATAAAATAAATATCAATCCCAAGTATAATCTGATAACAAATGACTATTAACGAATCTCCTTATCCTATATTATTGTTATAAATCATTATATCATTGATCCTTTGTTAGTGCCATCATCCCTGTTGTATTCTGCTATGCCATATATCGCAATTGTCTGATAGTGTTGTTAGTAAGATAGAATATCATCTTTTGCAGTACTTACTTTTGCATCTCACTCGCACACTTATACGAAAAAGCGAGACATCAGAGCTTTATCATTGCCGTTTTAAAGTTTAGAAAGGGATAAAGCGGAGGGAGGTCGCGATCGATATTGCAATGAGGCTAATTGGATTTAGTGAGAAAACGTTCCACTTCAGTTTAGAGGTTAAAATGAATAACTAACTGCTGTAGATATAGTTTAAATTCAGACTGTGTCGGATATTTACGGCCGCCCTCAGAGACGTCAAATAACGTTAATGAGTACTTAACGTCAAAAAATGACAATTCAAAACTAGTCGCTATTCTTGCCGAGTCTATGATCTAGATTTGAATGAAAATGTTTGACATAAAATACTCATTAAAGTTAATTGATGTCTCTGAGTGCAGCAGTTACTGATTAAATTTATTCGTTGTCGTTTGTTTGCCGCGCGAATACTCTACCATGGAGGTCTTACATGGCGAATAATGTCTGTTTTTATTTCAACAATGCCAGCCTTTTAATATCTTAAATATTGAGCACATGCCTTCCCTACGGGTGGATACTTAATTGGCGAAACGTTGGTGTTTATACACCCCTGTACCTTCGGGGATAAATGGCCGTGATTTACGTTAATTTGGATGTAAAAAGACAATATTTTCGATGAACGCAAAGAGTGGTTGGGATGATAACATTCCAATGCATACTGCTCAATGTTTTGGCTCAGGTTTTACAGTCGGCCGCCTGACATCAAGCCTCCTTGTGTACGTTTTGTAAATTAAGTTCTCATTAAAGTTAATTGAAGTCGCTCAGTGTTGCAGTTAGACTAAGAAAGAAAAATTTAAAATACGAGTGCGTGCGTCGTCGGAAGCTAACAACCACAAATAGAAAAGCGAAAGAACAAGTATCGGTAACGTTAAAAATTAACGGTATTATAACGTTATAAAATTACGTTATAACGTTACACTAACGTTATAATGGTAACGTTATTTGAAAAATACCGGTATTCCGAGCCCTGCTTGTGTCATACATAAATATCGTAATTGACAGTGTGTTGTGTATGTTGTTCCAGTTCGCCCTGCTGTTCGTGGTGATGTGCATCGAGCTGTACGTCCGGCTGAAGCTGGTGCGGCCCATGCTGCGCGCCAAGCACATCAAGACGCAGATGGAGGAGGTGGCCGGCGGGGGGCATGAGGTCAGTACCTATCTACCCTTGTCAAAAATTTCATAGCTACCCTACATATCCTCATCCAATATTTCAAATATCTACCTGCCTGACCTCATCAAAAACTCCAAAGCTGCACTACCTTGTATCGTCAAAAATTTTAAAACTACCCTACCTATCCTCATCAAAAACTTCAAATGTACCCTACTTAGCCTCATCAAAAACTTACCAATAATCATTGACAACTTTTAAGCTACTCTACCTACCCTCATCAAAAACTAATTAAGTAAGGTCCCATGTAACTATCATCTATCGGGCACATAAATCGCAGTATATTGCTAGGTGGTATACGAGGAACGCTGCTGCCCAATACTAATCGCTATGTATGTATTTAGCCTTAGTCGCCATGTACGACACCCACGGGAGAGATGGGGGTGGTGACGATTGTATTCTGCTCTGCCGTCACTACACGGCTCTAACATTTATGTAAACGTTCAAATAAAAATATTAAATCCTAGTGTAATTTTCGCAAGTAGCTGGTCAATTGTAAGTCTCTTGCACTCGAATTCGCGACGTACTAAAATTACTTGTCAAGCCGATGGAGGGATGCCAATACGTGACGCTAGTTGGCATCCGTTGGCAATCTGTAAGTGTGTCTTTGCACTTTTAATTATTTTTAATGGACGCAGGTAAAAGCGCACGGTCAGGTATCGCGTAAGAAAACCGTTTATTTGTAATTGCCTCGATCTTGGCACATGACAACTATTCTGGCTTGGCTACTTCTACATAAATACAGAAACCACGCCTATATCCCCGAAGGGGTAGGCAGAGGTGAACCAACACGTTACCTAATAGGACAGGGCCCATGTACTCGTAATAGGTATAATAAATAATAAAATAAAAATTTTTACACTCGCATCTATCATCTAGCCCAAAGTAAGTAGCTTAAGCACTTGTGTTATGGATACTGGATGACGGACATATTTTTAATATAATGATGTACAACCATGAATCGGAAATAAACATTTGTGGTCATCACAAAGTTTGCCCCTACCAGGATTCGAACCCGGGACCTCTTGGCCAGTACTCAGCAATCTGAGCATTTGACCAAGGCGGCCGTCATAATGTCATAAGGTCGTAAGTGGCGAGCCTATTGCCGTATCTCGCACACAAATCTGACAAAAGGCCTGGTGATTATATTCATGGTGACTTATAATTGTAGCTTATAATAATAATGTCACCGTCACACTTCCTTTCTTCCTTCCATGATGGCAGGGGAGCGAGAAAATAACGAACAGTACGAAAAAAATCGTTTACTGCTTCTAAGAATTTTCTGATAAAGTAGAGGTAGGCAAGTATATACCTATTACTGCAACCTTTCACGTGTCAAAGCACCTTTACTTTGACACGTGAATCCTTTTTGATAAATACACTCGCAACCTTTTTGATAACCCGTGATATTTTCAAACCACGTTTCCCCGAAACAAGTACATTTTAATATTTCCAATAAAGTTTCATCGATTTCATCATCCATGACCTCTTTTGTTTTATTTAACTGCATTCTAGCAAAGTCTACTGAACGTACCTATTTACACTGCGTAATATGATCACTATTACATAATTTAAATACTTCTCCAATTAGTCCAAGTACAATTTTTACTCGTCTTACCGCACAGGGTTGACTCACACTGTATATTTGCTTACGCAAAACTGTTAGTCGACATTATTTGCGTAATATTTTCTTAATTTTATTGTAGGCAGTACTGCCTCAAACTGTCAAATATCTACTCAATAACTTTAAATTTATGGCACACAGTGAATCTCGATTGCGATCCGAAATCAATGATCACGATCCAGATTGATTTTGTACGAAGTAGATTATATATCCAGGCCCGGCCTATGTCATCCATCACATCGTAAAGGGTCTAGTGACACATGAATGTGTGGAAAAGTTATATAAAGAACCACGCTAAGAGACCAATGAACGAAGAAAGTGATTGGGATGGCAACATTCCAATTCACACTGCATAATTATACTATGACTTAGATTTTACAAACAGCCGGCTGCCTGACACCAGCTCTTATTAATATAATAATAATAATAAATATTTTAACACTCACACCTATCATCTAGCCCAAAGTAAATAGCCTAAGCATTTGTGCTATGGATTCTAGATGACGGACATATTTTTAAAATCATAATAATGATATATGTTGAAAATATACTACATAAACATATACACAATCATGACTCGGGAACAAATATTTGTGGTCATCACAACATTTGCCCCTACCAGGATTCGAAACCGGGACCTCTTGGCCAATACCCAATACGATCTGAGCATTCGACCAAGGCGGCCGTCGTAATGAAAGTATATTAAAAAGGGCCTGTTCAATAATACCCAAATCCGACGAGTATTATCTCTGCCTGCGTGACATATCGCACACCTAGATAAAAGGTAGCACATTATTCGAATTAACCCAAAAATCCAGTTATTGCGGCTGTTGGAAACTGCGCTGAAAACTGCCAAAGAGATTTGTGCAAAAACCTCTATCAATAAAATGCAGATGGCGCTATCAGCCAGTCTTTCAGAACCGCTTGGTGTGATCCCTTAATCCAACTATTACCTATTTTGAGATGGACTAATCTTCATCTAGGAATGCGATATGTGGAGCTCACTGACCTCATTTATCTCTGTAAGTAGAAAGTACGTAAAACAAACATAGATTCTAATGAAACATTTTTTTTTGTTGCAGGTCGGTCGCCTAATCCTAGGCGAGCTTGCACACTGCCCCCGCTACATCCGCGTGCTGAAGACTTTCAGGATGTACCACTCATCCATCGCCATGGGCACCATGATAGGACTCGGTTGCTCGCTGTACTCCATCATGATCTTGGTAGACTCCATGTGTCATTAGGCTAAAAGCACCGTGGGCCGCTGCCGGAATATTCTTTACTCCTTCTAACATTCGTTTTTTAAAGAGGAGAAGATGCCGATTATTAAACGCATCCAAACCACAGAACACTCTTTGGTTTTACAGTTAAAAATTATTTGGATTGACTATACAAAGTTACTTCTTAGCATGGTAAATATTTAAAAAAATACAATTAAAGTGATTTATTAGATAAAGAAATATAATTGTTCTAGAAAATTTTAGTTTATTTTGATATTTATTTACATCTCATTTCTCTGAGACAGCTATTTAATCAAAGCTTTTGTTAGTATTGACTACGAATTGATTAGTAGTTAGTTAGTATTGCATAGTATAGTATAAGTTTAAAATCTGATAGGTGTAGTAAAGAAATATTCTGACATAAATTACGGCTTCTTACGAAATTAGTAATTAATAATAAGTTACATGTGTCGCTATGTTGCACATGTAAATTCATAGTAGGCATAGATACAATTTATGAATGACTCGTCAAAAACTTTAGCGTAATTTAAATTTGCTGTAACAGCTTTGTCAATGTATCCAGTCATCAACGAATGTCTTTTGATACAAATTATATAAAGTGTTAATTTAAAATGAATAAACATTTCCTCTATTACAGTAGACAGTTTTTTATTAATAAATATGATTGAAAAATTCTTACATAATGAAAAACAACGTAATAATGAATGTCAGATTAATCAATATTTAATCGAATAAAACAAAAGTAAAAACTGTCGCATTCGTTGATGACTGCGTTAAGCATTGTGTTATGTTTAGAATATAAAGAAAGTGATAGTGATTGAATTTAAATAGTTTGGAATACACAGCGCTGGCCGCTGAATTTTAAGAGATTTGTAATGAAATTGTAGTAGAAAATTGTATTATAATCAACATTTAGTTGTTAAACTTAGAATTAATAATTAGCGTCTAAAAATAGATAAAGTTTTCGTTATCATTATTTTTGGCACGACATCCAAAACAAGACCTGAATATCTTGCCAAAATATCATCGCGTCGAAAAGCTTTTATGTCACAAAATTTAAAGCAATTATTAAAGTAAAGTTAGTAAAGTGTGGTGTAGTTGGTCATTCAGTGCAATTATAACATTATTCGTAACACTGGTTTTGCGATTTGAGCAATCAAATATCTCTGTAATTATACCTAAAGGCTAATAAAAGGGTTGGGTCTAAGAAATCCATTCAGAAGAAATGGAAGAAATGGATCTTCAACCGTTAAGTTAGAGATTTCCTTGCATATTTTTCAACTAGTAGTCGCCCGCGGCTTCGCTCGCGTAAATATAGGTTATTATATTATAGCCTATGATAGACTATCCAACACAAGAAGAAATTTTCATTTTGAGTCAGTAGTTTCTGAGATTGAATTTGTAATACCATCACAGGAAACTTGTAAGGGCCGAAGAACAACCAGTTTTTTTTAATTGCCTGTATTTTGAGATACATGTAAAATGGTCGGCAAAAACTAATGTCTTTGTCGATGGTACAGTCTACAGGTACATAATGTTACCACAACAAGTTAAAACTTTCTCAATTTATTTTCTGCTCTATGATGAACAGTTTAGGGTTGACAATCGATGGGAGATATTTAACAGTTGTGTATAATCTTTCGTGCTGGACGCACATGGCACGCATAATGCATTCCCAGTCGTTTCATTGCAGTCCACAGTGCGTAATCATTTTTATTGCATTATTTTATGTGATTACCAGTACTCAGTGGCAAAGCCTGTTTTTAAAAAACGGATGTTTTTAATTTTATCATTCTGCCTATTGATATGGAAATAAAATCTGATTTCAATTGTGCACAACTGGTTATTAGGTAGCTTAATATTTTTACTCTTGGCGACAATAATGAATTTAAGTTTGTAGGCTTGTTTATGTAAATTTTCATTATGATCCAAAATACTTTAATCCAGTACAAGTAGCTGAGTTCTATCCACCCACACTTTACGTAACTATCGGTTGATTTCTATATTCTGTATACAGGAAAAAGTGAACTTCTTAAGTTTTAATGTTTTATGATTACTTTATAATTATAACTGTAATTACACTGTTACGTTACAAACTTGATACATATTACATTCTCATTTACTAAATAAGGATTGTTATGTTTGAGTTAAACAGGTACATGTTTTCAATTAACTCTTTCTACTGATCTCGTTAGATTACTAAAGAATATAACTGGTTGCTAGGCAACACTAATCTTGGATTTATCTAGATCTGTAAGCAGAATATTGAAACGAGCCGTAACGACATTTATTATTAACTCATATGCATTTAAGATAAGTAAGTGCCGAAATAATTTAGTTGTTTTTGAGTAGATAGTATAATAATTGCTATCATAAATAAAATTATAATTTTATATGTTAGTGTTTGTATTATCCTTAAAAGATCTGAATTATGTACTGTAGATGGTAAATTGTTATTTATTCATGAAAATCAAGTGGAAGAAAATATTTTAGAGAGAAAATATATTACTTAAACGTATGCTGCGTTCTTTATTTTATTTACCTATAGTATCTGCTAAAATTTGCCTGACACATTAAATAGGTAAATTAATACCTATTTAATATTTCAGGCAAAGGGTCTTCTGAGGGTGGGTGTCAGAGGCATAATAACAATAGACTATCTTATGCAAACGACCAAAGAGTACCTGTCTACATAAATAGTATATTATCACATCATCATCACCAGTTGATCTCCCCACTGCTGGGCACAGACATATGGATGGAAGAATATATAGGGAGAATGGGCCATAACCAACCACGCTGGCCCAGTGTGGATTAGTGGATAATAACGACTCCAAATGCAGCCGGGACCAACGGCTAAACGTCTTCAGAGTTCAGAAACACAGAGGAACTCGAGATAATAATATTGACATTAGTAGGCCTAGTAAAGGAAGCCGAAACCTTGAGCAGTGTGGATTGGAATGTTGTCATTCCAATCAGAGTGATTGGAATCTGTTCATCGGTCTCTTGACATGGTCCGTTCCGTCTCCTTTCTATACATTCATTCATCACTAGCACCTTGACGGTGTGAAGGATGATATGAATCAAAAGGGAGTGGATGGCTTGACGTCTGACCGATATGAATGGAAGAGGAAACATACTGCGCCGACCCCAGATAGACTGGGTAAAGGGCAGGGAGAAGAAGTAGGCCTAGTAAAATCAAAACAAAATCTCTTTCCACCACTTGACAGTGTTTTGTCTCGTATGTCGATGAGCATATATTCTCTACTTTATTGTTTACTTATTAATTCGTTCTTTATTTTTTTTCTATTTAATCGTCATTGCTAATTACGTGCTAATGATCTCTTTATAAAAAAATAGTATACTATAACACTAAAAAATTGTAAGCAAACCCCTAATAATAAATGCTGGCAAATTCACTTATATGCATTATGTTTTCACCATGACTCCCAAATGAGATAAAGTGAAAGAATAGCTTCAATTATATTTTAATTAAAATGATGGTCCCCAAAGTAATTGGTCGTAAAGTCTTACTTTTATAAAAATATGACCGTTTGCATCAAAGAATGCAAGAACATTATTCTTCTTAATATTACTTTTAATTTCTTCCACATTCATCGGTCTTGTCAAAAACCCAATTGCAGATTCCTACCTAGGTACTTCTCATTCATACAGATAGTTACTATTTTAGAACTGACAAAAATAAAAGTATCAGATTATGGGGAAAAGCACCTTTTGATGTGATACCTATTACATAAGAGCCGTATCACATTTTGACTGTGATTTTTGCGTAAAATAGCCAATTTTGGCGGTCTAGATCTCAGAAACAAAAATACATTGACAATTTTGACTTAGTGAATAGTGTAGAATAGATATTAGCATATTTCGTAGCGGCCTCGGTTTTTGTAAATTTTTAATTAAACCCAAAATTGTAGAAAATAATTTTATAAAATGCACGAAGGCCCTTTTTTGAGCTCCCTGGGAGAACTACTGATCTACGCAAATGAAATAAAAAAAATAGAATTTAACCTGTAATATAGTCAAATAGTTCGTAGTGGCGTCGGAATTTTGAAACATCATTGATTATAGAAAAAAAACTTCTAAAACAAAAAAAAACTTTGAAAATAGATCTAGGTTAACTGTGTATATAAAATTCATACTAGAATAATTGTTACTATATGACGAATAAAGATTTTATAATTTTAAAGCAAGAATTTATTAACTATCTTAATAAACACGATAAACATAACTGCAAAATTACTACGAAATGCGATGCACCAGCCGTCTGAGTATGAGAGGAGTGAGATTTGTAATAGGGCTCTTAAGAACTAATGATTGAAGGAATGAGACAGGTACCGTATAGTAAATAAGGCACAAAATGTTTTAATTTTTTAGAGAATATCTACGCATTATTTGCAATTTGCATAGTAATTGCGCCATCTAGTGTTGAGTAGTGGAATTGATAGATTTCATAGATAATACTTTGAGTAGAATATAAAAATGCACAAATATAAGCTATATTTTTTGTGATTTAAAAATAAAATTGGAAAGACAGTGATTGGCGCGTTTCGTGGTGTCAGTCGGATTTATTACAAAAATTGCTTCAGAGTGGATTTTGTGCAGTGAAAGTGGTGTTATTTTGATGCACAAGCATCCGTGTTGATGTGCAATTATGCAGAATCATTAAAAATAAGTCTTGTGACGTGTTTGATGTTGCGGTGAAGACCACTATAAAAAGTGGTTTTGTCCACCTCATCAGGCACCGTCATGAACTCTGTTATCATCAAATTCGCGACAAGCACTCCCTTAATGCGTTAAAATGTGTGACACCCATATTTTAACGTAAAATTCATTCCATTCATACATTTCACCCACTCATTATTTCATAATACTACAGATAAAATATACACTAAAGACATGGCTGTATGGGCTAGACCCTTTGCTTTCCCTAAAATATAGAGAGAATTTAAAATTTTTTTTAAATTATTGTCTAATTAATTGAAATGCGATAATGTTCAACCCTAGGTAGTCTCGTGGGGAGTGCGCTGGAAGATCGTTTGATGACGTCACGGCCGACTCCCCACGAGACTATGGCTCGAAATTTGAAATTGTAGTATGCTAAAACATGAAATTATGAAGTAAATAAATATCAAATCTTAAAAATAATACTTAAAAATGAAATGTGACGCCATCTTTTTGAATACTAGATGTTTTCGAATTTTTTTAACGCTAAAAAACAGCACAGGCAGGCATTTTAGTGGGAGCTCTGCACGGCAAGACGTTCTGATTATTGTGGTTTTAAAATGGCGGCTCAACTAGTTTTATATAACGCACAGGCATCCGATGCTTGTGCGTTTGGCAGAGGGGAATGTTAGGCAAAGGCTACTCCAGTTCTATTTACTCCGAGGACATCATGCATCTCACGAGGAGTGTTTGGCGCGTTTCGTGGTGTCAGTCAGATTTATTTTCGCTAATTCAAAAATTGTTACAGAGTGGATTTTGTGCAGTGAAAGTGGTGTTATTTTGATGTACAAGCATCCGTGTTGATGTGCAATTATGCAGAATCATTGAAAACAAGTCTTATGATGTGTTTGATGTTGTGGTGAAGATCACTGTAAAAAGTGGTTTTATCCATTTCATCAGTCACCATCATGAACTCTGTTACCATTCAATTCGCACCAAGCACTCCCTAGATACGTTAAAATATGTGACACCCATATTTTAACGTAAAATTCATATCATTCATACTTTTCACCCACTCATTATTTCATAAGACTACAGATAAAATATACACTAAAGACTTGGCTGTATGGGCTAGACCCTTTGCCTTCCCTAAAATATAGGGAGAATTTAAAACTAACTAATCATGCATCTCACCTCCGCTATGAATAATAGTGATAAGTGCATCTTACTCAGTCATTACGTAGTATTGTATTCTATTCTCTTTGCAATCATTATTGACAGTGAGTGTGACAAGAAGACGAGACAAACGAACGAACTGTCAATCGCACTCCGTGCAATGAGCAGTGGTGACCTTACGTGGTTATTTGGTATTTGCCAATAGATAGATCAGCCTGTAATACATAATGCAATCTAAATTATTTACTGAAGCAAAAAAACAGTTTTTATCACAGTGCAATATACAGGCAGTAAGCATTAGAAACCATGTTATATATAGGTAGAAAAAGTGAAACTGAAAAAATGAAAAGTGATCCCAAGAAGAATTTTACCAAAATGATTGTGGACAGATGTAAAACTGTGCTAATATTCTCTAGTGCTATATGTACCTTGGCGGTTGTGTTATCATTGCACAAAATATTAAGTTACGATGTGAAACTTGTCAAACCCTTTTCACCCATACCAGCGGGCCTGTATGGAACTTACTTAGTAGAAACAATTAAAGAAAGTCATGCATCACCATCCTCCAAAAAGACTGATAAAGCTAGGGATGCTGAGGCGGTCGTATCCCTCCACGCTGCTCTGGACATGAAGAAACATGGCAAACCAGACAAAGCCATGAAACTGTTTCAACATGCATTCGCGTTATCTCCTAAACACGCTGACATCCTGAATCACTACGGAGAATTTTTAGAAGACCATAAAAAAGATGTTTTGAAAGCAGACCAGTTGTATACACTAGCTCTAACGAACTACCCTGAACACACTGAGGCTCTTGTGAACAGGCAAAGAACAGCTAGTATAGTTGAGAACTTAGACAGAGAAATGTTGAGGAAAATTGATGAGAAACGAGACGCACTGCTGTCCATACCTGAAAATAACTCTGCACTGCGCAGAGCCAAGAAAGAAGCTTATTTCCAGCACATTTACCACACAGTTGGTATCGAAGGAAATACCATGACATTGCAACAAACAAGGAGTATATTAGAAACGAGAATAGCTGTTGCAGGCAAGAGCATTGATGAGCATAATGAGATATTAGGCTTAGATGCTGCCATGAAATATATAAACCAAACTATGCTATACCGATTAAGACACATCACGATGGGAGACATTTTAGAGATACATAAGAGGGTGCTAGGTCATGTAGATCCGGTGGAAGGGGGTCATTTTAGGAGAACACAGGTCTATGTTGGAGGCCACATACCACCGGGCCCCTCAGAAATACAGAAACTGATGACCCAATTCCTGGATTGGTTAAACTCTGATGATGCTTTGGATTTACATCCTGTGAGGTGAATGTTTTGTTTAATAATTGTTTTGGTTGTATTATTTTTTGTTTCATTCAACTCTTTTAAATTAAAGTGTAGTGGGTAAATAATAATCATAATCATCCCCAGCCCTTTTAATGTCCCCACTGCAGGAGCACAGACCTTCCCTATGGATGGAAGAATACAGAGAGATTTGGCCATGACCCACCAGGCTGGCCCAGTGCCTGTTGGTGGGTATTAACAACTGTAGGTGCAGCCGGTACCAACAGCTTAACGTGCCTTCCGAAGCACGGAGGAACTCGAGACAATAAATTTTAGGTCACTCATCCAATGACCAGCCCTAGCGATATTGCTTAGTTTACGCAATCGTAGGCCAAGCGCACTATGCCACTGCGCTAGCAAGCTCCTCAATGTCAACTGTATGTTATATGTACAAATACATGGGATAAATAATAATCCTTCTGTATGTTTTTTTAATTATCAAATCTTTAAGGTATGCAGCCCTCGCTCACTACAAGCTGGTATACATCCACCCGTTCATCGATGGCAACGGGCGCACGTCCAGACTCCTGATGAATCTGTTGCTCATGCAAGCGGGCTACCCACCCGTGATCATCGCTAAGCAGCATCGGCACATGTACTACCAGCATCTGCAGACTGCCAACGAGGGGGATGTGCGGCCTTTTGTTAGGTATGTTCACATGCAACAATCAGTGCATGTAAAATCAATAAGTATTACGTATAATAATACCAATACGATGAGATTACCATATCATCGTAGTATATGAGAAAAAAGACTATTTTTAACACTATCATTATGAGTATATAAAAATAAAACTAATCAATACGTTGAAAATTGGAAATGTGTCTGTCAAAGTCAAAAGCTTTCCAATATTTAAAGGCAAGAAGTAATAGGTTGGGGAAAAAGTTTCTTCGCATTTTTTAAGAAAATTCAAAACATTTTTTAATATAGTTTATTTACATTTAACTAAAGTATGTAGGTACCATTTTGTTCGATAACTTTTTGCCATCTTGTAGGTAGGGACATGATCCCATTGCTATAGAAATTTTGGGACTTCTGGTCAAAATACCGCGACAAGTGGTTTTGGCAGTCCTCTCGTGATGTTAACCTGACACTGCCTAAAGAATTCTGAAGAGACCGAAACAGGTGGAAATCTGAAGGTGCAAGGTCAGGACTATACGGCGGATGCATTAACACCTCCTAGCCAAACTCTCTTAATTTTTGCTGAGTGGCTAAAGATGTGTGAGGTCTAGCGTTATCATGATGAAAAACCACACCCCTTCTGTTGATTAATTCCGGCCGCTTTCTCTCAACTTCTTGCTTTAATCTCATCAGTTGTTCGCAGTAGAGTTCAGAATCGATGGTCCTGCCTGGTGGTAACAGCTCATAATGAATAATGCCCTTCCAATCCCACCACACATACAGCATCACCTTGTTGCGAGTTAACCCGGGTTTCGCCACAGTCTGTGAAGCCTGACCGGCCTTTGACCACGACCTTTTTCGCACGTTCTTGTCGTACGTGATCCACTTTTCATCACCAGTTATCAGCTTCTTCAAAAATGGTTCGGTTTCATTACGTCGTAATAAAGAATCACAAATGAGTACACGGTTCATTAGGTTTCTTTCAGTGAGCTCGTAAGGTACCCAAATGTCGAGCTTTTTTGGTACCCAGTTTTTTTCAAATGCGCCAAAACTGTTTTGTGGTCAATTCCCAGTTCTTCAGCTACGTCGTAACTACTGACATGCCGATCTTGCTCCACTTTTTCAAAAATGGCATCCATTTTATCTGTAATAGGGCGACCAGAGCGACGTGCATCTTTGACATCAAAATTTCCGGATTGAAAACGCTTAAACCAAATTTGTGCTACTCTCACAGACACTGCACTAGGTCCATAAACATCGCAAATTTTTTTCGCGGTTTGCGTTGCATTTTTACCTTTTTTGTAGTAAAATTTTAAAATGTATCGAATTTCTTCATTAGATTCACTCATCTTGGCGGTACGAAAAACAAATGAAAATCACACATTTTCCTAATTTGAATTTGGAATTATGTTCTTTAAAATTTAAACTTTCAATGATACCAAAACCAGCCATATACAAATAGTATAGCCAAAGAGATTTTATTACAAGTTTATACATACTATAATGCGAAAAGACTTTTTCCCCAACCTAATATATCCAAATGTAAATTCTGAAATCTAACTACATAATATAAATTAAGATAATAATCTATAATCCAAAATATATCCAAATGTCAATTCTGTCTACTAATTACAGGTTTATAGCTCAGTGCACGGAACGCACCCTGAACCTTTACCTGTGGGCAACAAGCGAATACTCTCACATGGTGCCAGCTATCGGCGAACCACTCATCCTCACCGGGGGGGAAAGCTTAGAGGACGACCTGCTATGACATTCATTCCATCAGGTTTAGTAACACTATGTAATCTATGTTATTGTCTTGACAGCCTGGTAGGCCGAGTGGTATAGGCAGTCACCCGGATTCCGGAGGAACAGGGTTCGATTCCCGCATCAGGACTTTAATTTTTCGTAATTTAACTGACCTTCTTTTTCTTTGTTACGCAGAGGTACAGTCAACGACACTTTAGACTACCTAAAACTGACAAACTTTTTCAAACGATTATCAACCTTTTAACTTGTTTTTAGTAAAGCACAAAGTCAATTGATAAAATTTGACATTTTGTGCTGAATGTACCTAAAAATTTTGTCGTCTATTTATTGGTATAATCACTATAAAAATGATAATCACTGTACTGTCATGTGTTTATTTGTACCACACACCTACGTAGGTTGGTAATTGTAAAATAGTTGATTAGTTATTATCAACTCGCAGCGATTCGATACGCACATATGTTCCGCGGTTTATTTGCTTTAACGATAAACGTAATAAGTATTCCATGTACGTATGAAAAATGGAATTCTGTTTTGTTGTTTTCATTATCTTAGGATCAAATGATCTTGTTTTTATTGATAATTGATCTTGTAATTTACTGTTATATTGTATGTAGACATTTATTTATGTATGTAGATACCGAACACGACCTACTTTAAAATGGTTTTTATGTCGGTATGGTGGCGTCAAGTTAGTGCTCCTACACATTTCAGTGGTACTATACTCTGTCCATTCGTATATTTACTCCATGACAGCTCCCTTAGAATGTACTGCGGAAGAAACCCTTAATCGTAGGAAATAATATTTCACACATTTTTAGCAAAAGTTGCTTATATTCATGAGATTCATACAATTTTCAAGTCCAGGAACCACATCTACAGAACCAAAGTACTATTTCTAAATTCAGTCTGTCAGTCTTGGGGCCGAATAAAATAGAAAAGTAAATTAATGACACTTCATTAGTTCTTTTAGATTTGACACGACGGTCGCCATGTTGTTTTCTCTGTATTGTCAGTTTCATACATTTTTATTCTATTCGTTTTGCTTTCACTTGGATTTGCTCTCACACTCAAAAATAGCTGTTTATACCTAGGTAGGTATAAGATACTTATGTATAAAGAAGTTTTGTCATCGTTCCACGCTGTCTTTATTCTAGACTATCTAGCTAGACTAACTGCTTGTCAAGTTTTACAAATTTATCAATTTTTTCCCGAAATATTTATCACTTGGCTTTCTATGAATAGTATTTAGGAAGTTTGTAAATTACCCGTAGTGACCTTGTCCGCACCCGCGAAAGAAATAAGTGGTGTTGATAAGTGTATTCTGCTCTGCCATCACCATACGGTATACTAAATGAAAAGTAAATGACAAATTTTATTATTGACTACACCATCGTTATCATTTTTCGAGTTGACTTAATACAGCTGTTAGTCGACCTTCACTTCTCTGGTATTATCATGCGTTTATTGATTTAATATACCTAATAATATCAATGCTAATAAAGGCACCGAGATGCTTATCGCATCAAACTCCATTGAATCTTCATAAAGCATTACTTAGAAAAATATATTTCATTAAATTTTAAACCCCTATTCCCCTAAACTTAGTGGTGAAAATCGCAATCTGAACTCATCTATGAATTAAATATAATGAATTTATAAAAGCTTTTCTAATCGTGTCAATGTTATGATATAACTCTATTGTTATTTTAATCTACTGACTTCGCCTTTTATGCCAACTTTTACCAATTTTTATCTTTACTAAAAGATTCGTTGAGATTAAATTAGCAATAATGTAATTAGAGTGTGAAGAGTGACATTCAGAAAATCATAATTTAGGTATTAAATATTATAATGATTACGGCACCCTAATTACATTAAAAACCGATATATATTTTTCTATTAGAGTCAAATAATGGGTTAATAGGCCTCAGTAATATTAGTTTATTTTAGTTTGTGTCAATGTTTATTCAAGTAAATTTTTCTTTAACATATGAATTATGTTACATGCTATATTATTATGTGATTATTTATAATGTACTTACTTATTCATAGTATAAATACCAAAGAATACACCATTTCTAACATGAACTCTACTAACACAATACATATTTAGTATTTTATTGTTGATGGTCACTGTTCTTCCAATAGGACATAAAATTACTGTATAGAAATTGCTGGCCCTAACAAACAATAGGGTATTACATCATGTAAAAAATATATAAAAATGCATGGTTATGGATACCGACGTGACGTCACTCGCATAGTACACAAAGTAGATCTTGGTCTTTCGCAGTTGCTTGCTAACAGTGTGACGTCACGAACCAAAACATGGAAAATTCAAAATCATAAATAAAATTAAGATTTCAAGGCGTTTAACGGTTTTATGAAATTAAATAAAAATTCTATCATAATATATATAGTTCATTAACCTCAGGTTTGGTTTAACACAGTTTTTAAAAAAAGCTTTGCCATTATACTTATTTCTAGTTTTTTAGATATCAGTTATTTATTTATTTCAAGCCAATTTAGCGATAATACTATTTTAGTAATTATAATGTTGTTTAAATAATGTTCCTTTATAATTAGGCACATTAATATTGGGTGCTTAAAAATTAATCAAATATGAGGTCGGCTACGAATGTTCTATTCTCTCTATTTGATTTTGCAAGAGAAACCTTAAAAACTTATGTTTTGATTCAGTTTCTTAGGCTCAAAAGGAAACATAAGAGTCAGCACTTCTAAGCCTGTTATTGTAAAATGATCCCCGGTTTTCTTCAATGAATATCTTACTGGATCTCGTTATAATTAGTCTCCACCGTTTATCCCCGAAAGGGTGTAAGCTAGCGGTTAATGTGTATATATTGTAATTACTGTATATAAACCTTATTTATTTGAACTTTCGTGAAATATTCTGTGATATGAAGTTTTATTTATTCTTTAAATTATTGTATATTATTCATAAGTGGAATTATTCACAGTAATTGTAAATAGTAATATTACCTAACATACAGGAAAGGTAATATTGCTGATAGTAATAATATCACAATTATTTTATATAATAAATGATAATGAAATAACTAGGATGTCAATTTTAACTTTTTCGGTTGTTTGTATTTAAATTTCGTCAAAAATCAATGTACACTAATAGCTTTTTGACTTTAGGGAGGTGATTCCCAATCAGTAACAACGAAATCACATAATTATTTTTATTATCGTGGTCTTTACCTATGTGTAAAATATATTTACTATAATATTATGTTAGGCTTCACAAAAAAATGTAACTTTCGCAAAGTAAAACATTAAAATAGGTAGCAAATAATAAATCCTTGACGGTTATATCGTACACTATTTTGTCTTCTAATTTTTTGTTGTCTTCCCTTAGGTCCAATGCAAACGAACCTTTTTTATAGGCGCAACAAGTGAAATGTTTTATCCTGAAACTGAATAACGCTTCGTTTGCAATAGATCTTATACTTTTACAAGGTACGAGTACAAATTATTCCTTTCTAATAAAAACCTGTAATGCTATTTACTCTTGTTTTATTGCATACATGCAAGTAACCTTTCTCCTACACATTATTCTCCATAATATCCTACACTTTTATGTCACACCTGACCTTTGCTTTTTTGTCGCCTGACCATGAATTGGACTTTTTGAAATCCCACGTCCTAGTCAAGGGGTGACATAACTTACATCGGGCGATAAAAAGGAAGCCTCAGATCGCAAATTATCGCCCTCGCCTTCAGCTCCTACGTAACCAAACCATGCGAGCATTCCTTTCTCAATTCAATTTCAAATGTCACCTTTATCTTATAAGATACAGTCAAGAGTACTCCAGTCTACCACAAAATGTCAAATTTTCACAATCGACTTTGTGCTTTACTACCAAAATATTAAGGTTTTGAGTAGTCTGATGAACTGTTGACCGTACATTCACTCAATCTTACCCCGGCCTTCACAGGGTTTCGTTACTCGTTGAGATAGCAGTAGGCCTAGCACGGGACGTGGACAAAATCTCTCCACCACTTGACAGTGTTTTTTTCTCGGGAATTAGAGCGAGAGAACAATATTTTCTTTTCCCCTAGGAGATTTTCTCCACGTCCCGTGCTCGGGTTCTGTAGAGGCAAGTCGCTACTCATCAAGGTGTATCAGGTAGTACAGTTAGTTACATACAGTAGTATACAGTTAAGACTTACTGCCGCACTCAGACGTCAAAAAACTTTAATGAGTACTTAACGATAAAAAAAAATTATTTTAATCCAGACCATAGACCTGGCGAGAATAGAGACTATTTTTGAATTGTCATTTTTTGACATTAATTACTCATTAACGTTAATTGACGTCTCTGAGTGCGAAAGTTAGAGAGTGATCAAAATTACTCTACTTTCTGCATATAATTATCCACACTCATCCCCAAAGGAGCAAAATGAAACGCCCAGAATCAATTTCGATTAATTTATTATAATGTGCGATGTTAAAATATGTTTATTATAATAAAGCATTTCAACTAGGGCGGCTGCGCCGGCGCCGCTCGCAACCAACACTCACTCGTCCGTTCCATTCAACGCAACGTTTCTATACAAAACGAATTCATTTCAAGGCAAATTAAGAGTTACAATATTACAAGTATTTAAAAAAATATATATATAATATGCTATAAGTGAGACTTCGTTCCATACAATCAACGATCGGCGAATGCAGCCACTCTGATACAGAGTACCGACTTAATGTATTTATGTATAATCATTTATTAAGCACTATCTAACTTTGTAAGCTACAGTATACATAGTACCTATAATGAGGGGGCTCGCCGGTGGCTCCCATGCACGCGGCGATAGAAAGTCACCGGCTTAACTAATGTTCACAATGAAATATGCCGCGCACGATTTACCCAAGTGAAGGCTGTAGTTGTACAGTTTATAGTCTTTTCCAATCATAAAACCACAAAATATAATCAACCCGAACAATGCTTTTGGTGATAATGCATGGATGGTTTTCAAAATATTATTAACGAAAATTATGTTTCGATTTTTATTTGAACATTATTATTACAAATGTTTGAAAAAAAGGTAACAAAGAAAATAAAGTCCTGCACTAATTATTATTTTGTTAAAAGTAAATATATATAAAAATATGAGCTTCCCTGTCTAGCGTAGAATCATAATACAGGTTGAGAAAAGAAAAATGATTGTTTACACTTTGAACTTTTGTGATTGGAAATAACTATAGTGTATGAACGAAACATCCTCACCCGCCCAGAACAGGGCGAGCGAAGAGAAACCACTCTTTTACATTTTTTTTTCAATTCATGTACAATCTGCATACAGTGAGTCGACAGTTACAAATTACGATCAGCTCCGAAAGCGTGTCACAGACATAATGATTTGCCACAACATAATAAATAAATAAATCACATTACAAAAAAAAATATAGAAATAGGTAATGAAAAGAAAAAAAACCATTAAACGTACTGACTTGAAAACGTACTTACAGACAACGGGAAGTCTTTTAGGGTTTTACATTTTTTTCCTCTCAAACAAACACGTTTTACGTTTTTTTTAGTTTTGCGAAATGAACGTTTCATATTAACAGACGAAAAAAGTAAAATAAATTATAATTACAATAAAGTGGGTGAGAGTAAATATCCGCGTATAGAAATCTATCTCACCGGCTCATGTCAGTCGTGTTTACTAATAATACTAACAAATATAATTGATACTCAAACATTGCCCTGTCTGGGCGAGCTTACAAGCTCGAAGTTAGCAGTTACAGTTAACGAAGGCCCTGTTCTGATTAGGGCCACTATTGGGCACATTCTGTCAAGGTAGAGCGTGTAACAGAACCCCACATACACAGAAATGTCCGAATGTTATTCTTGTTACATGTGTGTTACGTACACAAAGGGCGAAGTTACACCAACAGATAAAACTTCACCTAAACATGAACTAACATCGCCATTCTACAATTCAAGAACCTATGCAGGTAAAGTTTCACAAATGTAGCTTCGCTCCTACTGGGTTGTTAGATTAAAATGTAAATATGAATACAACCAAGATATCGCACGCTAACCATTTTAAGTGCCGATGTGGTTCACAAATAAAAAAATGTACGCACCAAAAATATCTATACACAAACCTGAAAAAAATAATTCTGTACAAAATATAGTGGATGTGTACATATTTTTACTTCAGTACACCATTACAACGCAATCAAATCAAGTTGCACATAGAAGTTTGCATCTGCATGAAACAAAAATTATTGTAATATTGTATATTATAATCTCAGTTGCTACATAGCCGATTAATCATTTTCATGCAGAGGCAAACTTCACAAATTATTTCTAAACAACAACATTTTATCACGGTATGAGAATAAATTCTGTATATCGTACATACTTTCCGGCGAGTATCAAAACAAACATTGACAACAACAAATATCTTTAAGGATGGCTGGAATACATTGTGCACCTTCCTGATTCGGACAAAAATGACATACAATGCTTATTATAATACTTTATTTACTAGGCACAATTTGAATATAAATGTTGTTGTTTACATATTCAGACACAAATGCTATAAATCCAGAAGAAAACAACGCAGAGTTTACAACATTCGTCTAGAAGTTTAGAATAATAATTACGTACGTCCCAACACTGGAACCTAAGCGCGTACACCTCGACCGTTACGTCACATTTTAACGATAGATTTATATTAACAAGCGATTTGTAAGGCAAAATATACACAGGCTACCAAACTATAACAATCATCAAAAACACTTATGTTTACACACACGGCTCGGGCCGGATTGGCCAACGTATACTTCCGTCTTTCTCACAAAACACATGCGCGACAAAGACGGAAATAGTTCTGGTGTTCCTAACTTGTGCAGAGGTAATATTAGCAATTTACGATCGTAACGGCAGCAAGCAACGTTTACATAATCGATCGACTCCTATCACTTTGATGTCTGTACCAGCCACTTCACTACTTCACAAAACAAAAGTGATAAACACCAAACTTCAATCTCAAAGTTACTATTTATTATACCTAAAGTGTATTTACAAATGTCCCAGTCATACGTTTGCTAATATTAAACTTGCGCAAGCGCACAGGGCCAGCTAAATCTTTACAAACAAACAATTTCGTTCACAACGTCACAGTATACCGCTACCGTCCGAACTAAGCAAGCCGGGGCCGAACACAACAGCAAATTCACGTTATAATAATTTGTAACCGAACCGCATACAGAATACCGCCATCATAATCTCAGAATAAAAAAAAAGTTAGTATGTTAAGTATCTATTGCGTCTTTTTATTCATTTTGCAACGTACGTGTGCCCTGAACATTTAGAGTTCATAATTCACAGTATTTATTTTACATCGAAACAGCAATCCAATCATATCCATATTTATTTATTTGCATAAACACAAATAAATATTACAGTGCGCGAACTGTAGGATGACAGCTGACATGTTAATACACATTTTGATCTATCCCTTTCACGAAATTATGCTTTTAATGCATCGGCTGTCGAAGGACCAGTTCAGTGTAACTTGAATTTGTTGTTCGCGCCGACCCATACATAAGCAGACACCACCAATATCGCCGTTTCACACCTTTGTACTCAGTCTCCCGTTCCACAAACACCATATCTAGGAATTTAGCGCCTAAGCGGAGTTTTATTAAATGCATCAAGAAACTGTCACTTACGTTAGGGGATGGGGCGAAGGAAATAATGTCTAAGCATGTAATATTAATCGCACCGCTTCACTCGCACACAGTTGACAGTCAGTATCATAAGGAGACTAACACTTTAGTACCTTATCACAATGGTTGTTCGTACAAATTTGTGGCGATTATTACTGCGCATACGCTATCTTTGGTACGACATAGGGCTAAAGGGGTAATCGACTTATGCTGCTGACCGTACAGGCAACAGCACGCACAGGCTACCACAAACTGTCAAATTTTCTTAGTCGATTTTGTGCTTTACCGCCTACAAGTCAAGGTTGACAATCGATTGAAGAGATATCTGACAGTTTTGGGTAGTCTTAAGTGCCATTCACACTACACATGTATGCGTTACACACTCTTAGATAGTTACGTCAGACAGTACACCCTGTACAACATAGGGGACACACGTTTCTGTCCAGCGATACACTGAGGTAGGTAGACCAGCTACAGACATTCGTTGCAACAACACAACGATAGTTAATTATACACACCCACACATCAAAAGTGTACAAAAATGAGCAAGAGAAAGGTGTGGTTTGAAAGAAGATTTAATGAAAAAATGAATGCTCGCATTGTGTAATCACGTCGAATGAAAGAATGAAAAGAGAATGACAAAAAGGATTTATATGGCAGAAGTGCCATATAAATCCTTTTTGTTATTCTCTTTTCTTTCGTTAATGTCAAGAGTAACCGGAACCGACGGGCATGCATAGACATTAATGAGATTGAATGAAGCGAAATAAGTATGTAAGAATCGTAGCCAGTGGGGTGAGGGAGAAAGGCGTGATAATATGCTTCAATAACGTGACATGCTGCATCTGCAGTCGTACCAACCCGCACAGGGCCAGCGTGGTGGGTTATGGCCCAATCGCCCTATATTCTTCCATCCATAGGGAAGACCCGTGCCCCAGCAGTTACATTAAAGGGCAGGGACATTAAAGGGCTGGTGATGAACGTGACATGTCCAAACATGTTTTACAAAATAACACGTTATTAAAGCAAAAATAACGTGACAATTCCAAAACAAGTGTTTTTACAAGATAACACGCTATTGAAGCAAAGAGGCGATGTATGTAATAGTAAAACATTCGTACCTTAAAAGGACAGGCGGTTTACAAAACAATAATAATTATAGACTCGAGCCGTGTACACTTTGGATGTGTGTAGCAGTGATTTGATTCGATTGACGAGCGAGAGTCCAGTGTCAACGTGCTATCTCACTCTCGCCTAGTACGTACGCATAGATTGAAGCATGAGACAAACTCTTAACACTCACTGGGGTCGGCTTTCTGTCTACTGCCACGCTACAGCTGTCAAAGCATGGCATCTTTCACTTGTGCAGTCAAGAGCGTGAGAAATTGCACCTTAAGCGTAACAGAATAAGTGTTATAATAGCACTCCTATTTGCTTAACATGCATTTGACTGATATTTGATATTTTTTCCGACAAATCTTAAAAAAAATGATTTCTAACCAAGAGAGCGCGTTGACATCACACGCATGCTCGCGGGTACAATAGACGACACGACAAACGTAACACAGGGGTTGCTCGTACTCGATTAGCTTTAATTACATGGACGACAAAGTAGTCAAAATAGCACCTCATCACGTCGAAATAAGAGATCATTTCAAACGAAAACCATAGAGGCCAGATCAATAATGATAATTGCCATGAAAAACGGACTGTACAAGACAATAATGGTAAATATGAGATCTATATGATCTCTATGATACCCTAGTGTTATGTTTGTCGCGCCAAAGCGTCACTGGGACTTATGCAAATCAATATTATACATCTCAACAACTTATCACCGAACACTCAATGGTACAGCCACCTCCATTGACACTAGCGCTAAGTCACTACGCGTCCCCAGTACAAAAACAGCTTCACAAAACATAAAGGGACCCTTTTATCTGAATATAATGCAAGCTTAAAGATGGTTTCCAAAGCACCATAACAAACAGAGGTCCAGACAGTGGGATAGATTTAAAATTACCAGCCTCCGAGCCCATTCTAACAGTCGGCGACAATTGTTAAGTAATACAAACACAATCACCACCGAACGGCATCGAAACAGCTAAGACTTAAACATTAACTTATGTTAAGTCACATTTCACTAACATTTAATAAAAAGGCTGACGAGAAGATATTTTGATTTCTAATATCACAAACTTAAAATTAATCAGTGATTTGACTATTCGATACATCATTTTGTTGATCCTATGTGGCGTTGTTCTGACAGTTGACGTAAGGAACCCATTACTCTCTCATCTAGTGTGTGACTGTACATTGTACGTAGCAATTAGTCCATTCACTCGAGTATTTCCAATGACTAAAACACAAAATTTCATCATTACACAATTTACCTTCAAACAGATTGCGCAGAAGAAAAAATACAAAAACCGCAGTAACACGACGTCCAAGTGATTGGAAATAGCCAAACGAACGTAGTCCGGGCGTATAGCACGTCGGGCTACCCGCAAAATGTCAAAATTTCCCAATCGATTTTGCGCTTTACCACAAACAAAATAAGGGGTTCTGAGACGGGCAAGATTTTAGCTTGCTTCAAGCGTTTTGATCGTCTACAATGTTTGCTTGGTGATTGTGTCGAGCGTTTAAGACCTTGCCCCGCTCTTGACGCGACGTTTTGACAGTGGTCGCTGTCGGCTTGATCAAGCATAGAGCAACATTCAGCAGTTAATTTGTAGTTAGCAAAGACCGCCAACATGATAGGAAAGATGTCTTCTTGATGAGGCTCGGAGCAACATCAAGCATGCTTGTCAAACATTCGCATTTATTTACACAATTTAAATTTTTCATCAAGCAATGGTCAAGCGCTTAGTTTGCATTCAAAATTCACGTGCCTGTCAAGCAATTTTGATCGTTCCGGGCCCCCCAGTAAGGACGTAAATTAAATCGGTTGAAGAAACGTGACACTAGGGTCGATTCTGACCATGTTTGTCCAAACCTAAGACTAATTTGACAACAGTGTTTTTCTGTCATTCTCAATATAGAATGACAGAAAAACAATTGACCCTACTGTGGCATTTTCTCGTGCCGTGGCGAGTGTCGAGGTGTGCAACACACACGCGTATGCTTCAAACCTCACCAAGCTCGCTCGTCTAGCACGTAAATACTTATCGAACAGCTTTGAATGTTCTGGGACCCCTGTAAGGTCGTAAATCAAATCGATTGAAGAAACGTGACGTAGTGTCCCATCTCATTAATGCACACGCGAATGCATCAAACCTCGCCAAGCTCGCTCGTCTAGCACGTAAATACTTATCAAGCAATTTCGATCGTTTCGGAACCCCTCTACAAGGTTGGTAATCGACTGGAGAAATGTGACACTGTGCGGCAGTGTGTTGTGCCCTGGCTAGTGTCTTGGCGGCAGCATGCGCCTCGAGATGTGCTCCTCCTGTTGCATCTTGTTGCGGAACTCGGCGACAATGTCGCGCGACTGCGCGAACACGGCCAGCTGCTCGTTCAGCAGCTCCTCCCACTGCGTCGCGTACGCTGCGCAAGCGCAAACACACTCGACTGAGTCTAACTATTACTATTATAGTAGAGACGTGGTAGATCGACCTTCACTGATCTGATGACTCGAAACATTTTTTTTTATCAAATGTAAACAGATATACATAAACAAATATGCCTATGATAACTGGTAATGATTTTTGTTTCGCAGTGGCCTAATGTCACAGTTGCTACTGTTCGCAATAAAGTATGAATTATGACTTCGTAATGAAGTATGAATTATGGCGATAGTGATTGTATGATTGATACACTGATACTGAGGTTAAACGTAACATTATAATCGTTTGATTTTTGTGCTATGTATATGTGCTGTGCTGTATAATTTTTGTTAATGAAATTATGAAATTTCATTTCCAATGATTTTTCATTGTATCACTACAAACAAACTTAACACAGATGTAGGGTGAAATCGTAACAAGGTAATCTAAACCTAACGGCGCTTAGTTTAAAACTAACGAAGAACTAAGCAGTTGAGCACGTTTAAACCTGCTATTCGTACCTATGAATCATCACAAAGAAATCTAAGCTTTATAACGCTAAGTTTAAAGTTCATGAATGTCCTGTGTAGTCCGTCACGAATATGTTTGTCTATTTCTAACCAGTACTCGCTCGCTCTCGCGGGGCACATCGCATGATCGCAGCCATTCAACAACGAAATACGAACGATCTACGATTTCACAGCGTGTGATAAATAGCATTCTAAGTGAATCGACGTAGCAGGTGTGACGTATAAAAATCAATCCATATGGTATTTCACATGCTCTTTATGAAATGTTCCATGACTACAGAATATGCCTAGGTAAGCTAGGTAGGTTTGACTAGTTATTTCTGTGCATGGCTACCTGGCAAGCAGATGTGAACAGGTAAGTCAATATAAGTAATTGGCCAGTTATCAGAGGCATATTTGTTTATAAATAATACTTGATAAAAAATATAACTTATCGAGTTATCAGATCGGTGAAGGTCGGTCTTCCACGGCTCTTAGATTATAAAGTAACAAGTTTCTACGCATCACGTAACGGATTTAAGACAAATGTTACGTGAAGCGCCCAATAGAGAGTTACGTTCAATTAAATAGCCAATTCATTAATACAGTATCCCCAAATGGAATGGAATAAAATTATTGACTGACAAAAGTTAATGACAAAAATGAATCACCGGTCACCGGCAGCGTTTCCATGACGCGGTTAAATTTTGATCATGAAGCCAATTGTGTTATGTTTTTGTTGAACGACGTACCCAATTATATAATTTTTTTTTAACCACCAGTTGAGATCCGTAAGCAGCAATGCCGGAAATAACTTAATTAGTTATGACCAGAGTGTACAGTCGCCATCAGATATATTGAAGGAGTCAAAGTGATCAAACTTTTAAACAGTTTAAAATGTCAATAAGTTCCATACACTCACTACAAGTTACCAATAATATCTGAACATTAATTGGTTCAAAAATATCTGAGCAGATGCAGCTCAATAATTTCTATACACAAAACTAACCAATAATATCTGAACACATTCCTAACGTCAAGTGTATCTACGCAGCTAGGGAAAAGAGAATGTTTTCATATAAATGATCGTTTTGATGGTGTTTTTCTTGACATATGACTTTCGTGACACACACACACACACACACACTTACAGAGTGAGCTCACACATGGTAAAACTAAACTTTTGAATTAATAGATGATCTAAAGAATATGATAGATGTAATGGCGGTCATTGGTTTTATTTGGAGGTTGGCATTAACTATAAGTATGTATATTATTGATGAACAACAGTAGGTTCCATCATAACATAGTGTGTGAATAGAAGTTGTTGAGCCGCATCTGCTCAGATATTTTTGAAGTAATTAGTGTTCAGATATTATTGGTAACTTGTAGTGTATGAAACTTATTGACATTTTAGACTGTATTTGGTCACTTTGACTGCTGAAATATATCTGACGGCGACTGTAGCATGCTAACAGCATTAATTTTAACTAGAGTTGGCATGCTACATGAGTATTTAAGTAACATGTGAAGCGAGTGGGCGTCGGTTGACGGTTCCGAACCTAACAGAAGTCGCCGGTGCCGGCCATCCGCCCCCCACGGCATGCGGGCGCGCTTCCTTCGTCCTATGTGTAAGTAAATAAACATACTACAAAGTCACACACACACACACACAAACTAAGCTTATAACTACAATAGGAAAGTCTTTTGCTCCAGCAGTGGGAACGATAACAGTGTTTTCCCACCACAGCTGTGCGAAAATGTGTTGCGAGGAATATCGAGCACAATAATATTGGTGTAGGTATGTGTTTGAGGGGAACCAATACATACATACATCTTCTCAAACTCAATCTTCTCAACGCATCCTCTCAAAACTGTGGAAAGGCACCCTAATTTATTAATGTAACAACAATGTAACCTGTGTATCGCAATAAAGAAATTTAAATTTGAAAGGGCTGATGATGATGATGGTGAAGAATGTGCCTATCACTCGTGTATTGCGAGGAATGTGCTTGAGGAAAACCAATACATACATTCACATTCCACGCAACGCACCCTCGCACAGCTCTGGAGTGGAAAAGCACCCCAAAGGGCTGGTGATGATGGTGATGGTGATGAATGTCCACTCATCGTCCTGGTGTAGTCCACGTCGCGGGTGAGCGCCAACAGTTGCGTGCACCGCTGCATGTAGTCCGAGATGGCCTCGTGGTCGCAAAGAGCCCTAAGGGGCTGGTGAAGATGATGATGATGATGATGATGGTGATGAATGTCCACTCACCGTCCTGGTCGTAGTCCACGTCCCGGGTGAGCGCCAACAGCTGCGTGCACCGCTGCAGCGCGTGCTGCATGTAGTCCGAGATGGCCTTGTGGTTGTCCAGCATCTCCTCCTCGGCGCGCTGCAACTCGTCCATCGCCTCGTGGAACGTGTACATCTCCGCGGACATGTCGCCCTCCTGTGGCGGCGGAACAGGCAAGAGGTCAGATGGACGCGTAACACAGTTATTGCTTTATTTTATTACACAATTATGTGAAGCAAAACTACTTTAATGAACAGTATACAATAGTACATTTATTACCAGGGGCGGTTAAACTAAGATCGCAAGTATCTAACGTTGTACATGGTTTAGCCGTGTGGTGACGGCAGAGTAGAATACAATTGTCACCATCCCAAATCTCTCCCGTGGGTGTCGTACAAGGCGACTAAGGATAAATCAGTGATGAGGAATGGGCAGCAGCGTTCCTCTTATACTACCATCCTGACAATGTACTGCGACTTTTGTGCCCGATAAATGGCAATAGGCTCGCCACCTATTACATGGGACTTAACATAATTGGCGAAACGCGGGTAAGAATTCACCTCTGCCTACGCCTTCGGGGATATAGGCGTGATTTATGTATGTATGTATATAGTAAGAGTGTACAGGCAGTTGGACTCACGTTGAGCGATCGCAGATGCGCGAGGTCGGTTCGGGGATATGGGCGTGATTTATGTATGTATGTGTATGTATATGCAATCTGAGGCTTAATCCCACTTCCTGGTCAGGCGGTGACATATAACTATGATTTTATTACCTCGGGGGATAAAAAAAAGAAACCTCAGATCGCATTTTAAACGCCCCCCCCCCCCCCCCCCCCCACCTTCAGCTCGGACGTCAAATATTTGCTACCTGAGACATTCTTTATTTTATCGCTATTGGTATATAATCTACTATCAAGTGTCTTCTAAAAATTTAACCCATATTGACCTCCGAATACAGAAACGCTAGTTAAGTGAACAATACCTGCCAGAATTTGTATGGAAAAACGTCAATTTCGACAATACCTACATACATGTTAAGCAGGACTCAAACTTTCGAGTAATTTTTCTACATTCGGGGGTGAGTTAGCTAGTTTGCCAATGGAGGTATCAATATGTAATAATTTAGGTATAATATAGTAAGAGGCTCGCCACCTATTACATGGGACCTAACATAACTGGCGAAACGTGGGTGCTAGTTCACCTCTGCCTACCCCTTCGGGGATATAGGCGTGATTTATGTATGTATGTATGTATATAGTAAGAGTGTACAGGCAGTTGGACTCACGTTGAGCGATCGCAGATGCGCGAGGTCGTCGTGCGCTGGCTCCATGTCCACGTCGGCCAGCGGCGAGTCCGCTCTGCGAGTCTCCGAGGTACCCAGCTCCTTCACCCTGAGGACGGACAGACAACGAGGTTAAAACCACTCTTATCACCTTACTTTACTATATTTATTGCTGGCTGAACCGGCAAACGTTGCTTTGCCTTTATCACCTAGGGGTGTAAAAAATAGCCTACGATCTATTCCTAGCCTAGCTACCAAATATATTATTATACAAAAAAAACGGTCAAGCCGTTTCGGAGGAGTTCAATAACAAAAACACTGTGGCACAAGATTTTTATATATTAGATTATAATATGCATTGTTGACCGGCCTTAACGAACATTTCTTAGTTTACGCAATCGCAGACCGAACGCGCCAAGCCGCTGTAACGTGCGCCTCATTATTAACACGAATCATTAACTTCATGCTTGGTTTTATTGGTGGTAGTGCCCGATATATAGCAATATGTTGGGTCCCATGTTACACCATCTAGCAATATACTGCGATTTATGGACCCGATATAGTGGATCGTCACATGAGAACTAACAAATGAAAAAGGTGGACATTTTAATTTGCATTATTCAAAACATATTTTTTCTATTAAAATTATAATATTTTACAAAAAAATAATGAATTTTAAGTAAAGTAGGTACATAAAAACGATGTGGTGTAGTTTTCCCAGTCATCACGCCTTTTGGCGAAACGTAGGTGTTAATTCACCTCTGTCTACACCTTCGGGGATGATTTAAATATGTAAGGATGAACAGCATTCACCTGTCAGCGTATCGCAGCGTGTTGAGCGAGTGCTCGCACGATGACATGGCCGGCGAGAGCATCGCGATCATGCACGTGCGCGACTTGTCGCCGATGAAGCTGTCGCGAAGCACCTGCGTCAGTTTGGACACGCGGAACGGCAGGTGGTTGTTGCCTTTCATGCCCAAAGCGCGGATGCACTCCTTGAGGGCTAAGAGGGACTTGTTGATCTCGGCGCTCTCCATGCCTGCAAGAGAACAGAGAAGTGGGGATACACAATGCTGCACGCACGGCGGTCCCAATATTCTATCTTACTGATGCTTATTACCTTACTAAAGCTTTAAGCTTACTAAAGTTTAGATGCCTGGCATTTTTTGTTATATTAGGATAAATAACCGAAGTTGCTAAGCAACTAAGCTGTAGTACGTCTATCTTTGAAGATAGAATATTGGGACACGCCGGTGGTGATACAGACAAAAATAGGTCAATAGTTAGTACAAAGATTTTAGTGGTTAGAAAAAGAATTTCGAAAAATTATGATCTTGAGGCGGGAATTCTTTTTCTAACCACTAAAATCTTTGTACTAATTTTTCTAACATTTATATAATGTTAAAATTAAAATCAAATAGTCAATAGTTAGTGTTACATCATGAACAAAAATCTGTATTGTCATGTCAGCTCATCAACAGAATTAAACACATTATTTTCTTAACATACCACGTTTAAAATGTAACATTATTTGGTGGCTGGAGGAAAATTCGAAAAAGTTGTATGTATATTCCCAACTTTTCACTATTAGGGTCGGCATGCATCGGAACTAAATTGTTCTGCTGACATCCTCGTCGCCAAAACGTCTTGGTGGCCGAGTGCTATATTCACCTGCCCGGAATGCGGAGAACGCGGGTGCAATTCTCGCATCAGGACTATAATTTTTCAAACTATTTTCTAACCACAAATTTCTTTATATTCAATGATTATTCTATAAATAATCGTACAACAGTATAAAATTTCTTTTATCTGAGTACATTTTACATTTTAATCTGATTACTGTCCGATCCCCTATTTTTTTGTCAATAAACGTTCCTCTCTTTCTCTGTATGTATACGTGTACGTATACACGGGTACGTACGCGTCTGCCGGTTGGCGGAGGAGGTGTCGGCGCCGCGCTCGTTGCCCGCCAGGTCGATCAGCGAGAACTTGCCGTGCACGCGGTGCATGCCCGGCGACCGCACCACGATCTGGAACACGGCGTGCGACCGCGACGAGTTCGAGTTCGCCGACGTCTGCAACGCAACAACACACATCATTAGAATATCGTCATCAATTTCACATAAAAACATCATGCAATAGAGTAGTAGTAGTTTAGAATTTTATTTTGTTTTCTAGTGCTTTCTTCGAAAAAGTCGTGTTAGGGGCACAGTTCAAGGGAGCTGCTACTACATGTTATTTTTTTTAGTTTAACCTAAAATTGCTTCTATGCATATAGAGCGTAGTGTTAGTCAAATATTGGTTTTGAGCCTGTAGAATTATTCAGTGTACCGGTGCAGTATGAATGTTCAATATTATACTGATCAAGGATTTGATTTGATTAAGTTTTCAATACCTAAGAACACCGACCTTCCTTATTTATTAATATTCCTTAATTATACTGACCTGTCCTGAGGTCCGAGCGGCGTTCCCGTGATGGATGAGTTTTAATACCTCGTCGACGTTATCTACCACCTGGAAAAGTAATACATACATAAATCACACATACTATTTATGGCCGAGACGAGTTTAGTGCAAAGCTTTTCTGATAAAACCCTCATTTCACCTAGGATCAGACAAGAGTGGTGTATAATCTGTGTTGTAAAAGGACTATTTTATTATTATATCATTTAATGTTAAGTCAAAAGCTAAAACCTATGTTGTCATTGTTATGCCAGCTTATCAACAGGATTAAAAATAATATTTATTCAACATAAAACGTTTTAATGTAACAATCTGTATACGAGCTAACCTTTTCTGTGAGTCCGACAATCTGCACTTGCTGCTTGCCGTCCTCTAGCACTCGAAGTTTCGCCTTGTCCGCTAACAAATCGAAAACCTGCAAAAACCATAGACTTAAATTTAAAAAAAATAGACAACATTGTTGGTACCTATACAAGTACAATTTTTTGAAGTTTTCTTTGAGATTTTCTTCTCTGCAACATTTAATACCAATATTATGTTAACCATATGAAATTTTGCAAATGGATAGCATCAAAATAGCGAAGAGTAATTTAACTGTCTCATACATTTTGGTTGATGATAATATAGATCTGAAAATACTCGTATATGAAAAGTCAAGTAGGTATGCAAACTTCTACTAAACTACTTTTCTGCATTTTATAAATGCTTAAATATCCTGTTAAGTGTAATAATAGGAATAAAGTCTACATTTTTCAAGCTACCGTCGAAAATATATTAGGCAATTGATGCTGAGTACATTACTGGACATATTTTTATTACATATTTTATTTTGATTTCTAGTTCACCCAAATATAGACAATACGGGTTAAAATCTAAAATCGGTTAAAACTTGCCATGTTTAATAATACTATATTACCTTTCCGGAATATATCTCGAAGAAGGAGGCGGAAACGATAAGGTTGAGCGGCTTGTACTTAGGCGAGCGTAAGTACGCGAACACATCGCGCGCCGCCATCGCGTATATACCCTTCTTGCAGTCCTGCGTTTTGCCCTGTGGACACCATTAACGTAACAAATCAATTTGTTTGGTTTTTTATGAACATACATAATACCTTTTCGCTTTATTAAGATTCATAAGAAATCTCTCTACATTCTTTCATCCATAGGAAAGGCCTGTGCCCAGCATTGGGAACATTAAAGGGCTGGTGATGATGAGGATGACATAGAACCCATATCCGCCTTTTTATATTTGTAAACATAACAATCACTAAAGATATTATTCTGCAGCTTCTAAAATAATGTTCAAACAAGCAAACCCACAATCTAATATGTATTTCGATTATTGGGGTATTCTGCACCCTTGACCTGTCAATTCAGCCATCTTATAATTATATATATGGTCTATAGCCTATAGCCTTTCTCAATAAATTGACTATCCAACACAAAAATATTTTTTCAATTTGAACAAGTAGTTTCTGAGATTAGCGCGTTTAACTACAAACAAACTCTTCCGCTTTATAATATAGATAATAATCTTCTACTGGCCATATGAAATATAGAAAGTATGGATCGTGAAATAATAATAAAAACATTGCTTTCAAAAAATATCGATTTAAAATTAGTTTCCACCAAAGCCAAAACCTTGTGCAGTACGGATTGGAATGTCGTCGTAGCCTTCTATCAATCGCCGTGAATGATCGTATAATACCTGGAAGTCGCCGCCCATGGTGTGCGTCTTCCCCGAGCCTGTCTGTCCGTACGCGAAGCATGTGGCCATGCCACCTTCGAAGATTGTCTGCACCAGCGGCTTGGCCGTATATCTGAATGATATTATTTACTCGTGAGCACACATATTACTTTAAATATTCAAAGAGAATACTTAATTATCGAGTATAATACTAAACTTAAAGATTACACGTTACACGATCTTTTAATAAGTACACACTACTGATTCAAAATGTTAATTTATTACACAAATTCAAATTAATATGCATTGGTGAGTTTACTATACATAGAAATTAATTTTTGGTAAGTAATTTATAGTGGTTAATATTTTTATTTGAAAATCGGATAAATGTTGGACAAATTATGTTGAAAATGTTCAAAATTATTGTTCTGATGCGGGAATCGAACCCGCGTCCTCCACTGTCCGGGCGGATGCGTATACCACTCGGCCAACCAGGCCCTCAAGACAAGGCCAATCTATTAGACAGAATAGAATACAAATGTATGAAACTGACGTATTACAGAAAAAGCAACATGGCGACGGTCATGTCAAATGTAAGAGAAGTTTTTTGGCTCCCGGGACATTTGACGTTACGTTACATTTTTAAGACCACTTTTTCTTTCTTATATAGTAGTTATTTGACTGCTGAATGCTTTTTTCAGTTAAGGAATATTAGGTAAGTAAATCATTTACTTGTAAACAACTTCATTGGTGCACGAGTCATCGAACGCGTAGTCGAACCGGAACTTTTGGTTTTCCAAATATTTGGTGAGGTCTACTTTGTTCTTGGGCTCGTGGACTATCATCTGGTCTTTCGTTGGTACGCTGATGACATCCACCTGAAACCGGTTAAAATTCATAGCTAAAGTAGTGGAACAATAGATAAAAATTGAATATATCTGGTATGCCGTGTGGTGTCGTACAAGGCGACTAAGGATAAATCAGTGATGAGGAATGGCCAGCAGCGTTTCTCTTATACCACCTAGCAAAGTACTGCGACTTTTGTGCCCGATAAATGGCAATAGGCTCTCCACCCATTACATGGAACCCAACATATTTTGCAAAACGTGGGTGCTAGTTCACCTCTGCCTACCCCTTCGGGGATATAGGTGTGAATTATGTATGTATGTCACCTCTTTCTTGGCGATCTCCTTCTTGTTGAGCGGCCGCTTGCGCACGCACACAGTGATCTGGTGGTCCTCGACGGGCTCGTTGCCGGTCAGCGGCCGGAACTCGATGCTGTTCTGGTACTCGCGGATCATCGCCAGGAACTCCCAGTTCGGGTTGCCGGGGTCCATGTTCATTAGGGCTTCCTGGAAATCGCAACAGATAATATACAAAAATTTAAATGTGTAACACCCTTATTTCAAAGTAGATAATAGTTTTATTTGTTATAGTTTTATTGATTATGTATTTTAGAATGTACTGCAATGTTAATATTGGCAATGTACTGCGACATTTGTGCCCGATAATTGGCAATAGGCTCGCCACCTATTACATGGGACCTAACATAATTGGCGAAACGTGGGTGCTAGTTCACCTCTGCCCACCTGCCTCTGCCTGTATGTATGTATTTTAGAAATACATGTTTCTTGTTTTTATTTGAGTTGCTTATTTATAAAGAGGCATAATATCAAGATTGTATACATTTTGTCTCTTGCTATACCAATGGGAAAAAGCAGTGTCTTATGTCATCGGTGCAGACATGAATCGCGGGCGTAACGAAGGACCATATTTTATAGTCTATATATGTATGTTAAATAGAGTTCTGAGTGCAGCTACCCAAAATATAAGACTGCTTTTTCCCGAGGAATGTACCTAATCTGCTTTTCGTTACAAACGGCGAGAAAATAAGAACAGATTTACAAGATTTTCGTATAATGGATAGAGTTGTTGCAGACAACTAGCTTAATTAGCCGTTCAATCAACATCCCAGCCTCTTTACTAATTCTGTAACAGCACAATTTACTGGCTATTCGCTAGTTCATTTACTAATCTAACCCATGGCGGTAAACAGTAAGATTTTTGCCTGGTTGACTGCTGCATATCATTCAGGCCGCTAGTTGAACGGGCGCTGTTTAGTAAAGAGGCTATATAGGCTGTTGATTGAACGGCTAATTAAGCTAGTTGGCTGCGACACAGTAACTAAGTGCAGATGAAGGCTGCACATAAAGTAGTCAGTAGGTACCTTCTCCTCCTTGAGCTCCGCCTGCCGCTGCCGCCTCTTCTCCCGGTTCTCCTTCAGCCGCTCCACCTCCTTGACCACGTTGGACCGCCGCACGGCGCCGGACGCGACCGCGTGCGGCACCGACACCGTGCTGGACACGCCGGCCGCCCGGCCGCCGCCGCCGGTGCCGGCGCCGGCGAACTAGAATAATCGCCAACGGGCACACATTAAGGCGAGATTCTACCAGAGTGCTTTTCACCTGTATGTGTTTTTCAACCTATATAAAGGGGTTGGGTTATCAAAAACATTGAAAAACACAACCCTATTACACTTTTTTAAAACTGTATTAAATCAATATGTAATAAGGTCTCAATGAACCAGTAACAATTTTTATTTCAATTTTATATAACGGACGTCCACGTATGTAACCGAAGACTCGCCTCGAATTACATGGGTTCCGTGACCTAGTTGGCGAAACGTGGGTGTTAAATCACCTCTGCCTACCCCTTCGGGGATATAGGCGTGATTTATGTATGTATGACGTCCACATCTCGTGCTAGGCCTACAGCTTCTAGTTCTTCTTCTTCTAATAAAGTAATAAAGTTCTTCTAATAGCATCGCAGTTACGGCTTAAAGGTAGGATATTAGGAGCCTGTTTACTTCAAAATCGAACGGATAAGTTCTGGCATATCATTTGACAGTTGTAATATGAAATATAACTGTCAATTGAACTGACAAGTAAGCTATCAAGAACTTACCCGTCGATTGTGAAACAGGCCCTAAGAGAAGCGGAGAGAGGATGTGAACAGAGCAGGAACCTCTTTGGGATTGGTATGATGTATCCTGCGCTGCAGATGCGGCATGTACGGCGACTGCTGCACGGCCTGCGCCACGGAGGCGGCGCTGGGGGTGCTGCCCGAGCGGGCGCGGCCGGACGCGGGCGGCTGCGCGGGTGCCGAGGGTGGGGACAGGGTAATAGGTATAGGTCAAAGGTGGGAAATATGGGAATTAACTACAGCTTGTAACCTAAGCGGCTAAGCGGGCCCAAGATGGAATTGAGCTTCACCTGGAACCCTCGACCGCAGAGGGGCTGGCTATCTTATCACAATTATCGGAACACAATTATGCTGTTAACATAAGCTGGACTTCAAAGAAGTCCTACCACCAACCGAAATAGTTGCATGTTGCTGGCGATTAATCTCATATCATCACTACTATCCTCAAATGAGTTTACTGGATTAAGCCATAAATAAATTTTAATTATGTAATGTACCTAATCTGCTTTTCGTTACAAACGACGAGAAAATAAGAACAGATTTACAAGATTTTCGTATAATGGATAGAGTTGTTGCAGACAACTAGCTTAATTAGCCGTTCAATCAACATCCCAGCCTCTTTACTAATTCTGTAACAGCACAATTTACTGGCTATTCGCTAGTTCATTTACTAATCTAACCCATGGCGGTAAACAGTAAGATTTTTGCCTGGTTGACTGCTGCATATCATTCAGGCCGCTAGTTGAACGGGCGCTGTTTAGTAAAGAGGCTATATAGGCTGTTGATTGAACGGCTCAAATGAGCTTACTGGATTAAGCCATAAATAAATATCTAAATAATTAAAATAAATATAAAGAAATAAATATTTCTTACACTCATTCACATTTCTTTCACCGCCTCCGCGGTCTAGTGGTTCGCCCACCGGTATTAAGTTCTAGAGGTCCCGGGTTCGATCCCCGGGGGTGTACAAAAATTGTACACGGGTTTGGTTGGTGGTAGGACTTATTTCAAGGCCGCCTTGGCTAGCTACCACCATCTTGTCAAAATCTGTCGCATTGTGTTCCGACAATCGTGATAAGATAGCCAGCCCCTCTGTGGTTGAGGTTCGATTCCATCTTCGGTCCTTATCGTCACTTACCATCAGGCGAGATGAAGGGCAAGAGCTTTCATCTAGCTAGCCGATTCTAGGCCAAAGTAAGTTGTGTTATGTTATGGATACAAGATGACGGACAAATAAATGGAGAATAATAATTGGCGTTTCACAGGAACTGGACAAAATCTCTCTCCATCACTTGAAAGTATTTTATCTTTGGGATTGGGATAGAAGGAGACAGAGCGAGAGGAAATTTTTTCTCTTCCTCGAGGAGATTTTCTTCACGTCCCGCCCAGTTCTACTGGGGCTACAGTCCGACAACTTCGTGCGCGACCTTCCCGCGGGGTGAGAGACGATGGGGGGGGCTGAGGTATTGTATGCTGTATTGCACAAGTTTTACCTCCTCCCCGCATCATCCGCCCCCGCTAACATCAAGTGTCCCCGCCACCGTCTCTCACCCCACCGGAAGGTCACACACGAACTTGTCGGACTATATTTTTTTTAAATTGGCTTAACGTTCCTGGTAACAACAGCTGTGTGTGTGTGGCAACATGCAAAATTCCGCTATACCTGCTGCGTGATCCTAGAGTTGACTTGCGGCTGCGGCGGCGGCGGCGGCTGCGGCGGCGGCACGTTCTCGGCGCCGCGCCGGCCCGTCGTGTCGCCGCCGTGCCCGTTCGTGTACGCGCCGCCCACGTTCGACAGCCGCGCCTGGTTGTTGCGCGTGGCGCGGGTCGGCGCTGCAACACACAAACAAACACCACTTTTTTATGCATACACTAGTGGACGCCCGCGGCTACGCTCGGGTTAATGTCGATTGTTATATAGCCTGTATAACCTTCCACGACAAATGGACTATCCAACACAAAAATAATTTTTCAATTTTGAGTCACTATGTTCCTGAGATTAGCGCGTTTAACCATACAAACAACTCTTCAGCTTTATATTATTAGTATAGATACATAAACTATGGCTATATCCCTGAAGGGGTAGGCAGAGGTGAATCAACACCCACATTGCGCCAAGTAGTTTAGCTAGCTTATTGTCAAATTTTATACAGAGTTATTTGTTACACAGCCTCGCATGACTAGATAGTCGGCATCATAAATAACAACGTTTGTTCTTATATTACTTTGGATAATTTGATAAAAATTACTTTCATACAAAAATAAACATTAATTTAATTCACCTGCAAAATGTTAATTACTCTATATTATTGGACAGCGAGCGCAGCGCGCGAACGCAGGGTCTCGTAGTCGTCCTTTCGTTTATTAATGAAACATAGAGCTACAAATGTCGCGACAATACAATAAAAAAACTTGAAAAAATATTTTTCTCAATGCATTACGTCAAAACTCGTCAAAGAAACGTTGTTGTTTATTATGTTAGCTATCTAGTCTTGCGAGGTTGCTGGTAATTTAGAACTAATCCTGTAAATATTATATTAACATACATAGCAATATACAACAATCATAATAAGGACTTTCCGCAACAAAAACTAACCAACAGCAAATACGTGAATCATACTACAGTGACGCAACGCAATGCTTAAAACGCACCAAGACCTCCCGATACAAAACTACAAAAAAAAAGTAAACGCCTAAATGCGAAAACAAAACCAAGTGCAAAAAGCAAAACTCTACTAGTTCCACGGGCCCGTAGCGGTATAGTGTGTTTTCAGCGGCTTTGTTCTTACTCGACTTCTCTTGTTTAGGCTCTTCTGGGGCGGTCTCTTCAGGAGGCAGCTCTGTTTTCTCAAACGCATCAACCGGGCTCCCGTCCTCATTACAGTCGGCGACGCGTCGGCGACATCGCAACCATGAGCAGCACATATTTGGCAAGTTGCAGTCACAACCGTTCCGTGTATCGTATACAGAATTACTATTCACAATCTCTGCGAATCTAGTCTTCAATCGAAATGTTCAACAACATCATTGCTTGCATTGCATGAAAATGCGATGTGTACTCTCCAGGCTGACGGATTGCCCGTAATGGCAGCGATCTGCGTTGGCGCAAGGCAATCCTGCGCCCGATTCGACCGCCATATTAGGATCTCTTTCCATAGTCGAATGGCAATGAACTGTGACGCACGCGCGCCGACTACGGTCGCGCGCGAAGGTGAAATTGCATATCAGCCGAAGACATTACAGACCAACTTGCATCATAACGGTCGATTTAACTTGGGCTAGGTCAAACTTGAGAGAACCCTAATAAACCGGCCAAATCACAGTCCAAATAACCCTACTAAAATACAAGAAAAAGAAACATGTCATTCTTATACAAGTCTCGCGGTCAACTGGTGGGGTTAGTCTTTATTCGATCAATTACTGAAACAGTCGGTTAATCGGACAAAATTGAGCAAAATGTCAGAGCATTTATTAGTAAACGTCTTTCACAATGTTGAAAAAATTATGTCCTATATTGCAGTGCGGAGGCGAGCTTCGATCGATTGTTGGACTGATGTCTACTACACTAGAACTTGATTATCGATTGATGAACGCGTATCAAGGTCAACGATAAGTGGACACGGCCCATTAAAACCATTATGTGTATACAGCTTAACAATGAAAAGTTATTTTTGTGACTGAAATTTGATTTGAAAACCTGCAGAGGATTGTTATTAAATTCTACGTCACGCAATCTTTATATCATATAGTATCTACTAGCTGTCCCCGCAAACTTTGTTTTACCCTTATCGGGGTATGACGACCTATTATTCTCTGGACTATATCTAATATACACAAAAAAAATCATAATTAATTATTGGCGTTACGGAGGAGTTCGATAAAGAACACTGTGACACGAGATTTTTATATATTAGTATTTTCTAAATATTCGATAGCAGCATACGGTTCATCCGTGCCACCGCATGAGGACAAGTTACAAGCAATGTCGTAACCGAAGCTTTTTCTTCAGATTTGGCGCATGGCGTCTACTCCCCTGGCAACGGTTGCCTAGCCAACAACCACGGGTTATAGATTAATATTCTTCACGTGTTCAACTATTATCTCTGTAATAATCGCCTCGTTGATTGATCCCGACAGACATGACAGAAAATCAGCTGTTTAATTAAATTCATGACTATTATGAGTATGCGCATTGTAATTATTTGATTGGTGATAACAGGTATAATATAATTTGTTATTAAAACATTCGAGCACTGATCACTGTCAGTGAGTACATACTATATCTGATAACAGAAAATTGCATTTTTGTAAATCCTCTTTGATAACTGCTGCCACTGGAATCGGAAATGGACCCGTCTAGTATAAAGATAATTCATCCAGAATTAAATAGAAAATGTGTACTATTCGTTTTTAATTTCAACATTATACAAATGTTGGAAAAACCAGTACAAAGATTTTGGTGGTTTGGTTTTGGATACGAAAAAGAATTTCGAAAAATCATGATTTTTCGTACCACCAAGAAAAAGTGTAACCTGATGTATAACCTATGAAACGCAAATCAAATTCATCTACAAACAAGACATGAAGCAAACAGTTCACAAATTCATACATATTCGGTAACCATGGAGGGAAAATGTTTAGTCAATAGATACCTAATAAGACCACGTTTACCTCGAACAATTCCCTTTTCGGACAGTGTAACGGACCAATAGCAGAGGCGCATGTGTCGCTAAATAATTAATGCACACTATAAACACAACCCGGTTACAAAACTAATTGCCCCGTCAAAACAGAGCGAGCGTTGAAATATTAACGTGGACAGTGTCAGTGGCCGGAAAACCTGCATTGTAATGGTTAGAGTTCCTACTGAAAATTCCCTCACTACGATACGAATTGAAAATATAATTATTGATAACATTTCTTTTTTTGTTTATGCCATCCTTGTCGGCTTCGGTTGTTGTACATTCGTCATGCTTACTGCCGCACTCAGTGTCGTTTTATGGACCATTTAAGAACATTTCAGTAAAGAATAAAGAAAATTCGTTGTTAGTTAAAGAGTCATTATAGTAACGGTATGTAATGAAAATTTACTTTTTAGTGAAGTTAAACAATTTCCCCACACATTTTATTCATAAACGAAGGCGCAATTACTTGGAATATGTTGTGCATGTTGAGACCATCTGTAGTTAGAGCTGCATGCAGTTTAATATTGGAAGTTTGTAATGATTAACATAGGTAAAATCTGTGTAACTCTGTTGATGGTCCAAACAAATACAAAAAGTTTATTTTTGCCCCATTAGAGCTACTGTTCAGACGTTAAACGTCATCAGGCATAGCTGCGGTTGGAAATATCCGACCAGCGAGAGTCAAGCCACGACGATAGAAACTGGAAACTTTCATTGTGATTTTCTATTGATTGTCAAAGATTTCGTAATAAGCGAGAGTGCACTTTCAATTGAAGTTCTTACAGCTATAGAAGACGGCATTAAAGAAAACGATCGCTTCTGATAATTATGTTTATAAATGTATCATGACCAGCGAGATCCAATTAAATTAGTATAGTATAGCACATCAGTGGAGACTGGCTATCAATTTTAAGGGAATGACTGGCTAAATAAAGTCTGACCGATATTAATGGAAGAGCAAATATACTGCGCCGATAAACTGGGAACAGGGCATGAAGGAGAAAAAGTGGCGATTGACAGGGAATGGACAGCATCAGAACCCAATTCAATTGCAATATTGCAAGGGGACAAACATTTAAAAACCCCATTGAGGAAACCAATAAACCGTGTGGTGACGGCGGAGCAGAATACAATTGTCACCACGTCCCTATCTCTCACACGGGTGCCGTCCTAGACCCCCCTAGTCGCCCACAGACAATGATGAGTAATGGCAGTAGCAGATCCATTCTCTGTATATTCTTACATACATACGGAAGTCCTGTGGCCCAGTAATGGATACAGTGGAATAGATATTAAAGGGCTAGTGAATACTTTTAAAAAAAATGTTCTTAATCAGCATCAAATCTACGCAATACAGAAGCCAAGTCCACAGGACCACAAAAAGCAGTGTATCTGGTTGAGATATACTATGGTATACTCTATGCTATGTATTAGGTACCGGCTATGACCTGCCCCACTCAATTCAAGCTTAAGCAATTAAATCATGTTGCATTTTCATGCCGTTATCTCCTCCAGTTGGGGTTTATCTGTCCATGAAGTTTAACACCTTCAATATAAGGGCAATTTTGCAACGACTTCGCCCGCAGTGCAGCGAAATTTATAGCATTTGACCTGGAACAAAGGTATACCGCCTCGCACGAGCCTACGGCCAATAAGGCACGTAACTCCCAGTTGCATAATTGGACACTTCCTAGTTCTTGCCTGATTTGTGGTAAAGTACTTAAGGTGAAGAACCGTACCTACTGATACATGCTAAGATAGTAACAGCTTTAATTGGCTTCAATTTTAAAATTTTGTGACAAAAAATGCCTCACTTCCATTTTTTTACATAATAATATACTCCTTAACAACGATTAGTGATTCTGTGTTCATATCCAAACAAGCAGCATAAAGAAAAATCCGAACCGAGACATGATATATATTTTCGAAATTTAATGCCTTATTTATCGATTTATATGTTTATATAATGAACAATTTAGCCGTGTGGCAGAGCAGATTAAAATTGTCACCACCCCGAATCTCTTCCGCGGGTGTGGTAATAGGTAGGCGATTAAACGTAAAACAATGATGAGTAATGGGCAGCAGCATTCCACTTATACCACCTATCAATATGCTGAGATTCACGTGCTCGATATATGTCAATAGTGTCGTCCCTTATTACATGGGATTTTAGTTGGCTTAATATGGGTGTGTACACAATGTTAATATGGGTAATACACCTCGACCATCGGGTATAAACGTGATTAGTACATACATACATAAATCACGCCTATATCCCCGAAGGGATAGGCAGAGGTGAATAAGCACCCACGTTTCGCCAATTATGTTAGGTCCCGTGTAAATAGCTGGCGAGCCTTTTGCCATTTATCGGGCACAAAAGTCGCAGTACATTGCTAGGTTGTACGAGTATAAGAGGAACGCTCTCGCTGAGGAACCTGCCCATTCCTCATCACTGATTTATCCTTAGTCGCCTTGTACGACACCCACGGGAGAGATTTGGGGTGGTGACAATTGTATTCTACTATGCAGTCACCATACGGCGTTATTACTGTATGTATTATTTTACAATTTATTATAAAACTAGTCCTATTCTTGTTCTCCAAACATCAGATTAGCGTTCATGTCCATCAAATAAATAATAGTCCATAAAAATCAGGTAGTCAGATTTCAGTGTTACGATAACGCGCAATATGAAAAAAAAAACGGTTCCGTTAAAGTTACCGCGCGAACGAGAATTACAGCCTCGGGAACATTAACTCACTAACCTTAACCGACTTCCGATGACTAAAAACTTGAACGGCCAGTTTTATATAGAAGCTTGTTCCATTAAGACAACACTATAACCAGAAGACTAGATAACACTGTGAAGTAGGCAGCGAAATGTACATACATACATAAATCACGTCTATATCCCCGAAGGGGTAGGCAGAGGTGAATAAAACAGCCACCATTCGCCAATTAAGTTAGGTCCAATGCGATAGGTGGCGAGCCTATTGCCATCTATCGGGCACATACATCGCAGTATATTGCTAGGTGGTATAGGAGGAATGCCGCCGCCCATTACTAATAGCTCTCTTTACACTTAGTCGCCTTGTACGACACCCACGGGAGAGACGGGGGTGGTGACAATTGTATTCTGCTCTGCATCGCTTATCTTTAATTCGTGTCTTTAATTTTAGTTTATTTGCTTTGCCAAAGGTTTCCAAATCAAATTAGCCAAATTAGATAGATCAAACAAAGGATCAAAGATCAAAGGTCGTTAGGATCAATGAGATTTTGCATGGTCATTTTCTGCGATTCGCTACGGATGTTTTCCACTTAGGTAGTTTTTATTGACTTCGTGTATGAGAGATGTCCCATGTACTCTGCGGTATAATTATGCTTTATTTCAAGAATTGTTTCGTTAAAGTATTACTAAAATAAAATTGGAACTAATACTAAGGATAAATCTGTGATGAAGAATGTGCAGCAGCGTTCCTCTTATACCACGTCTAGCAATATACTGCGACTTTTGAGCCCGATAAATGGCAATAGGCTCGCCACCTATTACATGGGACCTAACATAATTGGCGAAACGTGGGTGCTAGTTCACCTCTGCCTACCTACCTGCCTGGGATTTATGTATGTATGTGTAAAATAAAATTGGGTAATATTAAGTAAGTAATTAAAGATTATCGATACAATTAAATGCAATAAAAAAATCCTCTATTTATACCTGCTATGATAACAATACACTTATGAATCGTCACGTCAATAGACAACGAAAGCCCGTACGTCCAAGAGAGAAAAGCAAGTGCGCAGTATGCCACGGTCTCCAAAACCCGACCCGCCAACGAAGCGCCGACCATTACAAACTACTTGATCACTTTACCTATCAGGTATAAATCAATACTGTCACGGTCAATAAAAATAGATTCTAAGCTTTGATATTCTTTAAAAAAGGCAGGACATAAAGGGGCTCTATTGTCGGGTCGTTAACCAGCACCTACGCGGACGCAAAGTGATTCACCGACCATTCTACCGGTGAACATCATAAACGAAGACCATTTTGTCAACACAACATATTAGATGTGGGTAGTATGGCTATAGCCTCCCGATAAACAAAGAGTTAAAAAGAGTCCACTGTAAAATGGGAAACACGAAAATATACTGGGAAATTCATCCACAACCTGTTTCTACTGCATTGCATTGCATGTCTGCATGTCATGACAATATTGAAACCATCTCGGTGACGACCGCTACAAGTTCCTAGCTGAATCTTGAACCCCCTTATTGTAAAAATTGGACTAAAGTTAGTCATGATTTAAAATTGATGGATTGGTAACTATGTCTTTTACTCAGCAATACAAGTGACAGCATCAGTTTTAAACTATGACTAAGTTTAGTCCACGTTTTAAAATAAGGGGGGGGAGAGTTTATACAGAACATTGTGTCAACAACTAAGGACGACGACTCAGCAAAACCGATTCGGCGAAAACCGGCCGTGACATTTCAGGATTAAAGTTCAAATCGCCATGAACCTTTAACCGCTCACTGAGACAAGGGAGATAGCACTTACGGCCTACGGTTTTCGTAGTCCGCCTCGGCGGCTGCAATTGCGTCCGAGCGCATCTCTCGTACAGCGCTGGCATATCGGGCGCGTTGTCGGTCTCAAACTGATCCGAGCCAGTAAAGAATCGAAGGTCAGGTTCACAGCACTACAGTATGTAATCCATTAGTGTTAGAGGTTATTTTTGATTCGTTACGCCGGTGCCAGCCGGTTCTGTGGTACACGCAGCGCGGCCGGCCGCACACTGCCCGAGCGCGCCACCTCCTTCCCGCACTTATACCGACTAACGGACGTATACCGACTACGGCTGGCTAGCAGCCCCATGTAATGTAAAATTCAAACAACCCCAAAATACACACGGACCCGCGCCGCGACACGCCACCGCGACTTCTAATGACGATGATTTACCTGTAAATAACACTTCTTTATTCGCCGCGGACAGGAAAGGGAAGCGCCTAAGTAGCAGATTTCCTGTTCACGAGCATAATTATGGTGGTGGTATAGCGGGAGATAGCAAAGGTCAGCCCCTGTATGTCACGTCGTCGAGACCTCTGACACAAGCACCTTTTAAGAGCCGCTATCTAGATCAACTTGAACTTTCATCTCCCCAGTCTGACACAAAAGCAGGCTTTCATTTGTTGTGATTCAACCTTTCGTGAACGTTCAACTGTGATTGGGTTAAAAAAACTGAGACTCACAGAACATAATAATAGGGGTGCAGGACCTTTGAGCAAAACATTTGCTTAGTTTAATAAGAAGGATTCGATTTCCAGATAACCCAACCACGAATTATGTAAGCCGATTTCAGCTGCTTTGGTCTAACCGTCACTCTCACACTTTGCTTTTGTTCTCAAGTAGACCAAAGCAACTGAAATCAGCTTACACAATACGGGGGCAAGTAACATTAATTTTGTGAATTTTGTCGAAGTACCAACTTATTTAATAATTTTCATACTCAATTTCATATGTACCGTTTCCTACGAGGGTTTTAGGCGGGCAGCCCGTCTCGACAAATCCCAAAGCGTAACCCACCAAGTCATACTGACAATAGACGTTGGTAATAATTAAGACAATTAACCTAATTCAATCCTAGCACATGAAATCTATTACAAAAATATTTGGGTGAAATTAGGTTGAAAAGAGGTCTTATTGAAAATTCATCAAAATCACTGATCTGTCTATTTTCGTCACAACGTTAAGTAGTTGACAGAAATGGACGAAAGTATTTAATTAGGTTAAAACTGTTTTTAAAGACAAAACTTTTTGGCGCGGATCAGATATAAAAACAAACTGGTCCCTGTGGCCCAAAATCATGTCGCTCACTATCTGAATGTGACGTTACTGTTGTAGGAAGTTATGAAATGTGACTGAATGTTAGTCTTATAAGTAGATTACGTTATTTAGCTATGAACTCCAAGGACTCTTTGTATCATTATTTTGTAGTCTACTAAATGTGAGTCAATTTCGCAAAGAGTATTGCACCATCTGCAAGATGTTCATTCTCAGGCGGTCGGGAATTTTATATGAGCGTTGGAAGCCCTAACCATTATGAACCATGCGAACTTCAACAGACGCCCCGGTGCGGTATGTTCATTAATTATTACTAATAAGCGTATTAATACTAATCCTTTTGATTAATATAATTTGTACGTGTACTATAGTTTTATTAGCAACTGCGATGTGTTGAAGTAAATCTAATAAATACTGTGTTGTGCTGGTAAATACTGTTGTCTTCCATTATGCAATGAGAGCGAACAAATTTCGTAGAATGTGCCAGCTCATTCAGAGGAGTCGTAAAAGTCGACCAAGGGAGATTGCGCGGTGTACTTTGGGGCACTCGAATGGTGGAGGGCATACCGTCAACAGCAGCATACCCAAAGAGGGTTGTTGTCAAAACTTGAGCAGTACGGATTGAAATTGAGATTGAGCATTAACGAACATCGATCAATTTTTTTTAAAGTATACAATTGATTTCTTAAATGCAGGTAGCCGTCGATGAGAGTGGTACTAAAATGCATTAATAATAAGAACAGTAAATTGGACCGTTGCTAATTTAAATCAATTTTGCTGAATCATCAATTTGAAATCATCTACTTTCTGTTATCACCTAAATAATATTTCCTGTGAAAGACCAATGAAAAGATTACTTACTGAGACATATTCAGAAATAAAACCTGACCACCTATTTCCGCTGATACCCAGTTTACCCAATTGTACTTAACCATTTCGCACAATTATTGCACTTTACAACTATATTATCACTATCTTATCTTTGCTACGTCTGGTCTCAATTTTTATATCAGTGGTGCCACTTTCAGGTTGACCCACTTAATTTTCACTTTATACATTCTTAGCGCTAAAACCATTGTAAAGTATATTATTTTTACTTACCACCTTAACGAACAATCCCATGTACCTAATATGTGGGAAGTCTATTGTCATCTATCGGGCACATTAGTCGCAGTATATTGCTAGGTGATCCAAAAGCGACGCTGCTGCCCACTAGTCACCGCTTTCTTAAACCGTACAAATTTTACGACTCAAATATTGTATGCTGTTTATGTAACGTTCCCATTGATTCAACTACCAATTTTCTGATCAGGGGCCTACCACCAAATTCGATTGCTGATGATAGCTATATTGCAATGCACTGCTTACGGCTATAGCAGCCATCCTGAATTTCTAGGCGACACGGATTTTGTGCTAAATTCATACAAAATCATTCGTTCAAAGCTATCGCTAATAGTTTAGGTACATTTGGTGTGAAATGATAGCATGACGTCATAAACTATAGCTTTTGCTTTAGCAATCGAGTTAGGCGGTAGGCCCCCTGGTATCAAACTGTTATTAGTGTTATTAGTCAGTGTTTTGTCACGAGTCAATCTAATCGGAACAATCGGTGACCATTAAGTATATAGAATAGAACCACGTTCATTTATTACGTTATGTGTCGCGAGCCAATGTAACCTTCACTCCTCCACTGTTATTTGGCGACCTTCGAACGAGCACAATGTCAAGATTACATTACAGTGCGACCCTGGCCCGCGTTAGGGTTCATCGTTTCATTTTTGACGTGCCAAAAAGGGCAACCGCTACACATAACCAAATTAGAAACCATAATCCTAATGGAATATTATTAAGTCTGAAAATAGCGCCTATTATACAAGAAACCGGCCAAGTGCAAGTCGGATTCGCGTACGAAGGGTTCCGTACCATTATAACGGCAAAAAAATCATGCCTGTTGTATGGGAGCCCCCGTAGATATTTATTTTATTCTGTTTATTAGAGTTTGTTACTATAGCGGCAACAGAAATAAATCATTTCGACGGGGAAGTGCCAATACCTCCTATCTTCTGAAATTTTTCGAGAAATTTACTTCCTTATGTTTTTGACATGAATATCTATATTTGTAAAACACTATCACGGTTCATGAGATACAGAAGTGTGACAGAACTGACAGACGGACAGACAGCGAAGTCTCCCGTTTTACCCTTTGAGTATGAAACCCTAAAAATAAGGAGCAACAGGTTAGCGTGGCACCGGCATGTGATGAGGATGGATGAATGTTACATAACTAGAAATATGTTAAGTATGGACGAAGATGGACCTAGCTAAACAAAACGATGGATGGATTGTGTGAAAGACGTTATGAGAAAGTAGGGAGTTCATGTTGAGCTCACTTCTGATAGATAAAAGAGTATGAAAAAGGAAGATATGTTGTGGTACCTACTAAGTGTGGAAAAAGGGCAAGGAGAAGAGAACCGTTTGGAATGTGACTGACTAGATGACTATGAGGAATGAACATTAACGTTGAGGGATAGAGAAGAGGAAGACCGAAGGAGAGAATCCGCAAGGATGAATTGTGTGAGAAATAGAATGAATATAAATGGAGTGAATGAAGAGATGACTGCTAACAGGAGTGAATGGAATTGATTTATGTTTTCCGTACGCATGTATTTCTAATGATCAGCTAGTAGGTAGATGTTTTCTGTATGTACCTATGTACTTCTAATGTTCAGCTAATAGATAGGTAATAGTAGGTGGCTATAAAGTAGATAGGTAGATAGTTCATACACAACATACCGGTTCCAGAACTTTAATCTAGGACTAGCATTCGTCCGGGTTCGCGGTGCGAAATGTGCGCGGGCAATCAGCGATCTCTGCCAAATTAAACTTACGCAATGTTGCGCGATTGACGCAAGAAACGCAGCGAGGGAATGCGCGCTACCTACCAGACCACCAGCTATTTGCGTTTGGCACCGCAAATTGTGTCAGTTCAGCCGATTGGTGAAAACTGATAGCATAGTACGTACAGCGAACCTTTACGGTATGATGGATGACATGAATCAAAAGGGAGTGGATGGCTTGATGACGTCTGACGAATTCTACATAACATACAAATCACGCCTAAATATTCCCGAAGGAGTAGACATATTAAGGAGGCGTATTAACACACACATTTAGCCAACAATTTCATAACCCAAGTATAAGGTAGCGTGTATTGCCATAATTATTATCAGGCCGCGTGGTGACGGCAGAGTAGAATACAATTGTCACCACCCCAAATCTCTCCCGTGGGTGTCGTACAAGGCGACTAAGGATAAATCAGTGATGAGGAATGGGCAGCAGCGTTCCTCTTATACCTACCACCTAGCAAAGTACTGCGACTTTTGTGCCCGATAAATGGCAATAGGCTCGCCACCTATTACATGGGACCTAACATAATTGGCGAAACGCGGGTGCTTGTTCACCTCTGCCTACCCCTTCGGGGATATAGGCGTGATTTATGTATGTATGTATTATCAGGCAACTAAGACGCAGTACAAGCCTATTCCTTATCACTGTTTTAATATTAACCCTTAGTCGCCTTGGACGTCATTTATAATTTGCTCTGACGATGCCGTCACCTGAATTTTGAACAGTTCAAATTCTACAACTAACTACCTAATCAATCCGACAGACCGAAACTATTAAACCGATGACATCGCAGCTCAACGGTGCCGGCGGCGGGCGCGGGGGCCGTTGGAATCAAATTTTGAATTCGTGTTGACACAATTCCCAGATAGATAGCGGCAGTGATCGCTTTACCGACCGGACACGAATGACGTCCTCATTCTTTCTTTACTACGATTTTGTACTGTGGGTACTAAAAATTGCGTGCCTCATCATCACCAGCCCTTTGTCCCCACTGTTGGGACACACAGGTCTTCCCTATGGATGGAAGAATATAGTGAGAATATATAGGTCATAGATAACCTGCCACGCTAGCCCAGTGCGGATTACTGAGTATTAACGACTGCAGAGCAGCAGGGACCAACGGTTTAACGTGCCTTCCGAAGCGCGGAGGAACTCGAGATAACAAATTTTTGGTCACCCATCCAATGACTGGCCTCAGCGAACATCGCTTAGTTTCAGCAATTGCAGGGCGAGCGCCCTATACGATTGCGCCAACCGAGCCACTCCCTCGCTTTAACTGCCACTAAATTCCGAGACAAAACACTGTCAAAGTGGTGGAGAGAGTTTTTGTTCACGTCCCGTGCTAGGTCTAAAGGAGGAGGATTTCAGTAATCGCAGACAGAGAGCGATAATCCACTGCGCTATCGGTCTCCTTGCATCATCATCATCATCACCAGCCCTTTAATGTCCCCACTGCTGGGGCACGGGCCTTCCTGATGGGATGGAAGAATATAGGGAGAAAAAGAAACTCCTCGCATGCCTAGAGTCAATTAATGCGTCAATATTGACACAGTGTAGCGGAGCGCCCAGTTTTGCATGCCATGCCAATCCACCTGTTTACCGAACAACTGACCCGAGACCGTTAACCTCCGCCCGTCAATGGAGCAGCTACCATGATGCCCGTGCGAAACAAATGAGCGAGACTATGTATAACTATATATACACCTTCCTTTCTAACACTTACGAGTGGACAGAGACAGTTTAATACACCTCTCACTACGGTTCGGCCTTAGGCTCAGTTTACACCGCCGCTGAACGGAATGGGACTTTTTGCAACGAAATTGTACATAGCATTTTCTTCTTCCTGGCCCTGTTCCAGGTCTATCTGGGGTCGGCGCAGTATGTTTCCTCTTCCATTCCTATCATTCAGACGTCATCAAGCCATCAACTCCATTTTGATTCATATCATCCATCACACGTAGACAAGAGACGGAACGGACCATGTCGAGAGACCGATGAACGGAGAGTGATTGGAATGACAACATACCAAACTTTACTGCTCAAGGTTTTGGATTACGTTTTACAGCAGGCCGCCTCCCTGACACCAAATTATTTATTTAAATTAAATAACACACAAACTAAATACAAGCCAAAAACAGGTCGCGCGACTTCTGGCGAATCCTCGCACATTTTCGAGATTTCTCATAGCTACTGTCGGTGCCGCCTGTGTGTATGTTATTCAATGGTGCCACTGTGTGGTGACGGCACAGCAGTGAGCAGAATACAATTGTCACCACCCCCATCCACCCCGCGGGTGTCGTCTAAGAGTTAAGACGGCAATGAGTAATGGGCAGCAGCGTTCCTCTTATGCCACCTAGCAATGTACTGCGATTTCCGAGCCCGATAAATGGCAATAACATGGGACCTAACATAATTGGCGAAACGTGGGTGCTAGTTCACCTCTGCCTACCACTTCCGGGATAAGGCGTAATTTATGTATGTATGTATATGTACAGTTTCGTTGCAGAATGTCGTTTTCATTCTATTTCGCGGCGGTGTAAATTGAGCCTTATGTTGTGCGGGTGCCCGTGATTCATCGCGTGATGAGAAACCAACTGAATGTTGGCTGTCCTCATTTGAAAGCGATTGTCAATATTTGGATTTGGAGAGTTTCCGCAACACTTGTTTTTTTTTTTATTGTCAGATGAGATTATGTTGTCCAACGAATTGCTCTTGCAAATTGTAACAGATTTCTTAATATACGACATTCACGATAATTTCAATTGTGTGTTTTATATTTTATAAGATTTAATTTAATTATTTAAAACAGGATAGGTTACCAAGGGTGCCAGCAAAAACCTACGCAATGCAATGCCTTTCATTTTGCTTTTAATTATTTTAATAAATGTTCCATAACGTAGAGTACAACGAGAAACACCTCGTCCTGACTACCGTCGATTAATTAGTCCTAACCGATATATTATTTAAACTTCCTTGCGTACCTACTCTTTGGTAGTTCGCACATTTTTTGGTAGTACTACCCTATATAACCTAAACATTTGTTTAATTTTTTAAAATAAAGCAACACTGAACGCACTCTCCAAATGCAATGATTCAGAGAGAAATGTAAGAGTAACAATCGAAAAAGAGGTCCAACAAAGGAACGGTGCTTACGTCTAAAGATGGTCATTCAAATCGCGTTTAAACCGTTAGGGTGTGATGTTGAGATCATTAGGTGCCGAGACAAGTCTTTGTGTGCCCGATCTATATTTACACTCGATAGCGATGATTCTAGAGAGACAGCATCCACTGTTGTATGATTCACAAAATATACACTAAATCTAAATATATTTGAATATTTAGGCTATGATATAATTAGGAACAGCGTCGCAACTGTTTTGCTATGCATGAAATAAACACAATACACAATACAAAATCGAACAAGCAAGAAAATATGTAACTTTCTTTGGGTGTGATTTACTTTTAACACTAGTTTTGGGTATTTCATTTATTTTATTGATTAATTCATAAAACTGTCTTAAAAAGTTTTTGTCGTATACGTCCTTGTTTTGATTTCGCCAAATACAAATTTAAAATAACCTGGACTAAATCTGTTGTATTATATTTAAATGCCACTCACCTTTCGTAGCCACTGGGATGGATTGTCGCGTCATGTCCTAAAAAACGAAAACAAAATATGTATTAACAAATCAATTCTAAAATTGTAACACAATCAAAAACGAAATTATAAACAACAACAATGCAGATAAGAAGCATGGGATATAAACAAAAGGGGCTACCTAACATGAAGAGAAAGCGGCGAATTTACAGCTGGGAACAGAGTCACTTAGTATAGTAATAATATACTGGAAGAAAATCTGTTTACCGTGCACACAATAGACTCACTTTTCTGAAGTGCTTCAAGAGAGTGGTTATCATTTGGCGCACAAGTGAGTATGTTTGGCGCAATTAGGGAAATGTTTTATTATTAGAACTGGCTGTCCCAATACAACCCGCATTGCACTGTGCAGTACACAGTGATTCCGAAATAGGCAGCCCACTTTCAAAAACTTGAGTAACTCAACTCACGCATGCGGGTGAAATGTTACATTATAGTAAATATACGACCCGTGCTCACCTAGTCATATAAAAACACTGGTGACATACAAAAATCTAAATTGTTTAATATTTTCCACTATTCAGTCATTCGTGACCATGGCGCATGTAACTGGGTCGAAATATTGGAAATATAACAAAATCCAGGTACCTACGTGGTATAAATCCCGTTTTATCACAATTTAAAAATATTTTTTTTTTATTTCTTCATACAAATCGTTCGGTAGTGAAACAAAATGTATGGATTTTTTATTTATTTATTTATTAAGAAAAAAATTTGATATCACCATAGTTTTTATAATAAGGTACCGGCGAATACTCTTCACGTTTATCTTACGGAAACAACTTGCCAAGCAAAGAAAAAGTATTCCTGTATTTGTTTTATTGAGTTAAGAACTAAGCACCATTTAAGCTAAGTAGGTAGCTTTAAAACCGTCTATGTACACCTAATTTTCAAATAAAGAATTCATATGAATAAAAAACATAAATATAAAGTTTTTTTACAGTAGGTAATTGTTAGCTGCGTCGGTACATAAAATGGTGTAAGTCCAAAATTTAACTAACAATGCAGATGAGACTTTTTTTTCACTGTGGTCTTATTTGCCGTTATAATGGCTCGTCGTAACTTCCCACTTTGAGAAAGTTATTTTATTATAAATCTTACATGCTGTGGTCTAGAAGGCTATATATAATATTGAAAATATGATAATATGTTCTACGCTTCTCTAACCACACCTTAAGCAGTTTCAACTAAAATGTGACCTTAAGTTAACTTAACCTATTTATTGATAGCAAAAATGGACCCTTTTCACATTAAAACTAAATCACAACCACCCTGACCCTTAGATTACAGAAGATTGAACAAAGTTACAGATTATTCGATAAGTAATTAAATTAAATAAACCTTCACTTATACATTTCGAAATAGACCAATCATCGAATAAATTGTGTAGTGTACTAGTTAGATCTTCTACTGTCTGTTCACCACAATGTGCAGCACTTTAACCATGGTTTACAATTTCCTTATTAAAACAAACAATCAAAACCCATATTTCCTTCGTAGAATTGTTTTTCGATGTGTCCACACATAATTATATCAATTTGTACTTACAACTTTCAAGGTAAGTGTACCATGTTTGGCATAGTAGCGGTTTCGGATAAAAAAAAAATTTTCTAGTTATTCACTAGCAAAGGAAAACACAAAATTCATTCTTCGAAATATTACCTAACTACAAAATTAGACTAATTTGCATTTGCATTTATTATTATTCAAGTCTTTGTAAAGTATGCCTTTTATTAGTTTCCTATTTTTATTTGAATATTATGTTAGTATAGGTACCTTTACCTTAGGATAAAAAGCTGGTAAGTAATTTATGTAGGAATACAACTAGATATAGTAGATGCGGACGGGTGCATTAAACAGCATCCTTAAATTACGCGCAACTGCAATCTCTTCCAGGGGCCTTACCACCAACTCTAAACGCGACTCAATTTCCATTGTCAAAGTGAGACAACGCTATAAGCGAGTAGAGCGGCGTCCCGTTTTGTCACCCGCGTTTGGATCGCACTAACACTTCATGGTACGGCCCCAGGACGGGGAACGTTCAGGGCAATTTGCCATTTGAAGCCACCACTCTTAATGACCGTGGAAAAAGGCAAATAGGTAGCTCCTTCAGATTCAAACCTATTCTTTTACTTTTTATTATTGTCTTGACACAAAAACACAAAACTGTCAATAAATCAATTAGTTATACGTATAATAAATCTTATTTTGTTTACACTTAATGGGACGTAAAATTAACTTTTCCTTAGGTATGAGGAAATATGCTGTAATGCTAGCTATAACAAAGGAATACTATTTTGAGCTTCTGTGCCTCTTCTTATAGGAACTATCGACGATTAATCTGAAGGACAGACATACCTAATGGTAAAGCATAAAGACTGTATTTTGATAATTCATGCGACCTAAAAAAAAGTAAGCGATAGAAATCAAGTATCACGATAAACAATATAAAAATCAATAATTAATACGGTGCGTAATCACAAAGTTATGCAGAGTAGTAAACTTTTCAGCATCGTCATGATGCGGGTAAAAGCTTCGAAAGAACGAGGAAATAACGATATCCATTAATTACTTTTTATCGGAATCCATAGTAAGTAGTAAGCCCGTCGGGGAGACACAGGTATAGAAAGTTGGTATCCACTGCATGATTAAGAATAACAAACACAAATCTCACTGGAAAACGTTACAGCACTACCACCTATTGCGACGAGTCATGTACTGACATGCATTAAATCATAATTTCTATTTTATATACATTGGAAAACTGTGTCTTAATATAACAAATAGTATGACTAATTGTGCCCATTGTGCTTGCTAACAAAGTACTACTACTTGCTAACATCGAGGTGATTGGATTGATTTTTGCTACTGCCATGCAATCAACTAAATCGACTCGCTCTATACGACAACAAGAATGCGACAAAAACCAAATCCATCAGCCCCATAGAAAGCTTGTCCTGTGCAAATCATAGAACGTGGAGCAACGAAATTAAAAAGTGGCTATAAAACTTTGGGTACCTTCAAATTAGCGCTAGGCTGTGGTGTGGACTTTACAAATTGCAATTCTGAACTTTATTTCGAAGGGAACAACAATTAAACTGCCCAAACGCATAAAAAGACCACGCGGGCGCACGAGCGTTATTTTTTTAAAAGAGATGATGTATTTGTATCTAAAAATCCAATTTTAATGTTTTCATTGCTTCCTTATTGAGAGTGGTCTTCACCCATAATAAAATTGTAATAGAATTAAACTTAAGTAACCAAGTTAGTACCATAAAATTGTAGACATGAATATTTTTGGAAGAGTGGTTCCTTCTGGTGCTGGTGTCAGACACTTAATAGAGGAGGGTATTAACTTACCAACCTTATTAATTAACTGTAAACTGTGCTGTTTAAATAAACATTTCGTTATAACCTTATCTATTGCGTTTGTTAATCTTTATTATGTTGATAATCAATAAATAAAATAACTCAAAATTGATATTTGTCTGGGCGATTGTAGCGCCACAGTCGGGCTAATTTGAAGGCGTCCAAACACTGGTGCGGTGGCTGAGCCACGTGCGGTGTTGTGTACACTGTGACTGTACCGATCGGGAGTTGCGCACGGGCAGCGTGTGTCCGGCGTCGGGCGTCGGCTCGCCGTCCGCGCACTCGCGCGCGAACCCGCCCTCGTCCGACGACGAGCCCGACGGGTCCTTGCGGGCGGGCGCCATGTCAAACAACCACGTGCCAATCAACAACACAGACAGACACACAGACAACTTACGGTGGTACACTGCGCAGACATCGTGCCGAGCGGTTCATGTCGGGCGGCAGGATTCCCTATTGTACGTGTAGTACTACTGCTACGAGTGGAAAGTGAAACTCGAATGTTGGCGGGGCGGTGGAAAATCGATGCGGCGCGCGTCAGACGTACCCATACAAGTTGGAAGGTCGCGCGGCCATCAATCATTGTCCGGTCGGCCGGCCGGTGCATACGGCACGTACCGCGCCGCTCTTACCAAACTTACGCGGTCTAAACCATTGATTCCCAAAGCGGTCCAGGTAAGCCCCCGGGGGTCCACGGGAGACTCGGCAGGGGTTAGCATGACAAAAAATGGGGGTCTACGAAAATTTAGACTGGTTTCGATAGTATAGAACTAGAATGTTGGCTTGACTGCACCTATATCAATGTAGGCAGATAATATTTAAAGAAGCACTTGTAAAAACTAGGATATTCACTTACAGCACTATCAATTAATTAATTAGCCAATTAATTCTCACTTAGCTGTTTATTCGTGGTTGGGGCAAATTTCCACAGTTAGATCTATTCTTCACAATTTTTGTCGAGTTTTGGGAATATGATGTGTATGTAACTAAAGTACGGGTCCACCGGAAGTCGGAACCAGCAAAATTTTTAAAGTGGTCTATGAGAAGAAGAAAAAGTTTGGGAACCTCTGGTCTAAACCGTCTGTAAACGGAACGACTCACCTACCGATACATTTCTGTGATTCTACAGCGTGATTTATTTATTTATGTTTGTAAACAAAACAGCATATTACAACAGTGCCGTCTCGGCGTGGAGGTGTGTGCGAGCAGGCTGCGTTGCCTCGGTAACGGTGCAATCGCGCTGGCACATTCCGTACCACAACACAAGCTACAAACTCTACCACATGAGTAAATAAACGGAACAGAGTGACAGCTTCTCCACTGGCTGTATGAGCGTAAACCGGTTTTTTCCAGTCTCGCCTAGCGGCCAGCCGGTGGACTAGCTGCCACTGTGTTCCGTTTATTTACTCATGTGACTCTACGGTGCGCGAGCTGCAATGATCATCACCTGCCAACTGATGGTGTATGGAAACATTTCTACATTTTCCGTTGCGATTGTGAGACAGCCGTGACACCGGGCCAATGGGGAGTTCCGCTCATTCATCGACCGTTTTTTTTTCACTTCAGATTTCACTAATGCTCTTCAAACTTTATGTGGTATACTTTTAAATGCTCTGGTTAAATTCTAACATTTCGCTTCTTAAACAGAAAATTGGCATAAAAACACTCTTTTTCTTGCTAAAGTAATTCTTATAGCCTAACTTAGAATTAAAAAATTGACGGAGTTTTTTAATAATAGTGCCGTTTTTCTATTATAGGAACGATTTGTGGACATATTGCTACTGTAACATGACAGGGAAGCGGCATGTGTATGCACACTCGCCTGCCGCGGATAAGTTTTCCCAACTGTTAGTTGCTTGGTGTCGATTAGCAACGTGCTTCACAACCCAAACAATGAGGGTGGTCACGGCTTGGTACGCGGCTCAAACGCCTAACCGATCGATCGATACGTCGCAGGGAAATGATGAAAATGGGGATTTGATCAAATCCCTAAGGAATGAATAGTTCAAATCCTTGCAGATGTTAAAGTTACCTTAAGTTTATATCATTTCTCTTATGATATTAAATGATTTGATCAAACCCCTGAACTGCTTTAGTGAAATGACAAAAGGTAATAAATATCTTAAATTGACGTAAATCTTACTATTTACCGACATATTTAGAAAGTTTGTTAGGTCAGATTAGTACATGAACCAACCAACAGCACGACCCGAGCGAGCGAAGCGAGCGTCCCGGGGCAGCGTCCGGCGAGTGCCAGTAAGTTGTGCGTTTATAGAATCTAATAGTTATTTTACCATCTGCAGGGATTTCATCATAATCTTAGGGATTTGATTAAATCCCTATTTTAATAATTTCCCTACGACATACAGGTAGATTGAACACAGCCTTCCTTATCGCAAAACTCGAGTACCTCCAATCGATTGAGCCTATAGAAAATTGCAAATTACCAAAGTGTTTGTGGAGTTTTAGTTTACGAATGGGGTCGCTGTAGATGGGTTCGTAAATTCGGAAATTCGGAATTAATATGTGTAAAAGGTTACTGCGCAAGCGATTAAATTGGGTCCGAATGCCGCCTCGCATACATTAGTGTCCTAGCGCAGACAAGGCCGTATCAACTAACGTGAAGTGCGGCACTGCATTCGCCACTCGATCATTCTCCATTGCATAATTTCCAATCATCTATGACTGTTATTTTTTGTTTCTATTTGAACTTTATATTATTATAAATACTAATTATTAGAGAAATTATTATAAAGAAAATTGTGATTAGAAAAATTATCGCGTTGGTGCGGGAATCGAATCCGCAAACCGGGCCAACTCGGCCAACCAAGCCGTCTTGGTTCTATTTTTTTTTTTTTTTTATGTTAGACAGGGAAAGCTCTTGCCCTTCAACTCACCTAATGGTAAGTGAAGCATGATGAAAATGGAATCAAGCTTCACCTGGAACCCTCAACCACAGAAGGAATTTTCGAACTTTTCCTAACCAGAATTTTCTTTGTCCTACAACTGAATGTAGAGCAACGATGGAGTCATTGCTTGCTGCCAAGCGTCACAATAGCACAAGGCGTCTGTTAGACTGCAGGCCAGATAAGCCTGCGCGCGAGGGGTGGCGCTGCTCGCTAACATTGATACTCGTAGACAAACAAAATAGCAGACGAATTTTTAGTTCCAATTTTGACCATGCGCGGACTTATCTGGGCCGCACTCTAGTAGCGTCTTTGTAGTAATTTTAGAGACTTCAATAGGTAGACTGTTTCACTACAAGCGAATGCGCACTGCAATATAGTGGAGTTGTTGACCCCAGTGCTTCTAGCACGAACTTTTCGAAGTTTCATAACGTAATCGTATCCTTCAGCTTCGCTTTCTCAATACGATCACGACACGAATCTTCGAAAAGTCCGTGCATGGGGCACAGAGTACAGGTTGAGAAGGACTGTGTTGCGAGTTAAGTTCTCAACCTAGTGGATTGTGTTGCATTAACGAGTAACGCCGCACTCAGAGAAATCAATTAACGATAATGAGTAAGTACTTAATGTCAAAAAATTACACCAGAAACCCTCAACCGAGGGGCTGGCTATCTTATCACAATATTGTCGGAACACAATAATGCTGTTAACATTATTAGTAGGTATTATGACGACAGATTTTGATAAGATGGTTGTAGCTAGCCAGGCGGACTTGAAAGAAGCCCTACCACCAACCAAACCGAGTACAAATAAGACATATACTGCCGCACTCAGAGACGTCAATTAACTTTAATGAGTATTTAATGTCAATTTTTTTCATTCCAATCTAGACCATAGACTCGGCAAGAATAGCGACTAGTTTTGAATTGTCATTTTTTGACGTTAAGTACTCATTATCTTTATTTGACGTCTCTGAGTGCGGCAGCCAGTATCTATTCTTATTAAAGTTAATTGACGCCTCCGAGTGCCGCAGCAAAGTCCTCAGCGTGGCGTTCTCGCTACGTAGCACGTAGCATTAACGAGCAAAGCTCACTCACCCTGGCCAGTTTGTTGGGCATCGGCTGCAGGTGGGGCGTGTGGTGCCTAGGGCCGACCGCGAGCTCCGGGTTGAGCGCGAGGATCGCGTCGATCTCCACCTCCTTGCCCTTGGTCTCGCCGCGCTCGTACCACTCCACGGTCACGGAGCGCGTGTCCATGTTGACGCCGGACACGACCGCCGAGTGGACCCGCCCTGCAATACAATAATACACAATTGTATACTGTCAAGTATGGACCCTGGAGCACCATTGCCGTGTGGTGACGGCAGAGTAGAATGCAATTGTCACCACCCCAAATCTCTTCCGTGGGTGTCGTACAAGGCGACTAAGGGTAAATCAGTGATGAGGAATGGGCAGCAGCGTTCCTCTTATACCACCTAGCAATGTACCTACTGCGACTTTTGTCCCCGATAAATGGCAATAGGCTTGCCACCTATTACATGGGACCTAACATAATTGGCGAAACGCGGGTGCTAGTTCACCTCTGCCTACCCCTTCGGAGATATAGGCGTGATTTATGTATGTATGTATGAAAGTATAATACATAAGTCAAAGTCAAAATAATAATTCATTTATTCATATTATCTGCCCTGCTAGCATGACCACACAAACACGATATGATATAGCCATTTATCGCGTTGAGTTTACAAAAATCATTGGATTTTTGGCAGTTCAAAGCGATAAATAGCTTCATCTTTATAATAAAGCTTTAGAGGCTTATTCAATTTGGGCTTATTTCAGTGTTAAAATCCAATGATTTTTGACTGTTCAAAGCGATAAATGGCTATATTATATCGTGATTCGGTGGTCATTCTAGCCGGGCTGGTATGATTACAATACAATTATGAATCGTCAAGACTACATTGGGTAAGTATGAACATTCTAAAAACAACCTAGCATTTTACTACATATATAACTCGAGACAATGTAACACGAAGTGAAATCAAAGACATTGAATTTTCGTGGTCGTTGGCGAGAACGACACGACGCCGTAATCAATTAGGGTAGGTCAGTTTTCACCTCGTCGGTTTATTCGAATTTACACCTTATAGGTACCTACAGCTCTAAATGTTTACTCATCGATTCTTGTTGCAACACGTAAGCACATATTGATAAATGCGATCCTACATATACTAATACCTATTTACAATTTTTCATTACCTACTCTTTTATCATGCTAACAAAAAATATAATCAAAAGATAATGTTAACAGTCAAAATATACGGGCTATACTTTTGATGAAAAATGTGGCTATAACATTGGCGACTGTATCTCGGCAATCAAAAAACATTTACACAAATACACCTACAAACTTTACTTCCTAGTCATACCTAAAAGGTAATTATTTTTGAAATAACCCGTCAAATTATTGACACATTATTTTTAAAGTGTAACTTGTTTTACTTGCTTGAACAAAGCAATGTAGTGACTTGGTACGATGAATGACAGGGTACTAAATTGTTAATTACTTTTGATGTTTACCTACCATAAATATTTTGTTAGACAAAGTCAAGTCCCATCCGCCCTATCAGGATTCACCCAGGGTGCTCTGGTGCGTGGACCCCGCTTAATCCTGCCACAGGATTAAGCGGGGTATTCACTACACGGAGATGCCCGCCGAACATGGCTGCGCGAACCTAATTTGTATGAGACTGTGACGGTCCTAACACTAGCCAAACATCGCACAGACCTAACAAAAACGAGTGCCGGCGGGCATATCCGTGTATGTAGTGAATTCCCCGCTTGCTTTACAATATTTCACTACGGTCTTCTGCAAGGTGTAGGTACGATCTCTGGAGGCCCTACATTCTTCGCCCTATCTCAAACTTTATTTGGAATCCATTAACAAGTAAGTTGAACATAAAATCACGCTTCGAGAGTGCAACGAATTTAGAATTTATTTCATCTAATATCTAAAAAGATCCACAGATTTCTGCCGTTAGACAATAACATCATAGTAGCTATAAACTAACCCATGATATTAAGTTTACATGCATCTTCACTTGACGATAACTTAGTTAAATAGCCAATTCTGTTTGAACATATGTTGATTGCAACGTAATCTGCCACCACGTGTGGCTAACGTTACACACTTCAGTGCGTTATATCGCTTTCTATATTTTAATTTATTGATGTAACTCGTTGCTTATTTTTAATTGTCATTTGAAAACCACACGTAGACGCACAACTATTAACAACCAGACCGATTGAAAGAAAGACAATACGGGTTCGATAAAAGACACTACAATAAATCTTAATTTCAAGGACTTAAGGTTGTTTAACAATGAAAGTTTGTCAATAAAAAGTAGTGATGTTTATATTATTAAATTAAAAAAAAAGTAAGTTATATATTCTTTTACAACTTCTACATTACTTTATGCTTTAACCTATTGTCTAGACTAAAATCTAAAACTATACCATGGAATATTGTATGGCGCGTGAAGGCAGGCAATGGTATTGTACTCTACTCGTCATAAAGTAAAAATGGTTTTGTATAAACAAACCTTTTTAAAGAAAGACGTAATTTCTTTAAAAAGGTTTGTTTATACAAAACCAACACCCACTTTACGCTACCTACTTTCAGTCCAATGCACTTATTACATTGGTGGCGAGCCTAGTGCCATATTTCGGGCACCTAAAAGGCTTATGTGGCAAAATAGGATTCTCTTCCATTCCTAGGGAAAGCCCGAGCCCCAGCAGTGAAGACATTAAAGGGGCTAATGGAAATAACTGCCAAACTTCCTCCCGTTGTGCTCACGATTCACTCGGCAAATTAATGAAAGAAAAAAGGTGAAAAGAAACGATAGACTCTTATATAGAAACAGGAGAAAAATGTTTGCATGTGGAATAACTAACGTTAAATGAAATCGCAGCTTAAAGTAACTAATGAAAAAAAAATTACACTATACATAAACATAAAGTACATAAATATACTTAACACTTCATTTACACGCATAAACCACTACTGTTATTGTTCTCAAAGGGGTAGGGGATTAAGGAGTATTCACTTCAATAGCCTGTATCCGATATATCATCCTGACTAATGAAGATTCCATAGAAACGGATAGTTCCACATCATTACCATGTCGTGTCGTTCGCACATTTGAAGTCAAAAAGCGATCTATTGAATTTCTGCAAAGGTACTTACACAAGTTTAGTCGACAGGTAGGTTATGTAATATAAAACGTAGGTATAGTAGGTACAGTATAGTGGAAAGAAAGTGATCTCCGTCTACCCCTGTGGGAGAAATGCCTGACGTATTAGGACGTAATACGAAGAAACATGGTTAACGAGTTAAAATTTCATACATTAATTTCTGATGCAGAATTATTTTAACTATCCCTTTTATTTTATATTTTTTCTTTATATCCCTTACATGCATAAAAAAATATAGTTCTCCTTGAATAAACCAGAGATGTACAGTGACGCCGCACATATCTGCAGTACAGCATCAATGTGCCTGTTTAGTCCCTAGCTTTCGAATAAAAATATACGCTCAACACTTTGTATCATTCACCTGTGCCGATTCTTTGAATAAAGCTGTATTGCAGGTATAGGCAATATAACCGTTACCAATGTTACCATGGTTACACTCCGCGACCGAACCAACGAAAGTGGAACGAAACGACCAAATAAACGCCACGGCCACAAACTATGCGAATTCATTTCACCAGTGTGACACTTCTATATGCTGAAAACGTAATCTGCCAGGTTTATTTTATCACTTAGATTGAAAATCAAAAGTTTACATATTACTAGTGGTCGCCCGCGGTTTCGTTCGCGTAATTTTCGGTTATTTTATATCCTAAAGCCTTCCTCAATATATGGACTATCCAACACAAAATATTTTTTTAATTTGAATCAGTTAGTTTCTGATATTAGCGCGTTCAACCAAACAAAGCTTTAAATAATATTATAGTGTAAGAAGTATAGATAATTTAGAAGAAATTAGTTTTGAAGTTACAAATACAATGATTAGGATACCCTCTCACATAGAACATCTCAATAAAAATATAGATGGAGCATTACAAACAGCACAGATGGACGGGAGCCAAATATCTGGCACGACACCAATTTACCGAGACCTTTCCTACGGAAATCTACGTGAGGTGGTTGGTCCAAATTAAAATGGGAGAGCTCCCAAACCCAGAACGGACCAAGTTGTGTCATTGACCCGTTAACTCGACGCTTTGTGCTAATTATAATCCTGTTGCGTTTCCTTATGCGTACGGGAGCTATTAACTAGTTGCCGCAAACGAATCAAAAAACACATCATCCTATCCTATTTGAGGTCGGCGCAGTATGTTCTCTTAGGTCTCTCAATATGGCCTTTCCGGTGTGATGGATGATATGACCCTTTCAAAAGTAAGGGGATGGCTTGATGACGTCCGACCGAAAAAAATTATACAAGCAGTCCAATGGTACAACGAGGTTCTCTTACTTTTTTTAAAGAAATAAATTAAAATTCAGAGTGCAACGATATAATTGACATATTAGTTCTAGCAACAAAGTAAGTCATAGATCATTCGACTTACATGTTAGGTGTCACATTCAAATAAAAATCTAAACAAAGTAAAGGGGCCAGGGTGTTCTAATTATAAAGCAAACCCATGTAGGTTTAACACCCCCCCGTAATGAGAGCACCCTGTAAGTATTCCCACACTTGTACATTACACACTTGTAACCAAAAAGAGATATTAAACAAACAAAACAATAACTACAATAGACATAAAAAATAATACACACTTATGACTAACTTAACACACGACAAATAAACTACAATTAAAGAGACAAGGAAAAAGATAAAGAAAAACCTAACCTAGGCCTAAAGAACTAGAACATTTACAATGTTTTAATTTGGGTAAAGGTTTGGTAAGGATATCGGCAACCATGTCTTGCGTAGATGTATATTTGACTTGAATGTCGTTTTGTGTCAATACGTCACGAATGAAATGGTGTCTTATGTCTATATGTTTAGTGCGTGCGTGGTATGTGTCGTTATGCGCAAGTTTGATGGAGCTTTGATTGTCTGTGAACAAATTTATAGGATGAGTGATGGCGAAAACTTCTGTGATGAGTGATTTTAAATATATGGCCTCCTTACATGCTTCTGATAAAGCCATGTACTCAGCTTCAGTCGTGGATAGGGCCACAGTGCGTTGCTTGCGTGCTTCCCATGACAAGGGCGCCCCACTCATCAAGAAGATGAACCCTGTGAAGGATCGACGATCGACCAGGTTATTGCCGTAGTCGGCGTCTGCATAACCGATTGGGTATGCCTGGCCTTTGTGACTATAAATAAGTTTCAAGTCCCTCGTCCCTTTTAAATATCGAAGGACTCTCTTAGCGGCCTTCCAGTGTACCCCCCCGTAATGTGCATTGAACTGCGACAGGTACGAGACCGCATGGGAAATATCGGGTCTTGTACATATGGCAAGGTACATTAGTGAGCCGATGAGCTCCTGGTAAGGCACTTCAATCTTCTCATCATCCTTAGCAGGTATGGTGAGTTTTAGGCCAGGTTCCAAAGGCGTTGTCACAGAAATTGCATCGCTCATGCCGAATTTATTGACTAGTTTCTCGATGTATTGTGACTGATCGAGAGTTATGCTGCCTTCGGTTTGTGTTACTCTCATTCCGAGACAGTCTTTGAGAGGACCAAGGTCTTTGACTGTGAAGGTCCTTTTTATGTCATTCTTGAACTGCTCTTTCATAGAATTGTTGTTACTCATAACAAAGAAGTCATCAACGAAGACTGCAACGACAAGGAAATTCTTACCATCCCTCTTATAATAGAGGCAGTGCTCCATCGTGGCTTGAGTCAAAGCAAATGAAGCCATTGCTTCACACACCTTTTTATTCCACTGACGTGGTGATTGCTTCAAGCCATATAAAGACTTTTTAAGTAAGCAAACTTTATTAGAGTCAGTTTTAAACCCTTCGGGCTGTTCCATGTAGATGTTTTCTTCGAGATCTCCGTTCAGAAATGCAGTTTCTACATCCAGATGATCTATCTGCAATTTATTTTGTATAGCAAACGCCAGTAGGAGCCTTATGGAAGACAGCCTCGCAACCGGTGAAAAGGTTTCTCCATAGTCCACTCCTGCGACTTGCGTGAACCCTTTGGCTACGAGTCTAGCCTTGTATTTGACAATCTGTCCACTCGTATCCTTTTTAATTTTGAAGACCCATTTGCACTTCGTAGTCTTCCTATCAGACGGTCTGTCGACTAGTACCCATGTACCGTGTTGCAACAGGGAATTGTATTCAGCCTTCATCGCATCCAGCCATTTGTCTCGCTGTGGGTGGCTGATAACTTCTTTGTGAGTTTCCGGTTCCAGATCCAACGTAATATAGAGGTTCTCTTGGTATCTCTCTGGAGGACGTCTGTTCCTCTGAGGATTTCGACGAACCTGAGGTGCCTCTATGATCGGCTCGGGAACCTGTGGTGCCTCTCTGGTCGTTTCGGGAACCTGTGGTGACTCTGTTATCATTTCGGGAACCTGCGGTGCCTCTAAGGTCGTTTCGGGAACCTCCAAAAGTTCACACGGAGACTGTTCTAATGATGATGGTGATGATGATGGCGATTCAGGTTCTAAATCAGGTTGTGAGACTTGTTCCTGTTGTTGCATTATAGGTTGGTGTACATCAATATGTACTAACGACATAGGTACATTGTTATCTGAAGGACAAGGTGAGGGCTTTTGAGAAAGTTGGCTATTTGATGATATTAACTCCTTTGGAGGATTATCTTCTATGAAGACAACGTCTCTTGCAATAATAATTGCACGAGGATTATGGGGATCTATAAGCCGATAGCCTTTGCTTTCTGTAGAATATCCTACAAAAATGCATGACTGGGTTTTAGATTCCAGCTTATTCCTTTTTTCTTTTGGAATAAGGACATGCGCTTCGCAACCAAAATGCGAAAGATTAACTTTTTTACCTGTCCACGCTTCCTCTGGAATTTGGTTGTTCAGCGCTTGCGTAGGCGATCGGTTTTTCAAATAGATAGCAGTGTTTACTGCTTCTCCCCAATACGCTTTTGGAAGGTTAGCGTCTTGTAGCATAGATCGAGCTTTTTCAATGATTGTTCTGTTTGCGCGTTCTGACACCCCATTCTGTTGTGGAGTGTACGGGATCGTAGTCTGATGAATAATACCATTATCTTTAAAAAAATCAGACATTTTGTTGTTTACGTATTCACGACCGTTATCTGAACGCAGAACTTTTATTTTATTTCCCGTTTGGTTTTCAACTAAGTGTTTGAATTCCAAAAACTTACTAAATACCTCGGCTTTCGATTTTAAAAGATATCCAAAAGTTTTGCGACTAAAGTCATCTGTAAAAGTCAATAAATATAAAGCTCCGCCCCAAGATTGTGTACTCATTGGTCCACATAAGTCCGAATGGATTAATTGGAGAGCGGTGCTTGACTTGTTTTTGGACGATGGGAATGGCTGTTTGGCTAGTTTCCCTTGTAAACATGGTATACAGTTGTCAATGCGGTGATTATTATAATCTATGCCAATAAGTTTATTTTTAAGAATATGCATACTTTTTGTATTTAAATGACCTAAGCGTCTATGCCATAACAACATCGATTCCTTGTTTTGTGATGTGTATGCTTGACAAGGGATGGACGAATCTAGCTTATACATACCTCTACAATTAGATGCAGTGGCCACAACGAAACCAGATACTTTGCATCCATCCTTTTTAAGAATTGACGCGCCTTTAGGCGAAAAAATAACTACAAAACCCTTATTTACTAATTCCATAACAGATAATAAATTTGTAGAGAGATTAGGAATATATAAAACGTCAGAAATTTCAACTAAGTTATCAGATATATTTACATGAACGCTACCTTTACCTTCACTATACATGACTTCTTTATTGGCAACAGTAACTGGTTTACGAAGAGGCGTAAATTCGGTAAACCAATCCTTATAACAACTCATATGGCTCGTGGCTCCTGAGTCAATGAACCAGTCCTGGGATAAAGAAAAGGAATGAGAGTCTGTAAATGAATGAAAGGAAGATAAAAGTGTTAAGTCTGATGTATAATTAGCTCTAGAATCACCGATATCCTTATTAGTATTTTTATATTTATTAAAATTACGGTTCCTGCACTTAGAAATATGGTGACCGGGCTTTTTACAATAGGCACACACAATAGAAGTATTGGAAGAAGTCGCAAGAGCGTTGCTGTCAACCGTAGAATTTTCGTAACGATAGTCTTCTTTCAGCAGTGTGGTCGCAATATAATCCGTTGTTATAGCAGCTCCCGAGTGTTCAATAGCCATCACCATAGGTAAATATTTTTCAGGCAAACCAGCAAGCATAACTACACCGACGAACTCATCTTCAACGGCTTTTCCAATGCCGGCGAGTTTTTGCTGTGTGTTCCGTATGTCATTAATGTAGGCTTCCATATTTGGGTAAGAGTCGAGCTTGGAATTAAACATTCTCTTCAGTAATGACAATCGTCTGCTAAGGCTACTGTCAGCGTACTCCCTTTTAAGAGCTAGCCACGTTTCTTCGGCGGTGCTGCAATTTACTACGATGGGATAAATACTTTCCGAGACGTTTAGACAAATCTTTGACCTTGCCTTTTGATCTCGTCGGTGGAACTCATCTTAAGGTAATTTTTCAACTATCACCGACGGATTTGTAATGTAATCCCATAGGTCTGCATCTGTGAGGATCATCTGCATCGCGAAGCTCCATGAGTTGTAGTTTGTTCTGCCACTTAATTTTGTCACATTATTTGTGTTATTATAACTAACAGTCACACCTTGGGTATTATTTGAATTATCCATATTAAAGCACTCTGGGCCCATAACCTTTAAAAGAAATAAATTAAAATTCAGAGTGCAACGATATAATTGACATATTAGTTCTAGCAACAAAGTAAGTCATAGATCATTCGACTTACATGTTAGGTGTCACATTCAAATAAAAATCTAAACAAAGTAAAGGGGCCAGGGTGTTCTAATTATAAAGCAAACCCATGTAGGTTTAACAACTTTCATCATCATCACCCCTATTTAGGGTCGGCACAGTATGTTCTCTTTCTCCATTCTCTTCTGTTACCTACTCGTCATCTCCACATCTACATCCATCACCTTCATATCACACCTCACACAATCCATCCATCTTTTCAGTGGTCTTCTTCTACTTCATTTCCATCCATCAACATTCATGTCCATAACTTTTTTACTGATATCCATTCATCTCATAACATGTCCATACCAAATTACCAAGCTAAACGGCTCCCATTCATCTTTTCTGTCACTGGCGCCACTTTCAGATTCCCTCTTACGTAATCATTCCTTGTCTTATCCATTTTTGTCACTACGCACATCCATCTCGACATTTAATCATACAAAAAACACACGGAACAATAATAGCGCCTATTTTTAAGGATACCCGGGGGCCTACCGCCTAACTCGATTGCTAAAGCAAAAGCTATAGTTTATGACGTCATGCTGTCATTTCGCACCAAATGTACCTAAACTATTAGCGATAGCTTTGAACGAATGATCACCGACTGATTTTGTATGAATTTGGCACAAAATCCGTGCCGCCTAAAAATTCAGGATGGCTGCTATAGTCTGGATTATTAGCCGTGTGCTGACGGCAAAGCAGAATACAACTGTTACCACCCCCATTTCTCCCGTGGGTGTCAGCCAAGGCGACTAAGGGCAAAGACAACGATGCGTAATGGGTAGCAGCATTGATCTTAACCACCAAGCAATTACTGCAATGTATGTGCCCAATAGTTGGCAATAAGCCCGCCATCTAATACATGGGACCTAACTTAATTGGCGAAAAGTGGGTGTTTGATTCATCTCTGCCCACCCCTTCGGGGATATAGACGTGATTTATGTATGTATGTCAATGTATATCTAAGGAAACGGCTTACACAAATGTAAAAAAGAAACTATTAGCTTCTAAACCACCACACCAGAATTTATTTATCCAAAAGCCACAAGATTACCACTGCCTACATAATAAGTAGTAGCATCCTATCAACTATGTAGAATAGAAATCATATTAGAAAATGATTTCAAAATTGCTGGAGTGAAACACTGCGAAAACGACTTTATGCGAAAGTGACATCCTGAGAAAACGTCGTTTTGCGACAGTGACATTGTGCGAAAATTACGTTCTGCGATAGCGACCAAATTTTTCTCGGCGACGTTTTGCGAAAGCGACGTTCTGCTTCAAGCAAGACCTTTCCAACATCGTAGAGGTAAGCGTACCCAGTTGTCTTGTATAATTGCAGCGTTAATAATTAATTACTCGATAGATAGATGCCTAGGTAAAAGTAAGATGAAACTGGCTCACGCCATTCGCGTTTCCCACGGTCGTGTGTGCACCAGCAAAAGAAGAATACACAGAACGCGCTATTATTAGAGCAATAATGTTATATCCCGTTCACGGATCGCGGAAATTGCAGGTTGGCGACGCGGGGAAGCATTATCATTGGTACTCATACAATACAAGAACGAACTCTCAACTTCATATACATAAATCACGCCTATATCCCCGAAGGGATAGGCAGAGGTGAACTAGGACCCACGTCTCGCATAAGGGCACATATAAGGCGCATATAAATCGCTGTATATTGCTAGGTGGTATAACATAACTTGTACGACACCCACAGGTTAGATGGGGGTGGTGACGATTATGTAAGTCCCAAGTAATACGAGGCAAGCCTATTGCCGTCTATTGGGCACATAAATCGCAGCAAATTACTAGATGGTACTCGCATTAGATAGCCCATGTCGCGTTATTACGACATCCGCGTAATCTGCAGTCTGCACACTGCCGTCACCATACCGCAAATATATCAACAAACTTATGAATACATATCGGTCAACAAACACGAATAGTAGACAAGGCTAAACTTCAAATTCGGTTGAATGGAATTGTGACAAATGACTGCCGCGATCCAGTTGCGGGGTCAAAGATCTCTCCGTGTGGCATACATGTCCGCGTTGTGGTCCGCGCGCCACATAAGGTCAAATTCGTGAGATGGTGACAACAAACGAATGTTAAACGGGCTTTCCCTGCTAAGTGAGTAAGTACCATAAATAGCATTGGAAATCATGTAAAATATTATTGTTAATTGGATTAGGAAATAATACGCGGATGTCAAAGACAAGAACCTACTTCTGACTCACTCTTAGCACTCGTGTAGCAGCAGCAGAAGAAGTAAATTATAACCCGTAGACAAAGTTAAGCCAACACTTTGAGCGACATAAGTGCTTGTACACATAACTGCGAATCGGCGCGATGCGAATTGATGCGGCGAGGTAGATACAGGAAAAGAAACAAAGCAGTATGAAGTTGAAGGAATGTGCGATGCGAATCAATTCGCAAGCTCTTGCGATGCGTCGTACTAGCTCGTAGATTATTAAGATTCGTGCAGTTTTGTGTACAAGCCCTCAGTCGGAACGTTGCCGTTCTAATCTGTGAGGGTCTCTTGGGTGTATAATAAATATTATATTACATACATATTATTCTTAGCATTATTTAATAAGACCCATCAACATAACCAGCCACAGAGCGTCTGCGAGATCGTGCTTAATTCAAAGTAAAAGTAGGTTCAAGTGCGCGAAGCAAGCAGTAACGAGCTACTTGCTCGCATAGTCATTTCGCGAAACGCTCACGGCCGCGGCCCACATAAAAAAATTTAATATCTGTTTAACTAGTGGCCGCCCGCGGCTTCACTCGCGTTAATGTCGGTTGTTATTATACCCTTTAGCCTTCCTCAATAAATATACTATCCAACACAAAAAGAATTGTTCAATTTGAACCAGTAGTTTCTGAGATTAGCGCGTTTAACCAACCATACAAACAAACAAACTCTTCAGCTTTATAATATTAGTATAGATAACTCATTATGTATTTGCGGCCCAGACGTTGGCTGCGAGGTTTTTATCATCGACCGACTGACGGAGCACTTTCGATTCGGCTCTGGTGGCCGAATTTGAGATATCCAGTTACGGTACTTGTAGTCAACCAACAGTACGTGAAACTACCGCAAAATGTTATCTCAATCGACTTTGCGCTTTACTTTTAACTAGTTTAGGTTGGCAATCGATTGAAGAAATTTGATGGTTTTGGGTAGTCTTGAAGTGTCGTCGACCGTACGTCGGATAGTCAGCTAATCACGTAATGTCGCATAAGACATTGTTTCTCATTAAAATATCATGATCTGTTTCATGTGTATTAAATACAATGTAGGTAGGTACGTACTGCGAATTGGCCTTAATATTACACGCAAAAATAACACTTTGTAATAATTCACGCCACATTAACCATGAAGTTATAACTATTAATTGAATAAATAGCCTTCAAGGTTTAGGTGTAACATGATAACAATCTAAGCTCATCATAACTTTTTGGTTGAAAAATAAAATGTACTACGTTTACGAACCGCCAACCAGACAGCCAGTAACTTTAATCTAATTTAAAATATGATTAATTTAGGGGCATTAACACTCAAGTTTCGCCAATTATATATATATATATATATATATATATATATATATATATATATATATATGTCCCATTGTCCCATGTAATAAGAGGGCTAGCCCATTGCCATCTATCACACGTAAATCACATTATACTCCTAACCCCCGAATACAGAAACGCTATTCAAAGTTTGACTCCTGCTTAACATTTAAGTATTGTCAAAATTGACGTTTTTCCATACGAATTCTGACAGGTAATGTCCATTTAACTTTTTAAGCAGTCCCCTAAATTTGAGTAGCGTTTCTGTATTCGGGGGTTAGTGATATAAAAGATCGCTGCTGCCCATGTACTCATAGCTGTCTTTTTACCCTTAGTCGCCTTGTAAGACACCCGCGGAATAGAAAGGGTATGATGACAATGGTATTCTGCTCTGCCATCACACCACACGGCTAAATGAAATACATTATTTTTATACACTTGCATACATACAAAAAGAATGTATTGTTGTTAGCTTAGGCAGTGACAGTGAGTGAGTAAGCGATCCGGTTCGAACTGGATACAGTCGAGCGGCGCCCGCGCAGGCATAGCACTCGATGCACTATCTATTGCAACTTCAACGTGGCGAAACGCCAACGACGAACTTGGAAAAGACAAGGTTTTAGCGAAAACGGAGTTTGGATTGCGTCTCGTATTACAATAAAGGTGTTTGTTAATTCGCCATAAATAAATAAAAAACTATGAGAAATGTGTGGTAGCACCACCATCTATAATTTTATAGCCCCCGCCATCTTTGGACGTCAATCAATCGGACGGATAATCAAAGTTTATTTTGTTAATGTTGTATTTTTATCTCCCACATATACGTGACTAAAATTTAATAAACCAAAGTCATTATCTTATTTAAACATATGATATTAGAATCGATTGGAACGGTATTGACTGAGTGCAAAATTTTAAAAGGCAGTCTGACATCACTGTCCGTTAGATTGGTAATACCTATGTCATATTGCACAATAATATTACTTCCAATTCCAAACCTATATTTCACTAAGGACACAAATTAAGTTTAAATATGAATGCCATTTCATTTATAATAATGTTTGCATTATTAAATTTAATAACATTAACTGCCGCACTCGGAGACGTCAAATGTCGTTAATGAGTACTTAACGTCAAAAAATGACAATTCAAAACTAGTCGCTATTCTTGCCGGGTGTATGGTCTAGATTTGAATGAAAATTTTTGACATTAAATACTCAGTAAAGATAATGGACGTCTCTGAGTGCGGCAGTAAGTTTTTAGTTCATAGTGACATCATTAATTGGTAATATAAACCAAAGATATCGATTCTCTATATTTCCGGGAAATCGAGATGCGTTCTGACTTTAGGATAACAGATTTCAGATGAATCAAACTTGATTAATTCGTTTTGTGATTGAGTAAACAAACATGCTGCTTAACGTTATTAGATCATCTGAACTAATCTACTGTACAAAATAATGTCAGTAAATCAAATGTAAAAACTAAAAAAAACCTTTGTTGTGTTCTTGACAGCGTTACGCTTATCAAATACGTTTTTCAATTATTAGAGCGGCCACAAGACTCAAATTTGAGAGCAGAACCATTCCGGTATGGTACGACCGAGGAGTGTGGCCGCCGATGACATCAGTAGACGGAACCACTCTGCCTCCTACACGCCACCCACAGCGGAGCCTTGCAAAACCCTCTTCTTATTTAGACGGCCTACAACAATTGTACGGGTAGCGAGATCGAAAGTTATACCACAATAGGCTCTAGCCGTTATGCAACAGAGGCTAGCGTTACAATAAACCGCACTAGTGACTAGCTGGCGCACTCAGAGACATCAATTAACTTTAATGAGTACTTAATGTCAAAAAAAAAACATTTATATCTAGACCGGGCAAGAATAACGACTCGAGTTTTTAATCGTCATTTTTTTACATTAAGCACTCATTAACGGTAATTGACATCTCTGAGTGGGGCAGTAAGAGAACTAAGGTTTGAAGTAGACGGGCAGGATAGGACACGGGCTTTTCCGTAGTTCGCCTATTTGGTAAAATAATTTTGGCACAAGGTGTTCAAGTTCGACTGTTTTTCTTGTTGTGTTACGGTGTCATTTTAAAGCCGTGTGTATAAATACTGTTGACGACATTATAATTTTACGAAATTATAAAACAATGGTAATGATAAAACAAATAATACAGCAATAGAATCGTATGTTAATTAACAAGACGTTTTATCACACAGATGTTAGTTAATAAATATTCAAGAAAATACCTAATGATTGGGTTTGTAATAGTCCTGACAACCAGTAATGCTTTGACTAGGTAATGATATTTGACTAAAACCTCTTAGGGCCATTTTAATCCTATTTTAATTTATAAAGTGGATGAATACGTAAGATATAAGCTGAATAATAAAATATGTCTGATTGTTTCTTTTATAGAAATGGAGCGCGCTAACATCGAATTTAAAAGAGTTATAGCATTTTCTTCAGCAAGGCGAATTCTTATAGCATGACGATTGAAGTCTTAAGCGCGAATAAGTAATTTATAAAAAAGATGGGAAAGACTTTAAAATGTAGGCAAGTATTTTGGCAATTTATTTATAAGATTTTTTTATATGTCCAGTAATCTTTGAATTGCTATTTCTAGAGAATATAAATAATTGTGTGCGTGTGAATTGGTTAACGAGATGAGAAACGATGATTCAACACCACTCACTAAATAGAACGACTATGTTGGACAAAGCGATAATTGTTCTGCAAACGGCTTCGACCAATTGAAAGTGTCGTCGAACTTCAGCGGGTTACAATATCCGGAAAAATCACATTGAATAATATAGACTGGGTCTGGTATAGTTTAGGTACTATAGGTAATACTGGTGGAGGATTCGGTGTCAGTTTGCAAACATGTTTTTGTAATACAAAATTGAATCATAGGGGACCCAAGTTTAGTAGGTGTGCAGAAACACCTGTGAATCAGATTAAATATAGCTTATTAATAATATCCAATTCCGACCACAGACAATTTGGCATTTGAACAATGAGGTGGTTAAGGAAAAGATTTAATCCAACTGTAGCAGATACAAGTATCCCCCGGTTTTTGTTGGGTTGGTCCTATTGACTAGGTAACAAACAAACAAAAATGGTAATTTATGCCATTGTCACCACCCCTGCTTCTTTCGTACAAGGTTATACTTACTAAGAGTTAAAATATAATGAAATGAGCAATCCTTGTGTACCATTAAGCAAATTGTGCGGTGAATAGCATTAGGCTTTTACATTTACATGGAAGCTGAAATAAGCTGGCGAAACACGGGTGTTATCTGCTTACCCTTTTGGGGATAAGGGTAAAGGCCCTTTGGGGAAGAATAGTGTGATATAGTACGCAACAACAAGCACGGACGCTTTCATTATACTATGTTTAGTTCAAATTACAAGAAAAAAAATTCAAAAACAAATTTCTCACCTACAACGCGGACCCAAGTCAGGAAAAATATATCTATCAGACATTTGGCTATTTGGTGGAGCCACTTTGTAAACAGGCCATTTACTGGCATGGTTTACAAAATAATAAATAACATGCCACTGGCGACATATAGGCAAACCGGCAAGGTTAATCGCCAGTCTCTGTACCAGCATGGAGGCGTAGGCGGTGTGTGTTTTTGTTGCGGATATAAATTTTAGGTGATCTGTTGCCGTGTTACTGGGATAAAGTACAAACAAAGAATTGAATAAGAACACACGTAGGTATAATCTATCCTGGAGTAAGCAGTTAAAGCGCTAGTGGATGGAAACTATAGGTACAGAGGAAGTAATCATAGAATTTAAGTGTGACCCCAGTGAGCGTTTTAAGATATTGAGTGTATGTTTCGTTGTTGAACGTACGTATATCTTACGCATCATAATAATTAATTAACCGCAAAATTCATAACGGGTTTAGAAAAGCAATAATAATCTGCAAATTTTAATTTAACATTTAACAAGATTAAATTTATGCGTCTTACTTTAAGCAAGTAGGTACTACTTATACTGCCGCACTCAGAGACGTCAAATAACGTTAATGAGTACTTAACGTCAAAAAATTACAATTCAAAACTAGTCGTTATTCTTGCCGTGTCTATGGTCTAGATTTGAATGAAAAATTTTGACATTAAATACTCATTAAAGTTAATTGACGTCTCTGAGTGCGGCAGTTAGATTTCTATATTATCTAGGCATAGATACTACGGTTTAGTTGATAATAGAACATGAATAATTAAATAATATTTGGAAAGCAAACCGAAATGAGGCCGGAACAAATGTAACAAGGCATGGTCTGGTTTATTTTGCCTTTCAATGGAGGTAGATATCGAAACGACCATTATCACCCTGAAACATGACCTGAATTTTCGTTATTGATTTACAATTGTGGTAAAAGCTTGAAACCAACAATCACATTTCACAATAGACGGGTAGGTACCTATCAATTTTATCGACAAATCTGAAAGTGATAGCTAAAGCGAACGTTCAGTACCTCAGTAAAGTAAAATTAACATTTTCAAAAATTAAATTCTTCTACTGGGCCAGTTAATCATCTCAGTATTTCTTTTAGGTGGTGTACTAGGAAAGTTCCCGTCCTCGTTATTTTTACCAAAAATCGCTTTGAGAGAGATTTAAATAGAACATTACTTAAAGCAAAGAGGTATCCATGTAAGTATATATTATTACTCATGTCAGCATTGATCAGCCTCCTACCGCACTCAGAGACGTCAATTAACGTTAATTAATAATTAATGACAATTAAGTACTAATTAACAAACTACTCGCTATTCTTGCCGGGTACTCATTAAAGTTAATTGACGTCTCTGAGTAAGTACGGCAGTTAATGTACTTCTGGACAACGCGGTCCAGTGTCAGTGGCTGAGTGTCAAAGACTGTTGATGTTCTGGTTATTATGCTAGACACGGAACCTTTAAAATATGAATGTAACCGCGATTACGCTTCACGTGCCTTCCGAAGCACGGTATACTCTTAAATACCCAACTCCATTCAAAATACCTCCTCAATCACTCATAACGGCCGCAAAGCAGACCATAACGTTGATGACATCAGACGAGAAATCGAAAGTAGGTTTTCGTTCGTTTCAGTCTTAATTGTTGTTGCTTTTGACAAAAGCTACTTTATTGTTTGGGACATTATTATTTAGTTTGTTGCGTTGCGTGCGTTACGTCAGCAAAGTCATTAGTAGTGGCTGCACTGAAAATTTCGGAACACTTCGCAAACTGACCGCAAAGACTGACATAATACACCATCCCCAGTTATTTAAAGAGATTTGGCAATTTCAGAAATGGCAAAAATAATACACAGTCAGTGAGTTGCTGAAAGCATTCCTTAAAAGTAGCATTAGTTAATTAGTCATTAGTGCTAATGTTTTCATTGCATTTAAAGACGATGTACCAACATTATCAGCTCCAGTCCTTTAGTTACAGAGCAACTGATGGCGACATTAAAGAGTGCTGCCAACAACAGGTTAAGATATTCGAGGAAAAAGAGCGAATGGTTGCGTTTCGTTAAATTTATTTAATAGTAGATTTTCCATCAAGTGCACAAAACGAATCATTTTTGTCCGAGACTTTTAGCAGCCCGAGCCGAAGGCGAGGGCTGATAGTAATGTCGAGGATAAAAATGGTTTTGTGGACGAGGTAGAAACTCTGCTTTTCACTTCGATTGCGAGGAAATAATACAGTAGTTTATCATAACATTTCATAAAATTCAAACTAAAATTAGTACAATTTTGAATACTGAAAGAAATTGTTTTTCCCATTGGTATTAGGCTTGGGCTGCAGACCTATACAGCCAAGTATTAAATTAATTTTGAAATAATAATTTTCTTAAGTTAATTTTATAACCTACCGTACCTACTTAAATTAAAATTATGTCTTAAAAAACGTATTAGGCAAATAAATTTAAGTAAATAATAAAGTAACAAATTCTATCTCTGAATTTCTTATTGTGTTTGGCTGCATTGCTCACTTTCTTTGCCTTAATAGAGACACATTTATGAGTAGATACGTTAATGCTCTAGAGCACAAAAATCGATTTTGTGCAGCCTATATCCTGCACAAATAAGCACTTTCAGAGCATGAGAAGTGAAAAATATTTTTGTTTTACGTCTGTCAAATCAATGAACATATAACGCAACCGTCATTATTTGTACTCTGTGGTCTGTGACATTTCGCGGTTCCCTAGCGTTTAGCGTGGTAGTTTTGAATTTTGTTTAATTTGTTTAATTGCGACATTTTTGAAATCAAACTGTCGCAAAAACAAACACGAAAACGTGGAGCAAACTACACCCAAGAGGAAAAGGCAATACTGCTGGACCTCATCATGCAGTAAGTACTTAAGCTTTGATATAAATTTTAGAGCAAACATTGAACATTGTCTTTAATTTTAATGCCTAGGGGTATTCCTATGCATAAGGTCTACCATGCTGGCCTGGGGGCGAAAAAATAACTTAGAATTGGCCAGTCCCGCCCGACTCATCCCATGGCTGTCGTAAGAGTCGACTAAGAAAGATTGCCCGGTGTAGACCAATAAGCACCTTGGGGCAACCGAATGGTGGAGGGCAAACCACCAACAACAGCATACCCGCAATTATTAAGTTGTTACTTAGCTAACTAAACATAAACAATTTTTTTTTTATATAAGGATATTGTAGAAAATAAAAGAACGGGTGGTATTATCACACAGAAGAAAAAGGATGCTTGGAGCGCTATTACATTAAAATATAATAGCAACGCCAGTAGTGGTCCCAGAGATGTTGAGCAGCTGAAAGCGTTATATGATAATATGAAGCAAAAATCTCGCAAACAAAACAGTGAAAAAAATGTAAGCTATTTTTAATTCAGTAGTATCATACCTACCTAGTATTTATTGTAAGTTTGCAAGAAATAATATTATTACAAAGATTTTGGGGTTTGAAAAAGAATTTCGAAAAATTATGTTCTTGAGGCGGGAATCGAACCCGCGTCCGCTGCTATCCGGGCAGGCAAAATCTTTGTACTAATTTTTCTAACATTTATATAATGTTAAAATTAAAATCGAATAATAATATTATTACTCAATTATTTCTACAGATATTAGCATATATTCAGGCTACAGAAATGGAAGTTGTGGCTAAGGAAGATGTAACACAAGCATTAATCAACAGAAAAGAAGGCAAGGTAACATGCATCGAATAATGAAATTTTACAAATAATAATACCTACTTCATTGACCGTAATTATACTAATATCAGTATTATTTAGTTCGAAATGAAAACCACTGGTGGTGTCTCCTGGAAATCAAACACTACAGATACTGATACAAAAATTCTTACAATAATTCAGACACAAACAGAACTACTAAGCAATGATAGAGCTGCAAGTTTTTTTAACGGTTTGTATAATATTTATATATTTTGTATTATGTACTTATTTTCTAATAGCTTTGAATTCAACATTATTTGAATAGGTGTATAAAGAAACTTTATAATTGAATAATTTGTGATTGTATGTATTATAATCAAAAACTGTTTTTTCTGTTCTAGAATTAACCATAGGGCCTGGCAGTCTAAAGAAACCAGCACATAGTAAAATTATACATCATAGAAATGGTAAGCAAATAGTTAATTTTTTATTTATTGTTTATTTATTGCCAAGTTCCCTGGAGTTCTAATCATATAAACTACTATTTTTGTTTCAGTGATGAAAAGAAAGCTAATAAAACCATCATCTGCACATCAATTAAAGAAATTATATTTTAAGAAAAAATGTCAAAATGCTGATTTGGAGAGGAAAAAGCTCATGCTAGATATTTTACATATTAAAAAAGAGCATGAACTTCGAATGCATATTTTAAATAAGAAAATGAGTACAGACAAAGACTGAAGACTTTATTCATTTTTATATATAAATATGAAGTTATGTTCTTTTAACCCTGCCCTGTTCCCAGTCTATCTGAGGTCGGTGCAGTATGTTTCCTCTTCCATTCATATCAGTCAGACGTCATCAAGTCATCCACTCCCTTTTGATTCATATCATCCTTCACACTGTCAAAGTGCTAGTAATCAATGAATGTATAGAAAAGAGACAGTACGGACTATGTCGAGAGACCAATGAACGGAGAGAGTGATTGGATTGACAACATTCCAATCCATACTGCTCAAGGTTTTGGCTAAGGTTTTACAGCCGGCCGCCTGCCTGACACCAGCCCTCTTTGGGTATGCTGTTGTTGGTGGTTTGCCCTCCACCATTCGGGTGCCCCAAGGCGCTTATTGGTCTACACCGGGCAATCACCCTTAGTCGGGGCTGGCCTATTCTACGTTATTTATTCGCTCCCAGGCCTAGAAATATGAAGTTATGTTACAATAATTAAATATAACCTTTTATTTAATTATAAACTTTTATTTGAAGGAAATACTACAAACTTATTTACCTCTGGAAGAATGAAGATAAGTAATATAAAGTCGTCGTATCATCAACCCAATGGATCTCTGACCTACCGAAAAACTTTGTTGTTTTATTAGCAGTTCAATAAAATGTTCTGTGGTGGGACAGGAATCACTCTATCTGGTATTCTACGATTGAAAGAGACTTATATTAAAAAACCCGCAGGTAGTCATTAAAAATTATGACATCCAGCTGTCAAAATAAAAGTCCTTTAACACCCATTTGGTGTTAGTGTGCGGGCCAGATAAGTCCGCGCGTGATCAAAATTGGAACTAAAATTTCGTCTCCTATTTTGTTTGTCTAGGAGTGTCAATGTTAGCGAGCAGCGCCACCCCTTGCGCGCGGACTTATCTGGCCCGCACTCTAATGACGTTTTGTGCAATGCAAAATAAAGCTAATGACATTTCATTAGCTAAATATAAAGGAGCATTAAAATCGTTGCTAATTTCAGATTTGTGCTACAAGTTGAGGATTGTAAGAAGTCATTAAAATTTAAAATCTGTTTCTGCAACCGGGTGAGTAAGTGTTAAATAATACCTGGGTATTATATTTAGGGTCTGTTTCACAATCGACAAGTAAGTTCGAAGTAGCTTACTACGCAGTTCAATTGACATATATTTCATATCAACTGTCAAATGATCTGCGAAGTAAGCTACTTCGAACGTACTTATCGATTGTGAAACAGGCCCTTAATATATTTTTGTCAATATGCCGGAGAAAGGTTTAAAATCTAAACTACATAGTCCAATCTACAGAGAGGCGAAACTTTAGATCTAATTAATTAATTCCAGCGGTTTCGCCTATCGCTAATTAGAGAGTTAACCGCTTGAGGACGGCGCCCACGACTCTATACCGCATAGACAGACCTCTGGCTTGTTGGTAGACCGTATTCATTGCTCTCGGCTCTCGAGTCTCAACTCAATAAAGAATAAATGCTGAACCCGTATTCTGTCTGGCATTCGGTTGAATTTTATTTTCTCGAGCACATTGACTTCATTGAATTCTCTACAGCAAGCATCTCCCGGGAGAGTCCCCTGTAGAGCCTTGCAGGGCACTATGAATCGGAGTGGGGAGCGGTAGGCCTAAGGGTGCCTATAAAGGCGCGACTTTAACTCAGGTGGCCGTGTAGTGGAAGGACATACGGTCGGAAATTAAAATTTATTTATGAGACACCAAGCTACATTATCGATACAGACAGGTAGCAAAAAAAACTCTCTCTCACACAAATCACATCATATCACATCGTAATAACAGATATGACTTTAAAGGTGAATACAGAAGTTATTGATAGCAAAATTAAAATCACAATAAATGAGAATAATTGTTAGTTAAGTGTAAAAATTTATAACAACGAACTATTAAGTAGAAGAAATACTTAAGAAATACATAATATTCATAACAACGACAATATTAATCACATTAAAATTTGATAGAATATTATGTCAACTATTTGTTGGCACGAGAGAATTCAAAATGTTAATCTACTTAGAAAGCCAACTGTACGTATTGGGTACTAAAAATGAAGAATACGCCATTGTATATTAAGTTTCATACAGAAGACCACAATTTTTCCCAGTCCATTGTTTCCAAAAGAAAGGACGTGGGTAGTTGAGAAAAAATATCTTTAAAATATGTACTTCAAAACAAAAGACTGCACTCATATTAACTGTAGCTCCACGCTCTCGTCAGTTAGTCTACACGTTAAGGTAACAACGGAGACACAACGCAAGTGAAAGTTATTGTTGGCAACGCGCAATTGGCTCAACAAATAAAATTGCTAGTACAGTAATACGATATAGCACGACCTACGCCAAATTCAATAGTGTGCGAGAGACGTTGGGTTTAGTCTGGCCGACTCATGTCATCTAAACTAATATTCTAAAGCTGAAGAGTTTGTTTGTTTGTATAGTTAAACGCGCTATGCTCAGGAACTACTGACTCAAAGTTAAATTCGAGGAAGGCTATAGGCTATATAATAACTGACATTAACGCGAGCGAAGCCGCGAGCGTCCACTAGTACAACAATAAATGTCGGCTGTTTATCCCCGAAAGAGAAGGCAGGGGTAGACAGGTTACATAAGGAAGGGAGTTCACTCCCTTCTTCCTCAAATCGTTTCTTCGGGGTTCCTCTTATTCTAATATACAAATAAACCTTAAAAAGAAAACGGTCGTGTCTATAAAACATGCACGAGTTTTTAGACCGACAAATTAGCATTGTATGTCAGTGGTACTTTGATTCGTAAGTAAACTCAAGCACCGCATAAAAAATATCGAATCTTTGAATTTTTTTAATATAATATGTATTTATTCATTTCTTATTGATGTGCAACTTTTTCTAGAGCCAATTGGTCAGAAGAAAGTCAGAAAACAACCACTCTTAGTTGACTTTTACGACACCCCTGGAGTGAGTCGGGGCTGGCACATTGCACGTTATTTCTTCGCTCCCAGACCGACATGGTAGGAAGTTACCATTCATAATATTTATCAAAGGGGTCTGCGGTCAATATCTCTCTTTAGGTCTCTCTCTAATTTCAGTACTCTGTGAAAACCTTACATTACACATTTAATATAGAAAAAATTCGTGTGGCAGTGTTTGTTATCGAATTCCTCCGAAACGGCTGGAACGATTTTTATGATTTTTAATATGTACGGGACTAACGGCTCAATGTGCAACGACGATGCACGGAGGAACTCCAGACAATATATTTTTGGTTACCCATTCAATGACCGGCTTTAGCGAATCTTACTTAGTTTAAGCAATCGCAGGCCGAGCGCGTTAAGTCTGCGTTTGTGTAAACTAAGCCAACTAGGTATTGAGGTCCACAATAAATACACTTCAAAACTTCAAAGTTTGTTACTGCCCGGGGAGCGAAAAACTTCAAATTTGGCAGGTCTGAGTTGTCTAATTTTATACCCCTAGCTAGGCGATAAGGGTAAAACAACATTTACCGGATCAGCTAGTAATTAATAGGTATATCTATCTCTTTTCTTAGCTATAACATAAATTGGTGTCAAGTTATTAATATTCAAATAGCATTCATATATCGAACACATTCTATGGCGAGGTTTAGAGCGGCGGCGGCGGGCGCCCCACTACGAGGGAAGCCGCTCGCTGCGGTGACTCACGCGTTTAATGACCGGCGCAGGCGCACTGGATACTTTTATCACTTCTATTCTATCGGTACTATGCGAAGCGAAAGGAAAACTATAATGGAATATAAGATGTCGAAGTCGAAACATTCTAGGTAAATAGGTGCTGGTCGTGCCGTCTGGAATTTGTTTTGAACATACATATTAATAAAAAAAATTTTTTTTTGTAGTTTGGAGATCCTTGAGATCCTTGGGGGAGGCCTATGCCCAACAGTGGTCTTTCGGCTGAATTATTGAACATATTATTATTAAATGTTTTTAAAATAATCTAACAAATTATTTTGTTAATTAAAATGTTTCGAGTTCATGTATGAAAATATATTGTTATTCTGATTTTTAAGCGAACATTAATAAATGTTAGAAAAAAATCTTATAAAGATAGGTACATAATTAATTATTGTTAGAAAGTTCGAAAATTTGTAGTACTGATTTCTTTGTATGAATGAAATATTGTTCGGTCAAAGTATTTTTAACAGCTCCAAGACCTGCACGCTCTTACGGGCTCTTTAAAAATGACACACGGTACTCATTCAGAACTGAAAAACGGAAACATGCTAGCCACTTTAGACGCATGCATGTAATAGGGAGTCCAACCTGGCTAGCCTGACCACCGAAACACAGTATGATATAGACATATATCGCTTTAAACTGTCAAAAATCCATTGTTTTTTGACAGTTCAAAGCGATAAATGGTGTTTCGATGGTCATGCTAGCCGGGCAAGCTGTGACAAGGGCCACTCCGATGGCGGCGTAGCGGTGATCGATGACGCAACCTTGGCCGCGAACCTCGTGGGCGCTCAAGACCAGGAAGCGGTCGACGCACGAACGGAGTCGAACTCGAAACACGAGATCGCCATGTATTTAGGTTGTTCGTTCGTAAGCTTAATTACTTTTACTAGTCAAAAGAATTAAGTAACTTTGGATCATCTTCTCACTGCCTATCCGTCTATCCGGGGTAGACGCAGTATGTTTCCTCTTCCATTCGATATCAGATTCGTTCATAAGATATTCGGTCACATTCGTAATATCTGTCCGATATATTATTATATCTAATATATTATCCATCAGATATTACGCAGAAAGATAATTCGGAAAGGTTCTAGTGATTGCTAGTTCACCTCTGCCTACCCTGTCGGGGATATATAGGTAGGCATGTTTTATGTATGTCTGTATGTATTCTAGTGATTGTAGTGATCAATGAATGTATAGAATAAAGAGAAAGAAAGGATGTCTCGAGAGACCATCGAACGGAGAGTGATTGGGATGACAACATTCCAATCCATACTAAGGTTTTGGCTTAGGTTTTACAGCCGGCCGCATGCCTGACACCATCCTCCTCCTCTATGGATATGATGGTTTGCCCTCCCACCATTTGGGTGCCCACCATAAGGTGCTTATTGGTCTACACCGGGAATTCTCCCTTGGTCGACTTTTACAAACCCCTGGAATGGTCGGGGCTGGCACATTCTACGTAATTTTTTCACTCCCTGACCAGCATGGGGGACGCGTCAGTTTATACATTATGAATCTGATGGACAAACAAAATTAATCGAGATTTCAGTAAAGCTTTCGAAAAATACTAGTCAAAAAAATAGTTGGTTAAATAAATGCTTCTTAGACGACACATTAACATTTAAAATTCACATAAACCGCGTGGACCGCGGCTGGCTGCCGGTTTTGCCGCTCGCCGTATATGGTTCTACACGCAGCAAGGTCGGATGCCTTCCTCATAGGCACAAAACGGCTATATTCAAGCCCGTGATATAATGTTTAAAGTATAAATATAATTGTTAATTTAATTATAAATAACATTCTGCAATCATCAAAATATTAGATGACCTGTCTAAATTTTGACACGAGACCTTAATCATCAGCATCACCAGCCCTTTAATGACCCCACTGCTGGGGCGCAGGCCTTCCCTATGAATGGAAGAATATAGGGAGATCTTAATGCTGGACACGTTTGTTATGATGAAAGGATGATGATGACATGATGATTAAATATTATTACAGTTAATTTTGCATATCAAGAAACTCCCTATATGGTGATACTGCAATCTAAAAGTGTTAACACATTTTAACAGAATGAGACAATGTAATGCTTTATTTAAATTATTAAAAGACTTATATAAGTAGTTTATATGAATAAATATTATAATACAATAGGTAATACCAAAAAACTTTATATTTCAGACCTGTGCTCCAACTGATGGTTTTAATCTGAAGAGCTAGTGATAATAGGTAGGTAAGTACAAAGAATTTTATAAATGGTTAAGGTTTTAGAATAAAGGTTTCCTGGAACATTTATAGGTAACTCATTTAAAACAAAACTGGACTCCAAAATGACATAAATTATTGGGTTATAAAAATATGAGATTGAGATTAGTTTGGAAATTAAAGAATATCAAAGTATTGCATTTTTGTTTATGTTTTGAATTAAAGAAGTATTTTAATGTAAAAGCCAGGGTTGAAAAGTGGTATCTTTTTTGTGGAAAATCCTTAATTGGTGTTATAAAGGTCTTATTCATATTTTTCATTATATTATAGATTATTACAAAAAATGTTGTAATGGTAATGTTTTTTTTAAAGATGACCAGAACTTGTTTTATTGTTACTTGTATGTTTCACTATCTTTACGTAAGCTTAATTTACAAAATAAATTCCGATGAAAACTCTTCCAACATTCCAGTCAAGAGCAGCACTTGGGACTTGTGACCCAAGTACTTAAAGGTTATAAAAGTACAATTATACTAAAAATTAGGGTTTCATATTAGACCTTGCAGTCAAGTTGTTTGAAAAAAGAGGCAACAATTGCAAATGGAAAACTTGTACTTGTCATAGGAGACAAGAATGAGTGCTTAAAAAAGATTTAACACCAGAAGTCAACAGACAAAAAGGAACGGGAAGGCATAGCTAAGTGAATGTTTAATAATTCAATTTAAAATATATTAAAAAATCCAGGGCAAGAGTACCTAGAACTGATGAGCTGTATGCTCATAAGGACTATAAGAAGACTAGATAAAGTGTAGAAGTACTAAGGCTCATATTCTGAAACGACACTTGAACGTGAATCACTTTTAAAACTAAGATTAACATGGACCCATTATTCTAGAACAATATTTAAGTATCAATTCATTGATTTCTGTTTACGATTATTCTGAATCGCCACTTGGACAACAATCGATAGGTATTTAAATCAAGATTTAAGCTATGATCACACCAAACATCTTATTGCCACGCTTGAGTAGAGTTATTATGATTTAGTGCTACACCTTTTCGCATTTTATGGGTAGAATAGGGATGTTCCAACTTAATTTAATTTGAATCTAAATTTACGTAAGCCAAGCTAGCCGATAGGATAGCCGTTTTAGAATAAAACTAAAATTTTAGTAGCGATTCTATATTTAAACAATAATCACTTGAATTCAAATTAAACTACACTTGAGTGCCGTTTCTGAATACGGGCCTAAGAATTTTAACAAGTGAAAAGATATAATGTATCAATGAATGTATTAAGTCTTAAAAATACATTAACAATTGAGAATAATATAATAGAGAATAAATGTCTTCGCTGGTGATAAAAATAACATTAAACTAGCTACTAGTATTATTTATTAGATGCGAGGCAACATTTACCAACTGATTGTAAGTGTGTATTAAATAAATATGTGCAGAAGTAAAGGTAAAATTAAAATGTTCAGAAACGAATAATACCTATAAAACAACAAAAATGGTATCTAAATTTTTTTATAGTAGCAATTATTTGATTTCACTTGTTAAAATAAATGTTAAGGTCTGTTAAAATCAGTGAGAGTAAGATAAATTAAGTACTTGTAGTTATATATTTGAATTAGCCTGCTTCAGTCACTCACAGTATCCAAACTACAGGAATCAAATAAGTTTTTTAATAATATACCTAATCTCCATGTGTTAGCCCTGATCATCCCAAAATAGTAATTTTATTCCAGAATATATTATAGTTGTGGGATTACAGAAGTAAAGTAATGACCAAAATTATTATTTGGGTTTGTCTTTGCAACCAATGTGTTAAATGACAATCTGCACATTTCTTAATAATCTAGTGATTGATGTTATTGACTTAAAATATGAATAACTTAATATGTAAAAATGTAAATTTCATTTAATGCAGTCTGTGTGCCTGTTTATCTAATATACTATTTCAATTGGAATCCATGCACCATATTTACAGTAAATAATATTTACCCCTTTATCTTTGGTTTATTTGAATTCCATTTAAAACGTACTAATAGACATAAGTAATTAACACAAAATAAATATAAAATTAAACGAGGTGTCTACTTTTTCCTATGAATATTTTACGTAAAAGATCGAATACACAGCAGGAACTACGCTAAAAATTCGATGATTTGTCAGGCTGATTCAGACATTTCTATGTATCGATATGAATCATTTAACCAAAAACAAACCAAGACAGATGGTTTATACTTTTATTTAGTGAAAATATTAAAATTATTGTAGATATACACTAAATATAAGTCCTACCAATTTGAATTTTTATTTCTATCTAAATCGTACTTACCATCTGTTCTTTTTATGTTGATGTTGATCCCAGACTGGATCTTCACGCTGTCATCCATTTTAGCACTTATTTGGGCACCACATACACTCTAGAACATTATTCCACAATAAGCGTTATTTCAATAGAAGTCTAACACATAGCAAATTACTCATGAAAACCGGTGAAAATTACAAAATAAATTTCTAGACTCGGATTGACAGTTATACCGAGCTAGCTACACACTTCAGACTGGAACGTTTGAAATTTGTTCACTACACAGTCAAATCAATCACCACTTAAACACTTTTTAAAGAATGAAAGTGAAATGTTATTCAAACGCACTTTTTTATAAAACTTTAATCATTATTTAACAAAAAATATTTTAAATTATTTCGGTTAAAATCCGAATGGGTAATAATCAGGAACACTGCATCGAAATTTTTTTTTTGTATTGCCATATCATAAACTACACTCCACGAACTCGTAGAAATTATTGCCATTTGTAATTTTTTTTATTAGAAAGATTTTAACTTTATTTTAATTTAAGTTAATAATAATTAAATTATATTAAAAATATTATATTTATATAAAAAAAAAATAATTTAATTAAACTTACACATTTTTAAAAAAACATAAAACCTAAATTAGGACTTATAATATCGTCACAAATCATAGTATTAAAATTTAAATGAATAAATACCTACAAAGAATTCTAAAGAAATTTTTACAATACCTATTAGGTTTAAATAATTAATCGAAAGTATTTATTCACTATTTTTTATTAATACATCACTAGCCGTCGTCTATCTATAACTCAGAGTAAATAGGACTATTTACTCCGAGATCTATAACCATTTGTTGTTATTTTAATTGTCTGACTTTTATTAAAAGCAACGAAATCTAGCCCATACAGCCATAACTTTGGTTTTATTATTTTTTAATTTTACGTTAAAATATGGGTGTTATAGGTGTTATACCTACTGTAATTAATGATGGCAACGAGTTGAGGTGGTGAAAACAGATATAAAAATCTCAACGTCAAACATACCACAACAATTTAATTTTATAATTCCATACGCGAGAATGGTATTCAATGATTGAACATAAAAATGCGTTTAAATGTGCGACACCCATATTTTAACGTAAAATTAAATTATTATTCATTTCACTCACCCATTATAATACAGAATAAATATACTAAAGACATGGATGTACGGGCGAGACCTTTTGCCTTCTCTAAAAATACAGGGAGAATTATAAAAAAACGAAGAGTGTTTGGCGCGTTTCGTATTCGGTCAGATTTTTTTCGATAATTCTAAAATTGGTTCAGAGTGGATTTTGGGCAGTGAAAGTGGTGTTATTATGATACACCAGCATCCGTGTTGATGTGCAATTATGCAGAATCTTTGAAAATAAGTCTTGTGATGTGTTTGATGTTGTGGTGACGACCTCTATTAAAAATGTTTTTTTGTTCACCTCACCATCATGAACTCTGTTGCCATTAAATTCGCATCAAGCACTCCCTAGATGCGTTGAAATGTGTGACACCCATATTTCAAAGTAAAATTCATTTTGATTCATACATTTCACCCACTCATTATTTTATATGACTACAGATAAAATATAAACTAAAGACTTGTATGGGCTGGACCCTTTGCCTTCCCTAAAAAATAGGGAGAATTTAAGAAGAAGAAAAGAAAATGTCAATTGTCAAAAAATGGCGAATTCGCTCATGATAATATAATAATTTAGAACCGACCGAGTCGAGTTTAATTTGTAAACCGAGTTAATTATACCACATTCTGTTTGTAATATATTTTTTTTAAGTCTCACGTATAGAATTATTAAATTAATATTTAACAAATTAACATGATGAGCGACTACAAAATGTCACACAAGGCTAAGAAACGAATCAAAGAAGTCAAACGAAAAGCTCGTCCAGGTAAGAGGCTTAGATTTACAATAACAATCCACGATTTACAAGTTTATATGCTTATGATAGGATAGAAGTAAAGTTTTACGTTTCGGAAATAGATAGTTTTTTAATTATATCAAAGTTTCTATGAAAATGATCAATTGTTGAAGTTTTGATGTGAATCGGGTTTTGTTACCACTGTTTACTTTATGAATCCTTATTATTCATCATATGAAAGGTTTTTGGTACATAAAGTTCAAAAATATTGATTAAAATGTAAAATATTTTTATTGTTGACATAATAAAATATGATATCTATAGAAAAAATTGAAAGAAATTAAACTCTAAATAAAATCACTAAATAGATTAGGTTAGGATCGTGACCTCACATATTGAAACAAGAAAATAGGACACCTCTAGTCATTTTACCCAGTTGGTTAGGTTAGGTTAGAATGGTGACCTTCCAAAAAAGTCTTCTCACTAAGTAAGTCTAATAATAAAAGTAAAAACCTTTAGCTTTTTTCTATTTGCATAATAAAATAGACAAAAGTTCAAGAAGTTTTGGGTAAAAGTAATCAATTATTTAGAAATTCAATTAATATTTCATGAATCTTGAGGTTATGTTTCACTTTTTAAAAATTCATATCTCGAAAACTATGCATCTCCAAAAGTTGGTACTCCCAGTTTTGTATTAGTTTAAACTCTGTGGATATGTAAAAGTGTTGACAGGCAGTTCAATGTTCTGTCAGGCAGCTGAGGCAGCCCAATTTGCTGGTGCATTCGACCTTTGTGTAGTTCATCATTCAACTTGTACATACATACATAAATCATGTTGTCACTCATGTAATATGTTACCTTCTATACTATTATATTTGACCTTACAAAAGTCACAGAATTCTCATTCAATAAAGTGTTCACTTATTTCTATTGTTGATGCATTATATTATAACTATTTATAAAATGTTTTAAGTATAAACAATATGTCTCAGGCCAATACTAATAAGTAACCACTACAATCTGTAAATAATTTTTACTTTATTTCTCACAGAATTGACTAATAAGTTGCAGTGGACAACTTTGAAATATGCAGAAAACTTTGAAGAGTTCCTTAAATGTAATGATAATGTAGATAGAATAGATAATAATAAGGTGACACAGGAGGAATTCATTGAGATGTATGAGAAAATTTACAAACCGGTGGTGGTGACTAATGTGCAAACCAACTGGAAAGCTAACCACAAATGGACCTTAGATAGGCTAGCCAAAAAGTACCGGAATCAGAAATTCAAATGCGGTGAAGACAATGAGGGTTATAGTGTTAAGATGAAAATGAAGTATTATGTAACTTATATGAGGACAACGACTGATGATAGTCCACTATATATTTTTGATAGCAGTTTTGGTGAACACCCTAGAAGGAAGAAACTTCTAGATGATTATGAAGTACCTAAATATTTTAGGGACGATTTATTTAAGTATTGTGGCAATGAGAGAAGGCCACCTTATCGTTGGTTTGTGATGGGACCACAACGGTCGGGAACAGGTATTCATATAGACCCATTGGGCACCAGTGCCTGGAATGCCTTGGTTTTTGGTCATAAAAGATGGTGCTTGTTTCCAACTCAAACCCCTAAAGAACTGATTAAAGTTACTGGAGCCATGGGAGGGAAACAGAGAGATGAGGCTGTTACTTGGTTTAACCTTATATACCCTAAGACCCAACTTGATACTTGGCCACAGGAATATAAACCGGTAATATTTTTTATTATAACTGATTAATTTTAATTAAGTAATATAAAGAAACCGTTAAAGTGCCGTGTGGCACTTTCACGGTTCCACGGCAGAGTAGAATACAATTGTCACCACCCCAAATCTCTCCCGTGGGTGTCGTACAAGGCGACTAAGGATAAATCAATGATGAGGAATGGGCAGCAGCGTTCCTCTTATACCACCTAGCAATAGCAATGTACTGCGACTTTTGTGCCAGATGTATGGCAATGGGCTCGCCACCTATTACATGGGACCTAACATAATTGGCGAAACATGGGTGCAAGTTCACCTCTGCCTACCCCTTTGGGGATATAGGCGTGATTTATGTATGTAATAAAAAGAAAAAAGGAGCAATTAAAATCCATATAATGATCAAATAATAATAATTTTTTTAGCCTATAAGATCCCACTACTGAGCTATTATTACTGTACTATTATTTATTATTAACTTTTTCAGGTTGAAATACTTCAGAAGCCAGGCGAGACAGTGTTTGTGCCTGGAGGTTGGTGGCATGTCGTTCTCAACTTGGACGAAACTGTTGCCATAACACAAAATTTTTGTAGTCGCACCAATTTTCCTGTTGTGTGGCATAAAACAGTTAGAGGAAGGCCTAAACTGTCAAAAAAATGGATTAAGGTTCTTGAATCTAAAGAGACAGATCTATATAAGATCGCTAGTACTGTGGATTTGAATCAAGGCACTGGTGTGGCTTCTGATAGTTCTTCCAATAGCAGCTCCTCGAGTAGTGACAGCGAAAGCAGTTCATCAGACAGCTCGAGTGAGGAAGATAGTGGCCAGGAGAGCCTTTCAGCCCACAAGAAAAAGAAAAGAAGGAAAGTGGAAAATGAATAATCTGGAAACAAGAATCATTTATGGTTATGACAAGGTTTAATGAAAGGTTTTATAGGCTAATAAGTAATGGTGTTGTAGAAAAAGTTTAAATGAATTAAGTAGGTATAAAGCATTTTGTATTACTAGAATATGTGATTATTTTTGTTCCAGCACACTATGAAATATTAACCAACTTTTGTTGAATGAGTATAGCTATATCAATAAAGAATAATTACAATAATAACATTGAGCATTTTTCCGTTTTAAATAATAACAATTGGTATACCTATCTTTGCCCGTGGTGATGGCAGAGTCACCACAACTCCTTCCCATAGGTGTCGTACAAGGCGACTAAAGGGTTAAAACGGTGATGAGGATTGGGCAGTAGCATTCCTTTTATACCACCTAGCAACGTTTTTCGTGCCAGATAAATGGCAATAGGCTCGCCACATAGGACCTAACTTAATTTGCAAAACGTGTGTGTTAATTCACCTCTGCCTAACCCTTCGGGGATATAGGCGTGAATTATGTATGTAAGAAAATAAAATTAATCTCGACATCTCAAACCTCTAACGACCTTTCCTGTTCTACCGCGTGGTAGTCAGCACAATAAATTGACTATGTTTTAAACAAGCCGAACAATAGCATTCTTTCAATACAACTTCTTAGTTAAATTCGTCATCTTTTCGACTGGCTCTATTCGTAGATCATGAGCTCCATCCTTAGTGCAAGCAAAATCTCTGTAGTGTTATTCTTTATCAAGAAACTACAAGGTAGCTGTTGGTTTAATAAAATATTATCATCACTGGGCACAGGCCTTCCATATTATTATAGATGAAAGAATATAGGGAGTAGGTATTGGCCATAACTTACCACGCTAGCCCAGTGCGGATTGCAAGGCATTAATTACTGCAACTGTAGCTCGGCTACAGTTGCAGTAAACCAACTGCTTAACATCCGAAGCACGGAAAAACTCAAGATATTAATACTTTAGGTTACCCATCCAATGACCGACTATAGTGAACATTGCTTAATTTACGAAATTGCAGGCCAAGCGCGCTAAGCCACTGTGCCATCGAGCTGCTCTTGATAACATCTCTTTAATAATAGCTATAAAATAATTGTATGTATAAAAAAAATATTTTCTATAATATAAATTCAACTTAAGATTCAACAAAACGAAGTCACATCACTAATTTAATAATTTTGTACTGGCAATACTGTACAGAATATTTTAGTCTATGGTATTCGACTACCATTTGTTAGATTTGGATTTACCATTTGCCAAAGTTCCTGTAAAAACGTCTCCAAAATGTTGAAATCGGCTTCAGGCACTCTGGCCAATGTTTTTAAAAGGTCTTTGATTCCGGCTGTTAGGGTCAGTGCAGTGATTCCTGCCAGAAGGTCGCATGGTGGCCCAGTGGAATCTGATGAAGAATTCGACAGCAGGTTAGGCAAAAATATTTGACGTTATGTAACTAAAAATGATAATATTGGGATCGGCAAATCAATATCTTTACTGATTACAGTATTTAAATACTAACATAACCCTGCTGTATGTATAGCCATATATTGGCTTATAGTTTAGAACCGTTCAATTTCTTATTATAGCTAGGTTATTTTTTGTTTATTCCCTACTCCCAATTAGGTTTTGTGAAAATAGGAATACTGTGCCGTGTGGTGACGGCAGAGTAGAATATAATTGTAACCTCCCCAAGTCTCTCCCGTGGGTGTCGTAAAAGGGGACTAAGGATTAATCAGTGATGAGGAATGGGCAGCAGCGTTCCTCTTATACCACTTAGCAATAGTACTGCGAATTTTGTGCCCGATAAATGGCAATAGGCTCGCCACCTTTTACATGGGACTTCACATAATTGGCAATTCGTGGGTGCTAGTTCAACTCTGCCTACCCCTTTGGGGATATAGGCGTGATTTATGTTTGTGTAAGAAATTTCTTTCATTACAATTTTTTTGTGTGAGAATTTTTGTAAAGTATGCTAATGATTTTATTTTTTTCTTTCAATTTTAATGGTAAGAAAACTGAGAAGAACTGGTTTTTGGTGACTTTTGATGACTGATAACCATAAAAAAATTAGAAATTAGTTTCCACATCTACTATTAAGTCTATGTAACTAATATTTCTTTTCAGGTATGAGTCCTTCTTCAACAGAAAAGATATTGATGGCTGGGAAATTCGCAAGGGAATGAATGATCTCTGCGGTATGGACCTTGTACCGGACCCAAAAATCATCAAATCTGCTCTACATGCCTGCAGGCGAGTTAATGACTATGCCCTTGCTGTTAGGTTCATTGAAGCTTGCAAAGAGAAATGTGGACCGAAAGTAAATGAAATCTACCCCTACATCATTCAGGAAATCAAGCCTACTCTGACGGAACTGGGCATTGATACTCCAGAGGAACTTGGCTATGATAAACCAGAATTAGCTTTAGAAAATGTTTACGAGATGTAAGGTTGCAGGTGTTATGTATCAAAATAAGTTGTAGAAATTTGTATAATAGTTTTGTTGTCATCTTTATTTTACATTAAATTGTGAGAATATGCCTTCAATACAAGTCATGGTTCAATAATTAGATTGACATCTAACTATAAAACCTTTGAGAACTATCTGCTGTTTCATTTAAAGTAGACATCCTGTGTTTGTATCTGAAGATGAAAAAGTGACAGATTAGCTCTAGTTTTAATTTTTAAAGTAATCGACTGAAATAAAGCTTTATTGTGACACTGTATTAAATTCCCTTTTCCTAAGCCATTCCTTTATAATAATTAACTATTCAGAGTTGAAAGAATATTCACTATATTATTCTAAGGGCCTGTTTCACAATCGACAAGTAAGTTATAAGTAGCTTACTTCGCAGATCACTTGACAGTTGTAATATGAAGTAAATGTCAATTGAACTGCCAAGTAAGCTACTTCGAACGTACTTGTCGATTGTGAAACAGGCCTTAAATTAATTAGATGTAGTATATATGTGATCTCTGCAAATTTTAGCTATGTTCATGGAATTTCTATTGTTGTTAAAATACTACATACATACACAAATCACTCCCTATTTATCCTTGAAGGGGTAGGCAGAAGATTTTTGTGCTGTGTCCTATATGTAATAGGTGGTGAGCCTATTTTAATCTTCATCATCGCCCTGCCCTTATCCCATCCTATTTGGGGTTGGCGCAGTATGTCCTCTTTTTCCATTCTCTTCTGTCACTCGTCATCTCCTCATTCACATCACCTTCATATCACACCTCACACAATCCACCCATTTTTTCAGTGGTCTTCCTCTACTTCGACACCCATCAACATTCATGTCCATAACTTTCTTACTCACATTCATAGCATCACGTTTCATAACATGTCCATACCAAGTTAAACGGCTCCCTTTCATATTCTCTGTTACTGGCCTCACTTTCAGACTCCCTCTTACGTACTCATTCCGTATTTTGTCCATTTTTGTCACTCCGCACATTCATCTCTGCCGCATGCAATTTTCTTTCATCCGTCTTTTTCATAGCCCAACATTCCGATCCATACGTAACGACAGGTCTTATTACAGACTTGTAGATCTTTCCTTTTCGTTTCAGTTGCATTCTTGGGTCGCATGTAGTTGCTGTGACCTGTCGCCATTTCATCCAACCTGCGTTGATCCGGTTTATAATTTCCCGATCGATCTCCCCATCTGCTTGCACAAATTAGCCTAGGTACCGAAAATTGGAACAGGCAGAAGCATTCCGGCTAGATTAATGGGTATTGGACCAGACCACCACCAAAATCACAGAATATAAATTCTGTTTTGGTCCGACTCACTTTAAGTTCAACACACTATCCTCTGGATCTCTAGGCTATTCTCCGCTACCAGCAGAATGTCATCCGCAAAAAGCATGCACCAAGGAGCCTCCTCTTGTATATCCGACGTCAGGGCGTCCAATATTAACAAGAAGAGGCATACGGACTCAGAGCCGAACCTTGGTGCAAGCCGACTACCACATTGAAGTTGGTAGTAGTACCAGCAGTAGAGCGGACTTGGGTACTACATCTGCTGTACATAACTCGGATCAACTCCACATACGATGCACGCCTTTCTCCTGCAGGGCCCACCACAAAACCTTACGAGTTACCCGGTCGTATGCCTTTTTGAGGTCTATAAAAACCATGTGCAAGTTTTTATGGGCACGTCTGTACTTCTCGCACAGTTGGCGAAGTGCGAAAATGGCATCTGTTGTTCCCCGACCAGGCATACACCCGTACTGGTTTTGTGACACTTCAGTCTCCTCTCTGTCTTCGTTCAATTACTTTTTCCCATGCTTTCATACTGTGACATTAGCTTTATTCCCTGATAGTTGTTACACTCAAGAACATCGCCCTTACTTTCAAAGATGGGTACCAAAGTTCTGGTACACCATTCATGGGGTAACTCTTCTTTCTGTAACAACTTATTAAAGAATAAAGCTAACCATTTCCATCCATCCATTTTTAATAACTTCCATACTTCTACAGGTATTTTGATAGATATGATTTTGATACATCTTTTCCTTGCCTTGGCGAGCCGATATAGATTTTTTTGGCCAGCTGGTGTATCCAAGGCATCATACAAAGTATCCTGAGCTACTGCTCTTGCAACGGCGACGGCCTTTTGGATTTTTTCTTACATTCATCATACTCCGACTCCTTCATTTCTTTCATGCTAACATTCCTATCATCAATACTCTGCCATTCTTTGAATTTATCCTTCTTATCTTTCAAAGCCTTCCTAACTTCTTCCGACCACCACCAAGTTTACCATTTACCGTTCTCTCGTACATATCTCCCATTTCAATAATTTTACACCCTACACGTTTTTTAAATTCATTCGCACAGTCATCCTTCTCTAGCATTTGCCATTTTATTCTTGGAGGGGGGCGTTCTTTCCTTTTACTGTATTTGACCTCATTGACTACTTCAGTTATTAAAAGTCTGTGCTGTGTGGCCAAGTCTTCACCCGGTACGACTTCACAATTTTTGACGAGGTTTAGATGGTTCCGTCTTATAAGGAAGTAGTCAATTTTGGTCTATTGGTTCCCACTCCCAATACGCATGTAAATCACAGCATATTGCTAGGTAATTCTATGAGCAATGCTGCTGGTTTTTACAAATTCCTACTGTCTTCATCCCATAGTCGCCTAGTATAACACCTGTGGGAGAGGTTGGGGTGGTGACAACTGTCTTCTGCTCTTATATGCACCACATGGCACAAAATGCATATATGTACTAGGATTGTCGTTATATCCAACAATTTACTTTGCAATTACTCTATGTATTAGTTTCAAATTAGCCTATTGCACTATAAGCATTGCGAGTCTCCCATTCTGGCAGAAGAATAACAATGTGCCAGCACCAACTCACCCAAGGGATGTCGTAAAAGTCGACTAAAGGCGCAGTCTCCACGAGCGAGAGAATCACGACGAGTCCGCGCTTCTATCGTCGGGCAATCTCAACGAACGAGCGATTATTCCGCCAGCGTATCGTTACGACTCGTGACGGAATCACAGCGTGTCCGCGGCGATTCGTAACGGAACCGCCGCATTTTCTTTACCTCGCGTTGAGCTGTTATTTGTTGAAAGAGTTCGCGGGCGCGCCGCGAGTAGCGACGATACCGCGGCGACGAACATTGCCACTCGTCCCAATGAAATCGAGTGGAGACGCGCTATATACTGTATATAGAAATTCGATATATACTCTATATAGAAATTCGTGGCACGACGATAATATCGCCGCGATTCTCTCGCTCGTGGAGACAGCGCCTTTAGTCGACTTTTACGACATTCCTTGGGCGAGTTGGTGCTGGCACATTGTTATTCTTCTGCCAGAATGGGAGACTCGCAATGCTTATAGTGCAATAGGCTAATTTGAAATTGCAAAGTAAATTGTTGGCAGCGCCTAAGGGATATTGCATAGTGTAGACCATTATGCACCCAAATAGTAGAGGGCAAACCACCAACAATAAACTGAAAGTTGTTAGTGTCAGACAGGTGGCCAGCTGGTAAAACCCAAGCCAAAACCTAAGTGTTGTCATCCCAATCATTTTCTCCATTCATGTCTCTCAACATGGCCTTTCCGGTGTGATGGATGATATGAATCAAGAGAGTGGATGGCTTGATGACGTCCGACCGAAAAAAATTATTCAAGCAGTCAAATGGTATAACTAGGTTCTTTTACTTTCATGATCATCACCCCTATTTAGGGTCGGTGTAGTATGTTCTCTTTCTCCATTCTCTTCTGTCACTCGTCATCTCATCCACACGCATCACCTTCACCATAAACATTCATGTCCTTAACTTTTTACTCACATTGATGACATCCCATTTCATAACACGTCCTACTAGATTCTCTTGCTTTCAGGAAATATAATAATAAATGAAGTTAATGTTTTTACGTAAATACTTTAATGATTGTAATATTCACACAGTCATACTCACATTATTTACAATCACAAATTATTTTCTTAACAACGTAATTGTGCTTTTCATTCTTTATTGTTAAAGACAAAACACAATTTTCCATATAAACAAAAAAAACGAAATTAAAATATAAAAACTGAAGAACAACAAAAATTTAAATTGGTATTTTGCTGTATAACATATACTGTACACAAGACAATACTTAGTTACTTGCTTTTGTACTCTTCTATAGTTCTAACTTATTGACTAGACCTATTATATTTAATTAATTTCATTATTCAATACTCTTAGCAATTTAACGTAAATTGATTTATTAAAAGTCGATGCCTCCTATAATGCTGATAGTAATCAGAATCTACAATATTTCAGAGCAAAGTATGATACAGTATTTGTAATTAATTGAAATCACATCTATACACATCCTCATAATAGTAGTATTTACACGCGCATTGAAAGAATTAATTTGCAGTATAGCATTTTGTATTGGGACCCTATTTTAATTCAGCACACGTTTAAATATTAGCAGCAAGGAGGTAAGTCTTTCAAACATTGACAGATTCTAATTTCACCCTGTGCAATATTGAAAAGTTACATGTTTCGCTTGCAACATGTTTTGTTTAATTTTTATTGAGTAACGCGTCTGAATGGATACGTACCTAAATTACATTTAAAATTGAACTAGATAAGAGTATATTACAAAAATTACATGAATATTTGGTAAATCACCCATATAGACAACCACGCCCATTCGATCGTAGATCGTACCATGTAAAACAGATTGTAGACTAGAATAGAAAGTCATGACTCGAAATAGACTAGAATAAATAATCGAGTGTAACAAACATAATCCATGAAATAAATTAAACATAAACAACAATATACACAACAAACTCTTACCTATGTGTAAATTAAGGAATGTATATAAATTAAAAATAAATTATTCTCATTACAGTCAATCTCACAAATAAATAATAGACGGCATCTCTTAATGCAAACAAAATAAAATAATATTTAATAATTTAATAACTCCTAGCAATATAGCGTTTTGGTATTGTAAATATATTGCACTAACCTAACCCTCTCAGTAGTGAGTTGGTTACATCAAAGTAGATTGTCAGCACACCGAATAAATAAAATACTTTAAATAGGTATATTTCACCAGATCACACTGTTTTAACATTGTGGTCAATGTCTTACTTCATAAGTACATAGTTATATACAAATTCACCTAAAGTTTGCGAGGAATAACATTGAATGGTCTTTAACTAGAGCTGTGTTTTATTTGTTGTAGATTGATTTTTTATAATATAGAATGACACATTCACATTAATAAGATATAATGAAAACGGTAGGTAGTATAAGTGGTTATACTATAAATAGAACAACAATAATTTAACATTGTATCAGCATATACATGTATGCTACAACATACTATTTGCAAATTGCAATAACGGTAATATGAATAGATATTCTAGCAGCTATCTCCCAGTAAGAACGCGCAAGAGCGTCGTAACATTACTGTACAATATCAATAATAATTATTTCTATACGTAGCCCCAAAATATTTAATATTTGAAGCAATTGTCTAATTTTATTACAATATAATAAACACTAAACTGTTCAATATTATTAACACTTCACTGGTTTATCACTACTATAGAATTAAATAGTACCCTTATAGTGTTATTAAAATAATAATGCTTCTAATCCATTTCCATGCTGGCTTGCCAGCGAAAAAATGACGTAGAATGTGCCAGTCCCGACTCACCCCAGGGGTGTTGCCCAAAAAAATCCACTAAGGGAGATTGCCCGATGTAGACAAATATGCACCTTGGGGCACCCAAATGGTGAAGGGCTAACCACCAACAACAGCATACTCATAGAGGGTTAGTCAGGCAGGCGGCCGGCCGTAAAACCTAAGCCACTGCGCTATAGAGCTCCTCCCATTAATGAATAGTCAAATGCATTTGTTATAGTTCGACAAGTTCGTGCGCGACCTTCCTGCGGTATGAGACGGTGGCGGGGACGGGGCACTGTAGATGTTAGCGGGGGCGCGTGATGAGGAGAGGAGCGAGTTTTCCCTCCTCCCCGCATCAGTCGCCCCCGCTTAAATCTAGTTACTCGTCCCCGCCGCCATCTCTCAAACCGCAGGAGGGTCGCGCACGAAGTTGTCGGACTATAGTGACAGTTCCAGTGACTTTTGTGTTATAATACCTTGCAAACTTTAGGTGAACTAGCATCATCTATTTTGAGGATTGGCGTGGAGTGTTGATATTTGACTAGTAGGTTGGGTGGTGGGCGAGGCCGCTACGTCTGCTCGTCGAGCGGCACTTCTTCGCCCACCAACGACATCAGCTAGGAGTCCGCCGCCACCGCGTCCCGCTCCGCCTTCACCTGATGATACAAATCAGCCATTGACTGTTTGCATAAGAAATGTTTTCAATCAAGCCGTGTTTATTTTATGCTAGACACAGTGCCGTTAATAGGGCGGTGCCACCGGTGCCCAGTAGGCCTATTCGCTAACTTTTTTTGATATTTGAGAGTGATAATCACTGAACTATTTAGTGATCCATTACTACTTTACTATAACGCTATTATGACACCTGTCCTGTGAAAACAGTAATGGATAATTAAATATTTCGGTGATCATCACTTTCAACTGTCAAAAAAAGTTAGCGAATAGGCCTACAGGCACAGGGAGTAGACTCTGGGGGCCGTTATCTCGAGCTCCTCAGTGCTTCGGAAGCCACGTTAAGCCGTTGGTCCCGGCTGAATCTGCAGTCGTTAACACCCACCAGCGGGCACTGGCCCAGCGTGGTGGGTTATGGCCCAATCTTCCTATATGCTTCCATCTATAGACAAGGCCTGTGCCCCAGCAATAGGGACATTAAATGTCGGTGTGTATAACCCCAGCAGGAAAATATTAGCTAGAATGAATTGAGTTGAATGGATTATTAGTGCGCAGTTTGCTATGAATGTGCGCGAAATAAAAAATATGTGCGTGTTATAGTTTTAGAAAAAAAATGGGAAAAACTAATCCTGCTGGGGTAACGTTGTTCCAGCAGGAAAATTCTAAACGAATGAACGGAGAGAGAAAATAAATACACCAGCGGATAGCTTGGATTAGTGCGAAAAAGTGTGCCGAAAATGAAATTTGTGGCCCTCAGGGTTTTCGCGATATTTAGTTTCCTGCTGGGATGACATTTGCAGTAACTTGGATCTCCAAAACTATTTAATGTGTGCCCGTTGAATAACGATATTTAGGTAGCTCTTTAATTGTGACGCTCTGTGAAATGATTTTATTTTCAGCAATATTTACCTTATTCGAGTAATCATACGTTGTGGAAAATCCGAAAAATGCTCCTAGCGCATAAATCACAAAACGTACGTGCTCACCGAAAGGGGCATTGGGTCGCCTGGTTTTTCTTAACAAACATGGAAAGTTTGAAGAGTGTGCGTACTTGCGTTTTTTAATAATAACACTTAAACTAAAATTTTACTTTCAAGAAACTTTCAAGTCACAATGCGAGAAACTGATTCAATCCAAATTATGTGGATATATACCAAAAATTAGTTCGCATTTAGAAACGTATATCTTAAAAATTTCAGCACAAAATATATTATATTTTAAAAGATATAAGCAATAAACCATAACAGGAGGTTTAGTAATGGTTAACCGACCAAATACGAATGACCACAAAAAAAGCGATGGTTTCATAGATATTGATGACATTCTAAAGAATAAGTTTAAATTCGTACACTGAAGCATAAAAATGTTTACTTAATTGTTTTTAAGTTTACTCATATTATAAAGAGGTAATGTTTATGAATTGTGACATTGTTGGGGTATAATCTCTGGCTCTACTTAACCGATTTTTAAAACTATTTAAAAATTTATCTAGGAAGGCTATTAGGCTATATAATAACTAATTTACAAACGCATGTACGCACACTTTCCATGTTTGTTAAGAAAAACAAGGCGACCCAATGCCCCTTTCGGTGAGCACGTACGTTTTGTGATTTATGCGCTAGGAGCATTTTTCGGATTTTCCACAACGTATGATTACTCGAATATGGTAAATATTGCTGAAAATAAAATCATTTCACAGAGCGTCACAATTCAAGAGCTACCTAAATATCTTTATTCAACGGGCACACATTCAATAGTTTTGGAGATCCAAGTTTCTGCAAATGTCATCCCAGCAGGAAACTAAATATCGCGAAAACCCTGAGGGCCACAAATTTCAGTTTCGGCACACTTTTTCGCACTAATCCAAGCTATCCGCTGGTATATTTATTTTCTCTCTCCTTTCATTCGTTTAGAATTTTCCCCATTTTGAGCAGGAAATTTTCCCCATTTTTTTCTCAAACTATAACACGCACATATTTTTTATTTCGCGCACATTCATAGCAAACTGCGCACTAATAATTCATGTAACTCAATTCATTCTAGCTAACATTTTCCTGCTGGGGTTATACACACTAAATGTCGAGAATGATGGCAAATTTGTTTTCGCGCCTTCGCACCCGTTACCTAGGTAGAAGCTAAAATCCAGTGTCTTGCTTTAGCAGGCAATTATATCACTGAGCTTTAGCCTGTTTGCATCGCTGTGACACGCAATGTATATTAAAGTGTTTTTATTGGGTATTTTTTTATACATTTTAATTTATTTAATAATCGTGAGTTAATTTTAAGTTTTGATTTGTGTGTAGGTACAAGTGAAGCAAATAAATTTTCTATCTATCTATCTATCATGGTGAGATGCGTACCATGGCCTTGGTGAGGACGGTGGCGTCCTTGAGCGAGAGCACCTGCAGCACTTGGGCTTCGCCCCCGCCTTGTAGCATCACTTGCGCCACGCCGCCTCCCATCGAGATCGCCTCCAGCGCCTCGCCGTTCTGCTCAACCTGTTGCAATTACACGAGGGATTATAATGATTTATTATTTATCATTTATTTCTTGTTGCTTACAAACTAGACATGATAATCAGTAGGCACATGGTTACAGTGAAGGAACAAATAGATCATGTTGAGTTACCAGGGGTCTCCAAAAAATAGGCTGCCTGTATTTTGGACGATCATTAAAATTAAGTAGCTGCATTTACATTAGTGATTGTTACTATTTATAATTTTTATTTGAACACAAGCTGACCGAGCATACATTGTTTTACCCCACCGATCACCTAGGGGTATAGAAAATAGCCTACGTACGACCTATTCTCAGGCCTACGAGTACACAAAAAAAATAGGTCAAGCCGTTTCGGAGGAAATCTATAACAAAATTTCACCCTAGATTTTTTATACAATTTTAGAGACTACACAGTAGTCGTTTCATATGAACTCGAAAGTTACGGGAACTTTGTTCTTTGATTCACCATAGTTATTGAGCTGTAAAGTTGGAATTACGTTAGAAAATGTACTCGTTAATGTTTATGATAAGAATTTTACACTCATACGGCCTTACTAATAAACACGGTATAAGCATTGAGCAGTGACTCAGTGTTTTGACTCTTTTCCTCACATTCAAATAGATGTTTGTGAGACAAAGACAAAACACTGAGTAACTACTCATTACTCAAGGCTTATACTGTGTGTAAAATAATTAACAGATAAACAACAGCAATGTAAAACATTGCTTAAATTTTGCACAAATTGTTTAAAATTATATTTTTTTAATCAAGAATCAAGTCTTCCCGTAAAAAGAATAAAAAACCGACTCGTCAAAAAAACTCAAGCTTTTTCAAAATATAGTACTCGAGTTAACTACAACACTAGCTTATTGTCCTTCACAGAGGCACACACACACAAAAAAAAACAGTACTCAGGTACACACAAAAATAATACACACCTCAGCATGCAGCATACAGGAGACAAGCTGTGCAACGGGCTACAATGAAACAAACTCGACAAGTGAGCAACATTTTTATTGTCCGGGAACTGTAAACTACTGCTACACACACATACACGAAAAGTCAAGTCATACTTTAAGCTATAGGTATTAATAAAAAAACCGGTAATGCTGTAAAGGGTAATCAGCCAACAGCTTGGGTCCTTTAAAAAAAAAAGAGTTATTAACATTCCGATTTTAATTGGAACATTTTTTTTTGGTTCAAGCCCTATTACCAGCCAATAAATGTCAGCTATTGAACTAATTCTGTCCTTAGTATGACAAGGTACTAACGTTAAACGAAACATATTCACAATGAGGTAATTCATGAATATTTAGTACCTCAAAAACAACCTAAAAATCCAAGCTGTGTTTGGTATAACTCGAAGCATGACTTGGCCGATAAAATTTTACAGCACAAAATCACAACACATAAAGCCAAACAAAAATACTTTTCAATGGTAAATTATAAATAAGGCAATGAACGTAAAATATAAAACAAATTTTACAGTGACGCACCTTTGGAATGTGTTAAAAAATAAATAATAAATGTGCATGCATAAAATAAATAAAATCAAGTTCACAATTCAACTACACAATAAATCTATTGGCTTTAAACAAATACTGCCATTCAAATTAAAATTCTAGCGACATAAACAATAAATTTTAAATAAAAATCAAGATACTAAATTAAAACTGTACTCTTAGCATGAAATTAAAAAACTTTTCAAATGACTTGCACCGTCAAAAAGTAACAATGCATACTTAATTAAACTATAACACTTAAAAATATTCGTACTAGGACTAGAGATACCTATAAGCTCTTTCAACATAATATCAACAATTGAATGAATAATGCAAGTAACTTCATAATATACACAAATAAAACAACTCCTTCTCAAAATTAAAATTTTGAAATGGCATCGGGTTCAGTATAATATAACTCTTCTTACATAATTTAAGGCGCTACCTCGCAAATATTCAACCTTTGCAGAATTATTCCTATTTTCCATAATAATAAAGTTCTAGTTTTCAAACATCTCAGAGTTAACTAACTAACTTTGTATTTGACAAAAGCCAAAACATAAATTGTGACAACATTTTGGGTAGAAAAACAGCTCAAGATGACCCATATAATTCACTTTTTTTCGTTTTACGATTAAAAGGACGATTATTTAAAGTTTATTAGACGGGCCATACATTATTTCATTGAAATCCAAAAGAGATTTTTTCTAAAATCATTTCGTATTTTAATAAAAATATAATTTCGACTTTATCGTTTCCATTACGCCTACCCTATTGTTCTCTTTTCCTCGTGTCGAAAAGTCATGATTCTATCTCTCTATGTCGCCGTACACGAGGTATCGCCTTAAGACGGAGTTTGTTATCCTTAGTGAATAAAAAACACGAAAATGAAATTGTAATTCTCTAAAGAAAAATCAGCTATGCTGTGAGTAAAAATCTAAGACAAGCTAATAAAACTAACACTTGGAATAATGTGCAACAAAAACGAAACTAGCATACTTTTACAATAAGCTGGAGACAAACGAAAAAATATAATTTTAAATCACAAACATGAAAGCAAGGTTTGCATTCAAAGACATTCATACCACTCAGTTTTAATAACTATTAAATAGTTACCTACTTTTAAAATTACACATTTATGATGCTAGGCACTTTAAATGAGATCAGACTTTACCATGTAAATATCACATAATTTACAATGCATACAGTTTACAATTAATTGACACACAGACTAATGTAAATAAATATTACTATTTTCTCTTTGGACTGTTCAATGGCAACATATTTTATGTAGTAACATAAATAAAATATTAACATAATATGTAAAAAAATTGCGAGATCTATACTATACTATGCCATTAAATTACAATTGCTTAAATAAAATTTACGCCAGTATAGTAACTATTAAAAAGGATCTTCCCTTTCAAGTTACGTCATTTTAACCATAATTTTAAGGAAGTTAATGATATTTACGAATTCCATGAAGCTATTTCACCTCTGCTCTTTTCAATATATTTTATTTATTCGAGGATAACTATCTCCAGTCATTATAACGATAGACAAAATATAAACAATCTTGTTGTGTCCAATGCTAAAATAAAAATGTGTTATACCTAAAAGTAATAAGTAGGTAGTCGTCTTTACTTTCATAAAATAAATGAGACATTTAAAACGAAATTTTCTTATTTTTAAATGCATTTCGATAAAGAAACACATCAAAATTGTTTACATTTTTTCTTGTTACAACTGAAAATTGCATACCAGCAACATAAATGTATTTCTTATGCCTCGTCCACACGCCAGTCTGCGTTAAAATGTGTATAAAATTGTAGTACTGGTTTTACCATGAATACGAGGCTTTATTGCTATAGCGTTTCTCTTGTATTACATGAACGTTATAATGACCGGAGTATATATTATAATACTGCCCCGCTAGCATTGCCACCAAAACACGATATGATAAAGCCATTTATCGCTTTGAACTGCCAAAAATGTATGGAATTTTGACATTTCAACGCAACGAAAAAATGGCTATTTCATATCGTGTTTCGGTGGTCACGCTAGGCGGGCTGGTGGCATAGGCCATGGCATGATGAGGCTTGTCATCTCTGGCGACTTTTTCCCCGTCAGGCTTTGAGCGGTGTGTACATGAAGCGACGCCCCCAGCGCACCTGCACGAGCGGCGCGACGCACACGCCGTCCTGCGCGGTCATCGAGGCCACCATGCTCTGGTACACGGACGCGGACACCGGCACCGTGATCACGCCCGACACCGACACCGGGTACCCTGGGGACGGGGGCCGACGTTCATCATCTACACATTAGGGGGCCTAGCAAAGTGGCTAAATTGTGAAAAAAAAAACGGGATTTATACCACGTACCTGACTCAGTCATCCGTGACTACGGTGCATGTAATTGTGGCGAAATATCGGAATCATAACAAAATCCAGGGGGCCTACTCTGACACCGAACGAACGAACTCACATCTATCCGTCTTTCTCACGCCACTGCGTGTTAAAATAAGAGCGACGAAGACACAAAGACTCGATCGAACGAAATAAAGTTCCAGAGTAACGCCTCAGGTACGTGGTATAAATCCCGTTTTTTCACAATTTAAAGATGAAACTGACCACGTTAGCTTAAAATAATATAAAGTGGCTATCTATTCGAACGCATAGAAAACAAAAGTATGAACCTGGCATTATTGTTTTCTCTGTAATACGCCAGTTTCATTTAGTCACGTAGTGACGTCAGTTTCAATATGCCAATCGGCTAGGCCCGCTGGTACATAAGGCGTAATACATAATGAAATTACACATGCACACACACCCAGACCACCCTCATCACCAGCCCTTTAATGTCCCCACTGTTGGGGCATGAAGACGAGGGATGGGAGATTGAAGGAATTTGACAGTTTCGGGTAGTCTGAAGTGCCGTTGACCGACGCTTGATCAGTTTGCGAAAAGGTTGCTTTGCGGTGTAAAAACTAGATGTTAAAATTCGACGATATTCTGTAAATTAGTCTCCAACTGCCTAAAATACAGTGCAGAATTCAGTGGCCTTCCAAATTGCCCGAATGGCGAGGCGTCTCGTCTCACTCCCACGCACGATTTTAAACATGCATGCTGCGAGCGATTTTCGTCTTAGAACGCTTACGCGCTACATCCGAGATTTTCACGGTCCGTTGTAGCCGTAGAACTATTTCTATCGTACGCACTACATCCGATCTCTGTCCTAGTTTTCAAGACCACTAATTATTTCTCGAATTCGGATCGGACGTAGTGCGCAAGCGCTGTAAACCTGATCAAGCGTCCGAGTCCGCGACAGTGCCTACCGACACACACAAGTGGGTGACGCCTAGGCAACACTAACCGTGGCCATCCTCGCCGGTGAGTATGATCTGCCCGTCGTGGTTGAGCGTGGCCTCGGCCACCGCGTTGAGGTCCACCGCCACGGCGCCCTCGCCGTCCATCTGCACCACGCTGCCGCCGCCTTCGCTGCTGTGGATCTATACGGGCACAGCGGTCAGTCACATGTGGCTACTTTAAAAAAAGAACCCGTAGCGTAACGCATATGCGTTGAATATTGGAAACCTTTTGACATTGACATCCACGTTTCCAATGTTCAACGCATTTATTTGACGATTAGTGAGTGTATGTAATAACCCTTATATGAATAAACCATATTTTCATTTTCACACGTTACGGTACAAGTTCGTGCGCGACCCTCCTGCGGTACGAAACGGTGGCGAGGACGGGGCACTCTAGATGCTGTCGGACTATTACAGCCGTATCACACGAGTAAATAAACGGAACAGAGTAAAAGCTTGTCCATTTTGCGAGCGTAAAGCCTCACTCAAACTGCAGCGGCCAGCGGTGGCGAACAGTTGTAACGTAGGTAAGATAAGGACATTATTCAAAGCAGCGCGGTTAACTTTAACCGGTTTTTTCCAGGCTCGCTTAGCGGCCAGTTGGCAAGCTTATTCTCTGTTCCGTTTATTTATTCATGTGGCTGTACTGAGACGTACTGTACGTTAGTTAACGTTAATAAATACTTAATAATAAAAAATATTAATTCAAAACTAGTCGCTATTCTTGCCGGGCCTAGTTTAATTGGGTAGTCCATTTAATGAGGTAGGCTATAATTCGCCATGACCAATAAGAGCTGAGCATCAATAAAAAATGTTGCAAAAACGGGGGAAACAAACTCATTTTACGAGCTTTCTTTGAGTGTTATGTGTAAACGGTTAAAGTTACGCTAAATTAGATTTATCTGCGAAGGTATTTTTGTAAACATGATATTTTTCCTTATCAAAGTAAATACATTATTCATCACAACTATTCAATTTTGAACAAAAGTGTTCTTGACATCATTTGATTTCAATCTAAATAATAACCAAGTACCACGCACGTATTTATGATATCCAAGGAAGGGGCGGTATGTTTAGCTTTTGAGGGCTATGAGAACGCCTCGATTCTGTCGAGATCCACTCAAATCAAAGACACCTCTCACTGTACGATATTTTCGTCAGTCCGCCAGAAGTCTAAAGGACCTGTTTCACAATCGACAAGTTCTGAATAGCTTACTTGGCAGTTCAATTGACATATATATCATATTACAACTGTCAAATGATCTGCCAAGTAAGCTATCCAGAACTTACCCGCTGATTGTAAAACAAGCCCTAAACCTATAAGGCTCCAGCGGGGTGTGAGACAGGGCGATGTTATATCGCCGAAACTGAGCTTCTGGACTGGCGAGGATTAGGCATCAACACAAACGGCGAGTACATGACTCACCTTGTCTTTGCTGGTGCCATCGTAGTCATGGCTGATACCCTGGAAGACCTGGGCAAAATTTTCGATGGTCTCAGTAGTCTCCCAACAAGTGGGTCTTAAAATGAACACGGATAAGGCGAAAGAGAGACAATCAATGTAAAATGTTGCAAAAACATGAAAAATAAAGAAATAAGAAATAAATATAGAGCTTCCGTTGCATGCGCTGAATAAACGGTTAAAGTTACGCAATAATGCGGAATTTTGCTCATTTAAAAATTCTAAATTAAAGTCCACGATAGCTTGTCTATATTTTAAGGTTGACTCACTATAACCTTTTTTTGCATTGCAATGCATTAATTGCAAAGGTGTTTTACGCTTTGAACTGTCAAAAATCCAACGATTTTTATCGCGTTTCTGTAGTCATGCTAGCCGGGCTGTATCTCTTTATAATGGCCCGAGTATAGTATGTTATATGTCTTCTCCCTGCCCTGTTCCCAGTCTATCTGGGGTCGGCGCAGTATGTTTCCTCTTCCATTCATATCGGTCAGACGCCATCAAGCCATCCACTCCCTTTTGATTCATATCATCCATCACACCGTAAAGGTGCTAGTGACGAATGAATGTATAGAAAAGAGACGGAACGGACCGAGAGACCGATAACGGAGAGAGTGATTGGAATGACAACATTCCAATCCATACTGCTCAAGGCTTTGGCTTAGGGTTTTACAGCCGGCCGCCTGCCTGACACCAACTCTCTTTGGCTATAGTATGTTATATGTATGTACGGAGAGATAATTACCACTTGCGCCGTGGTCCCATCTGGCAGGGTGATGATGGGGTTGTTGGGGTCCACTTGGATAAGCGACACCGAGCCGTCCGGGTTGGTGATGGTCTGTAGCACAGCCGGCGCGTACTGCGACATCTATCGTATAGGAAAGCAAACATTGGGGTCAAATACTGGTTTAACCTTGACATATACCTACGCTGTTTAGTGAAAAAAACATTTCAAAAATTATAACCCCCCAAAATAAAAATATTTATTTATTTTCCAATCCTGACTTTGACAATTTTTTTCCAGCTCGAGGCAACAGTAATTTCGCCATTCCTCCGTTGTTGTGACGTCATTAGGCACTTACGTCTGTTTAGAATGACCGGAATAATAATCATGATTTTTTGTATGAAAACGACGGAATACAAAAAAATATATATGGGTCTCGTCATTTTAGGTCCAATTTAATCTAACATCATAATGAAAGTATGTTGTAAAAATGAATTGTTGTCAGTTGTGTGACAATGGACTTTAAGGGCTGGTGACGATGACCAAACTATGCGTACATCGACGTCGGCGAGCGTCATCTGGTCAATGCAGACTTGCGGTGGCGACATGACCGCCTGATTGCTTCCGCGCGATCCCGAAGACCCTCCGCCACCGGAACCGCTCGAGCTAGCGCCCGGCATGCACGCAGAGATCTGCATGCAGCCACCGAAATATGCCACCGAACACCGAATAGGCGAGCATATCGCGACCGACACCGCAATACAGACCCGACGAGACAGTTACCCAATCCGGAGCAGCATTCCAAACGAAGGCAGCGAGGGGAAGAAGGAGAAACATTTAGTAACAAAATCACTTAAATAATAATGACTAAAGAAGTAATCAGCACTGTAAACACCCTTAACACTAGCCATCTATTATGAAAATATAAAAACTGTGGTGATCATGATGTTAAAAATTCAAAATCGTAAAATTTATTTTAAAATTTTCCTTACATTTTACTTTACTGACCGAAGAAACGGTATGGAAAAAAATTTCACCATTTCGATTCTAAATAACACCACAGTATATGACATTCTTTCATCCATAGGCAAAGCCTGTGCTGATGATGTTAACTACAATGTTAGCATGGGTTATATTCAGGGTGTGCGTTACTTCTGTTACATGTTGTAAATCTACACCACACACATGGCTGGTGGTATAGTTTTAATATAGTGGTGGTACTGTGGTATAGTTTTGATACGGTGGTGGTGGAACTGTGGTATAATTTTAATATAGGGGTATAGTTTTAGTTTTAATATAGTGACAGTGGTGTAGTATAGTATAGTTTAAACATAGCGGTGGTGGAACTGTGGTATAGTTTTAATACAGTGGTGGTGGTACTGTGGTATAGTTTTAATACAGTGGTGGTGGAACTGTGGTATATTATAAATATAGAGGTGATTTGCAGGGCGTTACGTGTATACCTTACCATAATTTTAAGACCTATGTACTCTGTACTGTGATAATGTGACTTGCAATAAAGATTATGATTATGATACTGACGGGCTGTGTGGGCGGGCCCTTCTCGTCCTCCTCGGTGAAGGCGGGCAGCAAGTCTTCGCGGCCGTGGTACTTGTAGCAGTTGATCACGATCTGCCGCAGCGCGTGCGTCCACGACATCTGAACAGCAAACCGCGGTTCATTTCATTAATGTTATTTATTTAGTTTACTAACATGTACCTGTACACAATTAAGCATAAATAGGGATGATGACACTAAGAAATAATCACTGAAATAATAATTCAGGATAAGGAGATTCGTTAAAAATCACTTGTTCTCAGATTATATTTGTATAAAAATAAAAATACAAAACTTAGCAATCCGCCATATTTGGTCAACACCGCGTGATGTCAATTTTTTTTTTGACATTTTATCTGGCAATTAAAATCACTCTATGCTATAGAAACTGTCATCTTTTACGCTATAGTGACGTCACACAGACGCCGTTGCTGTTCTGGGGTTTTGGTGGAAGTTTTACTTTTGCATTATCCAAAACATGATTTTTCTATGAAAATCTTAATATTTAGAAAAATAATATTTATTGTAAAGTAGATAAGTTAAAAACATTTCAATGTAGTTTTTCAAAATTAGTCATCATGCCTATTATGTCGTTAAGTGGGAAGCGAACAAGCGTCTTCCACCATGTAATTTAATTTTGTGATTAAATTACTCGGCGTGATTCTAAAGCCGGGTCTCCTGCGCCGTGTTTATAGTGTTTGCTAACCGCGACGAATGAATAACACTGTTACCGTGTTAGCAAACACGGCGCAGCCTGGCTAGCATGACCACATGAAACTATAAAAACTGTGGTTAAAAATTCAAAATCGTAAAATTTATTTTAAAATTTTCCTTACATTTTACTTTACTGACCGAAGAAACGGTATGGAAAAAAATTTCACCATTTCGATTCTAAATAACACCACAGTATATGACATTCTTTCATCCATAGGGAAAGCCTGTGCTGATGATGTTAATTACAATGTTAGCATGGGTTATATTCAGGGTGTGCGTTACTTCTGTTACATGTTGTAAATCAACATCAGCCTGGCTAGCATGACCACATGAAACACGATATGATATAGCCATTTAACGCGTTGAACTTACAAAAATCATTGGATTTTCGACAGTTCAAAGCGATAAATATCTTTAAGATAAATTCTTATAGGCTTATTCAATTCAAGGATTTACAATGGATTTTCAATGGATTCAATGGATTTTTCACTGTTCAACGCGATAAAAGACTATAATATCATATCGTGTTTCGGTGGTGATGCTAGCCGGGCAGGAGACCCGGCTTAAATGGCAATGGCCGTGTTACCTTCTGTTTCTCGTCCTCTGAGCGCGCGTCCATGCGCACGTTGGCCCAGGGCAGGTCTTTGGGCCACCACGGCGGCCGGGTCGACTCGCGGCCCCACCCGGGCTTGCCCCTCACTGTGCCACAACATTATGCGACAAATTAAGGTCTGAGCATACGTAACGGGAAAACAAACACCTCTCTCGTACTAAAAGCAGCGTCCGTGTCTCCGTGACATATGTCACACGGGGCTTTTTGTTTTGGGACTTTTTTTGTGACGGACCTAAGCTGTTGAGCGAGAGGCCTTTACAGCATCTACCGGGTGTTCTGAGGAATGCAAAGACCTTGTCCTCAAGCCTTGATGTCAAGCACTCCCTGAGAGGGTACCTCCACAGCAAACGTCCCCCGCGAGGGGACGGCATCTCCCGGGGGAGAAATATTGCTGCGAAGAGTCTCACAGCGCGCTCGAGTTGAAGCTTGGAAAATTACGCCTAAATAATACATACATATATAAGTCAGGCCTTTTTCCCACAGGGGTAGGCAGAAATCACTTCATGCCACTTGCTACGTTCCTTAGATATTTATTTCGCTTCTAACTTCCGGTTGCTCGTACTTTACAGTAAAGAAAAAATAAAAATTTTACTATTGTCAATTTTGACCTTGGTCAAAAAAGTGACGTCGGTTATCTTCGCATTCAGTTGCCGTTGTTTCAGCAACGCTTTTTAAAAAACGCTTTTTAAGTTACCAGTTATTAATTTTACTTTTACAACCGGACCTAAATACATAATCCATTGATGTGTTTGTTCGCAACTCACCCATGGAGTACTTGAGCATGAGCGGTATGAAGGCGCGCAGCTGCGCCTGGGTCATCTTCTCGACGGGCGTGGGGATGCCGTCGATGATGAGCGGCGGCAGCTCGAACAGCGACGGGTCGTCCTGCGGCGGCGGCGGCGCCTGCTCGCACCCGCCCAGCCCGAACTACCCACGTTACACACCACACACCCATCTGACTGTTTACCCTATACTCCCTACAGACTTTTAGGACCACTGACCTCTATTATACAAATACGCTGGACTAAGGAGAGGTCAGTGTTTAGAACGGATCTAACGCCGTGTGGTAACAGCAGACAGTCAGTCAGCCGAGAGAGGCGACACCACACACCAGTGGCGTGGCGTGAAAGAACAAGTTAGGCAAGCCACAACTATATGAAGCCTCTTATGGTTTAAGCATTAACTTTTAACACCGCCTGCTAGGACACGGCTACAACTGTTCAACGCCATCTAGTGACGAAGCGGAGAACTACGTTGCCACTTTTGCGTGCTTGTGCTTTGTTTTATACAGCCAGAAAGACGATTCAACCCGGTCCGGAGCGGCTTGCAGGAGCGGCGCACGACCGCGATATTGAGTGCAGTTCACAAAAGAAATTCCGCTTTTATGGCTATTGTAATAAGATCTAAAATATTTACTTTTGACGGAACTTGTTTTCGTGGGAGTTTATTACTAATGTGTGCGTGTGTCGTAGTGTATCGATGCATAAGCGCGTAGGCTGCCGAAATGCCGGCTTGATGCCGGCTTGTAGGCAAACTTTAGGTACCATTTCGCGTTGCGTGCGCCTGACAAGACTACGCTTGTCTGTGTGCGTGCAGGCGCTGTATAGCAGGCGTCCATAACTCGATGTTTAGCGAGTTAGTTGAAGGAATCTAGAGAGCGGGAGCGAATTGTATGTACCTGTGTTGCATATTGTTTCGCGCGCGTTTAATACTGTTATGATAAGATTATATTGATGGATTTTTTTTATTTGCTTATAAAATGGTATTGTACTTGAATTATGGTAATGATTTTTTTATGCTCGCTCGTTTGGTACGGCTGTTGGGAATCGGGTTATATGGACGCTCCGCCACTGCCACACACCTAATCCGACTCTACTCCCTACAGCCTACACGCTCTATAGAACATACCATGTAGTAACAGCAGTCAGCCGAGAAATGTGATCTGCCTACGCTCTTTAGAACAGTCCTATACTACCTACATCCCTTTAGAACGGACCTAACACCGTGTGGTAACAGCAGACAGTCAGTCAGCCGAGTGAGGCGACGCCACACACCTAATCTGACTACTCCATACCGCGTATGCTCTTTAGAACAGACCTAACGCCGTGTGGTAACAGCAAGCAGTCGGTCAGTCAGCCGAGTGACGCGATACCACACACCTAATCTGACTCTACTCCCTATAGCCTACGCTCTTAAGAACAGTCCTATACTCCCTACCGCCTCCGCTCTTTAGAATAGTCCTATACTCCCTACAGCTATTTAGATCAGCCGGGACACGCGATCTGACTCTACTCCCTATCGCCTACGATATCCATTGATATAATCATAATCAATTTAACTGTCAGTTTGTACAATATGCAACATCTTGTAAATATACTTTTAATTTTTTTTCTTTCTTCCATAGGCCCTTAATGCACTTAAAAGCTTCTAAGGCAACATTCTAAAATCTTCTATCTATATTTTGACGAATAGTCTCTTATTGGGAGATTTATTTATACCGACAAGAATAGAATAGATTTTATCTAAATATTTGGCAGATGGTGGTGTGCACACAATGGGTCGACAACAGTCACAGCAATATAATGCAGACAATGTTGGAATGCCAATCTATTACAACATTCTAACATTATCTAGGCATTTTATTTTTATTTTATCTCAATATGATTTAACACACGTAAATAATTCAGTAGCTAATATACTTATATATTTTTTAATTTTTATAGTCAGAATCTATTCAAATTATGTAACAACCAATGAAAAAGGGTTTTGTATTTTGGTTTCCGCGCAGTAAATCCAAAACGTGGTGAAGGCCAAAGCCTGGGTAAATAATTTTAATTTCAACAATTTAAATTTAGTAAATATGCATCAGACTAGCCAAAACTGTCAAATTTTGTAAACCTTAACTTGCTTGTAGCACATAAATTTTGAAATTATTTATGATTTTCATTTGAACATTAATAAATAATTATTAGAAAACAACTAAGAAAATTGTGAGTGAAACATGGGAAAAATTATAGTCTCGAAGCGGGAATCGCCTACCACTCGACCAACCAAGACGTCTCGGTTGGCAGAGTGGTACAAGCATCTTCCCCGATTAGAGAGGACGCTCGTTTCGCATCTCAACTATAATTTCTCGAGCTTTTCCAAACCACACTTTTCTTAAACGAACCAAACAAAATATGCCTCCTAATTATACGCGAGTCTTATCCGTAAAGGCTGTTTAATTTCACACATTTTTCTTTGTAAAAATTTGACATTTAGTGGCCAGCCTGACGTGCTGTTAGAGTGCGCGCCAAAAAAGTCTGCGCGCGAGGGGTGGCGCTGCTCGCTAACATTGACACTCCTAGACAAACTAAATAGCGGACGAAGTTTTAGTTCTAATTTTGATCACGCGAAAACTTATCTGGCGCGCAGTCTAACAGTAAGTACACACTTTAGTCACACCCGTATGGAGTTGCCGCGCGCAAACCGCTAGGAGCCCCCTTACCTGCTGTGCCAGGGCATTCTCCAGTTCCTCCATGATCATGCACCGAAGGTTGCGGACCACATCCTCCAGGGGTTTGGCGCCGAACACCCGGTACGAGGTGTTCGGCTTGCCGGGCGTGGCCACTAGCACCACTGCTTGCTGGCCCACGCGGGTGGCGAACTCTTCTATCGTTTGCTGGGGAAGAGATATTGCATTCTAAAGGTGTTCTTAGTTGGTGCGGCAAGACGGCGAAACAAAGAAAAATGAAATCAAAGGAATGCGCGGTGCGAATCAATTCACAAGTTCTTGCGATGCGTCGCGCATGCTCGTAGATTTTGTGTACAAGCCCTTCTACGGGCAATTTTTCTTTTGCAATAATTTAAACTAGGCAACTGTAATGGATCAATCTGGAGCATTTATGTGGAACAATCACAATTAATTGCGGCAATTGTTTCGGGTATATTGCTTCATATGGATATTTCATTCTAACATTTTCTTAATTTTCTTAACGGCAGAGTAGAATACAATTGTCACCACCCCAAGTCTCTCCCGTGGGTGTTGTACAAGACGACTAAGGATAAATCAGTGATGAGGAATGGGCAGCAGCATTCCTCTTATACCACCTAGCAATGTACTGCGATTTTTGTGCCCGATAAATGGCAATAGGCTCTCCACCTATTAGATGGGACCTAACATAATTGGCGAAACGGGGGTGCTAACCCTTCGGGGATATAGGCGTGATTTATGTATGTATGTATTTTCTTAATTAATACCCACAATCATTTGGACCAGCCCATCATTTGCATTTTTAAAACTGTTTTTCAAAAAGGGAAACTTACCTACTCTTTTATATCATTAAAAAAATAACTTAGCCTTTGTGTATGTGCTAAATATTGAGGTCTAAGCAATAAAGTATATTGACTGACTGTGGACAACTTACTCTGAGCTTCCTGAGCAATCTGTTTTGGTGCCGCTTTCTGACTGAGGGGTTGGTCTCGAACGAGTGAGGTCTCTTTCGTTTTTTGGAAGACGCGATGGCGGCGGCCGCGGCCATGCCTACTGGACCTGCAGTTAAATATTAATTGTAGTACCAAAAATTGTAATTGTTTTAGCTGTTTTAACATAACTGTAAATACTTGTAACATTAGGAAGGACGTAGCGTTAGCTGTCAGTTCGCGCGGATTTTACTCATACGAACGCGCGATCAAACCTATTGAACACGAACATGTGTCCTAACTGACAATCGCGCGACTCGGTCGTGTTTGTATGGGTTCACGCGATGGTCGCGTCGTTTGCTCGAACGTTGATCGCGCTTCGCTTGGGACTTGTGTGACCCAAGTGTAGGTTCACGGGATCCCTTCACATCACTCACCTTCGTCACCGACTTCTCTCTCTGCCCAGCCAGTATAAAAAGTTATTTAGGATATCACACCTGTCCATAGAGTGGACTTTGCCACCCACTACGCGTACGGGAAATCCCACTTCCTGGTCAGGTGGTGACATATAACTATAAACTTTCTTCGGGCGATAAAAAAGAAAGCCTCAGATTGCATATTATCAAATACTTGCGATCTGAGACGTTATTTGTTTTATGGCCCTTGGTATATAATCTACTATTCTAACGAATTATTAATCATATTATGGTGTTGAGAGGTTGCTGGAACTTTACCTAATTAATTAACCATGTATATTTTCTTAAATACATTAGTTACACTAATGCACTAACTAACCAGCTGCTGCAAGTTGTTTAGTGACCTCGTCACTCAGGGCATTCTTGATCATGTCCTGGTCGTCGTATGTGGAGCCAGCCGGGGAGGACGCGCAATCGTCTTCGTCGTCTGAGCCGCTGAGCCCGCAGCCCTCCACCTGTGACATGTCCTGGAGACACAATGCATACCTTGATAAATATGTGTAAAAAGTAGAGCAAGTCTCTGTGACTTGTACATTTGATGATGTTAATGTATATGAGATTCTTAGGCTTGATTTCAACAATATGTAAGACAACTATTAATTAACCACCAGTTTTTGCCAGATCTTCCATACAATAAAATGTCAAAAACATTGTTTAAATTATAATCGCCTGTTTAAGTGTTGGTGAACTTGGGCCTTAGCCATTATATTCCACTTTTAACCAAAACACTAGCTATTGGCCAGGAGGTCAGGGTCATTTGCGCTACCAGGATTCAAACCCTCGTGGTAGGGCAAATGTAACACAAGTACTCATGCTACTTACTTTGGGCTAGCTAGATCATAGGTACGAATGATAGGAATATTTATTTACTCATATAATATTGACCCTACAATAAGTAAAATTTTTCCAGTGCAAGTAAGATTCTAGTAAGGTAGATAAAAAGGTTTATTCGTTATTTATGAAACAAATGTTTCAAAATAGTTACCTCCTCTGCCATGTCCATAGATTCTGTACTGACTGCTGAATTCATGATGTTAAACTTGATGTCAATTTCTTCTTCTCTGCCTCTTACAGATACCATCAGAGTACTGTATATAGTGTGATGAACACACCTCAGATGCTTTGAAGTGTATTCAGTGTCTGAATCAAAATATAACTGAGGTAAATATAGGTATATATTTTTTAACATTATATTAGAATAGGTTTTACAAAAAAAATAAATCAGGGAAGAATTTCCCATACTAGTGCAGACCTGTCAAATCTTTTTTTGTTTTGTTGACATACATAATCTCAAATTATATCTAACTTTAATTGGTCCATACTATAATAATGTAGAATTTAAAATTGCTGCTAATTGCAAATATTATTTATTGCACACTGAAAATACAAATAACAGAAATATGTACACACAAGAGCCAGACTTATTGCTATCTCTTGCAGTCAGTTTTTTTAGTCACTGCAAGGCTTGAGGACATGTTTGGCTTATGGTCGAGGTCATTGCCTTCCCCAAAAAACCCTGTAGATGCTGTAAAGGCTTCTCGAGCAACAGCCTGGGTACTTAAAAAAAAACCTATTTTCCTTTGTAATAAAGCATACTACTTATAGTATACAAGTTTAAACCTACCTATAAATAGGTAACTATACCAAATGTGACATTGTAAAGTAGAAATAGTTGCAGTATTTTAAAAAGTGTCAAATTTAGATTATAAGAACTTAAATAGCTTGAGAGACCTTTTGTCATAATTTACTAACTTGTATTATCAATCTAAGAAGTATTCTAATAAGAAAATATATAAATTGTCTTATTTGTATTATAATTCTCATTGGAATCATGTTTAATATTAAAATAGTATTTCTATACTAATTAAATAATACAAATAAGTACCTATGCTTAGTGCTATGTAATGAAAAAGAATTATTGATTGTTCCCATTTATTACTGTGATGATGAAACCAGTTAAAACCTAGGTCATTCACCTTCTCTTATAGTGAATAACTATTACAAGACAATGGGCCAGCCAGAAATGATTGAAATTCCAGTTTTAGACAGAGTAATAGCCACTTTACAATTGTGACTAAAGCCAGCACAGAAAAATCAATACTCTAGCTTCCTACAACGTAACTTCTTTGAATCAGACTCATTGCAATATGATTATTGCTCAAGCTGATGATCAATTCTCATTGAGCTAGATTGACAATAAGACGATTAGCTTGCAAAAGCTGCTAGAAATAAAAAAACGATTTCCTCAGTAATATCGCATTATGACGCATATTGTTTAGACGTCTTGAGTGCATCCAATGCATGGTGCTTTGCTTTACTGCGACGGGTCAACTTTGAAGACAAATGACGCGAACTCTTTTGCGGCGGCGTAAAGGATAAGCCCAAATGAATGGCCATCATGAAGGGGAATCGCGCGTTCGAGCAGGCCCAGACCGAATAGAAAGACTACGGCTGCGTACGCACCTGCGTGATTTGAAACACATATCGCACTCGTTTTTGAAGTCTTCAAAACTTGCTGTGATGTAACCGGTCAAAAATAACACTTTTATAGACTTTCTCACTTAAACAGACACTGATTTTGCAAAATTTACGGAGTGCACAAGAGACCCCGAAAACTTCGAATCCTCCATTATTATCGATCGGTAAACGCTGTACATAGCCAACAAAAACTTCACATCTACATAGCGCCATTTTGTACGAGTCTGCGCGGTGTGATTTTTCGCATGGAAAGGGAAATCGCCCCTCAACCCGAGGGGGGACCGGAATAATAACATTGTGAGTATCACTGAAACAATCACCAAATATTCAAAATACTTACCGATTTTGAAAGTTAATGAGCCATATATGATTATTTTTATGCTCTACAAGCTGGGCGATCAGGAAAAGTCCAAGTTTATTTTCGAAAACATTGATCAATTGTCATTCACCTAGCGACATCTATCGAGAACGTATTGATTTATTTTGACATTTCAGAAGGTAAACAATTTTTTCCCATACTTTTATTTTATTTACTTTGGTTTGTTGGGGTCTTTTTATTCTTGTTACTGTCAATTTGTGCGTAAAATACTTATTTGCAAGTTTGCAGCGCTATTTGATTTGAAATAATCGTGTTAGCTTATATAAAATGTAAGTACGAGTTTTCATCAATGGTTCATTTTAACATCATTACACTTTAACCTAAAAAAACCAAAACTTTTGTTTGGTTTATTTTATTTTTTCTTTCTTGGGCACTCATAAATCCTACGTTTGTATTTTTAAATCATAAACTTATCGGTAGAAATACGGTATACTTACTAATACAAAGTTGAACATAACATTGGGAAAACTGATTGTTTATGATGTCAATTAAAACAGACGGGAGGATTTATGGAAACTTCTACAAATAACATCTATACCTACCAACCTATTGCTATATGACAAGGACAGGCTGCACAAGCATTGAAGGCATAAAAACATAGCTGATTATTTTAATGACAATCTGAACTTAACCAAATTAAATATTCCCTATATTACCTGTTGTCATAGTTAACCAAGAAATTTCTAAATAAATATCCTACTAACATACAGATCCTTAAGTCCTTTGATGCTGGCCTGAGACTGAATAAATAATCTATCTAGAGTGTGCCTCGTCATAGGGGTTAAGTACATAACACAAAAAAATGTCCTAAGTGTAGACCAATAAGCTCCTTGGGGCACTCAAATAAAGGAGGGCAAACAGGCGACTGGCTGTAAATTAAAGTAAGCCAAAAAAAATTAGATCTTGCGATGTTGTTATCCCAATCACTATATCAGTTTATCAGTCTCACAGCATGGTCCATTCAATCACTTTTCTATACATTATGTCCATCACTAGCACCTTTCCAGATAAATTGTGAATAGGACAGAAAGATGATGATGATCATTGTAACAACTGTCACAATGTCCAACATCTGTATGAGAACTATATGCTCTATCACCACTTCAAAAACTAAATACTGAGTACATTTTTATCTTTGTTCCACTGCAGTTTTGTTAGCATTATTTCCCCTAAGGCCTAAGGTATTAAAATTGAAAAAAAAAAAACAAAATTATATTTTGTATTATTAATTTATTAAGTATATTGTTTAAACATATCATTTATGGCATTGTACTTATTAACTAAATGACTAATTTATCATTGAATCAAGTGTAAAACTTACAACTATATTTAATAAAATCACATTATAACTTATAATTTCATAAATTTATTCCTTATCGCAATCTCTTGTGTTCACCAGATTCCTCAGAGGATCCTGCAATAAAAATAATAAAATTATAACTAGAGATAAGTAAATATCTGCTTAATGTTTAATATCATTAGATTTTCCATGCTGGCCTGGCAGCAATAAAATGAAGTAGAATGGGCCAGCTCCAACTCATCCCATAGGTGTCGCAAAAGTCGACTAAGGGGATTGCCCGGTGTTGGTACCTTGGGGCACCAGAATTGCGAAGGGCAAATCACCAACAACAGCATACCCAAAGAGGATTGGTGTCAGGCAGGCGGCCGTCTGTAAAACCTACAGCAAAACATTGAGCGGTATGGATTGGAATTTTGTTATTCCAATCTCTCTGTTCATCGGTCTCTCGACATGGTCCGTTTCGTCTCTATTTATTCATTCATAACAGGCACCTTTCTGGTGTGATGGATGATATGAATCAATATGCTTTGGCTCGCTTTGCACTCGGATGGTTTGATGATGTATGGAAGAAAGAACATACTGTGCCGGCTCCAGATAGACTGGCAACAGGGCTAGGAGAAGAAGTATGTGTATTTGTATGAAAACGGACCTGTAACAGCGAGCGGGCGGTGGCAGTAGCGGCCGCGCCAGCCAGGCTGGCAGCGGCAGGCGCCCAGCACGCACTCGCCGTGCTTGCACGCGCGCGCGCAGTCGCCCTGCCGGCGGCCCACCTCGCAGTGGTTGCCGCCGAGCCCGGGCGGGCAGCGACACTTGTTCGCGCCCTTGCACCGGCCCCCGTTCAGGCACGGGATCACGCATTTCGCTGTGGGCAATGTTCGCCATCGACATCAGCCCTTTAATCTCACCACTGCTGGGGCACGGGCCTTGGATGGATGGAACACTAAAGGGAGATTGGGCCATAACCCACCTCGCTGGCCCAGTGCGAGTTGGTGGGTATTAACGACTGCAGATGCAGCTGGAACCAACAGCTCAACGTGCCTTCCATACAGTAACAGACATTAGCGAACATTGCTTAGTTTACGCAATCGCAGGCCAAGCGCGCTATGCCTCGAACTCCTCAATGTAGCGAGCGCAATGTTAAATAATATCAAATCAAAGATAAGAATAGCCCGCTCAGCTTGCGATTTTGTAAACTAAGCAATGTTCGCTAGGGACGGTCATTGGATGGGTGACCGAATATTTATTATGTCCAGTTCCGCTTCGTGCCACTTTGGAAGGCACGTTAAGCCGGTGGTCCCGGCTGCAAATGTAGTCGGTAATACTGACCAATACTGGGCAGCGTGGTCGGCCCAATCGCCCAATATCCTTCCATCCATAGGGAAGGCCCGTGCCCAGCAGTGGGAACAAATGTGGTAAAAAATCTACTTATTGAAGATTTTTGCTATCCCAATCCAACACGTCAAAGGGTAGATACCTAATCCCGGCAAAAATTCTATAATTTTTTATAATGTGCTAAAATTATCTGAAACCGAATACACCCTAATCCCACACTTACAATACTCGCATCGCAGTCCGTAGTATCCTTTGGAACATTCACATTTGTCCTTCTGTATGCACTTCCCGCCGTTGAGACACTTCTGCGAACATATTCCTGCAACGTAGAAGGCACGGGTTATTTGTGCAGTAGCAATACATTTGCCACCTGAATGGATGAGAAACTGGTTAGGAATAGAGAGGAGTGGAAGAAGAAAACATGTTGTGCCGACCCCGCATCAGGAAGAAGAATACATTTGCCACCTATTCCATGGGACCTAACCACAGATATATCAATAATATATCTGTGGTTAGGTCCCATGGAATAGGTGGCAAGATATATCAATAATATATCTGTGGACCTAATGAAAATGAAAATGAAAATATGGTTTATTCATATAAGGTATGATTACATACACTCATGAATCGTCAAAGAAATAACGTTAAACACTGGAAACGAAAAGAAAAACAGTTTCCAATATTTAACGTTATAAGCTACACCATCCGTTCGTAAACTACCAGGAGGCCTTGTTCTGAGAAGAACGGGCAAGAAACTCAGCAAGTTTGTTCCTCCCTTTACATGAAGTTATGAGTTAATGAAAGATGTCATAAAATGTTTTAATATATTAAATATCCTATTATATTCTATCTTATCATATTAGTTATCATATTTATAAAATAATAAAATATATTTAATTTGAATGTTTATGGACATCTTTCATTGAGTATAAAAAATATATATAATTATTACTGGTAGTTAGCATAGCTTAATTTACTTGTTTAAAAATAATTAAAACTAATACAGTAATATACATGTCATTTAGTCTCATTATCATACAAAATCTATATCCACGCATCTTTAACCCTATAACATAAGATACTGCGGCGCAGTATCTTATGTTATCTTTTTCATTCTTAAGAGTCAGACGTCATCAAGCCATCTCACTAACTTTTCATTCATTTCATCCATCACACCGGAAAGGTGTTAGTGATGAATGAATGTAGGTATGTATGAAAAGAGACGGAAAGGACCATTTCGGGAGACCGATGAACGGAGAGAGTGATTGGGATGACAACATGCCAATCCATACTGCTCAAGGTTTCGGCTTAGGTTTTACAGCCGGCCGCCTGCCTGACACCAACCGTCGTCGGGTATGCTGTTGTTGATGGTTTGCCCTCCACCATTCGGTTAAGGTGCTTATTGGTCTATACCGCGCTCTCCCCCTTATTCGACTTTTACACCCCCGGGGCGAGTTAGGGCTGGCACTTTCTACGTTATTTTTTCGCTCCCAAACCAGCATTGGAAAACCTAACCCTACGCAAAAGTCAATAACATTGCCCGTCAAAAACAGAAGTGACGTCACGCTCTCTGATTGGTGTTTAAAGTCACGTGGCTACATGCCACTTTTTGCCGATTATATTTTCCAAAAATGATTTATGTATGTTTTTTTGCAGTGTCGCCTCGAAGATGTTGCGGCCCAGAGTCCAATTGCAGCAAATACGGCGTGCCCACATGCCTAGTTGGTCCAAAAACCCAAACGTGAGTAGAGATTTTTCATTTTTATATAAGGTACGTGTCGTTTGCTTTAAAGGTCCTCGGCTATGCACTGAAAATAATCCGTGACGAAGCGCGGTCTAGTGGGCGTTCGTCCTTATAAATTGTATGAAAGTATATTTTATTGCATGTGCCGGTACGGTTACGGTCATGGTATGGTACGGTGTAGGGGGCAAATACCTTAAAACACTATCTTTGTGCCAGTGCGTACTATTACTGTCCTTCCACCTTATTGCCGCGGCGCGGACCGCGATATCCTTCATGTACATTTTGTATGAAACGATATTTCTTGCCGTCCCGTCCCGTTTATATAAAAACCCGTTACGTATGCAGAGACCTTTACTCAGGTGCTTTTACTGCCCCTCGTTCTAAACTGACGAGTGCCGTTGGTTGCTTGATGGCATTTGATCCAAAAGAATCTTCTGTGTCTACTATGCCCTTTGTCTAAGCTTGACGTTGTCTGACGGCAGCTGGACAAAATAATCCGGGTAGACCACGCCGGTGAGCTGGGCGCAGACCGGATCTACGCGGGCCAGATGGCTGTGCTGGGGCGCACCGCCGAGGGCCCGCTCATCCAGCACATGTGGGACCAGGAGAAGAAGCACCGGGCCAGGTTCGAGGAGCTCATCAACGAGTACCGCGTGCGACCCACGGTGCTGACGCCGCTGTGGAACGTGGCGGGGTTCGCGCTCGGCGCTGGTGAGTAACATATCCTTAATATCATCATACATACAAGAGGAGCTCACTCGATTGCATAAACTAAGCAATTGGATGGGTGACCAAAAATGTATTATCTCGAGTTCCTCCGTACTTCGGAAGGCACGTCAAGCCGTTGTTGGTCCCGGATACATCTGCAGTCGTTAATACGCACTGGGTCAGCGTACTCAGTGTATTGGGTTATGGCCCAATCTCTCTATAGAAGATTATAGGAATATTAACTCTTTGGATAATAGAATATTATCCATATGGGTAGGCCCATGCCACAGCAGTGGGGACATTAAAAGGGCTGGTGATAATCTACTCTACATATTTTTTTTTATGCGAGACAGGGGAAGCTCTTGCCCTTCATCCCACGATGGTAAATGACGATACAGGCCGAAGATGGCATCGAGCTTCATCTGGAACCCTCAATCACAGTAAGGCTGGCAATAATTTGTCCTCAGATATAGGACAAATAATGCTGTTAACACTATTATCTGGGGGTGAGCGCAGTATGTTCCTCTTACACTCACATCGGTTAGCCGTCATCTTTACATCTCTCTTTGTTGTGACAATATTTCCAGTGCATCGGTTTGACATGCAATTATTTTCGCTCCAGGCACCGCCCTGCTCGGCAAGGAGGCCGCAATGGCGTGCACGGTGGCCGTGGAGACGGTGATAGTGGACCACTACAACGACCAGCTGCGTACCCTGATGGCAGACCCCAACATCGACAAGGGCATCCTGGAGACCATCACTAAGTTCCGCGATGAAGAACAGGAGCATCACGACACGGGGATCGACCAAGGGGCGGAGCAAGCGCCGTTTTATAAGGCCCTCACGGAAGTGATCAAGGCGGGCTGCAAGGCGGCCATTGCGATATCGAAGAAGATTTAAAGTCTATTTTTTATCTCGGATACTGAATTTATAAGAGCAAATGTCAAATTTATTGTTTAGCGGCACTGATCTCTATACAAATACGCTGGAATTTGATTATCGCCATCTTGGCGCTGAATGCACTGGTATACGAAGGTAAACGTCCATGGAACTAACTAAAACGCAATATTAGAGATGCATTTATTATGTCAAAATCTGTCAAATACAAGCAACGACCGTCAAATTTAGTACCCTTGACGCTAGATGGGGCGCTTCAAATCAGCACTAGAGACGTTTGTCATTTTAGTAGAAGTATTCAGTCCAGTGTATTTGTATGATAAGAGGGGTCAGTGTTTAGTGATGTACGCGAAACTATCGACAACGTTTGAGCACTGGATACAAGTGGTTTGGCCATGTTATATTTTAGGAAGAAAAATATGTTTATCCATATTCAAGCAAATTTAAAGGTTTATTAGTATATTAGCCTAACTTATATGCTGACTAAAAATCGTTCAAGTACCAAAAAAAAAAATTTATTTTATTTTTGTATGGCAGTGAATGATGTTCTTTAATTTATAGTTAACTTTCGATAGTGGTGGCACATCACAATTTACGAATTGCAAAAAACAGGCAACACGGGTAATGGCATTTTAGTATCTGAGATAAAAATAGACTTTAGTTTAGATAAGTTGTTGCTTATTGTTAGTGTACAAAGGTATTTTATTAGAATTATACTATTATATATTTTTAGATAACTTTTGGTTTCATTTAAGTTGTTTTTAGATTGCCTGCGGGTATCATACAAGGGGACTAAAGATTAAAATAGGATGAGGAATAGGCAGCATTGTTCTTCTTATACCGACCAGAACATTGCGATATACGTGCCCGTTAAATGGCAGTAGGCTCGCTCCCTATTATTACATGGCGTGGTTGGTGAATCGTGGGTGTCATCACACCTCTACCTTAGCGGGAAAAGGCGTGATTTATGTATTTACTTAGTATGCTTCTTTAGACATTTAACAGTTCTACATCAGAGAAACAACAATTTTAAAAGATTGTTTCAAGCCTCTTTATAAAACTCTTTCTCTTCTACTCCTACCTCTTCGGGGATAAAGGCGTGATTTATGTATGCATTACTTTCCTCCTGTAGGCCTAGCACTGCACGTGGACAAAATCTCTCCACCACTTGACAGTATTTTGCGTCGCGATTTAGTGGAAGTTAAAGCGAGGGAGGGGCTGGCTAGCGCAGTGGCATAGCGCGCTCGGCCTACCATCGGGTAAACTAACCCGCAACCGGTCAGCGTGGTGGACTATGGCCCAATCACCCTATATTCATCCATCCACAGGGAAGGCATGTGCTCCAGCTGTTAAGGGACATGTGATGATGATGACGATAGAGCAAGTGGAAAACATTTTCTTTTCTCCGCGGAGATTTTCAAATAATTTTTTTCATACTATGTTTGTGGGTACATACAATACTATATATATATACTGTACAATACATACAAAAGTCTCAAAACATAGACTGTGAAAGGGCACAGCAAACATCAAATATTAAAATTTTCTCCACGTCCCGTGCTACAGGCTGAAATGAGTTTCAGCAAAAAGAAAATACATACAAAAGTCTCAAAACATAGACCCTGAAAGGGCACAGCAAACAAACATCAAATATAAAAATTTTCTCCGCGTCCCATTCTAGAGGGCTGAAATGTGTTTTAGCAAAAAAAAAAAAAAAAAAGAAGCACTGACCCCCCTCGCAGTTGCGGCCCTGGTAGCCGGGCGGGCAGGAGCAGACGCCGGGCGCGGTGCAGTTGCCCCCGTTGAGGCACTGCGGGTAGCAGAGCGCCGTGCGGCAGTGCTGGCCCATGTAGCCCTCGGGGCACTGGCAGATCTTCTCGCGGTTGCACCAGCCCTGGTTGGCGCACTTCTTGTCGCACTCCGGGTCGGGCCCTGGCACATATTGAACTATTATTCTTATTTCTGTCTACAAATATACAGTTCACAGAACGTCAGGCTACCGCACAGAGTCAAATTTTTGTCAGCCAACTTTGTGCCTTACTAAAACAAGTTAAGTTTCATAATCGATTGAAGAAATCTGACAGTTTTGGTATTCTAAAGTGCCGTTGACATTACGTTCGGAATAGTATTTGATGTGAACGTGAAAGTTTGAAACTTATTACAAAAGCAGCAAAGATTGCTTAGAATTTTTTTATGTTAGAGAGGCAAGCTTTTGCCCATCGTCTTACCTGATGATAAGTAACGATAAGGGCTGAAGATGGAATCGAACTTCACCTGGAACCCTCAACCACAGAGGGGCTGGCTATCAATTTTCGGAACACAATAATGCTGTTAACCTTATTATGGCGACAGATTTTGATAATATGGTGGTAGCTAGCCAGGCGGACTTGAAATAAGTCCTACCACCAACCAAAACGAGTAAAATTTTGTACCCCCTGGGGATCGAACCCGGGACCTTAGGCTCTTAAATCCCGTGGGCGAACCACTAGACGTTAAACTATATTGACAGCAATTCAGTCTACTTTGTAGTCATTATAGGTAATTAACTGGAGAAATATACAAATCGTTTCATAATAGGGACATTCAAAGTTATTACAAATGTCGTAAAACATTGACTGGACTTTAGAAATAGGTATTTTATCTAAACGTACTAGAAATTTAATGGTTGCGGGGTTGCTCTAAATAAACTTTACTTGTAAGTGCGTTCGTAATGTCTGCGCACCAGACATAGAGTTCGCTCCATGAAAGAAGTCCCTTGGCTTAAACCAATAAGAGCGAAAGTAATGTTATTAGAGGGACTTCTTTTGTGGAGCGAACTCTACGTGCTATTTCTGAGAGATAGTTCTAGGACTATATTGACATCAACAAGGCCTCCTGCCCGGCTAGCGTGACCACCGAAACACGATATGATATAGCCATTTAGCGCTTTGAACTGTTAAAATCCAATGATTTTTTACAGTTAAAAACGATAAATGGCTCATAATAAAATAATATCATGTTTCGGTCCTACTAGCCGGGCTGGTAGTTTACAAACGAAGTAGTTACTGATGTGATATGTTGAATGCCCTGTGTATTTGTTATGTATTTGTGTGTTAGTGTTGGCAAAAAAAAATATTCATTCATTCACACACGTTTCCAATGTTTAACGTATTTATTTGACGATTCATTAGTGTATGTAATTATACCATAAATGAATATGAATAAAGATCTCTGCTCACTAGATCGTTCCTTCAGCGGCCATGCACGTAGCGTACCGGCACCGAATTCAAGTCGAATATTTTGTCGGTGCGGATACGTTCGTGCGTTGGTGCATATAAATTGTATGAAACATTTTATTGCACGGCCGGTGACAGAACGGTCTAGTGGGCGGGGAGACCTTAAACCATTTTTTATCTGGCTCGCTAGTCTAGAAGCAAAGCTTGTGTACCAACCTAAAAACGCAAATGTTGTGAGCAGAGGCACCGTGAGTTCAGCCAATCAGCGGAGGTCTCGGCGTTAGGCCCGGAAAATAATGCATTGGGGGTTAATATGACGGCGGGTATCCATGGCGCCGGCTTGCGGGGTGTGGGTATGCACAGTAAAGGAATTGGTAGACAGAGAACCATGGGCGTGGACAAAATCTCCTCGGGGAAAAGAAAATATTTTCCTCTCCCTCTTACTCCCACTAAATCTTGAGACAAAACACTGTCAAGTGGTGGAGAGATTTTGTCCAGGTTCCGTTGCTAGGCCTACAGGCTTTGGACGGGGGAACAACACAACGATTGACCACTTGTAGGTACCAAAGAGGCGTTAATAAAAGCTTTAGTATAGACAAAACAATTGTATGTGTTGTCTACAAAATTATTTATAGTCACAAAGGTAGGTATAGCAACTATTGCCTGTTACAATACTGTAATAAAATGTCAATTGCCGTATTGTTCTGCCCGAAACACATGAACAAGATGTGTCATTTTTTAAGATTACAATGGTGACTGGTAACAGCGTTTTGCTTTACCGACTACCCACAAATGTTCAATTAGTAGCGTAAGCATTACAACAGGTCTGAAATAAATGAAATGTATTATTAGGTGTTTTTGAAAGAACCACGTCGTGTTTGGTCTTATTTCAACATGATCTCTGTCTGAACAACAGAAGCGTAGGTAATTTTCAATTAATAAAGCTCGCTTTAGTGATGAATCGGGTAACAAATTGCTAGATCGTATATTACTGGTATGATTATAATTTATTTGTTATTTGAATAAGGATTCCTAAAATCTAGATAATAAAGCGTCTGTTCGCGTTTGTGCTTGTTTTTGACACAGTTGTCGAGAAAACTAACATAAAAAGTATGTGAAAACTAACCAATAAATTAAAAAACTATTTAGTATTGAAAATATAAGAACTGTCAGATCACAAAATAAGCACAAACCCAAACGTTAAAGTGTTAAAAATGCGTTGGCGATACAATACCTGTCCTTTCAAAATACACACCTCTCTGTGCGCATTCCTTCTTTAGGTTAAATCTTAAGGGTGTACCTTTTAGTGGTATGCCACGTCCACTTTTTAGTACTAAACCTATTTCAAATGTAGCTACACCACTGCTGTTTCCCACACAAGGTAAGAATAAACTGAATTCTGTGGACAATGTTTCGATTATGATCGTCAGTCATTATAGTTTGTATAATCCACCATCACTCTCTGGCGAGTGTCAGAAGAGAGTGGGAGAAATAGGATATACTGCGGCGGTACACCAAGTGGGATGATGACGGATGCGAATTTGTGGATATTAACGCCTGCAGATGTAGCCCGGACCAACGGCTTGGCGCGCCTTCCGACGCACGGAGGAACTCGAAATAATATCTTTTTGGTCAGCCATCCAATGACTGGATTTAGCGAACGTTGCTTAGTTTAGGTAGATACCTAAGCAATCTCAGGCCGAGCGCGCTTATTATTATTAATTTTCTAGATGGTGTACCAGGAATGCTGCTTCTATTTCTCGTTATACTATTATAACTCCTAAGGGGCCTTGTATGACGAGAGATGTGGTGCCAATTGTAATTCTTGTGAAAGATATTAGATGTCTTCCCTTTTTTAGGGTTTGATTGAATCATGTTTGTGTGATGTCAAAAGCTTGTGTGGTGAACACATACATTTTTGTCTAGTCCATAGTTTATGTAGTAATTTCCAATACAAATATGATTATTGTGTATATGTATTATTAAGTCATCTAATTTCTATAAAACTAGCGCTTACTTTGATCTACTAGATGATAGGTGTCAGAAATAATATTTAATTATTTATTGATTACCTTTATCGGTTTTAGGCACTCGTCCCTGGGGTTTGATAGATAGCACTGGGGGACTAAGTATTTGAAGGTCCGATGATTTCAATGTATCGAAATTGTAAAAGTATTTCTTTCGTGACCTCCAAGTAAAGTTGACATAACCAACTTCGGATGGGATTATGGGCAGTTTGTGGGAAAAGTTCGGGTCCAGAATGTATGGGTAAATGTGTCCGTTCTGTATCGCGATCACTCTCATTGAAATGCCTGCAAATAATAAAAAATACCTATGAACATAAGTGCCCGCGTTGAATGGATTGGCTCCCCTTCTTTCTACCCTGTTTCATAAATATAACTTATGGCATTTCGTTATCAATGTTGCAATTCTACATAAAAAAAAATTGAATTTCGTAAACTTAGGACCTTACATGTAAAAAAATTCTAACTTTTAGCTATAAGTTGTCAATATAATTTTGAAAAAGTAAAAATAATTTTCCTGTTCAGAGATTGAAAAATGGTCAATTATCATAGGTAGAACTTTAGGTATATTGAAAAATACATACATACATCAATCACGCCTGTATCCGCGACGGTATAGGCAGAGGTGAACTAGCACCCACGTTTCTCCAATCGTCCCATGTGGCGAGCCTATTGCCATTTATCGGGCACAAAAGTCGCAGTACTATTGCTAGGTGGTATAAAAGGAACGCTGCTGCCCATTCCCCATTACTAATTTATCCTTAGTCGCCTTGTACGACACCCACGGTAGAGATTTGGCGTGGTGACAATTGTATTCTACTCTGCCGTCACCACACGGCAAAAAATATATAGGTCATAAAAATCAAACTTATGTTATCTAGGGGATATGGCAGAGGCAGTTATTCACACTCTCACTTCGTCAGCTCAGGAGTTCCCACTTAATATTGCCAGGTTACAACATTCGCAGTGTTGCCCGAAAGTGCATTAATTTAATCACCTTAAAAACCAACTCACCACTGAACATGCGGACTTGTCTTTCGTCAATCCAGAGCGATATGTCCGTTTGCCGGGACTCGAGGTCCTTGTACTCGCGGCGACCGGCGCTGAGCGACAGCGACATCGCCAGCGCCACTCCGGCGCACAGCCGCGCGCCCGTCGAAGCCGATCGCCACATCCTGAGAACCAACTCGGTTTTAGGCTAAGTCCCCATTGAACTACTATTACCTACTAACGTTTAGAAGCGACATCGCAAACAAGGATAATGTAGTCCGTGCGTTGCGGTGCAGATCAACAACTCATTTCGTCAATTTCGCATGAAGCGACGGCTAGCTCGAAAGAAACTCGTAAGCGCCATGAAATCGGCGGCGCTTACGATGTTTTGGTCAAAACTGGAGTAGAGTGGAGAAAACTGTGCTCAAAGCTTCGAGTTGGGAGAATATTATTGTTTGGAATAGCGTCTCTAGTTTACCATATAACTCAATATAAGTCCCCTCTGTAGGTCTAGCACGGGACGACAGAATCTCTCTCCACCACTTGACAGTGTTTTGTCTCGGGATTTAGTGGGAGTTGGAGCGAGAGGCAAATCAAATGCTGGCATAACATAGAATGTGCCCGCCCCGACATCCCTTGGATGTCGATAAAAGTCGACTAAGGGAGATTTCCCGGTGTAGACCAATAAGCACATTGGGGCACTCGAATGGTGGAGGACAAACCACCAAGAACAGCATACCCAACGAAGGTTGGTGTCAGGCAGGCGGCCGGCTCTAAAACCTAAGCTAAATCCTTGAGCAGTATGGATTAAAATGTTGTCATTCAAAAAACTTTCCGTTCATCGATCTCTCGACATGTTCCGTTCCGTCTCTTTTCTATACCTACATTCATTCATCAGCACCTTTACAGTGAGATGGATGATATGAATCAAAAGGGAATGGATGGCTTGATGACGTCTGACCGGTATGAATGGAAGAGGAAACATACTGCGGCGACCCCAGATAGACTGGGAACAGGGCAGGGAGAAGAAGAAGAAGAGTGAGAGGAAAATATTTTCTTTTCCCCGAGGAGGTTTTCTCTACAACCCGTGCTAGATACGGGGCCTGGGGGCCTACTCTGAAACTCCGAACGAACGAACTCACATCTATCCGTCTTTCACGCCAATGCGTGTTAAAATAAGAGCGACAAAGACGCAAAGACTCGATCGATCGAAATAAACTTCCAGAGTAACGCCTCTGATCCGTAGCGCCCTGCGAGGCTCTCCACGGCAGTGAGACTCCCCCGGAAGATCCTGCCGCAGAGAAACCCTTACAGGGAGTGCTCGAATGCAAGGCTCGAGGACATCTTAACAGAAGCTCCTTAAAAAAACGAGGAAGCAGGAGCGATCGCTTCCGATGACGCCTATAGAGTTATAGTCCCTTCTCGGGTCCCCGGGGTCTGGCATAAGGTGGTTTTAGTCGCTATATACTACATCCTCCAGGCCGGCCTGAAGGAATGTAGCATCTTTCATCTCCGTTCCCGTGGCGGGATGCAACTTTATACCTGCGCGCGATATTTTCTGCAGAATTCTGAACATGAAAATGTGCATTAAATCATCATCATATTTTTTTTATCCCATTTCAGTTGTGGTCAGCGCAGTACTGTCTTTTTCTATCATCCACCCCTGTTAGATGTCATCTTCTCATTCAATCAAAACATGTCCATACCAAGTCAAAAGGTCCATTTAGTAGGATAGTATAATTGGGAAGGCCCTTTTAGCATTACGGAGCACGAAATTATAAATATTATAATTATATCTACTTATTACTAGGTACTCCCATATTAAGTACGAAAATAAATGGTTATAATAGGGAATTAGGCATATAGCAAACAGAGTGCCTAAAACACATTTATAATTAACGATATACGCAACTACACAAAAAAAGCTGAGGTAACAACCGTGTAACCATCACATAATAGGGTTGACCCTAGAAATTGTTCCGAAACAAACATCATAGATAAAAAAGAAAGAAAACAAAATTATCACAGTTAACATAATTGATTGGGCCAGTTTGGGACGTGCCAGTACAAAGGAGCCACCGTGAGAAAGGGCCAGGGCCCATAAAAAACCGACAGCTTCATTAAGTATCCCCTGTCAAAAGGCAATGTCTACTAGTTTTTTTCCCGCTCCCGGTGTCAAATTATACTTACAAAAGGCGTTAACAAAAAAAGAGTGTAAAATCACACTTTGTAGGGTTCAATAACCATTTTTTTCTGATAAATGTATGTTACATTTTTACATTTCTTACGGTGAACTAATATGGAATTAATTGTAAGCGTTTCAACATTACTGCGATACTAATAATACTTACCTACTGGACAAGAAAATTTATTCGATAGATACTAATTTTGAGGTACAATAGGTCTACCCCTTCGGGGCTAAACAGGGGTGATTGGTGTGCGCTTGACTGCAAATTCCATGAACCATGCTAACCACGAAATATCAATTTCTAGTTAAATTTGCGCTATAATCAAAAAGTTCAGAATATAAATAAATTGGAGTAAGCCTATTGTTTTATATTCCCAGAGTCACTGTTAACTGCAAACACTTAAGTAAGTACCTACCAACTCCTCTTATATTTACTACTTATACTTACTATTACGTCGTTGACCCCGTAAGGTTAAATAAACGTAAACATTTGGCAAAAAGTATGACTGGCCTGTGGCTATATCAGGCATCCAGCATTTGTTTAAAAATAATGTTAGATAAAAATGTTCAACTAATTACCTCCTTGCTGAGATTATTTTAGATCATTAACCTACGTTTATACTTAACAAATAGATTTTTAATTGGGACAGTTGACTGTTTTCGCAATTTGAGTTATAATTTTTATATCCGGTGGAAATATTTCGTATAAATGAAACGAAAGAGGCCGTGAATACAAGCTAACAAGAAGTCTTGAAATTATATAAAGTTTCAAGATCTATTTTGAACTTAGCTTACGGCCTAGCAATAATAAGAAATACCAAATATCGTCAACTATTTTTAGGAGTCATTGATAAATTTTGTTTCTTGGTCGATCGGAGTTAAGACAAAGCCGATAAAGTGTTATTATTACGTCTCAAGAAGAAGCACTATATCCGTCATACGATCCAGGACGTGTTATAGGCGGGCATGGTATTTCCACAGTTTCCGAATCGGTGCCCTTAAAATTTCTTGGAAGAATGATAGATGACAAAAGGGATTAAACATACAACGTAGATCTGTACAAGGTAGATGAACAGCCTATTAGTCAGCAATATGGTAGGCTTTCAAAATCTCTGATTTTGAGACGAATAACTTCCTATTGAAGATGGATGCTAAATCACAAATACCCCGTAGTCGTGGGTATGTCTAGCACACTCTACCGATACGTACTAAAATGCGAAACGATGTTATTGCAACTCTCCCTAAAGAAAATAACACAAGCTTCGATTTCATTAATAAAATCATTATTAGCTGACGATCATTATAGTTAATCTGCCAAGTGATTGGAAGACAGACATAGAGAAATTATTGCTTTAACAAGATGAAAACAAAATAAGGCTTTTAGACCTAAGGCACTTAGTCCTTAGTAACAAGGCTTAAAATAACGGTCATAAATAACGGTGGATCCACAGACGTGTGGTGCCTGTGGGCTGCTGGCTGCACGCGCATCCTGTGATAACGCACATGTCCTCACTGCGAATGACCTGATATTTTTGCGAATTACAATGAATGTAAAAATAATGTGACATTGTGATAAATTGAGGATCAAGGCCCTGATTTGGTTAATAATACATATAATTTTATTTCGGGGTTTTGTCTCTTTGTTTCAGGACAACTCATTGTCAAATGTTAGGGCGGCATGTTAAGGTAGATTTTTATTTATACTTCATACGAAAATAAAATAATAACTACCTATTATAATATATTTCGACACCTGCAAGGAACAACATCGTAACTCTTTTTTAGTAACTTTACAGGAGAGCGCCTCAAAGTTTTAAAAAAATCTCGCGGATTTCGCTCAAGTCTTATTGCCAAACAATTTTGAAAAATTGAGTCAACAAGAGAGTAGCAACACATTTATAAGGATATCTGGTAAATATATATGTATATGATTGACTTTTTGTGAGTTACAATGGCATACCACAACATATAAAATAAGATTATTTAAGATTAAATTGTAACTCAACATACAATGGAAAAATGACTACAATACAATACATTTCGAGAAAATTTTGTCCCGTTAGCAAAATTGTATCTTGAGATACAATGTAATATTTATAATGGCTTCCTTAAATAATGATGAATGATGATGTGTAACTCAATTTACCATTTTATGAAATTTAGTTGACTCGTGAATTACAATGTTTTTACAGTTTTTAAAATCTAAACGTAAATAAAGCTTAAGGCTCAGTAGTGAGTGCAAAAAAATTGTAAATTTTGCTATCAACTTGATCAAAGTATAGCAAGGATATGATTGTAACTAAAAACTGACAAAAAGTGAGTTATGTTGTTCCTTCCTTGCTGGTGTCGATTTAATAACTTTCTACTGAGGCTATTTTGAGTTCTTAGTGTAGTTAACTCGTAACATTATTGACGCACAAAAATATTGCTATCAAATAAAAATGGATGTCATTAGAAGTAGAATTTGCAAGAATAGAATATCTACTTATTCATAGGTAATAAGTTACCTATTTGTCAAAAATGTTTCGTAAAATATATTCTACAGTCCTTAGATTAATTGTATTAGTAAATAAAGAAGTGTTTTCACACCTGGGATTTAGTTGTCGGTGTACTTTTTTACTTGTGTAAGCAGACGTTGGTGAAGCAATAAATAAATAAATTGAGGCACTCGCACGTTTCCCTGAACTGGGTCGATATGCCGAATAATGAACTTCCGCGGATAAAAATAAATCATGTGAAGAAAGGTGCGGCACCCCTGCCATGCACTTGTTATCTTAACCTTAACCAGCGTGCTTCGATACGATACCCGTTCGGAACAGGTAACAGAGTAAACAGAACAAATCGACGGCAGACGTGGACAAAATACCTCTCCCCCACTTGACAGATTTAGTGGGAGTTGGAGCGAGAGGAAAACATTGTCTTCCCCCCCCCCGAGGAGATTTTGTCCACGTCCCGTGCAACGGCGCTGACGATGAGCGCGCGCCCGCTCCCGTCCGCCGCCCGGGCCTTTCACGCGCGGACGTCACTTTTTTTTAATTTTATTTGTTTGCCTAGTCGCAAGACACAATGGCCGATAAATCCGCCTGTCACCACCAACTAGAATAGGGCTATTAATTATGATTTTCGAAATGCAACAATGAACACTATTTTGATGACTTTTAGGGTAATTTTTGAGAGACCAGACTGATTTTGCGTTGGTAACCGTTACAAAGAAACAAATAATGAAATAAAAAAATCTGTAAAAGCAGCAGCAGTTGAATAGGACGAGCAACTCGTACATCACAATGCATGCAAAGTTTAGAGAAAGATAATTGAGAAAGAAATAATTGACTTTAATTAATGTAATAATAATTGTGCAAAATACATTGAATGATTAGACTATCGCACGCACGCGTACGTAGTTAATTGACCCTAGAATTCGGGTAAAATCTATTTCATAAACAAATCAGTGAAAAGCTTTACAATACAGGGTTACATATACCTATACATCGGTTATGATATAGCCTATAGCTTTCCACAATAAGTGGACTATCCCACCAAAAAAAGAATTTTTCATCTTGAGTCAGTAGCCTGAGATTAGGGCTTTAAACCAAACAAACAAACTCATCAGATTTTTAATATAGATTGTACTTTTGTTATTTAACTGCAACAGTTACCTACATAAACCATCAATACCAGAGGTCTGAAACGTGAGCAGGGTGTCCATAAAACACTGCTAACCGTTCAACTGTAATCAAAACACGGCTCAAGACAAAAATATCATATTCCAGACGTGCAAACCTGTTTTATAATTGAACGCGCCCTCGTCTGGTGCTCGCAAATAAATCGCCAATATTTCACGAAGTGCACACCGGTCAACAGCCGCGGCGGGTGTGAACAACTCCTAAGTGTCCGTTCAGACTGGCCCGCTGGCCGATTAATGTCGCATTTAAAATGGAATCTAGAATTATTTGCATAAGGTTTATTTTTACATGCCACTGTATTTGCCGTGAGCGGCTCTCGAAAATTTCTATACAAAAATAAGTGAAATTTATAAGAAACCATATCAGAAAACTCTGTCTGAAAACGCCGGTCTGTGTGAACGGACCCTAACCGGCTCACATATGATCCCGGCGCAGATACGCCTGCGCACCACCTAATAATAACACTAGTCTGTTTTGTTTACATTTTCTACGAGAGTTTTGTTTATGTTCATCGCGCTTTTAATCTTTCGGGGTTGTCTGAACGTTCATGGAATTCATTTCACGCATTAAACAGATACCTACCCAAAGCACTTAGTCACCTGCGCGTGCGTCGCAAAAGCGTACAGATTCCTTAACACTATACCACTATCAATCTACACCAAATACAAATAATGACAACAGTCTGTTAAACACGCAAGGACCTAAAAATTATTAGAGTTAAAAGATGTCTGCTCATTTATTGGCAGCAAATCAATTATGAATCAACAAATTGATCCAGAACGCACTCGAATAGAAACGATACGATGTATCAATTAAAGTTTAAAGTGGTTCGAAGTTACTTTATTTAACAGTTTTCGGTAAATATTGCGAACGCCTATAGTTGTATAGTAAAATGTGTAAATTAATTAATGATCTTACCTGTTGATTACTAATTATAGTGTCAGTGTCGGCTCACATGAAGCAGTCATCATTTAATTATCACAGCACTCGCGGCGATTAATCCAGTTTCACTGAGATGAGTGATCGAATGAGTTGACTTCGCCGCGGTCGGATGCAGACTGCCCGTCCGTGCCATCGACGTGAGTCCACACTTTGCAACATCATTTGGACTCGACTTTATTGTACTCTTCCCCGGAAAGCATGGCATTTTGAACCGTAACGACTGCACCATAAAGTCCTTGAACGATATTTGCGTGGTGGGATCAAGTTTTGTTGCTTTTGCGCTTTTGCTACAAATCACCAAATTCTGGACTCGCTTCGCCCTGTAAAGTTAAACTGTATTTAATATAGAACTGAAGTGAGTGTTTGCTAGTTTAATGCAAGTTTTACGATCAGTCCGTACCTAATATTATTCAGTCATACATAATTACGAGGAAATATGAAAACTGTTCGTTTTCATCTTTCCTCGTAATTATGCATGTCAGAAGTGAAATACGAATAATAGCTTCCACCTACACTAACTGCTTATTTTATTTATCATCATCATCGTCATCACCAGTTATGTCCCCACTGCTGGGGCACGGGCCTTCCCTATGGATGGAAGAATATAGGGAAATTGGTCCATTGGGTTGGTGAGAATTAACACCTGCAGATGCAGCCGCAACCAACGGCTTAACGTGCCTTCCGAAGCACGGAGGAACTCGAGATAATACATTTTTGGTCACCCATCCAATGACCGGCCTTGGCGAAAATTGTTTAGTTTACGCAATCGTAGGCAAATCGCGCTATATGCCACTACGCTAGCGAGCTCCTCCGATTTATAAATACTAAATATTTAATGTAGGTAACGAGGAATGGGCAGCAGCGTTCCATTAAAAACTGTCGAAACGCGGGTGTAAAAACGCCTATTACCTATCCCTTAAGAGATAAAGGTGTGATTTATGCATGGATATATTTAATGGTGAATCCACTCACAGCTATGCATTTTAAATTTAGTTTGGTGTAGGTTTGGTCTAAGCTCAAATTGTAGCATAAGCACTTGTGTTAGGTACTAGATGACGGATACAGTTTAATAAGAGAAATATTGAAAATAGACTATTATACATCATAAACATATGGGTAGGTACTTAAACAAACAATACTCGAGAAAAATATCTATCAACTATCAACACAAACATTTGCCCTAACCGGATTCGAACACGGGATCATCCAAATAGAGCCAGCGTTCTGACCACTCCACCTAACTTAAAGCTATTGAATAAAATTTCGCACTAACCAAATGTTTCATTGGCAAGCTATTCAAGCTAATGAGGATGTACAATTAAAAGTAATTGCAGCGCGCATATCGGGAAGAGCCGGGACCGTGTGACTGACCCTACTAATGTTTTGACAGCTACTCGTTAGTTTAGAATTATGTATCAGTAAAAAACCAGCAGATGTCTGAAGCAATATTTTTCAAATTTAAAAATCTCGGGTTTGAGCAGGCACTGTTGACGATTGTGTATGAGCCACGAGTCGGTAACACTTTTATTCCATTGTATAAAATCGATTTATTTGGCCATTTTATTTAAAAAACAATTAAAAAAATTCCGAATACTTTACATAGCTCCACTTAGTGCTTGTTGACAAAACTGATAATCCGCAACGCAGAAAACTACAACATGAATTTTTGTGATGCGATTTGGTGCGGCAAGGAAAATACAGGGGGAAAAAAATCGTAAGTTCTTGCGATGCCTCGTCGTGGATCTCGTAGATTTTTACGATACGACGTCGCATCACAGTTTTGTGTACAAGCCCTTACTTAGCTTTTTATATTTAATGTGTTTTTTTTTAATATTCAGTGGTTCACTGGTCAATGAACAATACAACCTACCAAGAGATATTTTCGGGAAAGCGAGAAGACAATAAAACCACACGCGTAATTTCTTAAAATTTATTTTCTATGCAACATAAAAAAATATCCATCATAGTTACACAATAAATTACAGTTACTTAATGCGAACTAAAATGTAAATTATTATAATTCGTGATCGGAACTTCCAATATTCGCACGAGGTCAGAGATAACTATCCAATACAGTAAAATACCATGTTGCAATTTGTCATGATTCAACTTCATTTTATTTTGTTATATTAATTAATAAATGCAAACTATCATCTAATTCAACAGAACACTTCCGACTTGGGTTAAGAAGCTTGCTTAGCATTTACATTTCGGGCTACAGATGCCCAAGTTTTGTACGCTCAGTTAGAATTTAATACACACAACAGCACATCAGCTTACCACGAAATGTCAAATTTTCTCAATCTACTTTGTGCCTTACTAAAACGAAGTTAAGGTTGACAATCGATTGAAGAAATTTGACAGTTTTGGATAGACTGAAATGTGCTGACCGTACAAGAAACAAAACAGAAGGTGTGCGAGTTACATTTAGATGTGAGTGCATTATAATAGTGTATATTAAATATAGGCGGTTTACAACTAGGTGGTATACGATACTATAGCACGGCGCACGCACACACGTGGCCGGGTGATGCATCACCAATCAAAATTAAACATTAAGCTGCCCAATCGGTCTCACTCAGCATCCTAAAACCTATCAAGAAATGTGTCACCAATTAAAACAGTGCTGTTACAATTCCCATAATAATGAGGCGTCGAATTATTTGAACCGAATAAACCACAAAATCCCATTTCTACTCCTGTTCCAATTGAATTTGACACACACATAAATAACAGTCGCAAATCAACATAAATAATGATCTGTTTTATTAAGTCGTAACTTATTTGTTACGTAGGAAGGTAGCAATCGACAATAGATACTTTACAAAAACAAAAATTACTTATTTAAATTTTTGTCAAGCTCAATTGTAACAGAGTAGTGGTTTGTAATGGAAGAAAATTATGTCCCTTTTTCGAACAGCAAGAACATTGAATATAAAAAGAAAGCAACATTTAAATGGTGGCATCAAAAATTATTAACATGTAGGAAATTTAACCATAATAATATAATATTAAATTTACACACAAAATGGATTGAGATACATTCTGACGTTGCATAGCAGCGACAAAAATTAAGCATCTGTATTAAAGTTACTCTATACATAACACTGACTGTACCTCACAACAATTAATATCTATCGGCTGCTCTACTATAGTAACGACTTCAGCTTACCGACTCAACAAGATTTATGCACGCATTAATGTACAGCAACGGCACCTTGGACTACCCAGAACTGTAAAATTTCTTCAATCGATTGTGAACCTTAACTTGTTCACAGTAAAGCCCTAAGTCGATTGAGAAAATTGGACATTTTTTGCCTAATGTGCTGTCGACTGTACACCAACGAGGCATTATCATTTGTATTCGTTAAAATCATAGTCAACGTTTGCTCTTTGCAATCAGCTTGTATATTATCATTTGGTTAAATGATTGATAAAGATCCCTACAACAAACATTGAGACAGGTGACACTAATTAAATGCGTATATTGTGCACATGAAAACATCACCACCAACTAAGTATGAATCACATTCTCATAAAAGTAACGAAACAGTATGTTTATACATGTATATCATAAGGCAAGTCACGTACGTAATCATTACGTCATGTTACAAATCGAAATGAACACGTTTAGAATACTAACAATTTTGTGTGAAAGGCAGTGGACATCAATCACCATACGGCGAGTGTAACAATTTAACGTCTAACTGTAGTTTTGTTTATTTCAACAACAATTAATGTTCGAGAATAGATTGTAATATTCAACAGCGCAGTATAAAAAAGCGACATAAACAGATGCGAGTCGAACAAGGCTCTCCTACTATTAATTAATATACATATATATTAAATTCTTACTAGACAATAGACATGATAAAGATTCCTTAACAAATAACTTAAAGGGGTTACGATAACAGTGCCTTCAAATATAAAATATGCAATCATAAGGTACCAATGGTTACAGTGTAAGCTCTAAATCAGAACGTTCAAAATCTTACCACAAAACACGCTGCGCTCGAGAAACTAGACACAGAATACAATACCGAGGAAAATCAGTAGACAAGTGAGTGAGTGACAGAATAAATATAAAATAATAAAATTAATGAACGTAAATAAATTACTACATGCTCCCCAAAGGCAGCGGCCATCTTTTGTTTTAAAAACATTGTTCAGATTACATCCGACCGACGCGCACTTTGAGAAGCGAGATATAAATAAACAGATATTAATCCAAACAAATCAACATGGTTTAACCGCGTGGAATGTATTACTTAGTACCCGACACCTTTCAGGCGAAGAAGGAATATGCACAGATACACTTTGGGGCTATCCATACAGTACGTCACACCTTAAGAGGGGGTCAACTAAGTGTGAAATTGCCAAATATCGTCACACTTCGGGGGTCCAACAAATGTGACAAGGAGGGGTAAAAAAAAATCACGAAATTATAGTTCGATCGCTTAATTCAATCCTCTCTTACGTAATGGTTAAGGCTCGCTGATGGCCATCCATAGAGGTTTCAGATGAGTGGTCGTACAGTCAGCAGCATAAGAAGATTATCACTTATCACAATAGTTGTTCGTACAAACTTGTGGCGATTATGACTGCGCATGCACTGTCTTTGGTATGACAGCGGGCCAAAGTGGTAATCGACTTATGATGCCAACTGTATATAATGTGACGTACTTCACGGACGACCCGTTGCGGGCAGTCGCCGCCAGGGGCGCTCTCGGCGCACGGCAGTCGCAACCAAATCAATACACGGCACAGATGCGACAAGCGAACGCGTTAGCCGACTAACATTAGTTAACACGAGACCCTAGCCTTACACCTAACTAAACACGAGATACAATTGGATTTCCACTCTCACACAGGGTAAACAGGACCCGAGAGATTCATTAGAAGTATAGTTTACAGACAAACTTCCTTGCACCATGGCACGGTAATGTTATCTATCTGGAAATGGAAATACTGGATGTGTACCAAACTTGAGGCGCGTTTGTATGCAGATGAAGATGCATATATATCATTACCGTAACCATAGCAACAGTGGATTGGACAACGTACGCAGTCGTCTCCACCCGGTAGCGGTCCAAAACTAGAAACATCAACTTGGCAATAACATGTTAGGTACGTGAACGGTGCGAACAATCTTCATAAATACAATGTTAAAATAGAGATACACAAAAAAGCTTTCAAGAAGTCTTAACACTTACTACGACAGGGAGACATTTCGGTGACGTCAGCCCCCGCAGCACGGGATGTGAGAAAATCTCCTCGGGGAGAAGAAAAGACCTCTTTCGCTCCAAGGCTCCAACTTCAACTAATTCCCGAGACAAAACATTGGCCAGCGGTGGAGAGAGATTTTGTCCACGTCCCATGCTAGGCCTACAGATAACATGATATTGTCGGGAATGAATCGAAACGTATCCCCGTACTATAATCATTACATTATTTAGTATCTAAACATTAGAGAGATTTCTTTCAAAATATCGTAATACACCTAATATCATATTTAGCAGCCAGAGAGATTTGTGAGTGGCTGGCGGCACAACACTTGCGGCAGCGAGAGATCAAGCCAAAATAGCTCTTATCGATATGAGCGTAGAACACACGCGGTAAGGCTCGTTTATATCTGCAGACATTGAGCGTGCCAGACAAAATAATATTCTTCTATACAGTGTTTTTTAACGTATTTGCTTCTATCGTACCCGGCCAGTATTCGCGGAAAGAATATTTGGTCTGCGCAGTTCTTGTTTGTGTCTATCCATCAAGCAGTGTGATTAGAGTAATCGAAACCGTACAGAGGGCCTAGCCAAGTGGCTTTTCTAATCGAACGCATAGAATACAAGTATGAAACTGACGGTTTGTTTTCTCTGTAATACATCAGTTGCGTAGATTCTATGCGTTCGAATAGATTACTAATATATAGTAGGTACTAATATTAATAGGTTAGGCCACTTGGCTAGGGCCACAAACGTGTCTTTTTGTTGTTGCCATAGACAACGAAAACCTAACAGAAATTGTCAGAAACGACGGTGTCTATCGACGTCTGACACGACACACTTCTGGCACTTTGAAAATAAATGGTGTCTGTGGGTGTCTCCCGCGGCACTATTGTCCGTGACGCGCTGTGTCTGTAGATACGAACGGACCTGTATGCGGCCAGCCGTGCGGTGTAACACTACGAATGGAACGATCACAACATCGATTACTTATCCAACGCCCTCCCCCGCGAAGCACCAACATCGGCCGGTGGTCAAACCGCCGCAGCGTACAAAAATATCTTCAATTCTATATTCATTACTATGAAGTAGGAAAATAGTTACATATTACATTTAATTATCTTTATTCCCCAATGATAATAAGAGTGACTGGATAAAAATTAGACTCGTGTCAAATCTAAGTCGATTAAGCTTTGCGAGGAGTATGAATAGACATGTAACAACTAAAAATTGTGGTTAGGAAAAGTTCGAAAAATGTATTGTCAAAATATTTCGATTTTTTTCTAATGACAATTTTCTTTGTATTAATTTTTCTAACATTTATTCTACTGTTCATATTAATATAGAGGGGTTGCTCAAAAATAATTTGCTCCTTGGATGACGCTACGCAACTGTCATATTTTCATTGTAACAAAATATTTTTTTTTTGTCAGTGGTCCACGGCGAATTTGTTTTGAATTGTACACGAGACTCGATAAATAGAGATAGAGATAGCGCTAAAAACAATAGAGCGTTTAACATACGCCTTCCGTCCGAGTCCACTCTTTAAGGGTTAGTTCAACCGAGACGCGACGATACTTGAAGAGGCCAGTGGATTCGCGCTCCGACGCCATTTCGAATTCTTTCAATGAGACATGTACCTTGTTGTGTAGTAAATAAAGTTATATTTTGTATCGCTCGCTCTCTTAAAAAGTGCGCGCCGCGTCGCATCTCGGTGTGAACTGACCTAACCTAACACCAACGCTACTACACTCATAGAGTTTTAAAAAATTACCTCCGCTACTTTTTACATCAGACAGTGTGACCACCGGCACCCAGAGCTATAAACTTTATCCGTTACCTATTTTCTGTGACAAAAATAGCTTCTCTTAATTTCAAGTCTTCCCAACTACGTACCGTACCCTTAATTTACAAGTAATTGATATCGAGTCGAAACATAGCCCCGCTTACACCCTACCAGAGCCGATAGATGGCGCACCTCGCCACTCAAAGTATTCTATACTAAATTCCAGCCATTATGACGAGAGACAAAATGTAAATAATCTTGGCGTGTCTTTTAATATAAATTAAAAAAAAAAAGTGTAATAGCTATTTTTTCAAAGTGGCTTACCGTTTTTATATTCCAAAGTGGATGATGTATTTCAACATAGATCTTTCTTATTTATAAATGTGTGTCGTAGATAAAGAAACATATAAATCATTGTTTACGGTTCGCCTCTCTTTATAATGGCTGGAGCATAGAGGAAATTCAATTCTCCTCTATCCGACATTTGAACTTAATAAACCACTTCCATTTATTCGAGTGTCGAGGTGCAGTGTCCGGTCATGATGACTATTTAGTAATACTTCATTACTTAAAATCAGTCTCATAATGGAAACTAAACGTATTCTGTGAAACATTGTATGTTAACAGAAATCTAAAGGGTCAAAATGAAGCGAAACATGCTTAGTAGTGCCCAATGGTTGATCGGACACTTTCTCAATTGTAAACATGTACAAAAAATCACTACAATGTAAATAGCCTTCACTACCGACACTCAATTTCCGGGACCAAGCTAGCTATAGGATAGCGGGCTCCGAATTAATCTTATCCGTGTAGCCTGGCCCCTAGTCTAATAAATTTCAACTAAATCTCAAACTTAATTTTTTCTTAGATAAACCCTTCACTTTACAGAGTTAAAAGTATCACTACAGTGGCAGTAGTTCAGAGATGAATTTGTGATGCGTTTATATTTTTATATATGTGTGATTGATTTTTTTTTACTTTTACATATTATATACGGAATCAATTATGTATTAACAACGTTTAATCGAAGTTATTGATATTCTTTTCGAATATCATCACAGAAATTTGTTGACCGACAAATCGCGCACACATTTCTGGCACCCGGCCTAAAGCTTCACTCTGAAGCCTCTATATACAATTCAATCATACTTCTATCCAGAACTAACTATAATAGAGTGTGACCAAACTGTAGTAAAGTCGTGTCCAGAAAGGAAGCGACGCAGTGCAAACACTTTTGTGTGCGTTTGTACTTCAAGTGGCGCGGCCGAAATCAAAAGGCCGAAGTGAATGCCGCGCTTTGCTGCCACATGGTGACTGGTCACACCTCAACAATAAAAACTATTAGACGAAACGTGCCCTGCAGTGTACTAGCCAAACCGAAAAAGGTCACCTTTCAACGTTACAATTGCTTACAATATCGCTCAATCTTCAGTTATGCAAATAGGATCCCAGCTACAAATTTCCCGGTTCCGTTTTGCATAACTACTTCCATCACATCCATTTTGAACCATGCATTCACTATATTCGCGAAGACTTACTCCAGAGGCTAGCAACTGTATCAACTTTATTTTTCAGGTATATTTTGTTATCTGGCTCCGAGATATGTATGTTTCGGAAAGCTGATAGAGTTCGAACCAGCCAAGTTGAAATTCTTTATAATATATTCTTATAACGTACACAATAATACAGCAACCTAACTCCCGAACATAGTGAAAACATGGTCTTAGAATGGGAAACAGTACAATGTAGATAGATGTCGCAATAAGATGTCGAGACGAAGGTGTGTGGTCCCCTTTCCTTAGACGTAAGTGGGGGGCTGCTGGCCCGGGGCGACGGGAGCCGGCGCCGGCGCCGGGGGCGGCAACACGCGTGCGCCAGGCACGTACTGCCCGATGAACGACCCGTCCTCCGTGAATCGACCTGGTCAATCAATCATACATTATACAAACTACATATATACATGCATACATAAATCACGCCTATATCCCGAAGGGGTAGGCAGAGGCGAACTAGCACCCACGTTTCGCCAACTATGTCAGGTCCCATGTAATAGGTGGAGAGCCTATTGCCATTTATCGGGCACAAAAGTCACAGTATATTCCTCATCACTGATTTATCCTTAGTCGCCTTGTACGACACCCACGGGAGAGATTGCCTATACAAACTTATTGCAAAAAAGTGGGATCTTGTTGGCTAATAACAAAGTGGCCGAGGCCTTTGCCCAACAATGGGGGCTAAGAGACTAGTTTTTTTTTCTTCTTTACATGATATACGTTAGGTATAAACATGTTTAGCTTAATCATTAAATGAATTATGTATTTCGTAATGTATAGGAAATATTGAAAGTCACGTGGAAAAAAAAAAACAAAAACATGCTTCGCAATAAAAATAACAAAAACAAAAAAGAAATAAAACATACCTCAAAAACTAAACGAAAGCGTTGCTCGTGCAAAGTTGATAGGAAGGTAGGAGTTCATTTGGACAAAATAAGGATAACATCTAACTATTCTACATAAATAAATGCTCAACAAAATACAAGTTGACAAAAAACAAGCGTGAAGAAATGTAAAAAATACAAAAAAAAATCACTCGAAGAATCACTCTTAATTCGCAATATCTTTACAACTATGAGAAATTAAAATATTTTGTGTACTTAACGTCTTAACCTAACATCGCATAGGATCATAAGTGGAAGAGATTACACATTAAAATTTAAGTAGGACGAGTGAAATACGGCTTCATCGAAACTATTTTTGAAATAGTAAGATAAAACCCTGAACGCCCGTATTACCTAAACACTGGCAGTAAAACTTATACATACTAAAAAATTAGAGATAATAACTGAGATTTATAAAGATTCCAATTGCAAAAATTTTGGCGGGCGGGTTCACCGTCATGGACGGACCAATCCGGCCGAAGAACACAGCAAGGTCGTCGGTGATTGGCTAATTTCAAATAGGCTTCGAATATGTGATGTAATGGCACTACGTCACTAACGGATATTTGCATTTCGATTGGAGAAGGAGTCTGGCTATACAGCCGGGGGTGGGGAGATAGCCTTTGTTCTTTATATACCTAAACAAATTAGGCCATATGTGATATATGTTTTAAAGATGTTTAGATATATTGTGGGATAAAGGCGGCGGTAGGGCGGGGGCTATCAGACGAGCGTGGCGAAGGCCTGCGAGGCGGAGTCGGTGTGGGCGGAGCCGGCAGCCGGCGGCCGGCGCTTGCGGCCGTACTGCCCGATGAACGAGCCATCCTCATTCATGCCCGCTGCAATGCCGTACAACACTCACATGCGGTACTACGTCACTGTACTCCCAGCGCGGCTAACAGGCTTTCTTAGGGCCGATTTCACCGTCTCTCATAGAAACTGAGTTTAATAACTTGGTTTTGATTAATGCAAACTTGGTAGCGGAACTCAGGTTACAGCATAAACCGAGTTCAACTTCAATTGATCGCGTTTCATTCTGCGGTGAAATCGGCCCAAAGTATTATAGTAATAAATATTATATATAGTATTATAAATAGTATTATAGTAATAAGTATTATAGCGATCGAATTGAAATATTACTTTTTGGAATATAATTTACCACCATTGATTTCATGGAGGAATTTTAAATAAATAAATCATTGAAGGTTGTGCAGTCTCCTGCAGGATGATAATATATAATAAATGAAAACTAATTCTACGTATTTCCTAAATGGAGTAAATTTAAAACGAAAATATTAAGCTTTTTATTTAATTTTATTAATTGGAACTGCAATAGGCTATTCTATAAATGACACTTAAAAGGAGAAATCAACCTCAAATATTGTTAATACTTTTGTTGTTGAATGAACTATTTTTCATTAATTTTATTAATGTTTACCAATAATCATTTATTATACGGCGATTTCATACCTGTTAACCACGCTGATTTTTATTAACTACACACAAAAATTACATGAGCAATGGCAAAGTTGCAACATAGAACGTGCAAAAAAAAATAATTAATGCACCAAACGCCACGAAACAAGATATTGAAACACTATATGCATTATAGTACAATAACACGTTGCGAGTAATCACGGTCAGTTTGATACAATTAATTTCTAAAAACGTTCACATTTTTATAGACATAATTTAATTGAAAATTGTTATGTGGGGGAATCTTTTCCGATATGGAAGAAAACTTACCCGTAAAACCTTTTTAAAAACAAATTTGCAAGGTATTATACTGCGTTTGTCTGAGATGAGGATGAATGCAATAACAAGAATTATCTGTGTTCTATTGGACAGACGTTATCAAGCTCTACATTTTTTTTCAATTAATGAATAAGGAGTATAGAACGTCGATCACCGATAAGAAATGTCACTCGTAACATATTATAATCAAATTTAGCTCAAACATTAGAGACAATTACGGTAAATTCTTTAGACACAATAAAAGTAAAGTGGCGTTTGATGTGCAAAAAAAAACATTTTAAAAAGAAACAAGAGAATCAAAAAGTACGATATAAGATGCAATAAACGAAAAAGTATTTATGTAATGAAAACTACCTGTCAAATGGCAAGTAAGTGTGGAATACTAGGGTACGCACCTGTCTCTCCTTCGCCGTACTCAGCCATCGAGTCGGTGTCGCTCTCTGGGCCGGGCTTGGTGCCGCTGCTCATCGAATGCCGCGACTTGTTGTCCAATCTGTACGCAAAAACAATTTATTATAAATCATGGGACATTAATAATTCGAATATCGAAAGAATCTGAAAATAATTGTGCACACGAGAAAGTGGGTCTCTCTTTAACAAATGAACTATTTTCTTCACCTTTACACCAAAAAATAATATTTTTCTTGGTCGTTCCTTTACTTGAAATACATATAAGCAACATATGCTTAAAAGAAATTGATCCTTATGAATTAATCTATCTGTTGGTATCATAATAAACAGGTGTTTTTTTTTCACATTTCATTGGTTCGATTCCAGACACAAACATGTGATTTTTCAATAGTAGATTTTCCATCAAGTGCACAAAACGAATCATTTTTGTCCGAGACTTTTAGCAGCCTGAGCCGTAGGCGAGGGCTGATAGTAATGTCGAGGATAAAAATGGTTTTGTGGACGAGGTAGAAACTCTGCTTTTCACTTCGATTGCGAGGAAATAAATCAGAATTTCTCACAACATTTCTTAAAATTCAAACTAAAATTAGTACAGTTTTGAATACAGACGGAAATCTTTTTTCCCATTGATATTAGGCTTGGGCTGCAGACATATACAGCCAAGTATTAAATTAATTTTGAAATAATAATTTTCTTAAATTAATTTAATAACCTACCGTACCTGCTTGAATTAAAATTGTAATATCTTTTATGTCTTAAGAACACATTAGGCAAATAAATTTAAGTAAATATTAAAAAATAACAAATTCTATCTCTGAATTTCTTATTGTGTTTGGCTGCATGGCTCATTTTCTTTGCCTTATTATCGACACATTTATGAGTAGATACGTTAATGCTCTAGAGCACAAAATTCGATTTTGTGCAGCCTATATCCTGCACAAATAAGCACTTTCAGAGCATGAGAAGTGAAAAAAATATTAAGGATACTTTTCCTCAAAACAAAGTCTTTTATCTGGTATCTATACTAATGTTTTAAAGCTAAAGCTTTTTTTGACAGTTGAAAGTGATGATCACCGAACTATTTACTTATCCATTACTACTTTACTATAATGCTATTGTGACACTTGTCCTGTGATAACAGCAATGTATTAGTAAATAGTTTGGTGATAATCACTTTCAACTGTCAAAAAAAGTTAGAGAATAGGCCTACAGGTGAGATCAAGGCAAAGAGCAAAGAGCAAAGAGATACCCTGTCCAATGTACAAACGAAATGTGTCACTGACGGGTGCGTGTACTCGTGGAAGCCGCCGTCCGCGTAGTCGCGCCGGCCGTGCGCCAGCTCGCGGTCGTGCACGTCGTACTTGCCGCCGCGGTTGCGCCGCACCACGCACACCAGCACCAGCACCAGCAGCAGGAACGCCAGCGCGAGCATCACGCCGATGAACCAGCCCGCGGTCGCCATCTTGTCGTCGCGCATTATCACCGGCCCGTCTGCCAAAAACATTATATTTCAATGATAGGTGTTTTCTTTTTCTCCTGGGCGACAACGGCAATGTTTGTTGGGTCGGCTAGTTTCATATTTCCTAAGAGACTGAAGCTTGAAAAATTATAAAATAATTTTAACATCATCAGTCCCTCCACCTCAGTTTAGAGGTGGGCCTGGATTACCGCAGCGCAGGACGCGTTCCTCTTATACCAACCTAACAATGTATTGCCATTTTCGTGCGCCGTGCCAGATAAAAGGCAACAGGCTCGGCACATATGTAGGACCCAACGTAATTGGCTAAAAGTGGGTATTATTTATTATTCACCTCTGCCTACTCCTTCGGGGATATATGCGTGATTTATGTATTTTTTTAATGTATTTATATATATGCTTCTCCATTATTAGGTTATTTTTAGGGTGTTATACCACGCCGATCGACGTCATCAATCGACGAATTATTCGATCGACTAATATCTTTTACTCTAACAACTTCGAACCATACCAATTGACCGACATCAAATAAAAGTATCGACCGACGGTCGACGATTGGTGTGGTAACACCCTAACACTTTTCTTCATTTGTCATGTCATAAAAACTATAATATTGTCACCTCAAAGGATGATTCGTAACAATAGGCACTGACCCACGGTGGTGTCCACCTCCTGCACCTCGCTCGTGCTGAAGTACTCGCCGTCGTGCGCGGTCAGCTTGAGCTCGTACATCTGCGCGGGCTCGAGGCCCGTCAGGATGACGTAGTCGTCGTCCGTGACGTCCGGCGAGCGCAGCCAGGCGGGCGCGCCCCGCACGCGGTACCAGGCGACGAAGTGCGTGCCCGCGTGCCCGTCGAGCGCGGGCAGCCACTGCACCTTCACGTGCGCCGCGCCCTCCTTGGCGGGCAGCGCGCTCGCGCGGAACTGGGGCACCTGTGGGAGGTGTGCAATGAACGGTGTTTTTTTTTAGTTTTCTTACACAGGGAAACCAAAGGGATCTAGCCCATACAGCAATGGCTTCAGTTTTACTTTTATTGAATTTTACATTAGAATATGGGTGTCACATATTTTTAACGCATCTAGGGAGTGCTTGGGTTTTAAATCAGTGATTCTTTTTAGTGATTTTTATTTTGACGGCCGGTTAGGTCAAATGGTCAGATCGCTGGCTATTGGCCAATGCATCATGGGTTCGAATCCTGGTAGGGGTAAATTTTGTGATGAACACAGACATTTGTCCCCGAGTCATGGAAGTTTTATATGTTTATGTCGTTTATTATATGTTTCTATCTTTAATAATTAAGGGCATGTTTCACAATCGACATGGCAGATCATTTGACAGTTGAAATATGAAATCTATGTCAATTGAACTGCCAAGTAAGCTATTCAGAACTTACTTGTCGATTGTGAAACAAGCCCTGAGTATAATAAAATTTATCCATCATCTAGTATCCAAAACAAAAGTGCTTAAGCTACTTACTTTGTGCAAGATGATAGGTGTGAGTGTCAGAAATATTTATCTATATTTATTTACCTCCGGCACCCCACTAGCCGCGCCGCGAGTCGACTGTTCCACGTAGTACGGCGACCCCTCCCCAGCCTTCGTCTTGGCGCGTATCTCGACGCGGTACTTGGTATTGGGCTCAAGGCCGGCGAGCTTAGCGCGGTCGAACTTGGGGTCGATCTCCTTCTTCCGCTCCTGGAGGGGCCCGAGCGTGGTGCCCGTCACCTTCTGGTAGGAGATCTTGTAGCCGGTGAGCACGCCGTTCTCGTCTATAGGCTTGTCCCATTTGAGGAGCATGGCTGATGAGCCTATAGGGTACGCTTCGAACGACTTGACCGTACCAGGCTTGCCTTCTGGGGTGACAAAGCTAAGCACATCTGAGGGTGGACCGTTAAACCGGCCATTGTACACCAAAATCCGAGCGTTATTCTTCCTGAACGGCTTGAATTTAGTCACCAAAGCGCTGGTAGCATCAGCCTTGACCCTGATCTCCTTCTGGCTGTCCTCCTCGCCGTCGGTCCACGTCTGGATCTTGTACCCTTTGAAGTGACCGCGGACCGAGTCGGCGGGTACCGGGTTCCAGCTGAGGTGGGCCGTAGTGCCCGTGGTCACCTGCACTAGGGTGAAGTTGGCGGGCGCTTGTAGGGGCATGTCCTCGCCCGACCACCCTAGCACCTCCACGGGCGTCACGTTCGACGTGCCTTTCGAGTTCACGGCGATGACCTGTGAATAAAATAATAACAGTGTCTTATATTTACTAGAGAAGCATTCGTAATCTTTTATAATTAGACGACCGCCTTGGTCGAATGCTCAAATTGCTGGGTATTGGCCAAGAGGTCCCGGGTTCGAATCCTGGTAGGGGCAAACTTTGTGATAACCACAAATGTTTGTTCCCGAGTAATGGTTGTGTATATGTTTATGTAGTAAATTTTCAACATTTATAAACATAATTATATTAAAAATATGTCCGTCATCTAGTTTCCATAGAACAAGTGCTTAGGCTACTTACTTTGGGCTAGATGATAAGTGTGAGTGTAAAAAAAAAATATATAATATTAATAGGTCAATTAGTGTAAATAATTATAATATTGAGAAAAGCGTCAATGGTCTCAATTATAAATATTATAGTAGATTATTTCTATACCAAGGGCTTGCGTGCTGGCCTGGGAGCAAAAAATAACGTAGAATGTGGCAGCCATCCCATGGGTGTCGTAAAAGTCGACTAAGCGAGATTGCCCGGTGTAGAACAATAAGCACTTTGGGGCACCCGAACGGTACAGTGCAAACCACCAACAACAGCATAGCCAAAGAGGGTTGGTGTCAGGCAGGCCGCCGGCTGTAAAACCTAAGCCAAAACCTTGAGCAGTATGGATTGGAATGTTGTCATCCCAATCACTCTCTCCGTTCATCGGTCTCTCGACTTGGTCCTTTCCGTTTCTTTTCTATACATTTATTCATCACTACCAACTTTCAGCTCAATTCCATCTTCGGTCCTTATTGCCACTTACCATCAGGTGAGATTAAGGTAAAGATCTTCCCTGTTTGGCAAAGAAAAGACTGGAATATGACGGTACTTTGATGCCGAATAGGCATGATGACTAATTTTGAAAAACTACACCATTTTTTTCTTACGTGTCTACTATACCCAAAATAAATTCAATTTATGTAAAAAGTTTCGATTTTGATAGAAAAAACATGTTTTGAATAATGCAATATAAAATTTCCGCCAAAACGCCAAAATAGCAATGGCGTCTGTGTGACGTCACTATTCCGTAAAAAGGCCAGTTTCTATAATAAACCAGTGAATTTGATTGGCTCATAAAATGTCAAAATGGAGCCAACTGAATAATGACGTCACGCGGCTTTTTAGCAAATATGGCGGATTGCTAAGTTTTGTACTTTTATTTTTACAAAATAAATATCAATCACAGGTAAAATCTGCTAACAAATGGCTATAAACCAATATCGTATTTGTTAGCGTCATGATCCCTATCGCCGACGCGGTACCTTGATCTTGTAGGGCTGGAAGGTGGGCGTGTTGGGTACCTTGATCTTGTAGGGCTGGAAGGTGGGCGTGTTGGGTACCTTGATCTTGTAGGGCTGGAAGGTGGGCGTGTTGGGTACCTTGATCTTGTAGGGCTGGAAGGTGGGCGTGTTGGGTACCTTGATCTTGTAGGGCTGGAAGGTGGGCGTGTTGGGCACAAGCAGCTCGGTGGCGCGCCAGTCGCGCACCTGCGCCTCCTCCCACGGCTGGCCCGTGATGTTCCTCCGCCAGGAGACCAGGTAGTAGAAGCCGGGCCCGTTGTGCTCGATCTGGGGCATTTTCTGCACAGGGCGCACAAACGTGTCACTTATTAATATCGCCAATGTCAAAGTATAATCTGCTTTGTGCAAAAAGTATACTTTTGAGATATTCACAAAAAACATTTATGACAATGTGCTAGCCGCTGCACATAGCATATTTGTTAAGAGTTGTAATTTGTTTTTCATACGATCGATAGGGCCAGGCAGTGAACTATCCGATAAGATCAAAATGTGGAATTTTAAAAAAGTTCACATAGCACATTTTGATTTGACAACGACGATATTTAAAAATGAATGATTGATTTTGTTTTGAAATGATTATCTTGATCCAGGCAAGGCGGGAAAGGTGAGAAAATATGGCAAAAATTGCTAGGGAAAATATTAAAAACAACAATTTCATTTTCCCAAATAGACTGCTTTCCTGTCAAACATATGACGTCACCATGGCTACGGGATAATTCATATGGCATACCTAACAACGTATGCCAGGTCAGCTAGTTCTTACTTTCAGTAATAGCAGGCCGAGCGCGTTAATCCACTGCGCTTACGAGCTCCTCTATCGTTTCAGTTCGACAGACTATCTATGCTCAATGTACCTATACCACCATTCACTTGAGACAAAATGTTGATATGTCTCTCTATCTACGATATTATCTTAAAAACAAAGAAACGTGTATTCTAAAATACATCATCAATTATAGACAAATAAATGTATGTATTGGTGTTACACATTTTTGTATTTTGTATTTAAACACATCAAGATCGCTTACATTTTGTCTCAAGCCCAAGCGAATGGGGTATAGTTAGAGCGTGGCATAAAAATGTTGGGTACTAACCGACCAGGTGATGAGCATGTTGGTGGGGTCGGTGCCGCGGCCCTCCACGTTGTCGGGGTTCTTGTAGGGCACGTCCGGCTGCGTGGTGCACACGTCGGAGTGGCCCGACGCCGGCGAGGGCCCGATCTTGTTCCACGCTATCACTCTGCAAGCAACATTTTTTATTCATCACTCAGCCGAGAGACTCATTAGTTGGAGTTTGTGTAGGAAATTAAGAGTTATCTATTGTGTCAGTCAATATTATAGAACACAGTTTAGTTTTGTTAGTGCTTGTCAAATATACGTCTGAACCGCAAAACACCTTTCATATTGTTTTACATTTAAATTATTACCAAGAAATCGCTTTCTATCATCATTAAGCCACTGTTGGGCATAGGCCTCAACAGATTTTCAATAAAATGTATTGTACAGTCAGCGAGAAAATTGTCAGAATTGAGTATATTTTCAAATGCCAATCGAACCCATTCCCATTAACGATTAAAACACTTTTTGAGAAAAGATAGCCAGCCCCTCTGTATTTGAGAGTTCCAGGTGAAGCTCGATTCCATCTTCGGCCCTTATCGTCACTTACCATCAGGTGAGGTGAAGGGCAAGAGCTTCCCTGTCTAGCATTAAAAAAAACTTTTTTTGATATATATATCAAAAAAAGTTTTATATAGGATACCCCTATCCTATTTAGTGTTCAGGGTGCGCGTTATTCTATTCTAAGTTGTATACACCAGATGGGGTGGAGTTGTTTGCTTACCCCTATTTAAAAAAAAGAAGAAAAAAAAACAGTTTTTTTTTTCACCTGAACGTGTAGTTGGACCAGGGACTCAGCTCGACGGCCCACGAGCTGTCGATGGCCGGCACGTTCCCGCTGGCCACGTCCCACGTGTCCGGCGTGAAGCTCGTGTTGTACTGGATAGAGAAGTGCAGGATGGGCGCGCGGTTGTCGCCCATCGGGTGCCACCGGAGGTTGGCCACCTTCTCGTGGCACGCGATGCCGTCCAGCGCCGGCGGGTTCGGCTTGTCTGGTGGCGGGCAAACATGGTAGATAAAACAATAAATTTAATAGCAAGATTATGTCGCACAAATGGCGCAACAAACCATAAAGATAAAATATTATACTAAAGACAGGGCTGTATGGGCCAGAGCCTTTGCCTTCCCTAAAATGTAGGGAGAATTTAACAAGAAAAAAAAGAAGATATACCAAGGGCGATAAAACAGAGAATGTCTCAGATCGCAAGTATTTGACGGCCGAGCTAAAGGCGGTGGCGATAAAATGCGACCTGAGGCTTTTTTTTAATCGCCCGAGGTAAGATCATAGTTTTATGTCACCTCCTGACCAGGAATGGGAATATGGTCAGATGTGTGTGACATAAAAAGGTAGTTATGGTTTAAAATTGATGCTCTACTTTGTTTGTCTAGGAGTGTCAATGTCAGCGAGCAGCGCCACCCATCACTCGCAGCTATGACTAACTTTAGCCCATGTTTTATAATAGGGGGGGATATTTTAATTAAACGACACCTACCCTGAACAGTGAGCGTAGCCTGCGCACTCGCTTCATCGATCGCAGTGCGCGCTATACACGTGTACTCTGCCGAGTCCAGCTCCGTGGTGTCCGATATGAGCAGCGAGTAGTCGTTGGTGACCCGGTAGCGGGGCTGGCTGTCGAAGTCGATCGGCTGCCCGTCGATCAGCCAGATGATCTGCAGCCGGAGGGATTCGTCGGCGTTCGCGTTGCAGCGGAACGTGGCCGAGGAGCCGGCCGCCACCTCGTAGTGCTCCGGCTTGTCGGTGATCACCGTGCGTTCTGTGAATCGCGAGGAGCATAGATTGTAGAGCGGCGTGGGAAATAAATAAACAAGCTGTTCGCGCCACGAGTCGAACATTGGACTCAACCTGCGCGGCAGAGTCAGCAGCGAGGCCACCTACTTACAGGAGACGTCGACCGAGCGCACCGTCGGCAGTTTACACCCATGAGAGACATACTAACATCTATCAATGTATACAGAGACCAAGTGAATATTATATAAATTGCATTATTTATTCAATAAATTAGATTCCAATTGACCGTGTTGGATCTCACTTCTACCTCCCCGCTGCCAGCCAGGGCTACTCCCTGGGGTAGCTTCCTACTAGTTAAGGTAGAAAGAAAAAGAAAAATATTTATTGTTCCCAAAAATATTGTTTACAATTTGTTGGGGGAATTCTCTCTTTAAGTTTATAATAAACCTGTACTGAGAGGTTTCCGCTCTTCAATCGGTGTGCAATAATTAATATTTATATGGGTGCAAGCGAGCAACAACCAAAAAGCAGTTCCTTCATTTCAGTCCGAAGTTCAAAAATCTCTTCACTCTCCGCTTTGTTAAGACGCTTCCTCTTGCCCTTAGCAGAGATTAGATTGGGTGTATTATTGCTTTCCAGTTCAGGTAGGTTAGGTTCAGAGTCTCATCTTTTAGACATTGTATTAGAGTTATCCATATCTTGAGTATAGTAATGTTAAGGTAGAGGTTCTGAGTTACCGTGGTCGCATTCTGGATTCAGGTATCACAATAAGCAAATTAATTGTTGTTGCAATATATAATTTTCTATTTATTGGTTCTTTAAACACTACGATTTCGTGTAATATTAATAAGTTATCAGTAGATCGATAATAATAGTAGATTTTCCATCAAGTGCACAAAACGGATCATTTTTGTCCGAGACTTTTAGCGGCCCGAGCCGAAGGCGAGGGCTGATAGTAATGTCGAGGATAAAAATGGTTTTGTGGACGAGTTAGAAACTCTGCTTTTCACTTCGATTGCGAGGAAATAAACAGTAATTTATCTTAACATTTCTTAAAATTCAAACTAAAATTAGTACAGTTTTGAATACTAAAGGAAATTGTTTTTCCCATTGATATTAGGCTTGGGCTGCAGCCATATACAGCCAAGTATTAAATTATGTAATTTTGAAATAATAATTTTCTTAAATTAATTTAATACTTACCGTACCTACTTGAATTAAAATTTTAATATCTTTTATGTCTTAAAAAACACATGAGGCAAATAAATTTAAGTAAATATCAAAAAATAACAAATTCTATGTCAGAATTTATTATTGAGTTTGGCTGCATAGCTCATTTTCTTTGCCTTCATATAGATACTTTTATGATTAGATACGTTAATGCTCTAGAGCACAAAATTCGATTTTGTGCAGCCTATATCCTGCACAAACAAGCACTTTCAGAGCATGAGAAGTGAAAAGAATATTTAGGTTGATTCCCGCTTGCACGTATTAAAATATTTCCAGCAACATGTGACACGTCCGTACACTACAACAGCACCGAACAAAGAGGAACAAAGAGGTAGGATGGCTTGATAAATTCTGACCGATATGAATGAAAGAGGAAACATACTGCGCCGACCCCAGATAGACTGGGAACAGGGCAGGGAGAAGACGTAATATAGTCAGCGGTTAATATTTGGTATTAACTTACTTTTGACAGTGAGCGAACCGAAGGCAGACTTCTCGCCGAACTTGTTCTTCGCGTAGCACTGGTAGCTGCCGACGTCGGTGAACGACACGTCACGGATCACCAGGTCGCCGTCCGGGGTGATGTTGTATCTGTAGCAACGTCACAATAATCAATGAGACAGCCTTCGTTAACCTTGACCCCCGAATACAAACGCTACTCAAAGTTTGAGCCCTGATTTACATTTAAGTATTGTCAAAATTGATGTTTTTTCATACAAATACTGGCAGGTTTTGTTCATTTAACTCTTTAGGCAGTGCTCAAAATTTAGCGAAGTAGCGTTTCTGTATTCCGAGGTAAGTCGATCAAAACCCGGCGATCTGACAATTCGACCAAGCAAGCAACGTCGACAATATTTCATATGTTTGCATTTCCATATTCCATATTCTAATATGTGAACAGTACATACATACATACATCACGCCTATGCATACCCCAAAGGAGAAGGCAGAAGTGAAATTATATCACCAATTCACATCCATCGGGTACATAAGTCGCAAAAGATATGTGTAAGAGTTCTGTACAATTAGTACCCTAATACTTTCGTAGCTAAGCGACATATTATAAACCAGTTTATATCTTTCGGTTTAATAAAGGGCACATGAGATCCACGGCTCATCAGTCTGCGTGTAGCTGTTCTTTCATGTGTATTTAAGTAAACCAGAAGATTTATAAATGTCAATAAACACCGTACCTACTTAGAGGGGTAAAGGTCACTTGTACAGAACTATTACGGACATACATGACAGGACAACGGAACACACGCTATGTTAGTTAACACGGGATACCCAGTTGAGACGGGATATTAATGGCAAAACAACTAGATTATCTGATGGTCGAGTGATGTCGGCAAAGTAGAATACAATTGCCTTCCCGCGGGTGTTATATAAGACGACTACAGAGAGACTATACAGTTAACTGCTGCACTCAAAGACGTTAATTAACGTTGTTTAAATTAACTCTTGCCGGATCCTATGGTATAGATTTAAATTATTTTTTTTTAAGATTAAGTCCTCCATTAAAGTTCGTAACGTCTCTGAGTGCGGCAGTAAGAGTTAAAACAGCGATGTGTAATAAATAGGCAGCAGCGTTCCTGTTATATTACCTTGCAATGTAGTGTTGATGTCATCGTTTACAGGTAGGTATAGCATACTGCATACAGCTAAACTAGCTTTATTGGTTCTTCATAAGTGCATTATTTATTAAGTATAGAAAAGTATAAAAAGTTATTAGAAAACCCATTCATAATAAACAACGATAAGTTGGCAGATGTTGGAGTAATTAAGCCATTCAATGTCCACGACATGTACTACTAAACTAAGTACTACACGAAAGGTATTAACGATAAAGCGATCGATATAAAAGTTCTCGGCATCGGGACGGACGGACACTCGGTTAATGAAAGAAGTTTCAAACTCATTGGGTCTGTCCTTTGTGAATACCTCGCAAATGAAGTGAATAGAGAGAACTGTGAACTTTAATTTAGGCATCAGAATTAATTATTTTGCAAGAGTCAATGAAAACCCTTTAAGTTAATTGTAGGCCGAATAATTAACAATCGATTACAAGGTACAGATGCAGGAATGTCAAATATTTAGTCAACTATTATGGACATAAATTCTTTACATCTCGATATCTTTACAGGAATTGTCAGTCAGATCGTCTCTCCACCTCTTTCTAGGTCGATTACAAAATATATGCAAAGGAAAAAGAGAGTTGGGCAAAGGAGTAGTAATTAACACCCACATTTCACCAACTCTGTCTGGTCCCATGTAATAAGGGACGATCTTATTGCCATCTATCGAGCACCCATAGCGCAGTATATAGCTAGATAGTACAATGACGCTGCTACCCATTCTTATTCATGTTTCAAGATATAACAATTGTACTAACAAGTCTTTATTAATAAAGATTATTTGTTAAATCGTACCCGGTTAAACAAATTGCAATTTACGTAACAAAATGACTATTCCAATATTTGTACACATTATTTAGATAGCTCCTTTATAACAACGCAATATACATAATGGAAGTAAACTTTTGAGGGTCGAAACGAATTATTATTATTATAGTTTTTATTACGAATATTACTATCGTTTCAAAGTTGGGGTTGAACCCCGCGACACGAAGCCGCACCTTCACAATGAAACAGTGATTTATGGGGAGCATCACCCTAATAGTGGTCAAGGCACGTTTAAACTCTGGACTATAATCCAATTAAGCAAATTAAGACGATTATTGGTAAGGATGCACGTTATTGAACTAAACGCCCGCCCAGACAGGATTCACCCGGAAACTTTGCTGTAGGGTTTATCATCATTTAAAGAGGAGACATTTTGATTATCTTGAGTAACTTAAATATTAATGAAAGGAATAACGCCAAGCTTCCTGGTTTTATTGGCAAGACACATGAGTAGTACCTATAGCAAGTGCAATAAAATATTCTATTCCATAATCTCCGTGTACTCACTTGCCACCGGTGAGATCCACCTCGTCGCGCATCCATTTGACTATAGGCTTGGGGGCGCCGAACACCCTGCACCGCATCACCGCCTCGGACCCATCCACCTTCGTGAGGTTCTCTGGACCCTCCTTGATCTCGGGAGGAATTGCTGGGAACACAAACAAAAACAAAGTTCAATCTAAGATATAAATAATCTATATAATTTACAATTTAATTATTTTGTAATTTTACGTCACTACTTAATATAGGTAAATTACAAAAGACTGTTTCAACTATGTATTTAATGCGTGACTAATCTCCAAATCGAATAGTCAAGAGTATTAGAGTTTAGTCATGTAAAAAAGGTGTAACTATAAGTAAAGAGACAAGTCAAAGATTTGTTTGAACATAATTAAATAATCTTGTCTATTCATTAAAGAAATGGCTTTTCGTGTTAGTAAATGGAATTTTTTTAAATTCATTTTACAAGTATTGCATTTGAAAAGATTGTTAACATTTTGTTGCTTTGGAAAATATTTTCAATATTTAGGCAAACACTATATAAGTGTGGCTGTTCTGCTTATAGACGTAGTCATTGCAGAATGTAAACGGCTGTAGCAGGAGACTAACTTATTCAAATGTTCCTTAGTAATAGATGAGAACAAAGGGGTCATTTGCTTGTGTCTTCATTAGGTTTGTGGTGTGGGCGTTTGAAGTTATACCACCGAGTCATGAGGATGTGCCCAATAGAAGCGTCTACGAAGCACCATCTATTATCTACGTGGCTATAAATAAGGAATTCAACGACTCAATACAACAGTTTGAACGTGGCACCCATACTAACAACTTCATGATAGCAACAACAATCCATATACAGGTGAAAATTCAATGCCAAATCCGATCTTCCACACAGCACTCAATTGGTAGATGAAAATAACAACCTACTAAATGGACTGAAATATTATCTAAACGCATTAATCAAGTATATTATCAAAGGAAACTTGATCCTAAGTAAACAAAATTGATCCTTAAGTACGTACGAATGTTGAGAGATGAAGATGAAGAAACACAACTCAGAAGAGATAGATGGATTGCGTGAGAAATTACATGAATGTGAATGTCACAGCTAACAGGAGTAAATGGAAGAAAGAACACCATGCACTGAACCCAAATGAAATGGGATAAGGGCAAGAGAAGGACGATGATGATCTTTAGGTGCGTCTATTTTTTCAGATCCTAACCTTCTTTCTGACATCATGTTTCCTTCAACTGTCCGAGTTGGATTAATAAGACAAACATTTTCGTGGCCATTTCACTATGGACGTATATCTTCAAGGCACACGTAGAAGTGGAAAATATTTGTCAGATAGATCCGACTTGAACGGTTTAAGTGTTCAAGATCGAACAATAAATAATATTATTGTAGTCCAGCAACAAGGTGCCAAACTTCCCTTCTTTATCTTTCAAGCCACTTTCATTTCATAGTCATGCCGGATTGACAAATAGGTCGGTTGAAACAATAGTATTAAATTAATAGTATCCTGACTTTTAAAAGTAAAAGTTATACCCGATATTAAATCGCTTTTGTCAGAGAACTGGCTAGTTAACTAGTGACACGGCCGGACATGACGTACCATCGCGGCCACGAAACTTCATTGCTGTATCTTTATGAAGTACATTGTAACCACCAATTTGTGTCACCGTTGAGGTGTAGTTACAACTCACAATGATTCTGACTATGTGAATATGTAATGGTAAATTTTCCAAAGATCAAAAGACTGCACCTATGTTTTAGGCGGATTTCGATGCATTCCATTAATCAATTTCACAGTAATTTACAACAATCCACACGTATTGTAAACAATAAATACCAATTGTTTGTTTCAATGGTAGAGATTGTATTGGTATTCTTTTCGGAAAAAGTCTGACACAATATTATAATTCATCCAAAAAACTTGAATAAACTAAGTCCTGCCTAGTGCTGTTTATAGGCAGTCGTCAGGTTAGTGAAAGACGCGCTTTCGGATCCTGCATCAGGACATTATTTTTCAGAAATTACATTTGACCTGTTTTCTTTTTACTCAATAATTTTTCAATATCTTTTGAGTATTATATTACATAAAAATTCAAAAGAAAGTAAATCATTGTGTGTCAATCCTTTCCTAAAAACATAGGCATTCCATTTCTAACCACTAAAATCTTTGTACTAATTTTTCTAACATTTATATAATGTTAAAATCAAAATCGAATAATTTTTAAAGCAAACCCAAGCTTAACCGAACGCACGGTATTTGTAAAAATATCTGCTTTGGAATGTTTGAATATTATTTCTACATTGCGAGGGTACCCGTTGGCTTACAACGTGAAGTGTAAAGGTTAGAAGAATTTCGGCAAGTTAATTGGTGTCTTGGGTGGCCGAGCGGTCAGGCACCTGCCCGGATAGCAGCGGACGCGGGTTCGATTCCCGCCTCAAGACCATAATTTTTCGAAATTCTTTTTCTAACCACTAAAATCTTTGTACTAATTTTTCTAACATTTATATAATGTTAAAATCAAAATCGAATAATTTTTAAAGCAAACCCAAGCTTAACCGAACGCACGGTATTTGTAAAAATATCTGCTTTGGAATGTTTGAATATTATTTCTACATTGCGAGGGTACCCGTTGGCTTACAACGTGAAGTGTAAAGGTTAGAAGAATTTCGGCAAGTTAATTGGTGTCTTGGGTGGCCGAGCGGTCAGGCACCTGCCCGGATAGCAGCGGACGCGGGTTCGATTCCCGCCTCAAGACCATAATTTTTCGAAATTCTTTTTCTAACCACTAAAATCTTTGTACTAATTTTTCTAACATTTATATAATGTTAAAATCAAAATCGAATAATTTTTAAAGCAAACCCAAGCTTAACCGAACGCACGGTATTTGTAAAAATATCTGCTTTGGAATGTTTGAATATTATTTCTACATTGCGAGGGTACCCGTTGGCTTACAACGTGAAGTGTAAAGGTTAGAAGAATTTCGGCAAGTTAATTGGTGTCTTGGGTGGCCGAGCGGTCAGGCACCTGCCCGGATAGCAGCGGACGCGGGTTCGATTCCCGCCTCAAGACCATAATTTTTCGAAATTCTTTTTCTAACCACTAAAATCTTTGTATAGGCATTCCAATTATGAACATTAAAAAAATTATGGTGTTTATGCTAATGACAAAAAGATGGACCGGTGATCGGGTCACGGCGGGTGGCCACGTGGCCGGAATACTAAACGGTGCACAATGTGCCCGCGCACGGTGCACTCAAGGGCAATAATAAGTGAATCTTGTGCAGTTATTCCTGTTGCATAACTCTGTTACACACAGTCGGAATACAAAGACGACGATCTCTGGATCGGATTGATGTTAGAGGCAACAAATATAGCGATAGGCCGAGTATAGGAGGTATAGGCATCTGCCCGGAATGCAGAGGAAGCGTCAAGTTAAGCGGCTGTTGCAAAAGTAAATTGTGTAATATGTTATTAGAACCCATATACCTATATCCCACTGCTCTGCCAGACCATGTTAGCCTGACGAGTTGGTTCAAGTATTCCATTCCTTTTTTGAGAAACAAATGCGATTAATTGTCGTCAGTAAAATGTCGTAAGAGCCGAATCTAAGGGACCCTTAGTCGGCTGTTACGATAGAAGAAAGTAATATTTCGTTATGAATAATAGATAAAAAACACACTACTCAATCAGACGCAAAACGAACAGACCAGAGTGAACCCCCTAGCTATCTGTACTAGACTAGCTACTAGCGAGAATCGATACGTTAGTTGCCTTCAGCTATTTGTTTTGGGTAGATCGTTGGGGCGATGTCGCTTTCGTTTTCGGGTTTTGCTCAATCAACCGTTCGGCGCCGTGAGGGAAAGCTGTCGTGGGATTAGCCGGATGACTCACGGGGGTTATCGGACTAGGGAAAAAATTTGGAAATGGCTGTCATTAGGGCTGCCTCCGGGGGCCGGTAAAGAGAGAGGGTAACATAATGAATACCTACATTTCTTTTCATCGTTCCAATTGGCAGTGAATTATGAATTGGAAGTTTTCATTACAAATAAAACCTAGGACAGCTACAGACAGGTAACATGATGAGGGGGCCTAGACAAGTGGGCACTCGAACGGATAAAATTTGTATGCCATTTGTATGCTATTCGTTTCCCCTTCTTAATACCTGTGGTGCCAACATTCACAAGCTTTTTCCGGCAACAATGTTATTTCACATAAGAAATTGTCGTAATGAGGACGGGCTATTAAAGAATTATTATTTACAAAGACAATCAAGTCTAAAAAATTCCTTAATATCCGGAGGCCGCGGATTCAATTCCCACATTAACTGCCGCACTCAGAGACGTCAATTAACTTTAATGAGTATTTAATGTCAAAAATTTTCATTCAAATCAAGACCCGGCAAGAATAGAGACTAGTTTTGAATTGTAATTTTTGACGTTAAGTACTCATTAACGTTATTTGACGTCTCTGAGTGCGGCAGTAAGACATTACGACATGTTTTTTTTTTAAGTTTTTCAGACATAATTTTTCTAACATTTGCCTAATGTTCAAATAGAAATTAAACCATGAGAATATTATTTATTTGCGTGTGAGCTAATAAGAAGATCTCGCAGCCCTATTGCACGCGTGCCCATTCAGAGGGTGGATCCAGGTAAGCGTGTTTTAAGCAACACGCGACCCTATAAAGCTGGGGTGTTGGACTTTTGTGTGATGATACACTAATCTCTGTATGGCCACGGCAAAGCCGCGTTGTAGACCACAATAGTGGCATTACAATTCGATGAGCCAGATAAAGCTCCGGTTTTATAATAGCCCCACCCACAATATTGTTTCCTCAAATTCTCCCACTGATAAATCCAATTAAGTATAAACCTATTAGGTTTTGCGCGTGTCAACACGTGAAATCGTGTTGAAATGTATATAGTATTTAAATTTAGCTATACAGTACAGATATAATGGACTGATATAATGGACTATAATTTTTGGTTTTACCATGTCAAACCCTGTTAACCCAGTTATACTAACTTTATGTGCATTTGCGCAGTTTGTATTTGCGCAGTTTTAAATATCATTGTCACAAGGTAGGTACTAAAGTCTGAAAAGGCTGCTAACTTTTTGGGACGATCTGGGTTGGTTGGAGTAGAATGATGGAGGGAGACACGCACAATGGCTTAATCAGGGGTTTAAGTGCGGAAAAGGCTAACTAAGCTAAACTAAACTAGGGTACGAAAGTGATTATCAACTTTTGATACTGATCGTACCACCGTCATATCTTTTATTGAGAATCGGCAGTAGATTTTCTTGCCGAACCAAAGCTCAACTATAAACTTTTATTTTCTCTTATCACTGTGGAGCAAAAGAGTAGGTGCCTAAACAAAATATAATTATGACAACATTTATTATAAAACAACCACAGTTGAATAATAACTATTTTATCTTCCTTTGTGTAACTTCAATATACCTACATTGGCGCCGGCGCCACTGATAAAAAAAACAACATTGAGATTATTATGCTATAGGTAGTAGGTACTTACCCACTATAAATCGTAAGTAGGTACTTATACGGTTCAATGAATTTTATGAAGCCATAAAAAGTAGTACGCCGTGTGGTGACGGCAGAGTAGAATACAATTGTCACCACCCCAAATCCCTCCCGTGGGTGTCGTACAAGGCGACTAAGGATAAATCAATGATGAGGAATGGGCAGCAGCGTTCCTCTAATACCACCTAGCAATAGCAATGTACTGCTAATTTTGTGCCCGATATATGGCAATAGGCTCGCCACCTATTACATGGGACCTAACATAATTGGCGAAATGTGGGTGCTAGTTCACCTCTGCCTACCCCTTCGGGGATATAGGCGTGATTTATGTATGTATGTATAAAAAGTAGTAGTGAAATAACCCCTAGATAACAACAAGGACTCACAATTTTTCAATACATTTTATACTGTAGTAGAGTAGAGCGCCGAACGTAAAGAGTATCACCTCACCACTTAAATTCAAAACTGACACACCCGAAAAACACATCAAATTATAGCCTTACCAAAGTAACCGTTAATGTTTTGTAGTCTTTTTTTTTATTCAATAATGACAACAAAAATCAACTCTATTAATTTAATACCCACATCAAAGCTAGCGGGACATTAAAATTCGGTTAAAGCGAACAATAATGCTGCACAAGACTTATACGAGACACAATTGGATGAAGGACAATAAAAATCCACGCTTAAATCACACAGCAAAGATCCTATATCGGCTCAGCCGTCTAGCTGGACACAATGCGTATATCCGGCCTTATAATAATATAATCAATTATAATAAACTGGCAGTTGGGCCGTGGCGTTTATTTTGACTGACAACGCAAATACGGAAACTTCTGTCGGTGTTGCAGGCAACAAACGGATCTGTTTATTTGTTTCCAGAAATAAATCGGTTACTGATACAATTGTTAACAGATTAGGACTGACAGAGGAAAGGCGAGATTGTCTGTAATTGTCTCGAAGATGACTCGCTGTGGATGTGATTGTTTGAAGACCAGAGCAGTGATATAACCATCAATTAAGACTGTGAATCATTAAGAGCCCATATGATTATACGCTAATTTTAGACTATTCCATGCTGACCTGATTACGTAACTTTATTGCTTAAAAGTCTCTTTGATTGAAACCAATGAACGTATTTACGATTTACAGTTTCAGTTGCTAACTCGAGTGCTATGTGAGAGGCTATCAAATCTTAAATACATAATCGCGAAAATACAACTTCATAGATGTCAATCGAAAATTGCCAGCAACGGAGTTACATAATGGTGTAGATACAGATAGGAACAGGGCAAGATGATAATGCGCTAATTCTCGGCTATGAAAAGATTTCAATTGGATATTATCGAGCTAATTCCAGTGCGTTTCATATAGAATTTCATATAGATTCATATAGATCTTTGTGCCTGTTAGTTATACCGTATCTATTTTCTCATCTATGATACTTTTCAAGTAAAATAACTTTAACGGATTTAACTCGCGTACATTTAGGTCTTAGGCATTGTTTTAATTTACCCGACATTTCGATCACTATACAGCGGCTGTGGCACACTATTCTAAAATCCTTCTATTCAAGTCATATATTTGTTAGCTTTACATTCAAATCTGAAAAGAATGTAACCGAACCACTAAACTTGAGCATTTAACAAGATCACGGTTACAGATTGAACGCCACTGGCTAATTAAACTGCATCTCAAACCTTCGTAACGGGGCAAAGTTCGTTGCCGGAAACAAAAATGCGTGCCAAATGGGTCGACGTTTTAGCGCCGTGCGTGCGAGCCCATTGAGCGCTTAACTACACATAACACAAGGCACTTAATCCTCAAAAGGGCACACGGCAATAACATTCATAACGTCAATAGTACAAGAGTTAAAACTGTATGCACCTCGACCAAGGTCCCGTTGTTGACGGCAGATTAGAGCTTGGTGCATCGCGTGCTCGCGGGAATGTAAACAGCTGTAGGATATCCCGGGACCGCTACAAGGAACTGTCAAATTGAGGCTGGAGGGATATGATTTGTTGGTCGCTTATTACAAGAACCTTGGAGGAATCGTCGTTCTTCCGATAGAGTGGAGTAAAGTAAAGTAGTAGTAAGTATTTGCTGAATTTTTAGTTGAAACGTAATTTCTATTTACTAAAACTTCTAATCAGGCTAGGATGGTTTGGTACAGATGTAAGTTAAGTTGAAAGAAGAATGTTAGGTATGAACGTGGAAGGAATTCGAAATAGAGGAAGACCAAACAAGAGTTTTTAAATTTATAAATGGATTTTGTAAAAGAGGATAATGATAGCGAGAGGAGTGGATGTGTTCCGGCCCCGCTTAGAGTGGTATAGGGGAAGGAAGAAGAAAAAGAACTTCCAATAATTAATTTGGGAAATATGTAATGCAGTCAGCATCAGTGCTTAGTTGACGACTCCTGAATACATATTTAGGAACATACCCAGACAGGGATACCAAAAAGGTTTACGTAGTCCGAGATATTATATTAGATCAATAATTTGGAACGGTTGATATAGTCAAGGGTTCACATTTGAGCGCTGCATTAGTAATAAGGTACAAATCACCCCAATATATCAGGCGACAGCTCCTATAAACCTGTAAGTAAATAAAAATACTATCAAACCACTCACATTGAACATTGATGTAGACATCCTTGTACACGTATCCTATAGAGTTGGTGGCGTTGCATCCGTAGTTTCCAGTATCCTTCTTGATCAGGTCAGTGATGATGATGGAATCAGCTGTGACCTGCCGACGGGGATTCGGCTCGGCGTGCTCGATGGGCTTGCCGTTGTGCACCCACGAGATCTGCGGCACGGGGGTTCCGCCGGCTTGACAGCGGATGATGGCCGTCTCTCCCTCGGCCTTGTTTTGGAACTCTGGCTCCTCGGTGAAGAAGGGCGCCGCTGCGGACAAAAGGAAATGGGTTAATTAAACATACATATAAAAATCACGCCTATATACCACAATCCCTAAGGGGTAGGGAAAGGTGAATGAACACCCATGTTTCGCCAATTATGTTAGGTCCCACGTAATAGGTGGCGAGCCTTTTGCCATTTATCGTCGGGCACGAAAGTCGCAGTACATTGGTAGGTGGTATAAGAGGAACGCTGCTGCACATTTCTCTTCACTGTTTTAACCCTTAGTCGCCTTGTACGAAATCCGCGGGAGAGATTTGGGGTGGTGACAATAAATTGTATTCTGCTCTGCCGTCACCACACGGCGTCTCTCGTATCGTACAAGGCGACAAGGGTAAACACAGTGATCCGATGAGTAATGGGCAGCAACATTCCTTTTATACCACCTAGCAATATACTGCGAACAGGCTCTGAACTGCGAATTTATGACATACATACATAAATCACGCCTACATCTCCGAAGGGGTAGGCAGAGGTGAACTAACACGTTCCGCTAATTATGTTAGGCCCCATGTAATAGGTGGCGAGCCTATTGCCAATTATCGGGCACAAAAGTTGCAGTACTATTGTTAAGTGATATAAGAGGAACGCTGCTGCCCATTCCTGATCACTGATTTATCCTCAGTCGCCTTGTACGACACCCACGGAAGAGATTTGGGGTGGTGACAATTGTATACTCTGCCGTCACCACACGGCGAATTTATTACATGGGACTTAATTGGCGAAAAGTGTTTAATTCACTTCCCCTTCCGGCATCAAATATATGTGTGATAAATATCACATCACGTGTGAATGTAAGGAAGACGGGAGCAGTGACCCGAACAGGATTTCCAGACTTGTTATGTAATGGCACCCCCTACTTAAACATATCGCCTGTCCACTGAAACCCGCCAACGAAGTCTAGGCTCCAATTAGGTTGGATTAGAAAAGACCAACGTATACGCACTTTTTGCTGCGATTTAAAGAATGCCAAGTTATAAGGAAATAAGAGTTATCGTTATATAATTTTCAGTGGTAAGTCTCCAGTCTTCGGAGGGAATAATAATATAATAACTCTTACAAAGAGATTTGTTGTTAGAAAAAGATTGAAATATTATAGCATTGATGCGGGAATCTAACCCGCGTCTCTTGGATTCCGAGTAGTTCATTTCCTTGTGATATTTTTTCTAACATTTATATAATGTTCATATAAAAATCAAAATAACAATAATAACTCTTATTTGTGCCGCGTTTCGGTATAGAAAGTTTGTATCAATAAGTCGTAAATAATATTAACGAGCTTTGTCATAAGTGCCCATAGAGTGTGAGCAGATACGGCCTACGGGCAGCGAAGCACGAAGGAACTCGAGATAATAAATTGGTCACCCATCCAATGACTAGCCTTAGCGAATATTGCTTAGTTTCAACGCGTCAACCCACTGCGCTATCGATTCGCATCCCTCGTAAACGTTATATTCCAGAAAACTCCGTACCTAATAGCAGCGTGCACAGTGTTTGAGGACACTTGAAGATTTCATAGCGAAGTTATTCCCTCGGGCTCTCTGACTCCACATCATATTATATGATTCAACTTTTATCTGAGCTCTTGAGACTCCCGGCGTGTAGTTTCTTTTAATGTGGTTTCTTTTCGTACGTTTTTTTTGATAAAAGATTTATTTTGAGGAAACTTCTAAATCATGGTAGCTACATTGGAATATACAATTGAAAGAAGGAAATTTGAGATGGAGCATTGGGGCTGCAGGCTATTATTTTTATAGCTAGATGATAAAAGTAAAACAACGTTTGGCGGTTCAGCTTGCGCCTACATAGTATATGAAGTAAGATAACGATCCTTCTTTGAATCATCTTTGACACAACCAGTATGATTATTAACAATATAAAACCCTCCCTTGGTCGCACTGACCCATCGGAATGTGACAATTAATCTGAGAACTGGGTTACCGAGTGGCTAGCGTGCGTGACTTGTGCGAAATTGCGTCACCGACCTGTTGGAGCATGACCCGGTGATATTCAAATTGAAAATTAATTCCTTTGTGCATATCACTTTTAAACGGAAATGTGAAAAAACGCAACTACTAAAAATACATATAAAAGGGCAAAGAAACAAATTATTTTTCCTGCCGCGCCCCCCTAGCCGAGTGACCAATCTATTCGAACGCATAGAAAACAAATGTATGAAACTGACGTATAACATAGAAAACTATATGTCAGTTTCATACTTTTGTATTCTATGCGTTCGAATAGCTAAGCCACTTGACTAGGCACTCTGTTCCCAGTATATCTGTCGAGAGACCGTTAAACGGAGAGAGTGATTGAGATGACAACATTCCAATACATAATGCTCAAAGTTTTGGCTTACGTTTTACAGCCGGCGGCCTGCCTGACACCAACCCTCGTTGGGTATGCTGTTGTGGGTGGTTTGCCCTATACCATTCGGGTGCCCCAAGGTGCTTATTGGTCTACACCGGGCAAACTCCTTTAGCCGACTTGTACAAACCCCTGGGGGTGAGTCGGGCTGGCACATTCTACGTTATTTTTTCGCTCCCAGGCCATTTAAATAATTTCGGTTGTAGTAATGCGATGGAATTCCTAAATAACAAGGACGAGACCCCTTCAAGGTCTACCAACGATACCGAACTAATCGATCCTCACGAACGAGGTATATTTCCTTTACGAATCAAGGACGGGCACCTTATGAGACAATTCCATTTGTTATGCGGCGAGTGATACAAACGGTTTGCTTCGCGATTCTAACTAAGCGCATTACTTGAGATAAGTTAATGGTTGTCCTTATGTTTATTTAAACGACTGCAACCTCATCTGAATACGTCTACAGCCTAACACAAAGAGTAACATCCACTTTACAATCATAAACTTTATCTAAGGATATTTTATTGACTTTAAATTAGGTATGTTGTATCGGCGATCATTCTAAACTATATACTGACGATTTCTATTCAATTTATTCAATGTTATGACGGATTATCATAAATAGGTAAGTCATTGCAAAACTGCAAAGATTATGTCAATAATAAAAAAATGGAAGCTGATAGAACATGAAGTAAGTGTAGATAAAATATCCTTAGACATTGTTGATGAAGTGTACATTATAATAATAATTATACAAATAATGGAGGAGAGCGGAAGAAGAAGACATGTTCTGCCGACCCCACTTAGAGTAGGATAAGGGCAGGGAGAAGAAGAATTATACAAATAGTGCCCAATCAGTTTCCTCGTGGAACTTCAGTCTGGCCTGGGAGATGACAATAGGCCCGTCCCCTATTACATGGGACCTAACATAGTCGGCGAAATGTATTGTTTCCATTGTCCTCTTCCTGTCTCTTCGGATAAAAAAAAACCGTGTTTACGAATATAGAACCAAATCCTTAATAATTAATTAAACACCCGTATTCCCAATTTGCATAACATAGTGTAACAGCCGCTATATTCCAACAATTTACACACCCAACACAGATATCGAACGCCGGTAATATCGGTATATTTTATTACAGCGCGACCTAGTATTCGTGTTACTAGGAAATCCGCAGTTAATGGAACAACTCTAATGCTCGTCTAATGCTCGCTTTTATGGTGTCATATGCTGTGACAACGTATTATAAGCTATCGGTAAAATATTACATAATGAGATATTATCTAAGGCAAATGTTTATAGTGATATCATTATTAGCCTAAACATGGCTAACTATTGGAAATCCTACAGCAAAAAAAGAAACAAAATGAATACTAAATATTATTGTAATGATGTGCAGATACTTTGAAATAGTTTTTCTAACATTTATAAAAAATTCAAATAAAAATCAAAATAAAGAGTAACCATTGTTTAACTTCAATAAAACCTCAACGATGCATAATCCCCATCGATTTCCCTCATTAGCCGCCGATGCCGTGTAAATGTGAAATGAAGAGGTCACGGGTGCAACGCACCGGAACCTATACACATTTGTCCCGGCTTTACGCGTTTCAAGGTCCACCCGAGTTCGGTAGCAGGACATGGTTTGGCGTGCATTTGAATACACATTACCATTTTACGTCAACGCGTGTCCAGCACGTACATATATGCACCGTTAATTAGTTGATAGATGGCATGTTTTGTAGGCGATATCATGTGCGGATTGTTGTTACATACATAAATCACGCCTATATCCCCGAAGGGGTAGGCAGTGGTGAACTACTACCCACTTTTCGCCAACTATGTCAAATCCCATGTAATAGGTGGCGAGTCTATTGCCATCTATCGGGCACAAAAGTGGCAGTACATTGCTAGATGGTATAAGCGGAACACTGCTGCCCACTCCTCATCACTGATTTATCATTATGATTGTTGTTGGGATCCGTATATCAAGAAATCTACTAAACTTAGATATCAAACCCGAAAGCGATAAATGCATAAATACTATGTGACATGTAGTTGTACTGTAAAACTGTAAATACATATACATACATATGTCACGCCTTTCTCCCACAGGGGTAGGCAGAGATCACTTCTTTTCACTTGCTACGATCCTTACATACTTCAGACGTCTCATTAATGTATTCAATTCATGCATGCCTCGGTTTCAGGTACTCTTGACCTGACGGTTTTATTTAAATACATTGATTTACGAAAATAACTGGATTTATGGGTGTATGTTTGAATATAAATCCAGTTTCTGTTTGCGTGTTTTGATGTCTCGGTAAGAAAAAAGGCAGCAGCGTTCTTTGTACAAAGTACACACAAGATCTAAAAACACCGCGACTAACGTGTACCCAGCTGATGTCGATGATAACAATAATAAATAACCAGAGCTTGCATAAACTGGGGAAGTGTAAATATTTTTATTAATACACTTCCTGAACAAACATGTACTTCATACATTCACGAATATTATAACAGCAATAATTTCATTTCTTACGCTATATATATTACGACTGAATAATTCGAAACCACTCCAGCTTTGATATAAGTATAAAAGCTATTAAGCTCTAGATGAAAGCAAGGAAAAACTGCAAAATATCCCCCGTACATGCCATTCAAAAGAAACGCATTTCCCGAAGTCATTTAGCCCCGAACTATCACAGGAAAAGCGAAACATAAAAATGTCCAGGAGCCGTATTGTAAGACCGGGAGCACATCAATAGAGCCACCATTGTGTAAAAAAATAGGGCGCAACGCAATCACAAAACAGGACCAAGCGATTTTGGTCTGGCAATTTTTCATATACATATTACTATATTTCTCTCTCTCATTAAAATCCTTCCCAATCTTGATTTAGTACCTTACAATATATCTATTATATTATAAAGATCTTGTGTCAGTGTTTGTTATCGAACTCTTTCGAAACTGCTTGACCGATTTTTGTAAAATTTTTTGGGCATATTTAGTAGGGCTGAGAATAGGCGTATGTTATTTTTTATCCCCCTAGGTGTAATGGCAGAACAACGTTTGCCGTATCAGCTAGTATGCTTTATAACTAAAGGAAATCTTCCTATATTTATTTTTAAAATATTTGCCAAATTGACACTTCTCTACCTACGTGAGACTCGATCAATAAACAAGATTGTAATATTGAATTCATTGTCCCAGTCTAATTGACAACGCAACGTGAATAGACCAACACCTTTTTAATTAAAACAGACAAATCACAAACGCAGTAACGCCGCGTTCAAGGAAATTGCAGACAGAACCTAATTTAACTCCCCACCCAGGGGTATATGGGGCACCCGAAACACCAATGGACGTTCCTGGCGAAATTCGAGAGTCGAGAACGTGACAAAAATACCTATCGCCGAGACCAAACGGCCCGGGACACCGCAATCGAGCGTGTACACTCAGCTTTATATCGCCACCAATCCATGTTCGCATTCCAGCAAATGCGGTGAGGAAATAGCTTTGTTACAAGGAGGGTGCATAGTGATGGTTTTTGAATGGTTTTGTTTTTGCATTTCGAATAAATAAACCATTTTAGAAGTGTCTGTCTGTCTCGTCTCGACGTATAATAAAACGATATCTTTTGGATCAAAATCAAATTACTTACAAGAAAATTGCATCTGGCAAGATCACATCACGACATAATTTTTTCGAAAATTGTCTGACCTTTTTTGCTACACAACTCTCTAGCTTATTCATAAAACACTGTTTTAACTAAATCACTCTCATCATGTCCCTTTTTGTCAACTGTGTTAACGGTGTGATGAAAAGAGACAGAACAGTGATTTAGTTAAAAATACAAGGTTAAGAAACTGATTTGTTATTATGAACAAGGGGGCTATAATGTAATCGATCTCTTAGAGGACACGAACTAGGGAGATATCGTCACGGCTCTCCTAAGTAGCCACAGGCACGGACGCGAGTAATAATTGAATACTATTCCAATTAGAGGCGCAGGCAAGGAAGTAGGCGCCTAAAGCGGCTGCCCACGGCTCCAAGAAGGGACCCTTTATTTGGTACAATGTACCGCGCATTGTCATGGGTGACACACGAGAAATTTTAATGTAGTGGGCGCCCTCTGTTCCGCGGCTATATCAATATTCATACAACTCTCTCTACATAATTTTGAATCGGTCTGATTCTGAACAATATCAAATAATGAGGTTTACGTTGACACAACAGGCAAGCGTGGTACGGGCATGTGATGAGGAGGAATTAATGTTACGTAGAGACATAATTATGGATGTTGTTTGACCTAGAATGAGAAGAAGATCGAAGAAGCGATGGATGGATTGTATGAAAGATTATATTATTATTAGGAAGATGAGATCTGATTGAAGAGAAAGGAAGAGGAAGGCATATTGTGCCGACCCCGCTTTGAGTGGGATAAGGGCAGGGAGAAGAAGAGTTTACGCCGAGACTACGTCTACAAATAAATTTGTATCTATTCTGTTTTATTATGATTCATTCAATTTTTTGAACAGGTAAGCACCTAAATGTAAAAGATATCCACAATTGGTCACCGTTCTTGAACCCTAGCTCAAGAAAGGTAAGTGATAAATCTACAGCTACGCATCGTTACACGTATACGCATGTTACATTTATTTTGAACGCCTGCCATATGTCTGAGTCGGCAGCGAACGCAATACTGGTAGGGCGAGATAAATTTCTCTATCAGCCTCTTTTCGAATCGCATCCTCGAATTAATTTGTCATTACGTATGTCTATGTTTGTGGTGGATATACCTTTCTCAGAACGAGTATACTATCGTTATCTATACGCTATATATATTATTATAAAGCTGAAGAGTTTGTTTGGTTGGTTGGTTGAACGCGCTGATCTCAGGAACTACTGACTCAAATTGAAAAATTCTGTTTGTGTTGGATAGTGCTAAGGCAATATAATAACCGACAATAACGCGAGCGAAACCGCGGGCGACCACAACTAACAAAACAACATACAATTATAATCAAGTATCTAGAAAAGTATGCACCAATACTTTAATATTATGATAGTTCAACATTATGCTGAACTTCAGAAGATAATAACCCATGCCATTGTTCTCCCAACCACAGGAAAAGACCAGGCCATGTTCAGTCGGATTTAATAATTACTCTTTTAGTTTTTCATTGTTCGATTTCAGTTTGGTCACTGTGTGGTGATAGCAAAGTAGAATACAATTGTCACCACCCCCAATCTCACCGTACAAGGCGACTAAATGTTAAGTGGCGATGAGTACCTAATGGGTAGCAGTGTTCTTCTTATACCACCTAGCAATATACTGCGATCTACGTGCCCGTTAGATGACATTAGGCTCGCCCCTATTACATGGGATATAATATAATAAGCGAAACGTGGGCGTTAATTCACATATGCCTTCGGGGATAAATGGGCATGAATTATAGAAACATAAGATAATTATACATGTACTTGTTCTCCCAACCCTGTGGTTAAGCCTTTCCTGTGAAAGGGCCATTCTATGACATTCTAGAGCCATTCTATGGTTAGCCGGATTAAGTAAATACACTATTTAGTATTGCATTTTTTAGTTTGTAACTGGGACAGATATTTTGAAATATGAAAATAACTGCAGTTGACATTGACGCAATTTAATTACAGCATGTCTGAACGTATTTATTTAGAAGAAATGTCACGTTTGTATGTCGCGCGAAAAAGGATCGTGCGAGGCGAACTACTAAATATACCAGCTATTCAGAATGACACAGATTGCCCAAGAAAGAATGAAGCTGTAATATGACCTATTATGTTCTCTTATATTTGCACGAGCACTACACAGTTAAAATAAAACAACTTTTACGGATAAGACTCGCGTATAATTAGGTGGAAGTATAACGAGGAGCTCGCTAGCGCCGTGGCATAGCGCGCGATTGCGTAAATTAACCAATGTTCCCTAAGGCCGGTCATTGGATGGGTGACCAAAAATTTATTATCTCCAGTTCTTCCGTGCTTCGGAAGGCACGTTAAGCCGTTGGTCCCGGATGCATCTGCATTCGTCAATACCCACCAGCGTGGTAGGTAATGGCCCAATCTCCCTATATTCTTCCATCTATAGGCTAGGCCAGCAGTTAGGACATTAAGAGCGCTCACGCACTACTTTCGATCCGAATCCGTGAAAAATTATTTGTCTAGAAAACTCCGGCAGAGATGTAGTGCGCAAGTTACCAAAGAAATAGTTCTGCGGCTGCAACGGACCACATTTCCACGGATTCGGATCGGCCGCGTGCGTGAGCGCTCTAAAGGGCTGGTATTTATTATTTTTACACTCACACCTATCATCTAGCCCAAAGTAAGAAGCCTAAGCACTTGTGTTGTGGATACTAGATGACAGACATATTTTTAATATAATTATGTATATAAATGTTGAAAATATACTACATAAACATATACACAACCATAATTCGGAAACAAACATATGTGGTCATCACAAAGTTTGCCCCTACCAGGTTTCGAACCCGGGACCTCTCGGCCAATACCCAGCAATCTGAGAATTCGACCAAGGCGGCCGTCAAATGTATGTATATATGTTGAGAAACTCACCCTCGATGTTGAGCTGTATGGAGTAGGTCTGCGCGGTGCCGACGCCGTTGCTCACCTCGCACGTGTACGTGCCCTGGTCCTCGTAGCCGGGGTACTTAATCACCAGGGTCTTGCCGTAGTTGTCCTGCGTGATGCCCTGCGAGGACAGTATTGTGCGGCCGTTCTTCTTCCAAACTATTTGCGGTAGCGGCCTGTCGACGAACACGTAACAGTATTATTTAGGCGGATCTTTTTTCTAGGCTTGACAGGGAAGCTCTTGGCCTTCATCGCACCCGCCTAACTAGCATGACTATCGAAACACGATATGATACAGCCATTTATCGCGATGAACTGTCAAAACTCCATAGATTTTTGACAGTTTAAAGCGATCAATGGCTATAACATATTATGGTGTTCCGTTGGTCTGGCTAGCCCGGCTGATGGTGAGTGACGGTAAGAGCCTGCGCAAGATTATTGCACTTCCTTTTAGTTAGTGTTTTATACTTCTTTGATTTTATACTTTTATAGAGACTTTTGATGTAAATGTCATAGATGGTCAATAAATTCGCTTACGTCACACCACCATGATACGACCTATTATTTAATATTATAACAGTCTATTTTATAATTCAATTTCATTTTTCACAATGTGAAGGACCAATAAGATTTACTTGCATCAAAAGTCTATACAAAAGTATAAAACACTAACAAAAAGGATGTGCATCAATCCTGCACATGGCCAAGATGGAATCGAGCGTCACCTAGAGCCCTCAACCACAGAGAAGCTGGCTATCTTATCACAAAATTTAGGAACACAATAATGCTGTTAACATTACTATTATGGCGACAGATTTTGGTAATTTGTACTCACCTAGGGTTCGAACCCGGGGTGTCGTACGAGGCGACTAACGGTTTTAAATATGATGAGGAATGGGCCTGCTGCTTATTACCTACCTGGTGTTCCATTACTGTGATTATCGTGCCCGATAAATGGCAATAGACTCGCCCCGTATTACATCTGCCTGACATATACATATTTAGGAACACTATTCTATCGGGAATAAACAGTAATGTATGTATAATATATGGCATCATCAATTCAATATCGGAATTTTATTTGGACAACCATCAAGCAGAAACCACTCAAAATTGGAAATTTCAATTGAACAACAAATAGCTTATAGTTAAGTGCTCGAGCAATGTATGCCTTGTGCGTATGCACAATCAGCAATTTCATACACTGAAATTGTAATACAGGATTTTTTTCCGGACTAGCAGAAAACGCTCAAAATTGGAAATTTGAATAGGACACCAAATATATCACTTAAGTGCTATCGATCGATCGAGCAAACCCGATCTGGGCTAAAATACTCACGTTCCACCGTAAATACAATAGAGCTCCACTCGCTTCCCCTTCAGGCCCCTCTCTACCCTCCTGGTAGTATACTGGCGGACGGGCTCGTGTTTGTTGAGCGCGGGCGATATGCCCGTCGGCTTCACTTGCAAATACACTTTGTTCCCGAGCTTGTACTCGTTCCTGAAGATCGATTTCGCGGCGCACGTGTACGCGTAATCCTCGCTCGCATCGTAGCGGGTGACGTTCGAGAACCAGAGGTTGCCTTCCGGGTCGAGCGTCATGCGCGAGTTGTTGATTGTTTTCAACTGCCCCTGCTCGCCTTGGAGCATCCAGTAGACTTTTGGGCTGGGATGTCCGTCGGGGGGCGAGCAGGTGAGTTTGAACGGTTTGCCTTCATCAGCGGTTATCGTCTGCTGCGGCCCATCTGTCTCCTTGAAGGAGTTGAGCTCCGCCTTCCTGACGAAGACCGAGTTGGAGGTGGCCGTGCCCCACTCGTTCTCCGCGAAGCACTGGTACTGGCCCAGGTCTTCGTCGCGCGGCTGGCTCACTACCAGGGTGCCGCGGCCGGGCTGCTGCGAGATGCGGTTGTCGTAGCTCGTGTACTCGAACGATTTGCCGTTCTTGATCCATCTGTACCTGTGATCAATGTGAAAAATGTTAGTCCTATTATTAATTATATCAAAGAAAGGGAAGAGCGGGTGAATTGAGCAACCTCAAAAAAATGATTTGTCAAGTTTTTATTGTGCTGTCGCGACATTTGTAACTCTATGCTTCATTAATAAATGAAAGGACGATGTCGGATGGTGCTCTCACGCGCTGTCCAATAATATAAGAGTTGTTAACATTCTAGAATTAAATTAACATTTAGTTTTATACGAAAGTAATTTCTAACGACTTATCAAAAGCCGTAGAACAGATGTTCATGTTTATGATGCTAACTATTTAGGCTCGAATTCACCAACACGTAAAACAAGCGATTAAAATATAACCGCCCGTTTTTGACAGTTCTTCCATACGATAAAATGTCAAAAAGCGACGTTTATCGCCTGTTTAAGTGTTGGTGAACTTCAGCCATAGTCCTGCGAGGTTGCGGTTACGTTAAAAATTACCCTGTATAATAGAATATCATCAGAATGACAAAATAACAGTATGTCATGATCCATCTGGCCTGCTATAACCATTTCGCCCGGCCTTCCCCTACTCTCCGTATGCCATAAATCAAATGGATGTTATATTTTAAGGCTATAAACTTTGCCTCATTCTAAATTTGTTTGTATCTGACACTTATAAAATATGTAATGACCTTGATAGCACAAACAAAATAGTATAAATACGTAAGCTTAAGTCATAGTGTAGGTACCTAATTATAATATTTATGTAAGTATGATAATATGCAGGCTCGAAAGGAGATGACTTCATTGACTCATGGCCAATCGTGTTTGATTCATGAGATGAATAATAAATACCAACCAAATAATGAATGTAATACGCGATTAAAAGTAATTCTAGGTAAAATTATATTTTAGTTATTTTACCAATTCAATATTTTGCGGTTTACTTTGTCTTAATTTTAATTGTAATAACAAATACTGTTCGCGCAGTATTGACTTAGATAATGACTGTTTGTGCCATTCGCTTTTTGGGGGATTTAACGCTATTCTAAAAGTGAGTAATTCATTCATTCATAATTATTTTGATCCCAAACAGAAATATTTGCACCAAGCAATAATTATTACTTTATTTATGAATGTAACGATTTTACCGTGTAGTGACGACGGCAGAGCGAACTAAAATTGTCAGTACCCCCTATAGGCTATATCTCCTGGAGATTATGGTGCCCAGTGACTACATTACATTTGCATAAATAACGTCTCTATCAGAGAGGTGAATCAACACCCACATTTCGTCAATTATGATAGGGCCATAGGTGGCGAGCCTATTGCCATGTATCGAGTACATAACTCGCAGTTTATTGCAAGCTGGTATAAGATTAACGCTGTTGCCTCATCGCTGTCTTTACCTTAGCCGCCTTATACGACACCCGCGGGAGAGATGGGGGTAGTGACACTCATTTATGACGAAACATGGAAAGCGCTGGTTTAATGTGGGCGTAAATACACCTCCGATATCTACTCCTCCGGGGATAAACAGGTGTCAATTTAAGCTTTCTTGTTGATATGATAATATGTCATTGAGTAACAGTTGCGCAGCGGCTATAAATAGCGTTTGTTTGTCACCACAGTTCATTTCGATTTCAATGCTCAATGCAAAAAGTCGACGGCCTTTACGCGTTCTAACGTTACTTATAGGTAATGCTGAAGGTGCGCGGAGTTCGGATACAAACACTTAGCTAGTAAGTGAAATATTGACCTAAACTCCGGCCATTATGGCGAGAGACAAAATGAAAACAATCTTGATGAGTCTTTTATTGATAGAAAATACGAAAATAAAAATGAGTAACACCTACTATTTTTTTCAAAAAAGTGGATGATGTATTTAAAAATGGATCTTTATTATTTTTAAATGTATTTCGTAGATAAAGACATATATTTGTTTGCATATGCCGTGTGGTGACGGCAGAGTAGAATACAATTGTCACCACCCCAAATCTCTCCCGTGGGTGTCGTACAAGGCGACTAAGGATAAATCAGTGATGAGGAATGGGCAGCAGCGTTCCTCTTATACAGCTACCACCTAGCAAAGTACTGCGACTTTTGTGCCCGATAAATGGCAATAGGCTCGCCACCTATTACATGGGACCTAACATAATTGGCGAAACGTGGGTGCTAGTTCACCTCTGCCTACCCCTTCGGGGATATAGGCGTGATTTATGTATGTATGTTGTTTGCATTTCTCTTTGCTGTCTCTCTTTGTAATTATCTGCTAGAGTATACCTACCTATTTAACATTTTTAGTTGGGAATAATAAAAAGCCCTTATTTATCTTGGTGGTATCACTTACATACTTATATCGGTTATTGAGTTTCTTAGTTTTATTACGTAAAGGTACAGTTAGACGATATTGAGGGTTTAGTTTGTCAACCATTTTCTTTGCGCCCCACTATATTATTTGTATAAAACTATAATTAGTTTAGCGCGCTCGGCCCGCGAATGCGTAAACTATTCGCTCATATTTGCTAAGGCCGGTCATTGGATGGGTGATCAAAAATATATTATCTCGAGTTCCTTCGTGCTTCGGAAGGACGCTAAGCCTCTCACCCCGGCTGCGTCTGCAGTCGTTAACATCCACCCATTCGCCCTATATTCTTCCATCCATAGGGAAGGCCTGTGCCTGTGCCCTAGCAGTAGGGACATTAAAAGGGCTGGTAATGATGAATATGATGAGGGACACGTCAGCTAAATTCGTCTGTGGTCGTGACAGTTTATAATTTGTGTGTAATATCATTTAAACACGCCAATAATTCACAATAATCATTACACATCAGTAGGTTAAAATTGGGGCACCTGGATCAAAAAAGATCCAGGCACCCCAATTTTAATCTATTATTTATTCATGTTTTCATATATTCAATGTTCATCACTCGACTCTTTCGAGTAATGAAAAGTGAATAGTACGCACCATGCGAGGTCGTTGACAACTACTTAATCTATTTTATGTTGTATCTTACATATGTTGCAGCATACCGCCACCCCTCCGTTACGGTATTTTCTCTATGTGTTTATTCATGTTTTCAACTATTTTTTTTAAGTATCCATAAATAATGAACTTACTCGAAAGGAGTTTTCAGTTTTCACTCATGCCATCAGAAATCAAATTTAAATCAGTCTTTTAATCGGAGATCCAGGTACCCCAATTTTCACTATTCGTTTATTCATGTTTTCTGCTATTCAATTTGTTAATCTTTTTTAATTATATATTTAATTCGATTAAAAAAATAACACCTAGTATTTGACAATAATTATTAAGTTAAAATAGGTATTGAACAGGAATAAAACCAAACAAAATATTAAGTAAATAGAAATTTATTGGTAACATAATATTTTTTTTACAAAACATATATATCTAGTTAATATTTTAACTAAAAACTGAAAGCAACATCTAAGACTAGTCTATTAATATTTACAATTATCATACAATTCTATTAATTTCATTGATATTAAATTTCAGTGATTCTTAAAAGTAAAAACATTGTTTTCTCTACACCACTTATCCAAACAAAATACATTTTTTAGGGCACATACGTTATTATGATGTATACAGCTCATAATATCCATCGAAGTTGAATATTTCTCATACAGTGTTAATAAACTAGGACAATTTTTATCTTCTAAGTTATGTACGTTATTGTTATTAAATATATCTTTTATCCATAAAACTTTTTCATTGCCCTTAGTTAGTATACATTTATTGTTAAAAAAATTGCCTGTAATGTTTTTAATATTAAAATAAGGTATACATCCTTCATTCCAATAAATTCCTCTATTTTTTTCAATCCAGGCTACTTGCAAGCGTTCTTTTTTTGTTAATTCATAAAATGGGTATGGTGGTTTTATTAACCACACAAAGATTCGACTATTCCAGAGTATTGCTATTTCTTTTGCTATAAAATGGTTTTGCTTGTCTTTAAATCCTTGTACATCCACTATCACATTCATGATAATTTTCTTACAATATTACTGAGCGGTTTGTATTCAAATAGACGGTCATTTATAATCAGACAATAAGCAGTTGTATTATCTGGTATATCTTCTGAACATTCGATTTCTATCCGAACATCAACGGATCCAGTTTTTAGTGAGTCGTTTTGTCTTGAGCAATCGATCACAAACAACGGAGCTTTTTCTTTGAACTGAACAAAGTCAAGCAACGGATCAACACCGTCGTTGTAATACGACTGACGAAAGTTAGCATACATTTCGTATAATATACTGTATTTATTTTGATCAAATTTCAGATTTAGTGAGTCATACGGAAAGTATTGTGAATTCAAAAATAATTTAAGGTTAGTTACTTTACAATGATCGAACTCTGCATAGCTTTTAGCTTTATCACATTTTCTGTTAGTTTGTAAGCAAAAAATCACATATCTTGGTTTTTCCAACTGAGACGCCGTTTTGATCGACCATGAATGTTTTGCGGTTTTTGGTAAGAACGGATATTCATACAAATCCCAATTCCTGAATGCTATCTGTACAGGACGATCCTTTTCTAAATATTTAAGTAATAACAATTTATTACGATCAGAAACTTTTATATGTGGAACACGCCACTGAACTTTTTGAATTTCTATTTCGATACTATCATTACCTTCCATTATCGCACAGTTTGAAATGGAATTACTTCTTTGTAATATAAGTTCATGTCTGCAATTTATGACTATTTTAGAATAGTCTTCTGCAAAACCTAATATTTTATTTAATGGTATAATGACACTAAAATATCCCACTTTCAGAGTTGTACCTTTCATATTCCATCCCCAAACTGCTGCAGCTTTGTTTTCACCTTCATTCATAGATATATAGGACTTTATAGTGCTAGTAATTCCTGCATTTTTAGTACGATCGATTTCAACACCATTTAATTCATAACGAATATCTTGAAACAAATATGACATTGGGTTGTTAATAAACTTAACATCTTTTTTAACCACTTTTCCTAAGGAGTCTTTCGAAGTCACGTTGGCATAGCCTTCTATGTAAATAGAACTACCTGAAGGTAGTACGTAAACGTCTTGTTGATGGATAGGTATTCTTATTTCATCATTGTCTTTAAAGCTGTTATTATATGGATTATAATTATGGATTTCATAGCTTTCGATTGAGTTATCTTGACACGGTATATCACTGATTTGCAACATTATGTAATTTAAACCCAAGTTCTTGTAAAAACCTTCTATTCGCTGTAGTAATATTTTTTGTTTTTTCTACTCGGACACGTCTGACGTGTTTCGATATTGGGAGTGTAATATTGCATACTCTTTTTGGAGTAGGATATTTATTGAATATTAACATGTTACTATGTCAGGCGATAAAATATAAATCAGGATATATTTAGTATCAATACGTAGAGCAATAAAAATAATTAGTTTAGTACACAATAATATCTTATAGCTCCTTTCGCAATCGCTGGATGAATGTACCTATGCTATTAAAGTTGTCATATTATATATGTATCCGAATCAAAGTAATGAAAGCAAATTAAGCGATTAACTGCTTTTTTTTTTTTGTAAATTATGTCTTCTTTTCTCCCAAAATGACATTAGAAATTTTAAGCATAAATGACCGCAGTTAAATAAATGTTTTTTTTGTAAATTGTTGTAATTATAATGTATGTTACTTCCCATGTATTTTATCAATTCTTTTGGTGGTTTTAAGTTACCATAACTATCAAAATATTCGATATAATCTTCACATTTTGCATAGGCTACCCAATGAGTACCAGAGTTCTCGGAGGTATCAAGATTAATGACACCACATTCCATTGGGAAAGGTTTTTGCGGTAATTCATCTCTCATAAATACACCTCGAAAAAAAGGGATATTATACGAGTGCTTTATAATATCAATATTAGTTAAAGCTCTCCTGGGTAGCCTACAATTCAGTTTTTTTTCTTTGAAACAAAAATCCCTAATCCATCTTTATATGGCTTCAGATGTAAACCTTTACCAATACACACTGCTTCGATTTGCTTATTATGTCTTTCCAATTCAGACAATTGTTTTTTAGCAGTTTTATATTCATTTATCACTTTTGCGATTCCAGCAGCACCTCCAACTAAACTACCAGCAGCAGATAAGCCTGCAAATATTGGTATTAAAGGAAGAAATCCTCCAGTTTTGGGTATGGGTATAACTCTTGGTATATTTATAGGTATATTTGATGCTAGTTCTTGTGCTGTTGTGTATGCCAACTTTACTAAAGCGTTTTTACATTTCGGCTTTATGCTATTTATATGCTTTTTTGTGCGCAATACTATATTTTTAAAGGTTTTTTTCAAACTTATTTTGTCTTGATTGTTACTTTTCTTTTGTGTTTTTGTTTTTAAATTTAAATTTAGCAAAGTTGGTTCTCGTTTCCTCTTCATTTTAATGAAGCTTAAAACGATAATATTTAATGAACTCAAACTTTAAATGTGTCACTTGTACGAACGTGATGAATGGAATGAAAAAATATTAACATGCAACCACTTAAATTGAATTTGTTAGAGCGATGATGAAACTCAAATATCTATAATACATTCGCTTTACTTATCCAACTATTTTCGCTAGTTGGGAGCCCAAGCCATTTAACAAACACAAGGTTCCCCTTTCTTTTTAACACTTTTTCAATTAAATATATATCATGATATTTAGTTTTCTGAATTTCTTGTGAATAAAATGCTCCGAGTATTGGCCTTCTTTTTGAATCTTCTAATAAATAAGTTGTAGGCGTACTTTCTTGTATTTTAATAATTTTAAATATTTCCGTTGACCAATTAGGGGTATAACTTTTATCAAAATGAGCCTTATGCTTGCTTATTCTCACATAATCACCAACTCGAAATTTTTTACATTTTTTTATTTTTTTAGAGTGAATAATGTTCATATATCTTTGTACTACTTCTCTTTTATTGGCATGACAAATTGTTGCTGGAGGCTGACCAACAGTCCTATGCATAGTGTTGTTATATTCAGTCATCTTTTTCTTTAGTACTCCATTATTCCATTTATAATTTCCGATTAAGTTAAATTCTTTATACAATTTACCCTTTAGTGTTCTGATGAATCTTTCAACAATTGAAGCCTTTTTAGTTGAGTAAGTAGAATAGTGATTTATATTAAACCTATTCATAATATTTTTAAATTTGTTATTATAAAATTCTTTTCCATGGTCCGTCTGTAGATTTATTGGAACGCGTCCATTTTTTAAAATCATTTCAAAAGCTTTAGATACATGCTCTTTATCCTTTTTTATTAGCCCGATTGCCCATGCAAACTTTGTAAAACAGTCGATAACTACTAATATGTATTTGTAACCTCCATTAACTCTTGATATTGCTTGCATGTCTATCAAATCAGCTTGCCAAAGATCATCTATACCTTTAAGTATTACATTTCTTCGAGGATAATTAATTCTAGCGTTTCTACATATTTCGTTTACAACATCTGCTTTGCTCATAGTGCTTGTTTAATTTGCCCACAATATCTTTAACATTAATATTTACTTCAAGTTTCTTTATTTTGTTGATTAAAAGTATCATCAACTTGTTAATATCCTCAATTTTTTGAAAGACATTCGTTTTAAGATCGTATATATCTGCTTTACAACAATAAGCACACAATTTTGATTTACTTGACGATCCTAAGACTTCAATGTCATCGTTTAAATGATATTTCTGCATTCTCGATATTAACTCTGATTATCACGTTCATGAACATGCATGATCAATGTTCTTGTCGTACTAATCATCGATATGGTAGCGTGTGTCCTTTTATTTTTTTATAATACCAGCTTCTGTAAGCTCTTCAATAATTGATATAATTTCGTTATCATGATTAGTGTTACCAGCACTTTTTGATGCAATTAATAGTTTTAATCTTTCGATTAGTTCATTAGGGTCATCCCAATATACATAGTCTGTTTCACTTTTGTATTTCTTGTATATCGGGATATGACCCCCACATTTAGCTATGTCTTTTTCATTGGAATGATTCCATTTTTGAATGAATAATGGTTTGATTATTTCGCAATATTTCAAACTTTTGTCGCCTTTAATCTGACCATTTGAACTAAAGCCTCGTTTATGAGCATTTGTGTAAACAAGAATATCTTTATAAGTAATTTTGTCTTGTTCGCTAACAATATTCAGGTTAGGCTTATTGCGCATGAGAAGTTCCTTTAAACCTGGTGTTAACTTATATTGCTTGAAACCAATGGTCACTACTTGGTATTTGTCTGACTTTGATGTATTGCTAGTAGACGAAAATGAAACTTTGGAATTTCCCATCATCAAGTTTTTATTTTCACTGCGTATTCCAAATGGGATATTAATATTATTATCATATATATCTATTACTTCTTCTTTTTCTAGTGACATAAGGGTATCATTTATTTTTCTATCTGACACAAGTGTATCATCACTATAATCATAATATTCTAAACTTTCATCTGACTCTATCGGTGTATTCTTGCTTAAGACTGTATAATCTAAAGAAGAGTTTTGATCTTCTACGGAGTCATTTTTACTCATATCTATCGAGACGTTAAGCGTAGGTTTATCTTTATCGTTAGCTTTAATGATTGTCTCTAAATTATCTGTGATGGGTTTGAACACCTTCTTAAATTTCATATTTGCTTCATCTTCTTCATTTTGAATAGCTTTTATTTTATTTTTAATAGTGTCAACTGACTTAATTAATTGCTTTTTAATCTCTGTGTCCATTATTTTATTTTGAGTTATACTCGACTGTTGTTCACAAATATTAAAATGAAATAATATATTTTTAAAAGTCTGTGTTATTATATACTCGGGATTAGTCTTCATTTTTTTTCGATACTATAAATAAATGAATGTATCGAAGCCTTGTCTATACCTTCCTCTATCCAGAGCACAATCTTTGTTTATGGTTAAAAAACTAAATTGATTTAACCATATTGTAGCACATAGCTTTTTAAATTCTAACCAACTCATATCTGTATTCACATGTTCGTTATATATATGTTTTAAATTGATATCATCTTGTTTGAAAATAATCAAGAGATTAACATTATCGCGTATTAATTGTTTAGGTATTTTGGAATAAGTTTGAGACAGATAAAAACAGTCTATCTGACTGTGTCTGCCCATAGCGAAATAATTACGAATATTTACTTGATTTTCACACGCCACATCATCAAAAATAATGATGGAATTTTTTAAAGCATTTTTTGGTGAAATCACGTCCTTGCTATCATTAAAAATATATAATTTAGCATTAGGAATACATGTAAAAACGTTTTCTAAATAACGATATTTCGGTTGAAAAGATGTCTTCGAATACAAGTAAATATTTTTGAATTTAAGACCATTTTCATGTAACAATAAATTCACCATCACATTTGTTTTCCCACAATTTGATGGGCCACATATAATACATCGAATTGTGTTAGGCAGCAGTACACTATGTTTAGTTAAGCGGGGATTATTTCCTGTTTTTATAATGTTGACTTCTAAAGTGTCTGGTTGCTTGACGAACTTCATTTTAAGTATGAAATAAAAAATTGAGTTACAATCTTTTATATACCTCTTTCTATTCATTCTCACATCATGAAAAATAAAATAAAAACGCTCTTCATTGTTTTACTCATACATTTATTACAACAGTCGTAATAATGAAAATAGTAAAAAAACAATATACACACATTTGCGAAGTTACATATCTTATTCTACTTAGATTAGTATTATATTTATTTTATATTCTATCAGACTCGATATATTTTTATTGTTATGATATAGTGCTACAATGACCCCATGGGAGTGTATGAATTTTATCTTTTTGTATTTGTCTTTTATCATCATTCCCATTGAGTAGTTGCTTGTTAATCTGCTGCGTATATAAAATATGTTTAATTGATCTTATCAATCTCATGTTGCATCTTGTGCTGTTTTTTTTATAAAGAGTATTTTTGTAATCAATCATTTGTAATTTCTGAGTAACTGTTTTTGTAATACCTTTCGCTTTATTTATTTTACACTTTAAGCTATTTATACAATACAATTTAGCTCTTAAGCCAACAAATTCAGTAATTATATCACCACCCATCTCGTCTTTGAATAATCCAGGAACTTTTTGATTTATTTTTGGAATGTTATACTCATTACATGAAGAGAAGTTACTAGTATCAAATTGTGAAATGTTATCTCTTAAATCTTTATAAAAATCTTCAGCATATATCAAATATAACAAACTATCAGTGTCTGTGTAGCATAGCTCTGCCTGTTCTTTATATTTCTCTTTGATAAAATCATAGTGAAATTGATACATATGATGTTTTGCGTATTCTAATACAGAAAATCCAATGTAGATGGGTCTATCCAGCATCACTTTTTCATGATTTAACTGGATGGCTACAATGTTTTCTGAAAATATATGAATGCTTTTTAGATTAGGCTTTGTAATTAATTTCTGCGCGGTTAAATATTTATTTGTTGAATTTCGATTATCTGTCCATCTATTAATTAATTTAATATGTACTTGTTTATGTTTATTTTCGATAGTTTTACCGAAAATTGAATTATTTAGTAGTTTGAAAAAGTCTTTTTCAAATGTTGTTTTTGATGATTGTCTGAGAGAAGTATTAAGATCAATGTAAGGTTTCAAGAAACATTCCTGTCTGAATCTTAGAATTCGATGAATATTTAATAGTATTAGACCATGTTTTATACATTGTTTTAAATGCACATAATGAATGACATAATTAAATTTATCATAGAGGCTAGCAATTAATTTTTTTACTTTACTTTCCGGGGATGACATTTTTTCCGCGAGGAAAGGTAAGTCTTGATGTGCTTCATGCAAGTGATCTGGATACAACAAATCCACTTCTAAAATATAGCCATAATCATTTTCATCAGAAATATCCATTACATCAAAATGTTTTATTTCTTCTAATGACAAAAATCTAAACTCAGAAACAGGGTACTTTTTTGTCATAGCGTACCCATAGAGATTATTACAGTCTAAATATACAAGATATGAAGACGGTACTGATTGATTATAGTTTGGTAAGTATTTATTAGATGCAGTAGCATGGCGTAAGGAGCACTGTGCTAGACCGCCACGAATACCATTTTCCAGCATTTGATAAATTTCTATATCACTAATCAGTTCTAATTTAACATTCGTATGAAAAAGCATCGCATCCCAACTCAAACTAGGTGATGTAATATAATAAGCAGGATCCAGTTTATAATATAAAAGACTTGTATTTCTAAATTTTTCGAATATATCACATAAAAGTAACACGTCAGTTTTCAAGTACAAATCTGTATATTCTCCAAGATTAGAAATATTAAAATAATTCCATACAGCACAAGCATGCGCATAATCTTCGTCAGAAATATGTACCCCACTTAGAAAATTCATAAAACATGATTTAGGTGGAAGTTGTATTTCATCAAGTTTTGACCAACTGTTCATGTAATCGTACGGATAAACACCTTTTTTTCTGAGTAATTGTAACTGTTCTTTATTTTTAAACTCATTTGATAAGTGAAAGAAATCATTTTCAGATAAACTTTTAGTTAACATATTAAGACTTGAACTTAGAAATTGGAAAGAATCTATGAACTTTATTTCAATAGGGCGCGTACTATTGGTGGATTCGATAATTTTTGTAATAGAAAGGTATTTTTCTTTAGTCTTTGGAATAATTTTAACCATTCCTTCATATTTCATTAGTTCTTCAATAAATAAATGTGCGTCATAGCCTGATAGATTATGAAAAACAACAGGAATGAATTGACACACTCTATGCATCAGGTTACAGTGAGAATGTGCCGCTCCTCTAAATTCAGACGTAACATGATCGTGATCTAAAACCTTATCATCGAATAATACTTCATTGCATATGTGACATAAGGTAGCGTTTCGAAACCGAGTCTCTTGATCAGGTGTTAAAGGTGACATCGGCTTTTTTTCTAATAATATTTTATGAATAAATTTAGCATCGTTAATTAATGATCTTATAAACACTTGAACACAATCTCTACCTCTATATGAAACATATTTGTTTAAGGTTTGATTGTGAGAACAACAAATATAATACCCAAAACAAGAAGGTTCATGTTTTAGCAATATTTCAGTATTTTCAGATTTCTGTTTATTATAATTTATTAAAAGACACTCAAAGTCAGCATAAATCACAAAATTAATTTTTTGTTGTCTTTCATAATGATTGAACTTCAAATAAGAATCTTTTTTCGGTAAAACATACAAAACTCCATCACACTTATGTGATCTGTACTTAGATTCATCAGAAAAGTTCTGTAAACAGGCATCACATAAGTATATTTTACCTTTATGATTTGTTATTTGACGTCGCACTAATCGATTAAGATTTTTTATTAAACAATAGTGCCCTTTATTACCTCGTTCGAAATAGAGGAGATTGATATGGTCAATTTTACGACATTTAGTTAAATATAAGGGTCCAGTCACACAACATTTGTTATCTAGTCCATACACGTTAATACTTATATCCGGATTATTGGATTCAAATTGTTTAATATCGAGCATTGTGGGAGGAAAGGACATTCCCTTTATATTAAATATTGATGAATAATGTGGATACGACTTTACTCTGCTTACGTTGTTTTCAGCAGGGTATAGTGCGGCAATTATTGACCACAGGAAGCAGTGACTGTCAGTATTGTGAATGTTAATACAACTCTTCGAATGTTTGATAGATGGTGGTAGACCTATGTAGGTACCACCTCTCAGAGGGCAGTATTTATTTACATTAATTTCCATATGACTAATTTTTAAGATAGTCCAACCAGATTCACAGTGCTGAAATTCAGTCAATTTTGTTATTAAATTATCTGACAGTCGTGAAAATGTTTCATCAAAATCTGTCGACTGATAAATAGTTTCATATTTTGTAATAAACGACTTTAGTTGAATTTCATTCGACTTTGGTAAAGTAAAATAAGAAAATAGTTCAAAATTTAATTTAATGCAAGTATGCTTTTTCAATGACATGTTAATCAAATGTGTAATGTCTTTTTTATTGTCGCTCAGAAACGATTCTGCTATGAGATACTCGACTTTCTGAGCTGGGTTTAAGCGATAAGTTACTATGCGCTTCTTAAATGCGCTAGTCACAATATTGATATTATCAAATTCGGTCTTCAATAAACAGTTCGATTTATGTATATTAGTTCTCAAATGGTATCTGTATTCATTTCGTGATATTAATATTTGGCATTTTTCACATTCGATTAACGTATTGTCTTCAACAGCTGGTGGTGGGAGCGGTACTGGTTGTAGTGGAACTGTTACATAAATAAAAAAACAATGTTAGATATAAATTTGCAAATGCTTGTATTAATATTAAAGTAAACATGATTAAGAAGTAATTGTTTGAATAGGTATAATTATAAGTTTTATTAGGTATGATTAATATTAGTATGAAATTATTAAGAGGCTGGCACATAATTCAAAGTAAATAAAAATGTTTTTATGAATATCCGGTAATAATTTCTGGCCGACAATCCTTGAACTCTTTACGAGTGGCTTTTATAAAGCTAGTTAGGTGCTCCCATGCCTCAGTACCAGCGTCCGACTTATTCTTTATAGTTATAATGGTATGACGCCATCTATTCATCGGTTGTATATTCTTGATTTCATCGCATTTGTAGACCTTTAACTCTACATAGTGCGATCCCTCTTTCTCCGCATTACTCTGTCGTACTACACCGTGCGGAACCCGTTTAGTAATATATGAATGAATCGTTGCTTGCTTTTTACCGGTTTTTGGTATGTTGAATGCTTCATCGTCGCTGTCGGTGCCGAACACATCGCTGGCAGAAGTTTTTCGGCAGAGTGTAGGCGTATTGGTGGGAAGTGGCTCGGAAGTGTGCGGGTAAATATTCTTCTTTTTCTTGGGCTCATGTTCAGCACTGCTACGATGTGATGATGGCAAAGTCTTGCATATCTTCTCATGTTTGTGCTTCGATGATTGATCTTGAAAGAAAAAGAAAATATGTTTATATGAAAATAACTTATTTCAATGGACTATCTTCTTCCAATATAGAAAATATTGTACATTGCTTCATCTGGCGTCGAGATACTTCAATAAACTTTTTAAGGTGGTACCAAGCTTCTGTATCACAATCTGTTCTATTTTTTACTACAATATCTGCCTCTAGTCGTTTATTCTTCTGATTTGCTTTATTTATCGGATATGTCTTTAATTCTATATAGTATTTTCCAACTTTAGTTTTATGTAATTGTCGACTATATGCCTTAGGGTATTTCATAACAAGATATGAATACATATTAGATGTATTATTACCATGCTTGCTGGGTTCGACTTCATCTTCGCTGTCGGTGCCGAAGAGATCGTAACTAGAATACTTGCTCGGCGTTGCAGGTACGATTGCTGGGGACTTGCGCTTTTTCGATGTAGAAGAGCGTGCAGAAGGTGGCGAGTGCGATTTCTTTGAGGTAGAAGGTGCGGGCACGTTCATCTCTTCCTCTGAGTAGTCGGATGCATCATGACCAGTTGTATGTTTCGACCTGAAAATAAATAATAACATTCAAATGAAAAGATCAAAACATGAATAGACAGAAAACATACAACATGAAAAAAGGAATAGATAAGAAGTCAGATTAAATGAATTACTTACATTTTTTTTTCCTTCTGGATAACTGTGTGTTTGCGGGGACTTAGTAGCTGTATCAGACTGTGACATTTTCCATCTTCAACTCGGCTTAAATATACAGGATTCAAGTACGCATTTTCCATATTCGGAAAAAATACAACGTGGTAGAAAAATCATAGAATAACGAAATAAACAGTATACTAATATCCGCATCGGTGTCGATATATCACTGTAGGTAAACATCTAACTCTGGTTGTGTGGTACGTTAGTAAGCAAAAGTAAACCTTATTTTCTTTCTCATAGCATTCATTCATTGTCAAGGTGTGTGCAAGACAATAAGAATGTAATATCACTGCATGAAGATAAAGTACTGCCTTTATCGGTTTCACTATGACAGCGAAATGCAGCGTAAGAGAAAGATTGCGATCAAAGTTCATCTTCGCCATATTTGGGGGCCAGCCTGCGATGAATGAATGACTTCGTAATAACATTAAGACAAGCAGATATTTCTATCCCAAAATGCCTCCAGTAAATAATGTTTTATTACCAAGGAATAAGGCTCGCTTTGAAAGTAACATGTCATTGACACTACTGTTAAGTTGTTATAAAATAATTAAAACACATAATTTTAAGCTTTAAAGGCATAATATTTGTAACATATAAAAGACACACGAAAATGGTAAATCACAGTTGTGAAATCGATTTCTGACTGCGTACAAGTTTCGTTTGTTTATACCCAAAATTCTGGGAAAAGACATGCCGGTAAGATCTCACTATTTATATTGTTGTTTTTTATTTAAATATTATTCATTCTGTATTTCTTAGAATGCGTACGATTTCAATAAGAAATTATAATTGTTTTCACGTCGTTGTTTCAGGGATCTGATGATATAATTTTTAATAGAAGCTACTCACCAATAATACCAGCAGAACAAACAATCCGTCAAAATGTTCTCAATTATCTCGAGCAGGAAAGACCTTTCGAAATAGATGAACGTCCGAACAGTGGCTCCAGCATCCACACCACCAACGTCGACAATAACAATACTCGACGGAAAAGAAGAGCAGATGAAATTTTGTGTTCGTACATAAAAAAACCGTGTAAGAATAATTCAAGATCTAGAGTAATAAGATTACAAATATTTGAGATCGATGATTTATGTAATAATATCGATTGTAACTGTACAGCTTCTATCTGTGCTCAGCATGTGGTTGAAAATACATTTAGTGATGAAGTGTATAGGGGTGCAAAAGACTTAATTTCTAAGATTAACCGAAAACTAATGTAATTGATTATAAATAAATTTCGAACGTTTATTTTTTGTTTTATTTTTTCAATCCTTTCATTGTATATTAAGACGTCTGTTGAATAATAAGAAGTAAATAGATGATAGTTTAAAAATTGGTTAAAAGAATAACTAACAGTAATAGATGAAGGGGTAAAATTGTAGTACTTGAATAAAAAAAGGTATTTTTTCCACCCGACTTTACCCTTTCATCTATTCACATAATTATTGTGCTGAAAATATGTAAGACATAACATAAATTAGATTAAGTAGGTAGTCGTCAACGACCTCGCATGGTGTGTACTATTCACTTTTCATTACTCTAAAGAGTCGAGTGATGAACAGTGAATACATGAAAACATGAATAAATAAAAGATTAAAATTGGGGTGCCTGGATCTTTTTTTGATCCAGGTGCCCCAATTTTAACCTACTCACATCACACTATGCAATAGAGCACTATTCATTCCGTCATCTTATATTACGAATAAATGACGCCACGCTCCCCAGTACGCCCACGCCGATTTGATCATGTTGAAGCAATTTACGTTTTAATGGGACAAGAAAAACAAAAATATCTACTACCCTCTCCATAAATAAATTGACAAATTACTATTAATTATTATAGCACTGCAATTAAAGTTTTTAACAGTCACATGAATGTAAATGTAGTTACATTTAATATTAAAAAAGTTTTTAAATACAAACTTCAAATACAGTAGAACATTTCTTTATGCTGCACCAAATCTGATCACGGTAATCAACAGATTTGGTCAAAATTGAAAATTGTGCTTGCATCTCTTACTGCCACACTCAGAGACGTTAAATAACGCTAATGAGTACTTAATGCCAAAAATTGACAATTCAAAACTAGTTGCTTTACTTGCTGGATCTATCTATGGTTTAGATTTAAATGAAATCTTTTGTCATAAAGTATTCATTAAAGTTAATCGACGTCTCTGAGTGCGGCAGTTAATATATTATATAACAGATAATTAATTTGACAGTTGCACGTTAATAAGATTAGGTAAGGTTCATTATTTTCTGCCAAAGGCTTTGTAGCTAATTGGCAACAGGTTCATACATACTTTTTTTTTTCAAAAGAATTGAAAAAAAAGTAATACATACATAAATCACCTATATCCCTGAAGGGGTAGGCATAGGTGAATTAGCACCCACGTTTCGCCAATTATGTAAAAAAAGTTATCAAGTGGTATTAAGTGCAAGTTTAGTCTAATACTTTATACATACTTGGGCGCTGGCTCTCCTTCCGCCTCACACTCGATGATAAAAGGTTTGTCCACTTCCCCAGGCTGTGCTACTTGGAAAAGCAACTCCTCTTGTGTTGGTTGTTTTACTATCTTCGGTGGTGAGGTTACTGTTAAAAATGAAATGCATTATAATTTGTATAAAATAAAATCACTCTATATTACAATGCGGCCTAAGGTAAACTGTTGAAATTTGTTCAGTACACATATTGTATATACTCTATATGATAGAGTTAGGCAGGAACATCAGGAATCTACAGATGTGGGTTGTCTGGCTGTTTTTATTTATAGTTTATCGATTATAGGACCTGAGAAGCCTATAATAAAGTAGATACCTAATTCGATTTTAATTTCAACATTATATATATGATAGAAAAATTAGTACACAGTTTTTGGTGGTTAGAAAAATAATTACGAAAAATTATGGTCTTGATGCGGGCATTCTATTTCTAACCACTAAAATCTAGATACCTAATGTAAAAAGAGCCAAATTATAAGCTCTTGCAAAACCATAAAGGAGTTGAACAATTACTAAAGTGTAATACAGACATTATTGTGGTCAGTATAGGTAAAAGTGACTTTAACAACTTTAGCCATTTTTTTCCTGGTCTTTTACATGATTTTGAGGAAGCAAATATGAAATTGAATGTATTGTAATCCCGGACTTTACATTTAGCATTTTTGTATAGCTTGAGAAGCTTAACTAAAGTTGTTTATATAGCAACAGAGCTAACAAGTAAAATAATTACAACAAGGATATACATATGGTTCAGAATTTGGACAAAATAAAATTGATGAGTATTCTTCAGCAGCATAACATAACATTGAAAATTATTATAAATATGACGCTATTATATTAAGCCTTAGTTACAATTAAACATTGATTTAAATTAATTTTTCATATGATATAACTATAGATAAATTAATTTCATGTGAATACTTGATGCAGAGTGACAATTTTATTTCTATTTATTTTATTTTCGTTATTATGGAACTAGTAGAGAAAATATTTTTGATAAAATTTGGTTTACTACTTATTAATAGGTATATTTATGTTATACAGTTTACACAACATAAACAAGGTCAAAATATTATTTGTTTTCAAATAATATTTTTCGGTCATAGTTAAATTATATGAATAATAATGTTATCATGATATTTGATCTACCTACTCTTTTAATAGGAATATAAATTTACTGACATTGTTTGACATGGTTATCAAATTATAAGTTGTATACATAATAGATATTAACAAGTTCCAATTGAAATAATTAGGATTAAGTTAACAAGCAAAAATAAATACAGGCATCTATTAATTCATTATTCATGTAAAAACATTGAAATTGTTTATGTAAATTATGCGGAATATAAGGTCGGTGTTGTTGAAACTAAGACAAATGTCATAAAATTAAATAATACTCACATAGTCCCGCTACTTGCGATACAGTAGCGATGAAACACAATATTTCAAGTTTACCCATGGTCCCAACTGTCTCGGGTCTTGCAGATCTAACAAGAAACCAAACAAGCTAGTTTAGAAACAGCAAATCGCTTTTCTCCGGCACACATGTTCAGCACTCGATGACCTAATCCGAATAAAGCTTGGCTACAATGACAACACCCACTAAAAATAGTATCACCAATTTAGACATTAAACTATAGCCTCCAGGTTAAAATAAAGCCTATTGGCGGATCACAGTAATTATGTAGAGAATTAAACAAATACACTAAAACATTGGTAGAAAACCGCACTAATACACTGTTATTCCGATTACCAGGTAAATCAATAATTACAATTCGATATTATAAATAACTTTCATAGAACCTATTATGTATTCGTATGAAACGCAAATAAGAAATAATTACCTATTTTCCTTTTTATAATAATATCATGGCGATAATCAAATAAATTATAAATTACACGAGCAAAGGCGGGGCCTCTAAATTCGCTGTCGTTCGTTCGCTCAGCGTTGACGGTTCAATGACTAACATAGACAAAAGACTAAATCAAAACTGTTGCTGCTGTAGAATTAGTTTACTCTATGGTCGAATTTACGATGGCTGGCGGCTGTCAGCTAAATGCAGAGTTCATTTAATTTCAGTAAGTTATCACAAATTTTAAAGACTTGTTACACATATAAAAACATTGTAATTTGTACGGTTATTGGTTGTTGTGGTTGTTATATAAACCTTAGAAACAACGGGCTTCTTCAAGAAAAATACTACAAAAGTGGCGTCAGTCTGCATAAATTATTTCTTTAAAAGCAAAGGGTTCGACTAATACAGCTTTGTCTGTTATTTCAAACTTGATCACTAAAACATTTTGCGCTCACGTTGTACAATCACATTATAATCGATTTTACTTTAAGGGATTGTAGCAAGTGAACAGAAGTGATCTTTCCACTTGCTACGATCCTATCGCTATGGGAGAAAGGCGTGACATTTGTACTATTTGTATGGATGTTTCTTGATTGGTATATTGTAATTTCAAAACGTATTGAATCAATTATAATTTGACCCTATGTCAAACTAAAAGTGCAAAATTTACGTAAACACGCCAGGAACACTGCCGCCCAATCCTCATTATGTTATAACACTTGGTCGCCTTGTACTTTTAACTCAGTAGGTTCTATCGCTCCAACTCATTTACTATAAACTACATTGGTCTATAGTAAAAAAGGTTCTTTCGGTCGGGAACTCCAACAGGACTTGAAACTGCGTTTTGACAATTATGTAGGCATTTGAAATGACTGACGTAGATTCCTGACATTTTTTATTTTAAGTAATCTTTCGTAATCAAAAGTAAGTTTTAATATTATTTAACTTGTAAGTTGATTCATAGAAAGGTACCTACCACCTAGCAATATACCTACTGCGCTTAACGTGCCCCATAGATGGCAATAGGCTCGGCCCCTATTACATGGGACTTAACATAAACTGGCAAACTGAGTCTTAATCTCGGAATATTCTGAGGTGTTAATCACCTCCGGTGAGAAATATGCGTATTTTATGTAGGTATGTAGGATTTTATTAACCGGAAATGTGAAAAAAGTCACTGAGTAGGTAGGTACCTAATACATGCAATAATTAATGTCTTAATACATACATACATACATAAATCACGCCTACATCCCCAAAGGGGTTGGCAGAGGTGAACTAGCACCCACATTTCGCCAAATAAGTTAGGTCCCATGTAATAGGTGGCGAGCCTATTGCTATTGATCGGGCACAAAAGTCGCAGTACATTGCTATTGCTAGGTGGTTTAAGAGGAACGCTGCTGCCCATTCCTCATCACTGATTTATCCTTAGTCGCCTTGTACGACACCCACGGGAGAGATTTGGGGTGGTGACAATTGTATTCTACTCTGCCGTCACCACACGGCTTGTCACGGAATGTCTTAATAAATAGCTACATTTATATTATGATGTAGGTTTAAAGTCTATACATATAACCATATATATACATATTAAGGTAAAAACACTTTTTCAGTTGAGACTTGTTCGAGGCTTCCAATATGAGTTAGTACCTACCTATTTTATTATTACCTACGTAATTACTATAACCCGCCCCGGTTTCGCACGGGTGCAAAGAAATCATACAATGCCATATGGCGAGGTGACGTTTTATTGTCCCGCAAATAGTGTTATTATTAGGTAAGCCTCTTTTAATCGCTTTCGTCTACCTGTCACTCTCACTCATTGAGAATAATCGCAGTGTGAGAGTGACATCCAGACGAAAGCGATTGAAAGAGGCTTACATAATCGGGGTTCGGGCCTAGCACGGGGACGTGGACAAGTCTCTCTCCACCTCTTGACAGTATTGTGTCTAGGGATTTTAATGGGAGTTAGAGCGAGAGGAAACGATTTTCTTTCCTCCGGAAGAGATGTGTCCACGTCCCGTGCTACGGGAGCAGACGCGGGGTAGGGAGGTAGGAAATACATCTTACATACCTACCCCCAAACCGGCTTGGTTTGAGCATGGTAACATAACCTATGTTGTACTCATATTAACCCACCTCTGTGGTCCAGTAGGTATTCGCCCGCGGGAATTAGATCCAGAGTTCGATCCCGCGAGGGGCCTTTAATCTCTTTCCACCAGTTGACAGTGTTTTGTCTCGGCATTTAGTGGGAGTTAGAGCAAGAGGAAAATATTTTCTTTTCACCGAGATTTTGTCCATGATGAACGGAAATGAACGAGAAAGAGTGATTGGAATGACAACATTCCAATCCAATACTGCTCAAGGTTTTGGCTTAGGTTTTACAGCCGGCCGCCTGCCTGACACCAACCCTCTTTGGGTATGCTGTTGTTGGTGCTTTGCCCTCCACCATTCAGGTGCCCCAAGATGCCATTGGTCTACACCTAGCAATCTCCCTTAATCGACTTTTACGACACCCATGTGATAAGTCGGGGCTGGCCCATTCTAAGTTATTTGTCCACTCCCAGGCCTGCATAGAAGACCAAGAGCTTTCCTGTCTCGGGTTGAAAGGGTAAAGCCTCCCTAAAATGGATTGCATGAAAGTGGATATGACAAGGGAGTGGATGATTTTATGACAACTGACAGAGGTTCTGTGTAGCGAAGCAACTAGTGGATTCATCTATATATTATTTTTTTTCCAGTTTTCATATACCAGCATAAATTAATATTTAATTACTCACGTTTTATGTGCTGCACAAAAGAAAATTATATTCAATTTTAACAGTACTAATAACTTTTAGGTTGTCACAACTTGAAGTCTCATTACAGTTCTTACGGTGGAGAAACATTCAAAGAATCAATACAATCTGAATCCTCATGGAAATCCGACGTAAATATAACGAGATTGGGAATATCGAAATGTTCTTACGTTATAAAAAAAAATTCTGAGAAATCTTCCTCCAATAATTATGAACACGATGAAATTCCCGTCAACAAACACAGTTCCAGAATAAATATAGTTGGCAAGAACAGCGACATAATGTCCATAACTAATTCAGAGCTAGAAAACATGGAAAGTAGAATCTATAGAAAAATTTCCCAAGAATTGCCAACTGACGATTTTACTTTAAGTAGTCTTGAATCGCACATAATTTTATTTAAGTCAACAGTGCAAAACATATTTGATAACTTTCACACAAATATGAGAGATATTGAAATTTACAAAAAGAGGTTTGAAGAAATACTGGGCAAAAATAAGGTCGACTCACTGGCCGATATGAGGGACTTTATAATAGACATAATCCAGCACATGTCATCAGAAATATCTGTACCTACAGGGACTGACAACAACATTGAAATACCGGGCACTGAAATGTTGACTACAACGGAAACTAAAGCTATGGGAGATTCAAGGACCCAAACCAATTCGTACAATAAAACAGAGAAACAGATTGCTGCAAAGCTTTTAGAAAGTTTACATTCTGTTGTTGAAGCATATAAAAACGACAATTACTTGACCGACTCAACATTTGATGAGAATTCTTCTAAATTGGGGATTGATGCTAAAAAAGAATCATTCAACATTTACTTCTTAGGAGGTTTGCCATGTATAAAAATAAAAATGAACGATCGCAATTTAATGTCTGAAATTAATATCAAAAATCCCAGACATAAACATAAAGAATACAATGTAGCCTCAGCAGATAATTTAAAGAAATTGAGAGACAAGAAATTAGATATAGATAAGTACGATGAGAAATCAGAAGACAATCAAGTACTTGAAAGAGAAATACCGGTAAAAGTTTCTTTTGCTAAAAAAAACATTAGCTTGAATGAAGATTTAAGCCAAGAAAAGGACAAGGATGAAAATAAGTCTTTGATGTCAAAAATTTGTAGTTATATATGCAAGAAGCTACGCAAGTATTAATTATTTTTACACATTGTATTTTTTTTCAGTAAAAGCATTATATTAACAACTAGTTTTTTTTATTATGGACTAGACAGTTTAAATATCAATTAAGTGTAAAGGAACTAAATAGTTAACAAGATTAGCTGTTCTCTTCAAAATTAACAATATAATACCACTTTATTTTGGTGATATGATTGCAAAGCTGTACAGCAAATTCTTTCTTCATATGTAAGAATTCTCGTACTGTCTGTAAATCTAGCATTATAAAAGCCTCTCCGTCTATTTCCTCTTGTTTCATCTTCTCTGCTACATATTTACAATCGTCAGTGCTTTTCAAATATGTATATACATCATCAACAGACCAATCCAAGGGGTTTGGAGAAAGATTAAGTTTGCCATTGGTCCAAGACATTGCTGTATTTTTTTCAAAAAATTTGTTATCAGAAGGCAAGGGATCATTAGATGTAAACTTTAGCTTTTTTAATTCAGGCTCCTCAGTGTCAGACACGTCCGATATATTCTTGGCATCTCGAGAGTTGGAGCTACTTTCGTTAGTTTCATTTTCTGAACCACTTTCAGGGGAATTGGTCTTTTTGCTTGCACAGGTATTGTTATATATAGTTTCAACATCTTTTTTGTCCCAATGAGCCTCTTTCATTTGTATTGCAAAGTTTGGTAACTTGGCTCCTCTAGTCTTCATCTCCATTTTAGGGTGTGCATTTTTGGCATCTCGTCTTCTCTTTTGATTCCTTTTACCTTCTGTGACACTGTCTGGGGAGTTAGGTCTTGTACCAGACTCGGATGGCGGGGTTGAGCCTACACTGTGCTCGCTAGCTGTCTCGTCTTTGTTACTTTCGGTCTCTTGAGACGGTTGTGGTTCTTTTTCACGTTTTTCTGGAGTGCACTTTTTCTTTTTACGTCTACCAGTAAGATTACCTTTAGGTCTCCCTCGGCGCTCAGAGGAGTTATCTGCCGGGGAAAGTATTTAATATAAATAATATTAATACTATCTATACCTAAGCCAATCTATTCAGAAAACTAGTAGATGTGACTTTGCAATTTGTTACAGTAAAAGTAAATTCAACAATATTTTTGATGAAATATACTAGAAAACAAGGTGCATTCTATTGACATTATATTTATACAAACTTACGGAATGTAGATTTGTCCACTTGTTGGCAGTTTTGTGGGCATTGCTCAGGGTACTCAGCAGGTCCGAAAAGACATGGGCACGCCTGCAGCCTGACGCACGCATCGCGACAGAACGACGACACCTGTTCCGAGCTTGTCGTTACTGGCACATATGCGTGATAGGTGCTACTTTTCAGTCTATAATAAAAACGTACAAATTGTTATCAAATCTTTATCACTATAAACAATTGGGTATTTTTAGTACACCATCTAAGAAAAAATATAAAAATGCATGTTTGTGTTAGATTTTATAAAAAGTAAACGATAAACGTACATACATACATACATAAATCACGCATTTATCCCCGAAAGGGTAGGCAGAGGTGAACTAGCACCCACATTTCGCCAATTATGTTAGGTCCCATGTAATAGGTGGCGAGCCTATTGCATTTAAGAGGAACGCTGCTGCCCATTCCTCATCACTGATTTATCCTTAGTCGCCTTGTACGATACCCACGGGAGAGATTTGGGGTGGTGACAATTGTATTCTACTCTGCCGTCATACGATAAACGTAGATATTTATTATTTAAAATGCAATTTAAATCTTATAATTCAATTTATGAATTTTTTATATCTTTTTTTATGTTATTTAAATATCTAAAATATAATTCGCCATATTGGATATCGACGTGAAGTCAGGCGTATCATTGGTTACTAATATTGTGACATCACTAGCCAACTAGTGTTGAAAAACATGCGTTTCCGCGCTAAAATTCAAAGTCATAAATAAAAACAAGTTTTTAAGATAAGTGTAATACCCTAATAAGACGAAATTCTTCAGAGACTTGCAGATCATACAAAATCCCAATTGCCTACCCACATCAGACGAAAAGATCACGATTTGCTATAAAAAACAACCATTTTCTACCCACAAACTCAAACTCCAACACAGAAAATATTTTGGATATCAAACCTCTTCCTGAAATTGAAAAAAAAAATCAAATCTGATCTCCATATTTTAGACAAGGCTAAGTTTAAAGTATGAAATTGCCGTCATGGTTTGAGGTTTTCGAATGAAACTATTTTCACATGGTCTCTATGATGCTCTTTTTTTAAAAAAAATGTGAAACATTTGCATATCAACTTTCAATGGTTTTTGTTATTCAACTTAGACAAGAAAGATAGATACTGCGAACATTCGAGTGATTTTTGAACGAGTTCCGGCGCGGAAGTAACGCGGCAGAAAATTTTTATTTTATTTATTTACCCTAATAAGGATCGGTTACTATTCCACTTACTTGGCTCTCAGCATTTCCAATCTCATGCCCTCTTCTGGCGGCCCTTCTGATTCCCAATCTTTCAGCAATTTTGCAGGTTTATATGAAGCTGATATTATTTTATTCAACACTTCTTTTAGCACTAGAGACAGTGGACCAGGTCCGACATGTTTCGGAAGTTGTGACAGCTTATTCCTGCTTATCGAAGGACCAGCATAGCATTTATAATTGAAAAAGATTCGCTCACACCATTCTTCCGACGATTTTATATCTTCCTTGAGGTTTCGAATTTCTTCCACTGGTTTGACCAATTCCTTGCTTGTAACATCTGGTACATGCAATGCATAATTGTTACTGTCACACCATCCTACAGGGAAGAGCAGATCACTATTCTGGGCATACCAAAACTTTTCTCCTATTGGCAGTAATTCCACACAAACCATATGCTCTATTATGGAAGTTACAGATGCGACATGTATTTCTTCATGATTCTGTGGGTTGACAGCTTCTAATTTCATATTTAATTCAAATCCTTCAATAGGTACTTTATTGCCGAAACAGTAATCAGGAGCAGGTACTGAAGACGTCATGGAAAGATATTCATCCCAGTCGAATGGACCTTCTGTCCAAATCTTGGGTATTTTAAAGCTAATTGAATGCTTCTCTGCCCAGCCTATAGGAAATATGTATGGGTGCATTGAGTCACAGAGCCATCCCATCTTGGAATCCTCATAGTCTTCTAAATTATCATCAATTACTACTAAAAAGTGAAAATTGTTGAAAACTTTGGTAACTGTGGCTGGGCGAATACATTTCATATCATTTGGGCTCAAAGCTTCCACCTTCATTCCTGTGACAAAATTATGAACCTCTAGGCTTGGCATGGGCTGAAATGTATCATAAAATATTATGTATAATTTTTATAATAATATGCAAAGTATTATAATTAAGAAAAATATATAAAACAGTAATGTACCTGAAATAAATCTGTAGGTGTAGGTTCTTTAATAGATTCTTCAGCACTTTGTCTTAGCTGAGTACTTAGCTTATTTTTACATGAAAATTTATTTATTTTTGTTGGATACTTGAATTGCCATGGAGAACCCTGTAAAAAATAGTATACTTTGTTATCCATTGTTTTAATAAATTTTGTTAGGATTATAGGATAATATTACGAAAATTGATGATGAATAAAATATTGAATTGCTTTGACAAATTTACCTTATTGGTTACATATCCAAAATTACATAAACGTGTGTTGGAGAAAAACATCCAAAATTGTTGAAGATCATCATCAGAACCATCATAGTGTAGAAGTAATCTACCACCTACATTTTCTGTGACCTGAAAAAATAATTATTAGCATGTGGCATGAGTGTATACTCAAAACTCATTTTTTTTAAAAATGGCGCTAATTTCCAGCAATTAATAATATCCTACATATATTTTGTGTTTTATTATTTAACAGATATAAAAATTACAAAAAAATCTTACTGTTGCTATCCAATATCTGTAGGGGTCCAAAATATTTTGAACTTCCACCTTCATGCCTATCTTTATTCTGTCAATTGGCGAGAGGCCCTTATTTGTTAGGGCCTCAGTAGAAACTGATTGACCATTCAATAAAGATTTTTTCATTATATCTATTATACTATCCCCGTAGGTGTTGTTTATTTCGTCTGGAGGTTCTATCAGTTCATCATACTTCCCACACCAGCCTAGAGGATGCACTTTTGTATTTGAAATATCACACCAGAAGTCTGTATCAGCTCCTAAGAACTGAATACGTAAAAGGTGACCGCACACCATGGTAATTTCGGCTATCCAATATATGTCAGGATTATTTTTGTGACATACTTCTAAAAGCATGCCTGTCTTGATTCCATTATTCAGACTGCATTCAACCTGAAATAAAATTAAGAAATCAAATACACAACACAGGTTAACACAAATATATATTTTCACTTCTTCCAAAACCTGTCTACTACCAAAGAGTACCAATCTTCTCTCTGCCCTGTTCCCAGTCTATCTGGGGTTGGCGCAGTATGTTTTCTCTTCCATTCATATAGGTCAGACGTCATCAAGCCAATCCACTCCCTTTTGATTCATATCATCCATCACACCATAAAGGTGCTAGTGATAAATAAATGTATAGAAAAGAGACGGAATGGACCATGTAGAGAGACTGATGAACGGAGAGTGATTGGAATGACAATTTCTTGCAATCTCTGCACGAAAGACTGAGGAATATATCTGCTATTACTTTTGACGAGTGACAGATCATGACAGACGTAACTTCAAATCTTGGGCCGGAATCACTTCAAAACTTTTGTCCATTCAAATGGATGGTTGGGTCTTAATGAGTAGTGAGTTTTAAATCTGTCTGGGCCTCGTGAGGATAGAATAAAAATGATTCGGTTTATTAATATAGTTATTAAAACTCCTTGAAAGTTAAATGTTTGAAAGGTACACCACCTTGATAATTGCTACAAACAGAAATAATGTTTTCAAGGCTATTATTAATTTATTTTTAATTCTTTTATGTATTATTTTTAGCAGTTTTTATTTTATGGACCTTATAATTTTATTGCCGGGTCTATGGTCTAGAATTGAATGAAAATTTTCGACATTAAATACTCATAAAAGTTAACTGACGTCTCTGAGTGCGGCAGTTAGATATGGAACTGATTTTACAAAAGATAATACCTAATAAAATCTTGGAATTAAAAATAATTTAATAGCTACTTATCAGATATTAGGATTTACATTATGCATTACAATTAGGAATTAAAGAAAACATTTGCTTAAACAATCTAATCGGCCTTCCCTTTTCGTGCTTCCTTGAAAATATGTTTAAAAATAGATCTTAATAAGTTCATTGTGATGTGAAATGTTTCTACACATTAAAAATGTTTAATTGAACAATATATCCCAAAACACCTAAGAGAATATAAACATTAGCAAACTCCATCCAACCATATGTTTTTGACAAATAAGTAAAATAATTTTATAGACTTACGTGTAAAAATAATTCTTCGGGAACAATTGCACATTTATTTGTTTCTAAGTAATTTGTCCAGTCGAAATCCATTTTCAAAAATATAAGTAAGTTAGTAGAAATAACATAAATATTTCCTAACTTTATAAATTAAACATAAGATCTGGGGAGTGCAAAATTCCGACGTTACGACGAAATTCAGAATTTCATTTGATTCACTTTCAAAGGAACAAATCGTTTCTCAAAGTTGGTTGAGAGATTTTTTCTCATTTTAATTGCCATTATCAAAAAAGGAGGAGAAGAGATTCGGCGGGTGTTTAAAGAGTTACATACAGTTAGAATTAAATTATTAACGCTGCTAAATTGCTATTATTTTCAAACACAAACAATAACAACAAAATTCTATTATTTTTTCATTATATCTGGTTTTTCAGGGCGGGAAAATTTAAACAATCTATTAGATTTATTGTAATTCTGTTGGAGTGATAAACATAATATGTACAAGATGTGTAGCATTTTTTTGTACTTTTTATGGAGAGGTTCTGTAATCCAACAACGAATGGTTGATTTTAGCTTCGCGACAAAAGATTTTGACATTTTTGTTCGTATTAATTATAATTCATGCCCATTTGTAACTCGAAGATTTGTAATGACCCCAAGCGACACATTTTATACTTACCCTCTTACGTAGTATTGTATTCTCTTTGACCTACCCATTGTAGAGACCGATTCTGCCCGGCTAGCATGGCCACCCAAACACGATATGCCGTTAGCCGATAGCCGTTATCGCGTAGAACTTACAAAAATCATTGGATTTTCGACAGTTTATAGGGATAAATGACTATCTTTAATAGCCATTATTCTGGTCATAGAAAACCAATACATTTGATACGACTTAACACGCGTCGCGTTTCGCTCCACAAAATAAGTCCTTCCGATAACATTATTTTCGCTCTTATTGCAAAGAGCAAGCAAAGCCAAGGGACTTGTTTCTTGGAACGAACTCTAGTGCGTGCGGTGTACAACTTGTACCTGTACTTCAGTATTCATGTCATAGAGGACATGAATACTGAAGTATTCATATAAAATACTGAAGTATTCATGTCCATGTGTAGTAGTTGTACTTGTAGTCGAACGCTGAGATGAGGAGACCATTCGTCGTAAAATGCTGTCAACACAAATTATAGCAAATAAAGATATTTTATTTAAATTTATATTATGGACTTATAGCCAAGAAAGAGGGTGACTTTGTAATGTTAAAACTAACATTTCAATATTATTGACGATACAATTGAATAATAAAATAAATGATTTGATATAAGAATAACTTAATAAATAAAGAAGATATGAATGTATAGATCTAGTTACCTTCCTAAATTAAAAAAGAAATAAAAAAAAATTAAAAATCTATTTGACAGCCGCAGTCAAAACGTCATAAATCGTGAATAAAATACAAGAGTCGGAGAGTCACAACTCAATCGGAATATTCTGTATTTTATTTTTAACGTCATAAGACTTACTGTAGTAGAATACCACTTGTGATTTGTATCTTTTTTGTATTTACTTTAGGAAGTGATATGTTCTGAGTGACTGAAATGTGCAAGTTTTGATTAAATCGTATTCTTCAATCAATTCATTCATTGTTGTGTGTTCAAAAAACAATGTATTTAGTGTTTTTTCTAAATCTAAAAATTAACTAATACCAGTTGAATAACTAGGGTTGAGTACAAAAAGTCTCAAATCAGTCAACGTAAATATGATAATACTTCTCCGCTATAGTGTATATTGAAAGTGTTGCGACACCACTGAAAATGAATAGTTTTGCAAGTGAACATTTGTTCACGACTCCAGATTCCAACGGGAGTGATGACGAAGGTTGCATGCTCTGGAATACAAGCCAGAATGTAATAATAACTGGAGCGTATAATGGTATTCCACAGACATTGATTCTTAATTTAATATCTTGGTCATGCCTTTTATTATTGTTTTCTGTATTGCGACGAACGGCATGGAACTACGGTCGGATGGCCTTAGTGCAACGAACAAAGAGCCGTTGGACCAATCTGTTTTATCGCGGAGGAGACGGCGATACGTTGGTCGACAGAAGACGAAGCCATGACGAGTCAGCGAATATCGACGAAGGATTTTTCACTTGGCTGCCAGCTGTTTTTCGAATAACGCGTGAGCAAGTGTTGGCCAAATGTGGCCCTGATGCAGTGCACTATTTATCTTTCCAACGGCATGCAATAACTCTTATGTTTATTATTACCTTGATATCCATAGGAATAATATTACCAATCAATTTTAGTGGAACAGGTCTTCAGGTGGACGCTAGTGCATTCAGTAAAACAACACTCACTAATGTTAATGGAAGATCCTCCTGGCTATGGGTACACACAGTTATAAGTATTGCTTTTCTTCCTGTATCAGTTTTGATCATGCGTAGATGTACTGGACGTAAACCTGTTCCCACTTCATTAACTGGTACAATCATGATTACAAACATAATGAGAGCTGATAGAAATGAATCAACAATAAGAGCATATTTCGCTCACAATTTCCCCCACATCCAAATAGTAGATTTACGTTTAGCACACAAAATCAATAAGCTGAATGAAATTCAAGAACAAAAAGAAATGGTGTCAGAGGCTGTTTCGTACAGTGAAAACTACTTTAGAAGGACAGGAAAAAGAATAACTGTTAAGAAGAGTCTGTGTGCACCTGAAGAAGATGCTTTGGAATTCTATACTAATGAAGAGAAAAGACTGAAGGATGAAGCAAAACGATGCCGCGCCATGGTCCTCAATGATCCTCTTGGTATAGCCTTTTTAACTTTACCTTCTTACCAATTAGCTGAGCATGTCATTAACCAGTTTAATTTACATAAGGGTTGGGTTCTGTCACATGCCACAAACCCATCTGACATTATTTGGGAGAATTTAAGTGTCCAGCCAGGAGTATGGTATATCAAAGCAATCCTGATCAATTTCCTACTATTCATTGTTTTGTTCTTTCTGACCACACCAGCAATTATAGTAAACTTATTCAATACTTTGGTAGTTAAGCCAGAGTCACTGAATAAAGTTAGTACTGTTATTTTTGAATTTTTGCCAACCTTGCTACTTTGGACCATGGCTGCTTTAATGCCAGCAATAGTTTCTTTCTCTGATAAATTTCTATCCCACTGGACAAAATCCCGACAAAATTACTCAATTATGACCAAAACTGTTACATTCTTGTTGCTGATGACTCTGATTCTACCTTCCTTGGGTCTGGCTAGTGCTGAAGCATTTGTCAGATGGACCCTACACCACGAAAATGATACCATGAGATGGGATTGTGTTTTCCTCCCAGACAAGGGTGCATTTTTTGTAAATTATGTCATAACCTCAGGTTTTATTGGCACTGCTTTAGAATTAATTCGATTCCCAGAATTGTTCCTCTATGTTTGGTATTTATTGCAATCAAAGTCTAAAGCAGAAAAGAGCTATGTCAAGAAAGCAATATTGTATGAGTTTCCATTTGGTGTACATTATGCCTGGAGTATAGCAATTTTCTCAATCTCAATGGTTTACAGTCTTGCATGCCCTTTAATTGCTCCATTTGGATTAGTATACATGGTGTTCAAGCATATCGGTGACAAGCATAACTTATATTTTGCTTACGGTCCTAGTGACATGAGTGGTGTAGGTGGAGGTAAAATTCATGCGACCGCAGTGAGTCTCATCCGTGTATCAGTTCTACTATTGTTAGTTAATATGGCTGCTTGGGCTGGGTTGAGATCTGGTTTTGAAGCTCGAACCATACTCTTGATAATGGCATCTGTTGTAGCGTTTGGCACTTTCCTGCTCCTCAGTCCATTTCCAAGCTGCACACCCCCTGCACCTCTGCAGGAGGAGACTGGTGTCCGGTTCCCGGAATATGTTGCACCAGTTTTTAATAAGCCCATAGAAACACCTCCCATGTCAACACCTACAACTCCTGACTATGGAGCATCTTCACCTGTCACCACTGCATCCTACAGTCCAGGTCCAATTAATATTTAAAAAAATGTAAGAGTGCCCTCTTGAGCAATACATATTTATTATATCTGGCTCATTTATGCAATGGAATTTCTCCTTTGAACTTTATTATTAATGAAATGTTGTATATGTATAGATTTGCGAGATATACCCCCCCTACTACATAATAATGAACTTTATAGATAGATTGATTTATATAAATACGTATGTAAATATTGCAATATTTTTGTATTGATCCTGGTTTAGGTTTTGTGCAAATCAGTGTTTTGATTTTTATACTGTTGTGATAGTAAATCCTTTTTGATTGTGTCACTTTATATTTTTTATTCTATATTAAAAGCTAATTATTAAATCAAATAACACAATCTTACTTGGTGACCAAGCTTAGTTATATTGCTTCATTTTCTGGAAATATAGATGCGAAGCGAGACTAATTCGAATATTACGTCAAGCTTACGTAAGTTACGGTAACGTAAAAGCCGAAGCAATAGCTGAGAGGCAATCTTCACGCTAAGCGATCATGCATTGTCTGCTAGTTAACTATTCAGTGTGTTACGATGAAGCATGTACTGATATTCTATTTCAGGAAGTCCGTTTGGTTCCGGTTGTACGTTAGCGATTAGCGCGCTTAGATGCGGGTCGAGACTGATCCTCAGTATATTTAGATAAATCATAAGTCACGCCTATATCCCCGAAGGGGCAGACAGAGGTGAACCAGCACCCACGTTTCGCCAATTATGCTAAGTCCCATGTGCCTATTGCCATTTATCGGGCACATAAGTCGCAGTACATTGCTAGGTGGTATAAGAGAAACGCTGCTGCCCATTCCTCATCACTGTGACTATCACTGTTTTATTCTTAGTCGCCTTGTACGACACCCATGGAAATTATTTGGGGTAGTGACAATTGTATTCTACTCTGCCGTCACCACACGGCAGATTATTTAGATACCTAATATTGTTACTTATGCATAAACTTCTACTGTGACTAAGCACCCACTGCCGTGATTGCGCATACTGTACAGTTAACGAACGCCAGTCTACCACAAAATGTTCTTTACTGCAAACATGTTAAGGTTGACAGTTGATTAAAGAAAAATGACAGTTTTGGATAGTTTTGACCAAACATAGAACGTCAATGCCTACAACATTCAAAACCAAACCAACCAAACAGATGATTTCTTGAAACAGAATATCTGTAGTTTTATTATGTATTGTAGGCCGTGTGGTGACGGCAGAGCAGAATACAATTGTCACCACCCCCCATCTCTCCCGCGGTGTCGTACAAGGCTAAAGGCCCGTTTCAATATTCTATCAACAGTTGAAGATAGACGTTCCTTCCCCAGTTTGGTTGCTTAGCAACTTCTGTTATTTATCGTAATATAACAAAAAATGCTAGGCAACTAAACTTTAGTAAGCTTACTACTAACTGAATATTGAATCCCGCCGTATGACAGCAATAAGTAATGGGCAGCAGCGTTCCTCTTATGCCACCTGGCAATGTACTGCGGTTTCGTGCCCGATAAATGGTTATAGGCTCGCCACCTCTCACGTGGGACCTAGCCTAATTGGCGAAACGTGGGTGTGTTTTCATCTCTGCCTATCTTCGGAGATATAGGCGTGATTTCTGCTCTGCCATCACAACACGGCATTCACGCTGTATAATATTCCATAAACAACCACGTTTTGGCAACTGTTCATGTCTATTTTACGTTAGTTCGTTATGCTTTTAGCTTAATAATAAATTACATATTAATATTAATGTTTGTCATAATAAAAAGAAGAACTGAGAACACTCTTTAAGGAGTACAAGAGATACGAGTAAGAGAAGCCCACCTGTCCTGAAGTCTCATGCTATGGTTCTTCCATTCACATCTGTCAGACGTCATCAAGCCATCTCATCACTCCCGTTTGATTCATATCATCCGTGAAACCGGCGGGGTTATTTATTACACACCGGAAAGGTGCTAGTGAGTGACACTCACTGAGTGTGCCCTAAAGTGATAATTGGTGTACACCTGGCAATCTCCCTTAGTCGACTTTTACGACAACCCTGCGATGAGTCGGGATCGGGACTGTGACATTCAATGTTATTTTTTCGCTCCCAGGGCAGCATGAAAGACTGTACCTACGTAGGTATAGTCTATCTATTAGTTATCTTGGTTCTTCACAGAGAAACGCTGTTATCAAATTATTGTTATGTAGGGATTATAAAGTGGATTGTTTGATATGAATGAATTTGGTCGGTTTCTTTTCTTATTTCGTTTGATACTGCAATAAATTAATAATATGTACAAGTATGGACTCATCGAGATCTCTGTTTTTTTTTAATGAATTTATTAGTGGAATAAAATGTTTTTAAATGGAGTATTAATGCAGGCTTTGATTTCTACTTAGTATATAGCCTTCCCTAAAAGTCACTGTAGTCTAGGGTTAGCTTAGCACCATTGGCATTTTGATTAAGTCCATACGGCATTTTCCTATTTTTTGATATTTTTTTAAGATGCTTAATATGCCCAAAGATCATTATACTTACTACAACTTAAAAGCAATGTGTATTTAACTTTTTAATCCTAATTTTCGGAAAATTAAGATTTACCGTTTTGAAATTCTTTGACTAGTCGCATGATCAAGAAATGTGAAAATGTGAGAAACTCGTATTACAACATTGAACTACTATTACTATAACTCAATGTATTACAATAGAAATATCTGATCAAATGTGGAATGTCACTTAGTATTAAAACAGGCGACAGCACGTCTGACTCTACAAAAGGTTCAAATATCTCAAATAGATTTTCAACCTTAGAGCATGTACACAAAACTGTGATGCGACGTGGCATCGTAAAAATCTACGAGCTCCCACGATGCATCGCAAGAACATGCGAATTGATTCGCACCGCGCGTTCCTTAAATTTCATTCTCCTTTCCTTTGCCGCCTTGCCGCACCGAATCGCACCGCAGCAATTTATGATGTAGTTGTCTGCGTTGCGAATTCGCATCGCGCCAATTTGCAGTTTTGCGTACAAGCCCTTAACTTGTGTGACGTAAAGCACAAAGTGGATTAGGAAATATCATTGACTCTAGTACTAGCGTAAACATTGACTTTGTGGTGACCTGCTGTTGGCTATACTTAGATCATGTCCTGTATTCGATCGGCAGCTAGTGGCACCCATCATTCCTAAAAATTACAAAACACCTACTTATTTACATTATAACATTTCATTTGCTTGTGGCCATTATAGATTTTTAAAAACGTTTCGTCAAAAACGATGATGTTTATACGTCGGTGGATGACGCCATGTTATTTTTTCGCGTGGAATCATTAGCGTTATCAATCTAAATTTGATAAGCTATAGCCAGTACTTTAATTTATCTGGTTCTGAACTCAACCTAACTCTATTGACCACTATATTACAAAGGTAAAATAATAAATGAAAATTTTACCCTAAAATTAGTTACTATGGGTAAAATTTTTATGCCCTTTACAATGCAATTAATTAATAATATTGTCTACTAAATAAACCGTTAAAGAGCACTTGTTTAACTACTATGATCTATCTAATATACTCTAACAATCTCCTGTCCTGTCACAGTGTTTGTTTATCAAACTCCTCCGAAACGGCTTGACCGATTTTTATGATTTTTTTTTGTGCAAGTATATTTGGCAGTTTATTTAGTGGATTAGTTTGTAGGATATTTTTATACCCTAGGTGATAAGAGCAAAAAACGTATTCGTCTTTGTCGTCTTTGGTCTTCGTTTGATGATGAAGAAATCTCGGTAAATCCCTATAAAGCAATAAGTGCAGGGTGATGATGATTTAATATGACTTAAGTGCTCGTGTATGCATACAAATATTATTTTGCTTTGCACTATCGATCGTCTATAGTGTAAAGCAAATTAACTTTTGTATTTAGTTTCAATAAGGTGGCTGGCTGGCCCTTTTTATCCACGGAGCCCTGTGGCCACGGAGGCCTAGCACGGGACTTGAACAAAATCTCTCTCCACCACTTGACAGTGTTTTGTCTCGGGATTTAGTGGGAGTTAGAGCGAGAGGAAAATATGTTCTTTTCCCCTAGGAGATTTTGTCCATGTCTCGTGCTACGGGGCCGTGTCACCGAACGTTGGAAGTCGAGCCGAGTAAGTTCGCGATCTACAAAGCCGCGTACTTTGAGTTCGTCGTACGTCTATTGCCCAGTTTACAATGTATCAGAAATTTATCTTGCTATCGTCTTTTTTTCATAAATCGATTTCTTGTAAGCTGATAATATGGGAAAAACAACGGAAGTAAGACGTTTAATATAATTATGGTTTTAATTGTGGAAACAATACTATTGATAAAGAACTATGTATGACACTAAGCATTAAGTATGAGTACACGTGCCTTTAAGTCGGTCAAACCAGCTTATTATTAGCAAAATAAGACTAAATAAATAGTTTTAATTAACTGTTCTCAACATAGTTATCTTATCGATATTAATTTGTCCTAACTATAAGCTAACTTCATACATGTATATATGTAGTCATATTGGGAGGGAGTTATTGTATTGGCATAGTACATGTAATTTGAATACTCACATCTGAATAAACAAATTAATTATGCCAAACATACGTCATAGTAAATGCATTACTGTATGTAATATCTTAATTAAGGCGCGACTTCGCGAAAATAAAAAATTTCACTCCTATTCTTCCTATTACTCATTTTCAAATGTCAAAGTGACTAATCAATAAAATAGTTTACAAAAGACAAATGGTGAAAATTAAATCCAGAGATTGTCCTTCTCATTCCCCTTTTATCTTATACTCTAACGGACCTTTATTTAAAACCCTAACTGAGTTTATTGAAAAGGGATAATAAATTATTTAATTTAATCTCAAAAGATTAAAAAAAACAATGCGCTTTATCGCTAATGTTACGCCCGCGCACGCTATTGTTATCTTTATTCATCGCGATAAAAAGACATATATCTATCCCTCTCCGTCTGGACCGGAACAACTACCACGGACTTGTATACAAAACTGCGAATTGACGCTATGCGAATTCGCAACGCAGAAAACTACAACGTACATGCGCTGCGGTGCGAATTGGTGCGGCAATAGGCGGCGAAACAGAAAAGAATGAAATTGAAGGAATGTGCGATTCAATTCAATTCGCAAGTTCTTGCGATGCGTCGTGGGAGCTTGAAGATTTTTACGATGCGACGTCGCAACGCAATTTTGTGCACAAGCCCTAAGTATCCGGCTCGAAGGACCAATTTCTGTGTAGCTCTTGCACAGTAATAAAAATGCAGGTTCCAATCAACGTAAAGTTTATTTTGCGTAATAACTTTTTGGACACGTCTTACGGCGACCGTGGGCAATCGGAGAAGAGGACGAGTTGCCGACTTCCAAAAATATATTGATTGGTGAATGTGTTGCCAAAAGTCAAGTCTTTATTCTGAATGTTACTAAAATTTCGCTATAGCGTCTACAATACTGTTTACACGGCACTATGTAGCAATGCATCAAAATTAAAAATGATAAAACTTGATAAGTCAGATAAATTCTCACGAAGGACCACTTCCCTGGTAATTTCCTAGAAGGCTCTTTAAAATACGTCGGACTATTAAAAACTGTCAAAGATTTTCAATCGATTGTCAACCTTAGTCTGCTTAGCGAAAAGTACGAAGTTGATTGAGATTGTGGTAACGGACGTACTGTTGACCTTACCTAGTTCTTTAGTTTATTCTAATCACATACCGAGTGCATACATTGCCAGGTGCAAAAGTAATGACGATTGCGTGGCTTCAATACCTACTATAGTGCGACCAACTTAACTGGTTAGTTGGTGGTGTCGCTAGTGGTAAACAAAGAGTGTCACGGAAACGTCAAACTCTATGGGTAAATTTTATTTCCAATTTTCACCACCTGACCATATAATTTGGTTGCACTGCAGAGCTATTGTTTGTATTGACAATTTAATTTAATTGATGTCTGTCGCTTAATTCTGTATTTCTGTAACGTACGGTCAACGGCTCCTCGGACTTCCAAAACTGTAACATTTCTTCAATCGATTGGAAACCTTTACTTGTTGGTAATAAAGCACAAAGTCGATTGAGATAATTTTTCATTTTGTGGTAGCTTGGCGAGCTGTTGACTGATGTACCTATCTACTGGTGGCGTTCAGATGGGGTATCGATTTCACGTTCTGTTTATTGACCTATATACCCCTTAAGTGTAAGTTTGAAAATGTGCGTCGCGTTTCAGTAGAATGATGACAGATAAATATTATCCAAAATTTATAGCAATGGAAATAAGGTCGAAAATTCAAACGTCCTAACGCAAATGCAATACTACGTATAGGTGTACATTTCAAACCTACATTAGGTGTACCTACTGAATTGCTTTTTTGTAAATTTTATTGTATTTGAGATCTTGGCAGCAGAATTTTTTAACAAACGTTAAAGTTATTTTTGAACTGTAATAATTATTCGTGCATACTTACCTAATATGAATGCAAGTATACTTAGTTAAAGTAACCTAACAAACAGTGCTTATAGGTACCAAACTTTCCTGAATGTAGGAAATTCAGGACGCGTTTAGTTCGATGCCAAATTCTTATCTATTGAATTAGTTATGCAATGTTTGTTATTTTTCTCATGCTATCACAAGTTCAAGGTACTTATATCGGAATAACATCAGTTTATTCACACTTTTGTTAGGTTTGTGCAAGCGAAACGTGTAAATAGAAAAAAAGAAAATTAAGTCAGAAAAAGTGCGGAAAATTATAATTCCCGCATCAAAACAAATAATTTTTCGTTTATTTTCTTTGTAATTTAATTCTAACAATTATTCATTGTTCAAATAAAAATCAAATCGTGTAAATAGATTTGTTTAATATTAGAATCTGGATTGACCATGTCAGTTAACAAAACAGTTATTGTCTCGACAAATCATGTCTAAGGTCATTTTATTTTCTCGTAAAAGCGATGTGGGTGTAATAGTCAGTCGGATAAGGTCACTTGTGTCCCAGACAGTACAAGTCAAATGCTAACTATTTACATTTCCGAATGTGTTAGTACCAAATACCCATATTTTCGCTTATTTTAAGTCCCTTTAGGCCCGAATTCACCGACACGTAAATAAATCTATTAAAAACTATATAACCGTCAGTTTCTTACAGTTCCTTCCATACGATAAAATGTCAAAAACCGTCGGTTAAATAATAATTGCCTGTTTATGTATTGGCCTAAGGCGAATCTATTGACGTCTATCGGTCACGTTGAACCAGCTATTGCTAGGGATTCTGCTCTCACCTTCACCACACAGCGCACAGCTAAATAATAGGACAATATAAAACGGGTGCACAGATAGTTTTACAATTTGTCCACCTATTAATTGACTCACAATTAAAACGAAACTTTAATCGGTCGCCGTGTATTATTACAAGGTGGGCCATTCTCCTTATATTCTTCCATCAACAGGGAATGCCTGTATGGGCCCCAGTAGTGGGGATATAAAAGGCTGGTGATAATGATTCGATCGCCTACTAGACCCAACCCAACCCTATTGTACTGTCATTTTTATTATTAGCTAAAATTGCAAAGCTATTTTTGTCCTTGATCCTTTCTCCTTAACTGCGTCCAAATATTATCCAGTTTTATTACTACCTGTCTATTACATTTTAACCAATTATACCTACAGATCAATAAAATTAAGTATTTATAATTTTATTTTTACCATTTACTTAGGTATACTTTATTTACTTCAAAGCTATAGTATAGTTAATGCTCATTGCATTGAAATTGTTAGTGTAGTTACGTGTTCAGTAATACTAGTGTAAAACACTTTCTCTTTTCGTAATCAACCACTGTTCAGTCTATTGCATTGTGATATTCGACTAGATTAACGCATCATCCAAGATTTATGTTGTCTGTTTTTCTACCTTCCTCCTGCCGTATGTTTCCATAGTCTATCTGGGGTCGGCGCAGTATGTTTGCTCTTCCATTCATACGTGGTTAGATGACGTACCACTCCCTTTTGATTCATATTATCCATCACACTGTAAAAGTGCTAGTGATGAATGCATGTATAGAAATTAGACGGAAATGACCATGTCGAGAATCGAGGAACGGAGAGTGTGATTGGGATGAAATGACAACATCCATCCTGCTCACTGTTTTGGCTTAGGTTTTACAGCCGGCCGCCTGCCTGACACCAACCTTGTTTGGATAGCATTGTTGGTGATGTGCCCTCCACCATTCGGGTGCCCTAAGGCGGGCTTATTGGTCTACACCGGGCAATCTCCTGTAGTCGACTTTAACGACACGCCTGGGATGAGTTCGGGACTGGCACATTCTCTTTTATTTTTTCGCTGTCAGGCTAAAAATTCTATATTGTTGTCTCTACATTTTGCTCTCTACCAAAAGACAGGGGGCAATCGTTGTCGTCCGAAATCTGTTTTCAACGAGTCTTGCGTTCGTTCGTCTCATTCGTGTCTGGCAAGAACGTTCATGCTTCCAGCGTGGTTCAGAAGGCAAATACGATTTATCACTTTTGGTATTTCTATTAGAAGCCATGCGCGCAGGGTGGGACGAGCTATAGGGACATTCAGCAACATAATATACTTATTGGTTAACTTAAATTCAGTTAGTAATTAATTCATCAGTGTTAATAATATTTTTAGTAAGTATTCTGCTTATTTTAAGGTCCAAATAAAAATGCACAAAAAAAATTGTAATTTAATTAGTCTCGTCTCGATCAAGCGAATATTCATCCTTCCATAACCGAACTACAATGTCCCTACTATCGCATGTCGTCATATTAAGATCTTTTCATATTCCATTCCTATAATAATAATTGTAAACATATCTACTAACTAAGTATGTATTAGTGAAGAAGGTACCTAAGCACTATTAAATTACACACACGGTAATGCACTTTTTACCTCCTCGACTATAATATGTAGCAGTATAGTTAGGTACCTTTTCTTTGACAAATATCAATATTTTTATTGTTTTGTTTTTAATGAAATTGGCTGTTCAACTAAATTTTTAAAATTGTTTTAATGAATTATTCTTTTAAAATTATCATTCACTTTATTTTCTTTTGTTGGATAAACTGTTAAAGTAGGTACTAGTAATTTGGGACTAACCAAGAGTATTTGGGAATCTGGGACGAAATTTTAGGATGAACGAAGAATAAAATCTTCATTTATAGTCAATTAAGCAGGTACAATTTGTAAATTGTTTACTAATTAGGCTAAATAAAACACCACTCTTTGACATAATGCAGTTGAAAAATATTACCTAAGTACAATGGAATACAATCGTATTACTAAGTCTTTTAACTATGGCACGAATGTAGGTTGATTTTTGAAATTATTTGACGACGAAAAACTTTATTTTATTCTGTGAAAGCTTCAATGTGATACCTACTTGTAATATTTATTACTTAGATGTAATTAGTAATTTGTTTTCTATTAGATTGTGTACCAGTTTAACATAGGTTTGATTTGTATAAGTGGATAAAGTACCAGTTATATATACTGAGGATGTTTTATTTTTATTTATTTCCAAACTTAATTTATCCTTACAGGCTATGTAATATGTAAATTAACATAGCCAATTCACTTTGTCCAAAAAACAACGGAAATGTATAAGTATCTAACATTTGTAAGTTTCTTTGAACTTGATTTTTTGTAGGCAATTTAACTTTCATCAAAAAATCTACGCCTAATAAATTAGGTTAAAATCATTATCCAATTTAAGTCTGTATCCTTTTGTCAATTTGTTTTAGAAATAAATAAAATTATAAAGTAATATATTTGAATTATATTTATACCCTACAATATGCAATGAAATATAATATTAAGAGTTAGTTGCATTATCAAATTATCTATTTGTAATAATTAACTTATTAAAAAACTAAAGTGCCCTGCTTATAATGAACACCATGTAGGTTTACAAAATTTTTATTTATATAAGCTTGTATTGTTTTATAAATAAATTGTTTTATTTGTCAGTTCAAGTGTTTTATTTGAAACAATTTAGATCATTTTTATACACGCACTTATAATATGTATTGTCTTATGTAACTTGTTTTTTGTTATGGGTAGGTACTAGATGGTAGAGTACAAAGGTACTACCTACCTAATTTACAATAGATACCAAATTAATTAGGTATTGTGAAACAATATTGATGTAGGTATAACTATAGGTATACCACGCCTATTTATCCCTGAAGGGGTAAGCAGAATTTTAACACCCACGATTTTCGACGCGACCGCTGTACGCGTATCAACATTTGAGTCGCGCGATTGTCAGTTAGGCCACCTATTCGAGTTCATTAAGTTGATCGCGCGTTCGTACGAGTATAATTCGCGCAATCGTGTTCTATTAGGACAGTGCTTAGACTATTAAATAGTGCCCTCTTGTAAGCACGCAGGCAAAATGGATTGGCGCTCGGGCGCCCCTAAGTACCAGAGTATATAAACACTACGTTTCTTAGTTAGTACCTAGGTACCTCCCACTGCGTCCGTGTACAACACACACTTCAGGGGCAAGCCCGGCACGGGACGTGGACAAAATCTCGGGACAAAGAAAATATTTTCATCTCGCACACCTACTCAATCCCGAGACAACACACTAAAGTGGAGAGAGATTTTGTGCTGTTCCTTGCTAGGCCTATTGCATCATTGGTAAAGCCTCCTCTATTGAAAAATAATGAACACAGAAGAATCTCTTTACCCAAAGAAAGTTTCAAACTTTTTCTACGACTGTCGCCGCGGGAACTACAGCGCCACCAATTTATCTTTACAGGCGGCGAAAACCGGAACTACAATTTGCCTATAGGTTTTGACATTTATAAGACTCTTTCTTTGTTCATCACTACTAAACGTTGTGTATTATATACTCTTTGGTCACTACCGACACAAACAAAATTAAATAATGATAAATGGTGGCACTATCTGTTCATTACAGAGAAACACGCGTTCATATATTGTTTTAAGTCTTTACTATCCATCCAATAAAGGTTGTCTGGAGGAGATCGCTAATATAGCGATAAGGCCGCCCATTGTATATTTTTTCTTTATAAAAATACTTATTCTATCTATCTTTTCCGAGTTCATTGCTGGTAGATTGATTTACCACAGAGCTAAATTAAGCCCCTTAAAAACGAGTGTTGGATGACGAAATGCTTTCCTTTTGCGCGTGTTTCTGGATAGGGGCTTCATGTTAATTTTCAATGTCCAAATTAAACCAAGAAGTGAAAAAGTGTCTTTTTTATTGTTCATATTTATAAATTATTAACAAAATTTCGTAAATAAACTACTGAAGAGACATTTAATGCTAATGCTAATCAATTATGCATCATAAGTGTGGAAATTATTTAAGTATTTGATTTTTTGTTTGTAATGTGACATTGATGTAAAATATAAAAAGTAAATTTCAATTTACATTCCAATAATACTGTTGAGTTCAACCACCAGCTTTCCAAGTGCAAACAAAAGAATGTATAACGTGAGATCGAGAATTAAATTTCAATCAAAAGAATGTAGGGTGAAAAGCATTAAATAGTATTGTTTCTATAAACACATAACACATTAGCATTGGCCGAAGTACCTTACTAATATCTATCTAATGAGTTTTCTTGTGCTTCGCTAGCTTCTCGTATTTGCTCTTAGATGACCACCAAAGGCCGAAGGGTATGGCGAGAGACGGCAGGGTCATGACAGCAAATGCGCCCCAGTCTAAGATGTGCGATGAGAACTTGCGGTCGAAGTCTTTGTAAGCAACAATTGCACCCTCTCCTGGTGAGCTGCTGATCGAATGTTGAACCTGCATACAAAGAAAGTCATCTTTAAGTACTTGTCAAACCAGTTGTTTGAGTGCTTTGCAACTTCCGATACCTTTCACAAAATGATCACATACAAAAGAAATACAAACATTTTCTGGCCACAATTCTATTGGAACCAACAACAACCAACCTAAAATAATTATTAATTAGTTTACAACTTCTCTTTATATTGGATTTACTGGGCACAGGGAGTGATAACATAGGAATCTAGTTTATCAGCCCGAAGGTCTGTGCAGATGATGTGGAAGGAGAGCCTAAACATAATTACTCACAGTCAGCTAGTTAAGCATTAAGTATAAATTTTTAAGATCATTACTTAAGTGTTAAGTATCCCTTGGAGCTAAAAGTATCCCCATAAGTTTATGTTTAAATATGTATAAACTTCATAAGGCATATCACTGGCTCTTCAGCTAACCCAAAACTCTATATTGAAAACACTTATATGTGGTCCTCATAACTGCATCATATCAAATTATACAGCAGGCTCGAATAACTTCCCCTTGATAAACAAACTATATGCAAATTTGCCTCCAGTAAAATTGGTGTTATGTGGTTTTCTATTTAAAATTTAAGAAATTTCAATGTTTTGCTATTTAAATTATTTAATAGCAAAACATTGTAATTAGTTATATGATACCAAAAAATAAATTTACGAGGTATGGCACATAAGATGATGATTATTATTACAGTTGTTTGAAAAAGCTACCTTGATCTAATTTGACCACATAATAGTACACAGATTACCTCAACAGATTCCTCATTAGGCCGGTAAGTGACTTCAGCAGCCGAGAAGTTGAAATAGCCGTATCTGTTGGATCTGACTGTCACGACATGAGACACATTGTGTTGAGGCGGGATCCTGTCAATTTGTGCAGACAGCTGCCCACCAACGACTGTGAACACATCAGGGTGGAAACCGTTGTCTACGAGCTTAACATCCACTGCCGGCGCACTGCCGACGTTGAATAATGTGTACTTCACTAATATGTCCATGTTTTCAACCAGGTACTTATTTAATACTTGTTTTGAGACAAGCAACTTGGCCAGCGCTGGCTCATCGTCAGCCATGACCACTGAAGACACTATTAAGATCAGGGATAGCAGTTTTGCAGCCATTCTGTCTGAAATGGGTGAAAATAGCAGTTTTAATCTGGGTTCAAGTTATACCAATAGTTTAAAACGGAATATTGAATGAAATATTATATAAAAATTATGGTAAAATGCGTCATTATATTAGGGAATGGAAAATTATAATAAATACTACAATTACCTTTCTTTAAACTCTTTACTAAAATAAAAAGTGAAATTTTAGAGTGTATGACCCGCTAATCACAACGAACAACGAAATGACAGATAGTCGGACGTGGCTGACGTTTCACTCCACGCGTCCAAAATTATTGCCATTCTCATTATTTATGCTTTCATTTTTATTCTAATATAAATATGTTGTAGGACATGTAATTATATTAAATTATATTTTATTATTATGCTTAAAGTGTAATAAAGATTAAATTTAGATTATAAAAGTTTGTTTAAAATTACATACATACATACATACATACATAAATCACGCCTATATCCCCGAAGGGGTAGGCAGAGGTGAACTAGCACCCGCGTTTCGCCAATTATGTTAGGTCCCATGTAATAGGTGGCGAGCCTATTGCCATTTATCGGGCACAAAAGTCGCAGTAAGTACATTGCTAGGTGGTATAAGAGGAACGCTGCTGCCCATTCCTCATCATTATCACTGATTTATCCTTAGTCGCCTTGTACGACACCCACGGGAGAGATTTGGGGTGGTGACAATTGTATTCTACTCTGCCGTCACCACGCGGCTAGAAGTATGTTTAAAATTATACTTCTAAAATAAGCTTTCGTTTAAAAATTTCTTGATTCGCTAGAGTAAATTCACACCACAGATACACATAATTTTTTTTTATTGAACCCTTGCTTGAGTGGCCCGTGTCGTTTGTTTTCGTGTCTGATTGATTGATTATATTTTAAATGAATTTTCGTAAAAATTCAGAGAATGTGTGAAAACGCCGGGGATTAGATTGCAATTTGAATTGTGCCATTGTAATAAACTATGACAGATAAAGAAGATGTTACCAATAAATCCGAAAAAGAGCCATTAGACGACGAGACTTTAGAAAAGTAAGAAAATGTACAAATATTAATTAAAAAAAGATAGATCATAATGTATGATATTGGTTTCGTGTCGTTGTTATCAGATTAGCTGTTGAAGAGTTAATACGGGAAGCTGTTCAAGGTGCTGCAAGAGCCGAAATTGTTGGACCATCAGGTTGGATAAAAGCACCGCAACAAAAAACTAACAAACGCTTTCTCGCCAACACTATACGACATGCTGTAAGCTCAAATAAGTATCACCAGTCCAGGAGCAGCAGCAGGCGCTCCTACAGATCACCAAAACGGGAGCACCAACCCAAACCCGCTATTACAAAAGATAAGTCTAAAAGAAAACACTAAACATGGCAGACTATGATGTGGATACGTTCTTACAAAATCTTTTTAGTGATGAGTCCAATGATTGGAAACCATCTGATAAAATTCCATTGGTGTCAAAAGAAATAGAAACTTTGAAAATAGAGTTGAAAAGTTTTTTGGACAATTGTAACTATGACATAAAAAACATATTAAAGGAAAGCATTGAATTATCAGCAGAGAATCAATCTTTAGTGGCAGGAATGGAGGAGTGTCAAAAGGAGATTGAACAGGAGACAATGGCAGAAATAATAAAATCAATAGAGAGTCATGATACCATAACTAAAGAATTACAATCTGTTACTTTTGCATTGGATATAGTATATGATGTAGTGCATTGTGGTAAATTCGTAAAAGAATTTGATGAAGGTCGGGAGGCACAGAGTTTTACTCGTGCAGTAGAAGCTGTTTATGACTTGCTCCAATATATAGATATGCCTGCTGAGGGATTTTCCAAATTGGACATGTACACCAACACAAAGCATACTGCCCAATTGATACTAGACAGTTTATTAAATGACTTGTATCTAGAATGGAACAGGTTATTCCACACCGTTGTTCAACCTACAAATTCAAAAACCAGCATCACTATAACACTCAAATTAGATGACTCAATGATTGTTGTTGATGTAATAAACGCTTTAGAAAAGAGTAAGAAACTGAGTAATAAAGTTTTGGAGTTTTCCCAGTTTATACTAAAAGACGTCTTAGTGCCCATAATAAATAATGATTGCATCGTGTTTGCAGAGACAGATGAACTCATGAATATTACGGTTAACCACAAGCAAGATTTCAAGCCACCCTATGATGCGGTTATTGCCAATTTAAGGTTGCTTTTCCATTACTTGAGTAACAAACTGAATTTTGAATATGATCGTAACCAGTCAATAAATATAATGAAAATGATGGGGAAAAAAATAAGTAGAGAGTTCAGTGAAATATTAGTTAAAGACTGTCTCATCGACACTATACCCAATAATATAAATGAATTACAAACCTATGGCAAAATTACTTCAGAAATTGAAGATTTTCAACATTTCTTACATATAGTAAAATTTTTCCCAGACGATACTATTTCAATTTTAAAGTATGTTAACAATATTGATGTACTGTTTGCTACCAAGTCCAGCCAGTACTTTTTAGAAACGGCGCGTGCTATAATGCTGAAAGATTTAAGTGTGACAATGTCCATAGGAGTTGAAAGTATACCAGATGATGTCACAGGTACTGGTACAGTGGTAGAGGGTAGAGAAGAAGAAGCGTTAAAAATCCTTGACAAGACAATACCAAAAAGTTTATTTTATTTTCCGAGATGTATGATTTCTAAAACAGCTCAGGAACTCCTGGACCTTGTGTATGGAATGATGGAGCAGGCAGTGCAATGCTCTGATGTTGTCTGTAAAAAGCTGTACAACACCACACGATTGGTGTTTGAATTGTATGATGCTGTTGTTCCATATCACCATGAAGATTATTTACAAACCATACCTCAATATGTTGGTATGTAATTCAGCTTCACTTTTAGTAGATAATTGAAAAAAAATAATATTTAAAAACTCTTGCTAATTAATATTTAATAGAAGACGTATTATATTCTGAAGAAGATATTTTGTTTAGTTTTAGTGACAGGATATTTGATTAAAAGCAATAATATCACAACATCAGCCATGTGGTGATGGCAGAGTAGAATATAATTGTCACCACCTCAAATCTCTCCCGTGGGTGTCGTACAAGACTACTAAGGATAAATCAGTGATGAGGAATGGGCAGCAGCGTTCCTCTTATACCATCTAGCTATGTACCTACTGCGACTTTTGTGCCCGATAAATGGCAATAGGCTCGCCACCTAATACATGGGACCTAACATAACTGGCGAAACGTGGGTGCTAGTTTACCTCTGCCTACCCCTATGGGGATATAGGCGTGATTTATATATACATATATATATATCACACCACCATTGACATATGATTATTACATGAACATTATTAGGTCTGATATTAGGACTTCTGTTTGTAGTTTTTTAAATAATAAATAATAATAAATATTTCACTTCAATTATAGCATTGTTCCACAACAATTGCATGTACTTGGCACATAATCTACAAACCTTTGGTGACAAATGGCTGATATTGATGGAAGGTCGCGACCTGGACTATCCAATTAGTTTTGTGGATTTGGTGCAGAAGATGCGTGACCTTGGCTACAGGCATCTGACCGTGCACATGCAGCAACAGAGGAAGCAGATATTGGACAACATTAGATCGTCAGGTTGATATTTGATAGCTAATTAATAAAGCCGTGTGGTGACGGCAGTGTAGAAGCCGTGTGGTGATGGCAGTGTAGAATACAATTGTCACCACCCCAAATCTCTCCAGTGGGTGTCATACAAGGCGACTAAGGATAAATCAATGATGAGGAATGGCCAGCAATGTTCCTCTTATACCACCTACCAATAGCAATGTACTGCAACTTTTGTGCCCGATAAATGGCAATAGGGTCGCCACCTATGTCCATAGTTGGCGAAACGAGGGTGCTAGTTCACATCTGCCTACCCCTTCGGGGATATATATAATATAATAATAAAAATAATAATAATAAAGCCTTTTATTTAAATTATATTATTATAAAATTAAATTATAAACTTCGGGGATATGTGTATGTATGTATGTAATTTAACTTAAGAAGTAAAATGTTATAAAAATAACCAAGATGACCAATATACATCCTCAAACAGTTTTATAATAATCTTAAATTTGTGTACTTTTAGATCTAAATTGCATTGTGGTGAAGGATGTTTTGAGTGACAATGCTGAGGCAGCTGTGAGACAGTGTTTAAGGCAGTTACAGTTACTCAAAAATGTATGGATTGGTGTCTTTCCCAGCAACGTCTTCATGAGGTAAGTACTTCTATTGGTCATGATAATAATTATTTTCTATTACTGTTATAATTAATTCAATATTAAAAGGACACCTTATTGTAAAATTCGTGTGCAATGTTTTATGAAAAAAAAGTGGTGCAAGAGCGACCTTTTGTAATTTTTACTATTTCAACATTACAGACTAATGGCAACACTGGTCAATATGTTTGTTGATGAACTGATTCACCGAGTATGCACTGTGGAGGATATTTCTATGGAGATGGCAACCCAACTGACCGATATGTACACTCTAGTTGTGCAAAAAGTTCCACAATTGTTTCAGGTAAATAAGTTGTATTAATTAATTGTTATTTGGGATGGGGATGGGAGTCATTTCATTTAATTTTAGAGATCTTTGTTCTTTAGAACATACATACATATGTCATATATTACATACATATGCCTTTCTCTCCCAGGGGTAGGCAGAAATCACTTCTTTCCACTTGTTACGATCCTAACATACTTCATTCGAGTCATTCAAAATCATTTGTCTTCATGCCTTCATGCCCTGTCGGTTGTAGGTATTCTTGACCTTGCCCTTTTTAATAGACTTTCAATTTGATTATGAAAAACCGCTTAGGCCTTTCCTGTATCATTTTACCAGAACAGTATCAAATATGTTACCGACTTTGTGTTCCATTTTCAGAAACCAACCGACGTTGAAGATAATGTGAAGTCTTGGATCAAGTTGCAGGAGTTGATCTTTGTTCTCGGTGGATCTCTCAAGGATATCGAGAATCATTGGAAGGACGGCAGTGGGCCCCTGGCTATTCACTTCAACACGGAGGAGTTGAGGAGCCTCATTAAGGCACTCTTCCAGAATACCCAATTCAGAGCTAATTTACTATCTAAAATTAAGTAAATCTCGTTACTCATATACCTCTTTAATGTTCCAGTCATTACCTATTTATTGTAATAATTGTGTATGCTGTTAAAGGCTATAGTTGTTTTAATTACTTAACGTGTCGATGGAGAATATTAACTGTTGTAGCGCCCAATATCTTCCCTGTTGTCCACAACAATCAGGTTGAAATATAACCAAAGAAACTGATAGTTACGATTTAATCGACAGACTCTGTGTTAAAGTATGGTGTCGTATCGTATGTGTCGTAAACGATTATTATGATGATATATTTTGAAGGAATTCCTTCCATGCTGGCCTGGGAGCGAAAAATAGCGTAGATGTGCCAGCCCAACTCACGACTCAGGAATGTGGTAAAAGTTACTTATTAAATGGATAAATTGAAACGATACGTTTTAATTAATCAACTCATGATCACAACTTGGCCAATTTACTTGTATCGGTCGAAGTAGTAGTCAAGTCCATGTCCCCTCACATTTTTTTTGTGTGCCCGAAGATGTTGAATGGCAATCCGCCACGGGGAGGGAAGTGAAACTACTTTCAACCCCAAGGCCGGTCCTGGGGGATAAGTCGGACTTACACCGACCAAAATCACCTTTATGTCATGCCGGGAAGGGTCTATAGGCGTCTGTAGCGATCGCCCCCTAGGAAGAGGGTGACCCAGCGCTTCACTAGAGTAAGTCAGAATTAGTATATGCGCGCTAGAAGTACGAGCCTTTCCCCTAAGTGTGGCCCGTATCAGGGCCTATGGTATACTACTACGCTCTCTAAAAATGGAGGGGATTCCCTGACTGATCGGCGAGCCTATTATTATATGCCATGGCGGCCGTTGCTCCGGACAACCGCCTTTCTATCCATGACGTCACGAGTGTTGCCGACTTATAAGGGGATTGCTCGGTGTAGACCGATAAGCGCTGGCACCCGAATGGTGGACGAAAAACGACTGAAAACAGGACAGGAAGATGATGACGATATTCAAGTAATGATAGACATAGTTCCCAAGGAATTAATGAAGAGCTCTATCGCAAAAAAACAACATGGCGACCGTCGTGTCAAATGTTTGTTCGATTGAAACGTATTGTTTGCCACTTGGCTAGGCACTAAAGCGCACTAGGCATGGTTTGTAAACCACCTTACTGTGAACTCTATAAGTCCCCACCGTCTTCCACGCTGGCCTGGGAACGAAATAACCTAATGGAACTTGCCACTCATTCTCCTCCTTGGACGTTGGTGCATCCGAATGATGGAAGACAAACTACCAAGAATAGCATATCCAGAGGAATGGTGCTAGGCAGGCGAAAGCTTTTAATCCTACGTCGCAGCTTTGAGCAGTATAGATTCGTATCTTGGAATCCCAATAACTCTATTTGTGCATTAGTATCTCATTCATTCATATCATTACATGATGCCGATGAGAATGGAAGTGGAAACCCCTTTTTTTAAACCAGGAGTAAACTGCAGTTACGCATTCCTTCGCACTAAACATCTCCTGGGTGATACACCTCAACGCGTTGATGGGGGCCTAGGACATGACTAGGAATCTCCCATCCATCGATCCCCCATCGCCTGTCTCCTCAGACCTAGTGCCGCAGCACCCGTATCGCGGGCCGCCGCGGCTCTCCCCAGAAGTTCCCCCGTCGGGCTGCTGTCCCGGCTCGGCGGACGAACTTTTACTCCTCAAACGGGCAAGCCCGGAGATAACCCTCCCTGCCTATGCACACAGCCGCCGGACAAACGCCCCGACACGGCTCCACGCACGTCTCCAATAGTGGCGCCAGAAGGGTAAACTCTGCGCTAAATTTACGGCTATGGTCTACGCTTTGGAAGTGGAAACCCTGCGCCGACCCCAAAATAACATGCGAACAGGCAGAATGACCATAATCACTTAAATCACGTGTTAATGTCTGTGAACAAGAATCATGATTACTTACACTGTGACAGACATTGCTTGACTTCGACACATCTTCAATGAAATAAAACAACTTTTACGGATAAGACTAGACAGACACCTAATTATACGCGAGTCTTATCCGTAAAAGTTGTTTTATTTCAAATGTGTAGTGCTCGTGCAATATAAGAAAACATTACATCTTCAATGGTTAGAGACAAGGTCTTCATTTATACCTAAAGATATTATTACAAAATAAGTTTTTTTTTCATAAACATCTGTCTATGTGCAGTAAAACTTTCTGGGAATAAGTTGTTTTAAAGTTTTTAATAATTTTAAGATATAATAAACAAATTGAACATTGGCTGGACTTTTCTTATCGTAGAAATAAAAAAAATCACGTAATGCCGGTTTCGCACGAGGGCAGAACAGCTTGCAAGGACAGTGGTGTTAAATTGTATGATAGATTGCGCGCCAGATAAGTCTGCGCGTGGTCGAAATTGGGAAAATCCGTCTGCTATTTTCTTTGTCTAGGAGTGTCAAAGTGAGCGAGCAGCGCTACCCATCGCGCGGAGACTTATCTGGTACGCAATCTAACAGTAATGTGCTGCCCACTGCTCGGCCTTCGTGCGAAATCAATGCGTTTATCAAGACATTTTCATGTTATTGACTATAAATATTTAAATGCTGAAGATATGGACGTATCGACTAGATACCGTTGCGTTCGTAAAAGGAAATTTAAAAAGCAAAATAAGTACAAAGATTTTGGTGGTTAGAAAAAGAATTTCGAAAAATTATGATCTTGAGGCGGGAATCGAACCCGCGTCCGCTGCTATCCGGGCAGGTGCCTGACCGCTTGGCCACCCAAGACACTAATTGCCGAAATTCTTCTAACCTTTACACTTCACGTTGTAAGCCAACGGGTACCCTCGCAATGTAGAAATAAATTTCAAACATTCCAAAGCAGATATTTTTACAAATACCGTGCGTTCGGTTAAGCTTCTTTTTCTAACCACCAAAATCTTTGTACTAATTTTTCTAACATTTATTGTTAAAATTAAAATCGAATAGCAAATTAAGTGTTTGGCGCGCTTTCAATGGCGTCAGGATTTTACTTAAATGGTTCAAAAATAGTTTCAGAATGGACGTTGTGAAGTGAAAGTGGTGTTATTTTGATGCATGAGGATCCGTATTCATTATTAGTGTAATCATTAAAAATAAAAGTGTTATGATGACGTAAGTATTTGACGTAGAGAAAATAGTCTTCATCACCTCACCCGTCACCATCATGAACTCTGTCTGGGATGTGTTAAAATGTGTGACACCCATATTTTAATGTAAAATTGACGCTAAAAATGTCATGGTGTATGGGCTAGATCTCTTGGCCTTCCCTAAAGAAAGGGAGAATTAAAACAACAAGCAAAATAAAATGTCATAACAAATTAATAACCTTAATGTGATACTAAAGAAAATAACTACAATAAATTAGTATTTTACGAATTAAACAAACTATTTACAGTACAAGTAGATGATAATGAACAATTTGAAATCATTGTTTTCTCTCAAAGACCCTAGAAAGTGGTTACGTCATAGCTTTGCAACTGCAAAAAAGAAAATACCGGATAACTCCGAAGAACAGCTACCAAGTATGTAATATTTATTTTTATAATCAATAGCAATATAAAAAGTACAAGCAAGGGATATTGCACAAATAAACGTCGACCCTATTATAATTCATGTTTTTAATTTTTTTCAGTATTTCAATATCCACTTAGTAAGAGTTCAGATAGGCGAGTGTATGTGTGGGGATTGGCAGAGACTGGTGCTTTAGGTTTACACTTGCCCAGGGGCAAACGAGGCAAAAAGGCTTACAAAAACAATTTCACCCTCGCATGGCATCCAATGAGATCATCTTTTGGTGAAAGGTTTGATGTAAGTTCAAATACTTACCTGTAATAAACCTCACAATAGCAACATTTTATATAATAACTGAAACATTGTTTTGTCATTATCATATGAAGAGCAAAAGAAGCCTATGGCCTATTCTCAGAACTACCAAATTTAAATGAAAGAGTTCGTTTCGGAAAGCTTCAGTAACAAAACTGTGACAAGAGATTTTAAAAAATTGGATTTTTGGAATTATAATAGACAAGTTTCATACTTGCCGTGTGGTGACGGCAGAGTAGAATACAATTGTCACCGCCCCAAATCTCTCCCGTGGGTGTCGTACAAGGCGACTAAGGATAAATCAGTGATGAGGAATGGGCAGCAGCGTTCCTCTTATACCACCTAGCAATGTACTGCGACACTTTTGTGCCCGATATATGGCAATAGGCTCGCCACCTATTACATGGGACCTAACATAATTGGCGAAATGTGGGTGCTAGTTCACCTCTGCCTACCCCTTCGGGGATATAGGCGTGATTTATGTATGTATGTATGTAAGTTTCATACTTTATATTCTTTGTAACATTTATAAATCAAACGACAAACACATCTGCTTATAGTCGTCGACTGATTGCAGATAAGAACAAAAAAACAAAAAAAAAAAAAAATATATATATATATAAATTGTTTTCAATAAAATCAAATCATAATTATTTTAATATTATTTTAGGTTACAGAAATAGCCAGTGGATATGGGTTTACAGTGGCATCTATCAAAACAGATGAGCAGCACAAAGTTTTTGGCACAGGCATCAACACGGATTCTCAGATTGGTTATCATGCACCACGAATTGGACACCCTTTGGAGTTGCTCTTGAGTCCTGCTCCCATTTATATACCATACAAATCTTTGGAAAGCAAAGTGCGTAAGGCTGTATACAGTTAATATTCCAGATATTTTTAAAGAGATCAATATAATTTTTAGACAATTACTATCAATTATTGTGGAAATATGTTTTTCCAATTAGATTTAACCTTCTAAAGCATTGTTAATGTTAATTAATATCAGTAATATACCCTGGTTAACTCAATGTCTTAAACAAAGATATTTCATTCTAGGTTATAGGCCTTTCAGCAGGCAGAGCACATACTGCTGTGCTAACAGATAACGAAGGAGTATACACATTAGGAAATAATGCTTATGGCCAGTGTGGTAGAAAAATTAATGTTAATGAAGAGTATAAAGGCAGCATGATTTCACACAACATAAAAACACTAAACAAAGAAAAAATAACTAAAGTATGCTGTGGGCAGGACCATACGTAAATAATACAATTCAATGATTTTAGATTTAGAAATTGGCTTTAGATTATTTACATTAATGTATAGATAGTATAGATTTTGGTGGTTAGAAAAAGAATTTCGAAAAATTATGATCTTGAGGCGGGAATAATCTCATAATTTTTCGAAATTCTTTTTCTAACCACCAAAATCTTTGTGCTAATTATTCTAACATTTATATAATGTTAAAATTAAAATCGAATAGATTAATGTATTTCTTTTTACAGGTTATTTTTGACAGAGTCTGGAAAAGTATACTCATGTGGTTGGGGTGCAGATGGTCAGACAGCTCTAGGTCATTTTCAGAACCAAGGGATACCTGCAGCTGTAAAGGGTGACATTACTAGTGAAAAAATTGTTAAAATTGCTTCTACAGTTGACTGTATATTGGCTTTGAATGGTGAGTTACCTATATAAAGAATAAATAAATGAAATTATTCAAGTCTAACTGCCGCACTCAGAGACGTCAATTAACGTTAATGAGTAATTAATGTCAAAAAATGACAATTCAAAAATAGTCTCTATTCTTGCCGTCTATGGTCTGGATTTAAATGAATTTTTTTGACGTTAAGTACTCATTAAAGTTTTTTGACGTCTCTGAGTGCGGCAGTAAGCTGCAGAATAGTTAATTACAATTAGAATAATTAATTTCCAATTTGCTTAAAAAACTGTTTTGTAACACATATTGCAGTATTGCCTATATTAATTTCAGATAGAGGAGAATTATTTGGTTGGGGCAATTCTGAGTATGGGCAAGTCCCAATGGTATCCAAACAACAGCAGGTCAACATGTCTTACGCATTAGTTAATTTCACCAAAGGTCTTGGCAAAATAACAGATATTGCCTCTGGAGGCTCTTTCTGTTTGATTGTAAATGGTTGGTAAATTACATTTTCTCTTTTTTTATGTTTGAAATATTCCAACTGTGTAGCAAGTCTATTGAGATACTATAATTTATTATACACAGTAAAATTGAAGTCATGGATGAGGACTTTAGTGCTGCTAAAAGCCGGCCTAATTGTTGATTGTGCTTTTAATTTTTTTTACAGATCAGGGTGACGCATTTGTTTGGGGCTATGGTCTTCTGGGCCTTGGTCCAAATGTGCAGTTTACAACGAAGCCAACATTGATACCACCTCCCCTTTTCGGCCGTAACGAGTTCAACCCTGATTGCATGGTCCATAAAGTTGCATGTGGTATTGGTCACTTAGCTGCTATTACAAATAATGGTGATTTGTATATGTGGGGTCGAAATAGACAGGGCTGCCTTGGCATAGGTCACACAAAAGACCAGCATTTTCCTCTGAAAGTCTCAGTAGGTGCCCATGTGTTAAATGTTGCATGTAGTGTCGATCACACTATAGCCCTATGTAAACCATTCACATGATTTAAGTAAAAGTTTACCAGATCCATTTGTACCTGTTATAATAAGTAAAATTTTTAGTAATGCTACAAAATTGTATTTTTATTTCGGTCCTTAAAATATTTACTACACAATACTTCAAAATATGTATGTACATTATTACAGATAGCTCATTTCTTAAAAACAGAGCACCACTCAGAACACATAGGTTTTGAGTGGTGCTCTGCTCAAAAATTATGGAATTAAAGACCATTTTTGCAGGAAGAGATTCTTTTACATATTCAAGAAACAAGCTTGTGTTTTATTGATAGATTTAAAGTAAATTTTGGTGCAAATTCCAGTAATTGCACTTGATTATGTATTATTTCAAGGTGTGCATTCAATCCAGTGAATAGTAATTACAGGATTCTTTACTTTACAATTTGAGCTTTCACATTGAAAAATTTTATATTATAAAATTTATACATGTTTTTATAGTTATAGTACTTATAGTGTAGTTTTTACAGTTATTATAGTGTAAGCTTAATTATAGTGCTACAAAGAAATTCTTTTTCCTTATCCACACACACTCCACTTTCACTTTAATGTCACTATTAGTGAATGTTTTATATTGAAGGAGAAAGCAACTAATATTAATGCTATTAGTATGCCTTCTCATTCAATACCACATTGACTATTGTTTGCATTCATCGTGAAATGGATCCAATGTGCGAAAATCCCTCCATGCAGGTGGCAGTAGTGATATATGATGAAGGTGGCACCCGCATCGCTTACAAGCCTCACTAAATAAGTTGACATAGCTGTGTAACCATGTCATGAACGATCTCACTGCCAGTTCAGGTAAAGTCGGGGAGTAGAAGTGCAACATAGCAGCATGTGCATTTTCAGTCACTTTCCTAAATACATGATGCCGGGACTCTGTCCATAGGTCCAAGGTCTCGCCATAACCTTTAACCATGACCCACTCCATGAGTAGGCCTTTAAAGGCCACAACAGCTTTCAGTACATGACTTAAATTTATCTGAACAACTGCATTGCTGGCAAATGGCCGAGATATTGTTATTTTCATGTCATTATAAGATCTATCGATATTATTAATAACATTGTCCACTTGAGGAGGGGCAACGTTGTGGTTACTCTGCAGCTTTCCCCTTCTTTTCGTACTACCAGAGTTAATATAGGATCGTTTTAAAGAGTTTTGGCTGAGTAAGGTATGCGCGAAGGAGCTGTATTCGTGTATTTTATCCGTCCACTTGTAACTGTTAACCAATTGCGTGTAAAGAGCTTGCCGGTCTTGAGTAGTTTCTTGGCTTAGGAATGTCGTGTTTCCGAGGTTAAAAGGTGTTGTGGGTATTGGTAAGCCATTTACAGTTTGTTCTATTTCTCGTAGATTGATATTTACATTGTTCAGCAACTCCTGGAGTTCCAAAAGGAACTTATCTTTGCCTTCTTCTCCGTGGTCGGCTCGTAATCCATTTGAGAGAGTTTCGAAGACGTGACTTACGCTCAATCGCAACGTTCGAAGAGACGTTAGCGCAGAATTTAACTGTTCAATATTGATAATTGTTTGATTCATAATTGCTTGTTATTTATATGATCATTCATAAAAAAATTTGCTCGATTTTTGCTTGCCGAAGTTACGACTATCATAGACTATACAGTATGTATACTATGTAATACTATGTATGACTAATGTCAAAAGTCAAAAGTGCAAGCAAAGCAATAGCAACTAGCAAGCATGTCAATGTCAGTCAGTCTCAGTCACAGATTACAAATAAATTGCTCCGTTCCATTCGTTGTGTTGTTTTAGAAAGATGTCATTAAATATCACTTTATTTTGAACTTTTTTCTTATAGAACAAAGTAGAAAATAACTTCACAAATATCAAAAATAGTTCTACAGCCTACAGAGCGTTCACAGTTATTTTACCTCTGACGTTTACATTTACGTTTTATGTAAGAGAAGGATACTAGTATGACATTTCCATATGTTAGAGCAGGATGATGAGACGTGTCAGAGGTAAAGTAACTGTGAACGCTTTGTAAATATATTATAGTGCGGGCCAGATAAGTCCGCGCGTGGTCAAAATCGGAACCAAAAATTAGTCTGCTATTTTGTTTGTCAATGTTAGCGAGCAGCACCACCCCTCGCGCGCAGAATTATCTGGCCCTCACTGCCAAAGAGTATATAATACACGTTTGTTGTAACTTTTTTCCTATTGTGGAGGCTACAGGGATCTAATCCATACAACTTACCATATGAGTAATCGCCATATCTGAATTTAAATTTCCGAGGACAAAATTATTGCATTCTTTAATAAAACACCAACACTCATTACATTCACATCTACTTGTTCCGAAAACATTAGACTGCTTTTTAGACACGTGCCGCGTCTCTGTCCTTTAGTTGCTCTCAGTACCATATGGTGCTGGTGGTAAAGAATAAAATCGAGCATTGGCTTGGTACAGTCAACACCACCATATAATAGGTTGGGGAAAAAGTCTTTTCGCATTATAGTATGTATAAACTTGTAATAAAATCTCTTTGGCTATACTATTTGTGTCTGGCTGGTTTTGGTATCTTTGAAAGTTTAAATTTTAAAGAACATAATTCCAAATTCAAATTAGGAAAATGTGTGATTTTCATTTGTTTTTCGTACCGCCAAGATGAGTGAATCTAATGAAGAAATTCGATACATTTTAAAATTTTACTACAAAAAAGGTAAAAATGCAACGCAAGCCGCGAAAAAAAATTGCGATGTTTATGGACCTAGTGCAGTGTCTGTGAGAGTAGCACAAATTTGGTTTAAGCGTTTTCAATCCGGAAATTTTGATGTCAAAGATGCACGTCGCTCTGGTCGCCCTATTACAGATAAAATGGATGCCATTTTTGAAAAATTGGAGCAAGATCGGCATGTCAGTAGTTACGACGTAGCTGAAGAACTGGGAATTGACCACAAAACAGTTTCGGCGCATTTGAACAAAACTGGGTACACAAAAAAGCTCGACATTTGGGTACCTCACGAGCTCACTGAAAGAAACCTAATGAACCGTGTACTCATTTGTGATTCTTTATTACGACGTAATGAAACCGAACCATTTTTGAAGAAGCTGATAACTGGTGATGAAAAGTGGATCACGTACGACAAGAACGTGCGAAAAAGGTCGTGGTCAAAGGCCGGTCAGGCTTCACAGACTGTGGCGAAACCCGGGTTAACTCGCAACAAGATGATGCTGTGTGTGTGGTGGGATTGGAAGGGCATTATTCATTATGAGCTGTTATCACCAGGCAGGACCATCGATTCTAAACTCTACTGCGAACAACTGATGAGATTAAAGCAAGAAGTTGAGAGAAAGCGGCCGGAATTTATCAACAGAAGGGGTGTGGTTTTTCATCATGATAAGCCACTCAGCAAAAATTAAGAGAGTTTGGCTGGGAGGCGTTAATGCATCCGCCGTATAGTCCTGACCTTGCACCTTCAGATTTCCACCTGTTTCGGTCTCTTCAGAATTCGTTAGGCAGTGTCAGGTTAACATCACGAGAGGACTGCCAAAACCACTTGTGGCGGTATTTTGACTAGAAGTCCCAAAATTTCTATAGCAATGGGATCATGTCCCTACCTACAAGATGGCAAAAAGTTGTCGAACAAAATGGTACCTAGAGTACCTACATACTTTAGTTAAATGTAAATAAATTATATTAAAAAATGTTTTGAATTTTCTTAAAAAATGCGAAGAATCTTTTTCCCCAACCTATTATAAATCACGCCTATTTCCCCGAAGGGGTAGGCAGAGGTGAACTAGCACCCACGTTTCGCCAATTATGTTAGGTCCCATGGCAGGCCTATTGCCATTTATCGGGCACAAAAGTCGCAGTACTATCGCTAGGTAGTATAAGAGGAACGCTGCTGCCAATTCCTCATCACTAATTTATCCTTAGTCGCCTTGTCCCACGGGAGAGATTTGTATTCTACTCTGCCGTCACCACACGACTAACACGCCATAAATTGCTTAAATTAAGTCGGTTAAAAAAATTCAACATTTTGTGGTAACCTGACATTCTGCTATATAGCTGTTGTAGCACGTAACGTGGACACATCTCCTCCGGGGGAAAGAAAATCTTTTCCTCTCGTTCTAACTCTCACCAAATCTCGAGACAAAACACTGTCAAGTGGTGGAGAGAGACTTGTCCACGTCCCCGTGCTAGGCCCGCAGGAGTGACTGTGCTACGACACTCGCTACATCAGCTGTCACGGACGTGTTAGTTGGCGCTGGTAGATGTCGTTTGTTGCATTTATTTTTAACATTATGCATTGCGTAGGTATTTTAAAAGCTGTCGGATGAAGATCGTGTCTTCCAAATCTATTACGAACGCATTTGACTTTGGGATAACATTATGTCTATCCAGCATCTCGAGGTTCAGGTTATAAGTTTATGGTATGAAAATAAGACGAAGGTAACAAGAAATGTGAGAACGGTGGATCGATTTCAATCAATGCAGCTAGTAAAGTTGTAATGGTTTCACTACCCTATAGTTTATAGTACCGACCGCGACCTCATATAGTAGATAGTAGGTACATACTACGCATATATTGTACATACATACATACATAAATCACGCCTATATCCCCGAAGGGGTAGGCAGAGGTGAAATAGCACCCACGTTTCGCCAGTTATGTTAGGTCCCATGTAATGCGAGCCTATTGCCATTTATCGGGCACAAAAGTCGCAGTAGGTACTGGTAGCTAGATGGTATAAAAGGAACGCTGCTACCCATTCCTCATCACTGATTTATCCTTAGTCGCCTTGTACGACACCCACGGGAAAGATTTGGGGTGGTGACAATTGTATTCTACTCTGCCGTCACCACATATAATGTGATATACGCATATATTGTAAAAAAAATATGTGCCCGATAGATGGCAATAGGCTCGCCACCTATTACATGGGACATGACTAAATTGGCGAAAAGTGGGTGTTAATTGACCCAAATTTCGCCAATTAAGCTTATTAAAATTGTTTTTCATCCCACCATCTCGGAAAAAGCGTTTTTGCTCTTCGATATCTGAGTGCAAAAGCCGTTTTTATCCTCTAGAGGTTAAAGTAAATTTGAATTTAGAACATCGTGTGCAATGAGTTTGTGAATTCAAAACATCATTATACCTATTTATTTCTACCTCCATGGTGCCGAAATTGTCATGCAACCTATTTTAATTTGTTAAAAACTCAGATTCGGAACCTTCTTGGTGCACTTTTTTTGTAATTTGCTTTGCGCGCGCCATTTTCTTTTCACGTCACAAATTTGTTAAAACCTAGGAGTTCCGTGACGGTCAATCAGCTTGGCGTCAATCTTGCTTTAAACATTTTGATCGTCTACAACGCTTGCTGGATGCTTGAGTCAAGCATTTAAAAGCTTTTTAGGTATGTTTGATTTGTTTACGCTAGCAACGGAACAAAAACATACAGAAAGTCAACGTGCTTGACTCAAGCTGATTGACCGTCTCGGAACTCCATTAAGGACGGTAATTTTTATTAGGGACTTACAGGTGTGTCTGGATGAATGTTGCGGGTGTGGCTGGGTGGATGGGTGGCTGTTGGAGGTGTGTCTGGGTGAATAGGTGTTTTGAGGGTGTGTCTAGGTGAATGGGTGTTTTGTTGGTGTGTCTGGGTGAATGGGTTTTTGTGGGTGTGTCTGAATGGATGGGTAAGTATTGTGGGTGTTTCTGGGTGATTGGGTTTTTTTGGGTGTGATTAGGTGTTTTGTGGGTGTTTCTGGGTGATTGAGTGTTTTGTGGGTGTTTCTGGGTGATTGAGTGTTTTTGGGTGTGAATGAATGTTTTGTGTGTGTTTCTGGGTGAATGGGTGTTTTTTGGGTGTTTCTAGGTAAATGGGGGTTTTGTGGGTGTTTCTAGGTAAATGGGGGTTTTGTCGGTGTTTCTGGGTGAATGGGTGTTTTGTGGGTTTTTCTGGGTGAATGGGTGTTTTGTGGGTGTTTCTTGGCGAATGGGTGTTTTTTGGGTGTGTCTGAGTGGATGGGTGTAAATGTTGTGGGTGTTTCTGGGTGGGTGTTGAGAGTGTGTTTGGGTTAATGGGAGGGTGTTGTGGAAGTTTCTGGGTGAAAACAGAAACTGTTGTGATTGTATTTTTTTTTTTGTATTTTGCAATTTCCTCGTTGGGGGGGATGAAAAGTTACGTGTTGCACTCGAGTGCAAAGATTTTTCACCTTGTGCTCTTTTGATTCCCTCGCTATCGCTCAGGATTCTAATTTTTTTTTTTTTTTAATTTTAGAATCCTTCGCTAGCTCGGTCATCAAAATTGAGCACGCGGTTAAAAAACAACTTTGCACTCACGTACAACAAATAACTATTTTCACCTCTACCCCCTTCGGGTAGTTAAAGCAGCAAAAAGTTCCAAATTCATATTGGCGCCTACCGTGGGACCCTAAAATCCAATTACAGTTCAGTCCAGGTTCCAAAGTTTTTGCCTGGAAAAATAAAACTTTCAGCACCTAAACCAACAGTAGGATTGAAAAGAAGTAAAATCGCTGCGGGGTTGTTACGTAAGCAGATTGTTATTGCTTACGTGTACCTGTCGCTCTCACACTTTACAATGAGTGAGAGTGACGGGTAGACGAAAGCATTCGCAATCGGCTTACATAATATGGGGATATTATGTAAGCCGATTGAAGAGCTGATCACCAGTTCCATGATTGCTTCAAAGCTTTTCTCTCTGAGCTGTCTCCTGCAGGCCTACCTCGGGACGTGGACAAAATCTCTCTCCCTCATTTGACAGTAATCTGTCTCTTTATTTGAGGAGCTCGCTAGCGCAGTGGCACAGCGCGCTTGCGGCCTGCGATTGCGTAAACTAAGCAATTTCGCTAAGGCCGGTCATTAGATGGGTGGCCAAAAATTTATGATCTTGAGTTCCTCCGTGCTTCGGAAGGCACGTTAAGACAAAGATTTTGGTGGTTAGAAAAAGAATTTCGAAAAATTATGATCTTGAGGCGGGAATCGAACCCGCGTCCGCTGCTATCCGGGCAGGTGCCTGACCGCTCGGCCACCCAAGACACTAATTAACTTGCCGAAATTCTTCTAACCTTTACACTTCACGTTGTAAGCCAACGGGTACCCTCGCAATGTAGAAATAAATATCAAACATTCCAAAACAGATATTTTTACAAATACCGTGCGTTCGGTTAAGCTGGGGTTTGCTTTATAAACTATTTGATTTTTAATTTTAACATTATATAAATGTTAGAAAAATTAGTACAAAGATTTTGGTGGTTAGAATTGGTGGTTTTTTCTAACCACCAAAATCTTTGTACTAATTTTTCTAACATTTATATAATGTTAAAATTAATAATCAAATAGGACTATTCGATTTTAATTTTAACATTATATAAATGTTAGAAAAATTAGTACAAAGATTTTGGGGTTAGAAAAAGAATTTCGACGAATGAACGAAAAAGAATTAGGACGCGGGTTCGATTCCCGCCTCAAGATCATAATTTTTCGAAATTCTTTTTCTAACCCCAAAATCTTTGAATCAAATAGGACGTTAAGACGTTGGTCCCGGCTGCATCTGCAGTCGTTAGTACCCACCAACCCGCACTGGGCCAGCGTTTTGGGTTAAGGCCCAATCTCCCTATATTCTTCCATCAATAGGGAAGGCCCGTGCCCCAGCAGTAGGGACATTAAAGGGCTGGTGATGATGAAGAAGACGATGTCTTTTTATTTAGTGGGAGTTAGAGCAAGAGGAAAATATATATTCCCCGAGGTGATCTTGTCCACGTCTCGTGCTACGGGGGCTGGGCCAGTAATCTCCCATTGCCGCCTAATGCCTCATTTGTACGCTAATGCGGAATTTGGTGGCGCTGTCTCCACGTATAACTTTTCGTCGTATCGCCGCGGCATCGTCGCTACTCACGAGGCGCGTCCGCCGCGCGTTCGACGATTTCGTTACGAGTCGCCGCGGACACGATGCGATTCCGTCACGAGTCGTGACGATACGCTGGCGGAATAATCGCTCGTTCGTGGAGATTCGCCGACGATAGAAGCGCGGACTCGTCGCGATTCTATTCCTCGTGGAGACAGGCCCATTGTGAAATAGCGGGACAGATTCTAGCTAATATTTGATAATATTGGATGTTAATATTTGAGCATTCGGGAATGAATGCGAATGCCAATATAGTGCAAGATTGTAAATAAGCACTCGAGCTTGTAAAAATAGATAGGCATATTTATTTATTTTAAAGATTTCTTGTTTACTAAGCATTCTCTTTCTGGAAGAACGTTTAGTAGGTACTTTCTATTCTGCCTCCAATAAATGGAATACGTTCAAACCATGAAACTGAATAAATTTCACCATGGGAGCAACTCTAAATTCACGAAAAAAATATCAGCTTTTTCATACAAAATGATAATACCAACTTGACCCAAATGTACGAAACAGCTGATATTTTTTTGGTTTGGTTTGGTTATTGGTTGAGTTAACTATGCATCAAAAACCGTCCCATTGTAAAAGTCTGCGAGCTCGCACGCCTTCCTTCAGTTCCTTCAATTTTATTCTTTTTTGTTTAGACGACTTGCCGCACAAAATTGCATCGCAAATTTTCTGTGTTGTAGTTTTCTGCGTTGCGAATTCGCATCGCGCCAATTCGCAGTTATGTGTACGGGCTCTAATCCCTCGGGGATATATGAATGGCGAAGTGCCAATATCTTCTGACTAACACAAACAACATTTTACACAAAGTACAAAAAACGTTAGAATTAGAAGCTGATTCCACATTTGAATTTGTCGAGTTCTCGTCAAAAGTATTGATACGCTATTTCATGAAAACACGCAAAAATAGACCTTAACGCCATAAATGTATAAGCCTGATTTGTGTATGTAGGTATATTTTCTGTCTTATTAGTGTTTAAGTAAAAAAGTCGTCAAGCCGGCAATCAGATATGCTATGAAAAAATACATTAAGAGATGTGCGATGGTTGAATGTATTTGAATTATTAGTTCAAATGAAAAGAAAATGTATGCCATTTTTTGTATTCAGACATTTTTCCATCAGTACACTCGACATGAAAAGGGCGGGAGCTGATTACACAACCTCTAAGCAGACGTCCCTTGATTCAGAATATAGTACTCCATATTATTCAGGGGATTTGTCGAGTCCGCAGAATGTGCATATTTATTTACAATTATGGAGCCTAAATAAATATCACACTCAGTCCTATCATCTAGCATAAGCATTTTAGCACTTGTCCTATGGATACTAGATGACGGACGAATTCTAATATACATATTATTTTCAATTATATAATTTATCACCCCTTAGCTTAAAAAATAACCTTCGACCTAATCTCAGACCTATCAAATATTCCTGCTGTAAGAAAAAAACATCAAATTAAAAACCTAAAAAGAGGTTCGCAACAATACCTACACAAAAATTTCATAAAAATCGGTCAAGCTTCGCAGGAGTTCGATAACAACCACTGTGACACGAGATTTTATGATTTACTAGTGGTCGCCCGCGGCTTCGCTCGCGTTAATGTGGGTTGTTATATAGCCTATAGCCTTCCTCAATAAATAGAGTATCCAACACAAAAATAATTTTTCAATTTGAACCAGTAGTTTCTGAGATTAGCGCGGTTAACCAACCAAACAAAATCTTCAGCTTTATAATATTAAGTATAGATAAATGATGATTTTTATGATTTTATGCGATCGATTTGTCAATTACATATCTATTATTATTTATTATGGTCACGGCAGAGTAGAATACAATAAATAACACCAAAAATTGTGCCACTAAATCCTTATTTTTTCCTTTCTACCTATTATTTAGTCTGTGGCTTGGCGGAATGCATGTTGGTCTCGATAGCCGACTGTGATGAAGCGTGGTGCATTTCCATCGCCACAGGAAGTCGCGTCCTTAATGCCACTTTATGTTACAAATACTCATGTCGTTAACGGCTAAAAGCAAAACGAGTAAAATAAATAGACTAGAGTACCTAGTGGATTAACTAAACAAGTACTCCTTGCGGCCTCGTCAAGTAGCCATCCTATTATAAAAATTGCTTAGAAAAAGTTCGAAGAATTAGAACTCTTGATGCGGGAATCGAACTCGCGTCCTCCACATTGAAAATGAAAAATGAAAATGAAAATATGGTTTATTCATATAAGGTATGATTACATACACTCATGAATCGTCAAAGAAATAACGTTAAACACTGGAAACGAAAAGAAAAACAGTTTCCAATATTTAACGTTATAAGCTACACCATCCGTTCGTAAACTACCAGGAGGCCTTGTTCTGAGACGCCTCCGACATTCCGGGCACACGCCTATGCCACTAACAACTATTTCTAACCTATTGCTTTGTAATATTTTTCTAACATTTAGTTATAATAAAGATTTTGGGGTTAGAAAAAGAATTTCGAAAAATTATGATCTTGAGGCGGGAATCGAACCCGCGTCCGCTGCTTTTTCTAACCCCAAAATCTTTGTACAAATTTTTCTAACATTTATATAATGTTAAAATTAAAATCGAATAATTTAGTTATAATGTTCAATTAAAAATCCTAAATTAGAATGAAAATGTATGAAACTGGTTGCCTAGCCAGATGGAAAAAGATACAGTCATGATACAACGTTTCTATTGAGTCAATTTTTGACAACTACTCTTGGTGACGGTGACGGCAGAGTAGAATACAATTGTCACCGCCCCAAATCTCTCCCGTGGGTGTCGTACAAGGCGACTAAGGATATATCAGTGATGAGGAATGGGCAGCAGTGCTCCTCTTATACCACCTCGCAATAGTACTGCGACTTTTGTGCCCGATAAATGGCAACAGGCTCGCCACCTATTACATGGGATCTAACATAATTGGCGAAATGTGGGTGCTAGTTCACCTCTGCCTACCCCTTCGGGGATATAGGCGTGATTATGTATGTACTCTTACATTAGACACGACACAGTCGCCATGTTGTTTTGTTGTAATAGGTACGTCAGTTTCATACATTTTAATTTTAATCGTTCGAATACATTGGCGACTAGTCTAGACCAGACATAGTCTAGACCGCACGTCAGGGTTTTTCTTCTGACTCTATCAAGCTGACTGGTGTATCCGCAAGCAAAATTCATAACTTAAGCTGAGCGCCCAGAGTCAAGTGGAACAACTTTAGTGTCGTCAAGCAAGTCATGGCGAGAAATTAACTTATGACGTACACTTCACTGGGGACAGCTGCGGCGAGATAACTAATGAATTGGGTAGCACGAGCTCGCGCCCAACGTGGTACTCGGAACACATTCTCGTAAAAAGAGCTTGGGAGCCCGTTTTCGGGGATTAAAGTAAGTTTTCGGTCTTATTACGAGCTTGAATAGGCACATTTCATATCCTCTGTGTTACATAAAAAAGTGGCTGCCCCAAAAAGTTTTTCAAGACCGCCGATGCGCGTTAATATTAACGGGGTTTTTGTGAAATTAACGGTTTCGCCCGACGTGCAAGCACGGGTCCCAGTTAATATTTGAGCAGGGCCACAGCTCAACTTGAAGGGCCGTGAAGGGCGCATAAAGATTACGGGCGAGCGACATCGCACCCAGGCCGAGGGCTGCAGCGACCTTGAGCCGCCTGCCCTACTTTGTCCCGGGCTCGGAGGGAGCGAGCCGCGACCTAGCACAGGTGAAGTCGCCTCTCGTATTCGCTCCCAGGTGCAGATGTGTGAAACGTGATCATTCCTTGAGCAGGAACGTTTTAAACTTATTTATTACGCAAAATCTCGATCGCGATCCGCTATCAAAATCAATGATCGCGATCCAGATTGTTTGTTTACGGCCGACGATCTGCTTCGTGCACACTCAATCTGGATCGCGGTCATTGATTGTGATCGCGGATCGCGATCCGTGTACGGGCCGCCAAAGAGATTGTAGGGCCTCAGCAGGCCTAGCACGGGCCGTGGATAAGATCTCTCTCTGCTACTTGAGAGTGTTTCGTCTCGGGTTTCAGTGGCGGTCGGAGCGAGAGGAAGACATTCTCTTCTCCCCGTGGAGATTTAGTCCCCGTCCCGCGCCACGGGGGCTGGAAGGGGCAGGGCTCAGGTCGGGCCGCGCGCACCTGGAGGCTGCGCAGGGCGGGGGAGCGGGCGGCGGAGGGGCGGGCGCGCCCAGTCCCGCGCCGAGCGCCGCTCGGGCCGGCCGCACGTAGTGACAGGCCGCATGAGCGCGCCGGCGTGCTAGCGCAGCGTGCGCGGGTGTATGCCCGCGCGTCGCCGCCATGGCCCCCATGCTGGCGGCCTTGGCGCTGCTGGCTTTGCTGCCCGGTGAGTGCCCAGTGCCCGGCGCGGCGAGCAACAGGCGGCTGCCGCGCCGCTGCGTTTGTTTACCCCTGATCGATTGGCGTGGTGCCGAGAGCTGAGGTGTTGTGTGTGAATGGTCGCCCCTCGTGGGCTGGTGCACGCTACAAGCGCAAAGGACCGGAGCTAACGCGCTACGACGGGCCAATCGGCCCGGAAGATGCGCACCGCATTGCTCCGGTGTCACAATCGCGAGGGATTGGGTAGATAAAATAGATTAGCCGTAGTTTTAAACTGTATCACCTGGCCGTGTGCTACGAGACGGCTCCGTCTTGTACACTTCACGTAGCAATCAAATAAGCAACGACCGTTTTAAGAGCAAATCCAGGCATTTTTTTTATTCTAATCACATCTGCAGTGTTAAACTCGAACGAAACATGAGAGTTCTAGATCGGTATTGGAAAGCGACAGCACTTGATGCTGGTTCTCTGTTAGAACAACTCGTATTTTGACCCTGCAATCAACTACCCCGAAAGAGAAACCTAATCCAAAATATGCCATGTCATCTTGACTCACCTAGTGCGAATGTTAAACACCATTTGCCAGAATATCCATTTCAAAAGGTTGAACATTTTTGAACATACTACATTTCACATTACGATAAAATGACAATATGTCTTTCGGAAGCGAATATACTTTCTTTACAATCTACAATTTTACAATCACAACGCTGTAAATTATGCTCGCCAAAACTAGCCCGTTAAATGTAGCATCGATGAAGCAAAGACAAGGGACATTTTTAAATCATCTGAGTCTTAATTAAATTCTTCACTTTCAATTATGAGTTCAGAGACTTATTTCACTTTCGTGTCTTAGAACCAATTGGCAGCGAATTTTATGAGAGTCCTCTTTAGTCCTATCGAACAAATATACGGCTGAAACGTGTTTTACCAACGGCCCTCGTTAAAAACACTAAGAGACACATTCTAGGCGACAATTGAAAAAAAGGTTTCCCCAGAAAACTAAGACTTATGATAATTCATTCACGTTAATAACACTTTGGAAGCTTTAACTGAAATTAATACTAAAAAGGCAATATAGTTGGTGGTTGCAATGACTTAAAGAAAATGGCACTTAGGTCTTTTTTTCGATGTTGAATTATAACATCATATTATTTTCTTCCATAAACAGCTCCCGCAATTGCAATGTCGTATATTCTTTCTTCTTCTCATTCTATTCCCAAAGTATTTATGGCCGCATACTGCATAAAGCTTTTCATAATAAAATCCAAGTCAGATGTCCACTTTATCAATCTAATAGCTGGCGAAAAAATTCTAGTGGTCTAAAGTTGTACACCAACACCATCTCATATTTATTGTGTCATTATTGTTGTGTCTGCTTTTTCCTTGCTGTGTTTTATAGGTATCTGTTCATATAAATCACAGGAATTCGAATATTTGATAACTGAATAGTTGAACTTTCAACAAACGTCGATTAAAAACTACCAAAATAGTCGTTATTATCTCTACACTTCAGCCAACTCGGAGAGAGAATTTATGTAAACAAACAAACATTGAAAATTTTTAATTTAACGTCAAAAGAATTCACACAAAAAATATTTTATAGTTACTTAACCATTAGCTCTACACACGTGTTCTTGAAAGTTGAAATTCTAAAGTCATTTTAGGTTCAGTATGTGCAGTTTGGTTTTATAAATTTGGTTGAAGTATAGTCGATAAGTCATTACTATAAATGAAATCAACTCTAGCAGACATTTCATGTACACAAACTCAAACATTGTCCCAAACGAAATGGTAAATGGAAAATTAAGATGACATTTGCTTAATAGGTTAAAGACAAGAAGCTTAAATATTCATAAGCAAAACGATGTAGAAAATTGATGTTCAATACGTCCGTCCACGTAAGCTCTACTTATGCTTGATTTATTCCTCAGCGTCGGAAAACGGGTAGGGTATTAATCTATGTTATATTCCATAAATTTTATATAAGACCCCTATGAGAGCGCAAGTTTTCTGGAAACATTTCTCTTTTTTGTGGGGCTAGACATGTCATGAGAATTGTACTAACAAAAACATGATTTCTCCCGGGAGCTCGGCCCTTGTATGATGCTTTCCCTCCAATTTGGTTACAGTGCCTTCCCTTGAATTTGTACGGGCCATATCTTTTACAGCATCCTTGAGCGAACTGGCCCTTGACTTTAGGGGGGGGGGGGTGTTTATTAAAATAACAAAAATAGATAAATTGAAATGGTAACTAAAAATTGCCATCAATCACCACTATCGGTTGTAAAATACAGACTGATTCATATGACATCTATTTAATTTTGTTGCTTGCTGTCAAGGAATCATGCCAATAAATGTGTTCTATTCTATTCTATATTTTACAAACTATAGCCGCGAGCAGAAGGCTGACATGACCGAAAAATATCTGCCTTACACTAGAAGTATTTTCGTTCATGTCATGGTTGTCGTTGCTTGGATTCAATGCGTCTTCTACAGATTTCTACTCCAATCCTACAGCTGTCATGCATTCTGAGCAATGTCCTTAAATCCATGTTCTTTTCAATTTACTTGGTTGGTTCTCAGATACTTTTTACGCTTCTATCAGGTGTAAGAAAAAGGTGCAGTGATATTTAAATAGTTTGATCACGGGGTCTAGCCAAGTGCTAAACAATACCACATTTCTATTGTACATTTTTGATAATTTCTCTCACATTTCATACATGTTTATAAAATTTGTATTTTATTCGTTCGAATAGATTTGCCACTTGTCTAGAGGCCATCAAAATTAAAAATATTTACCATGAGACCAAAATTGAAATCTAAATCAAGAATCTGCTGACATAAGGTTGTATGGGGAACTTAATTTGATATATTTTTTTGATGATTTTGATGTTGCCACCATAGTGAAAGTGGTTCAGTTACAAGGCCTGTACAATCTCTTTAGAAACCAAAGAAACCAATGCACTTTACTGTTACATTCTGTATACCTTACCATTTAACTCTATGTTAATACCACTATTGTGAAACCAATCGTAAGTTATTACAGTGTCAGACTACTTAATGAATCCAGTTTCCGAACTGGATAAATGTGGTATCGATAGTTCCAGAGTTCTGGCGGCCATAGCGATTCTGTTCTATAGCTTGCTTAATCCGTGGTTTCAACGGAATAGTTTAAGTTATATCTCCTGTAATAGAGGCACGTGCTTCGTATACTGGACCTGGATTTGTACAGCTTCGAAGTGGGAAACTTGATTCTTCTTATCCCTATGTTTAACTCCTATACTCTGGTTATGATAGTGTAAATCTTAAGACACAATTTATTAATTAACAATAGCTTCACCGATGTTATTATTTTCAGTTGTGCAATAAGGGCTAATTCAAATGTCATTGTAATCTTTAGTTGAGAAAAAAACGTGTTATTGCTTATGCTTATTTAGCTTAACACGTGAAATACTTATTAGAGTTATTATATCATTAATTTTTATGTAGATATATCTTGCTGACCAGATAGACATTGTTTTGTCTTTGGTATGAATACTTAATTCGATCTGGAATTAATAATCTAAAAAAAATAATTGAATATTTTTACATTTAATTATCTTGTTTTCACAAACTATACCGACTATGCTTCGGTTGTCGATCAAACAAAATGTACTTAAAGTGTTTTGAAGTTCTTCTTATTATAATGACATTTTGATGTTAACATCACATTTTATCATTTGAATTTCACTTAGTTTTGATTTCTATTGTATTTCGTTTATACGTTTACGATTAATTTCTTCATACGTTTACGTCTTATACATGTAAACAACATTTATCGTTTGAATTTTTACTTCGTTTTAATTTCTTCTTCTTCTTATATTTCTTCTATACGTCTACAGTAAAATTAGTCATTTAGAGTATTTTTTTACATGGAAATATGAGATCGAATCGGCAGATAACCCACGTGACGGTCATTGTTGGTGTGAATTTGGGTGGTCTAAGCGATACATTTGTTTTACAAAAACCGAACAATCCAGAATGCGGTCACCCTGTCGAGGAACAAAAGGAAACAAATTGTTTTCATCGGCATCAGTCGGTGCGGAGTAATCTCTTTCGAGAGATTTATAGCGGGCGTGCTACCGTGCACATTTATCATTTTCGTGCCATTACGTCCCGACCGTGGCCCATGCCACACTTGTATGTATGGCAATTTTTACATAGCTTCGGTTTCATTTCATTGGCTCCTATTTTATTGAGCTTAGTGCATTACGAAGCTGGCACGTTATTTTAGCTTATTTTACCAGTGCTAGTTTTAACTATCTCATTGGTTTCTTTCTGTCAAACTGTGTTTATGTTGTGATGAAAAGAGACAAATCAAATGGTTTCGTTTAAACAGTGTTTTAAAACGTATTTCTTTTTTATGAATGAGGTAATTTTTATTTATGCCATTAGAGCCAAGCGATATTTTATTCTTCAAATTACTGAAAATGCTATATTTTTCAATCTGTTAACTTTATTGTTGCTATATGTGCTACTGCGCCGACCCCAGGTAGACTGGGAACAGAGCAGGAAGGAGAACAAGAAGAATCTGACAACTTTAATCTTTCTGGAGTCAAAAAGTCCAGTATGGCTAGATAAGTAATTGCAGGGAAATTTTGGTCTTTTGGTCTGAGGTCAAAATAATGAGAAAGCGGATGAGCAGGTAGGGACAAAATCTGCTGATACGGCTACGCAAGTAGGAAACAAAATTAATAATTATTATGGTGACTACTTTTCAAAAGCTTAAATGAAAGTGTAAAAGTGCAATTTCAGAGCGAATACGAATCCTTTTACCCTGAGATCGTCCGAACTTATAACCGCTCGGTAGTGAAAAAGAAAAGTGTAAAAAAATCCTAATTTAATTACCAGAATTGTCAAATCTAAATTGGTGCACGTGCAAAATGTAAATTGTGTGAGTAATTTGCGGTTGATTGTTTTGTGGGCAGCAGGAAGGTTAATTAGTGTTGACACGGATTTATCGTTTTAATTTAGTTGGCTTTAGCTCAATACGTTTTGCTGAGAAGATACTATTGTATCTACCACTGTTGAAAAAACAGAAAGAGTTGCTGTTTTAAAAAAGTTTCCAGACACTGTAAAATAAGTGGAGTCGTATTAGGGGTCTAGTTCACGACATCGACAGTCACTACATTGATGGTCGGTTATTAAGGGAAAGTACCCCAAAGCGGGTATACTGCCTAAAATGTGTACTACTATCGCGTAAAAATCCTTGTTGTTTGCTCTCTTGATTAAGTGGAAACAGGTTTATACACCTTCTCCCATATGGTTGCATTCTGTACACTATTTTATTTCTTCAAAAAGTACTACTTACCTGCATTTTTGTTTCATTTTCTTTTTTATAGTAAACCAAATTTGAAAGTAGAATCAATAGTTCGAAAATATTGAGGAAAATTGGCACGAGGAGTCCCTATTTCTAAATCAACGTATGCCCGAAGAGTCCCATGTTTTCTTTTAATATCTTTACGCGTCATAGACATTACATTTATTCAATTTCGGCGTCTGGCGTCTGCGTTCTCTTATAAAACTTCAAAAGTTATGCCAAACGATCCAATAGGTAGAGCTTGTTCAGCGAAGTCAGTGTGTTTTCGTCATAGCCTTTGGAAATGATCGTCGTTAGGGAAAATGTGATTTTATTCGGTCTGTAATAACATAAATACAGCTATATAAATATATACTAGCTGATACGGCAAACGTTTTTTGCCATATTACCTAAGAGTATAAAAAATAGCCTACGACATAATCTCAAACCTACCAGATATACACAATAAATTTCATAATAATTGGTCAAACCGTTTTATAATAAACACTATGGCACGAGATTTTTATATGTATATTAGATAAATTATATGCGTATGTTTTCATGTATGTTTGTTTGTCGATATTCTTATGTATCAAACCTAAGCCAAAACCTTGAGCAGTATGGATAGGAATGTTGTCATTCCAATCACTCTCTCCGTTCATCGGTCTCTCGACATGGTCCGTTCCGTCTGTTTTCTATACATTCATTCATCACTAGCACCTTTACGGTGTGATGGATGATGTAAATCAAAAAGGAGTGGATGGCATACTGCGCTGACCCCAGATAGACTGGGAACAGGGCAGGGAGAAGAAGATTGTATATGTATTACAATTCCGTTATCTAGTATTCATAACAGAAGTGCTTAAGCCATTTACTTTGTGCTAGATGATAGTTTAAAAAAATATTTTAAACATTTAAACTGTCGGCCGGTTGTAAACTAAAAATGAAATATTGTAAGCGTGGGAGTAAGACAAGCTATGGCGGTCTGTTTTTGAGAGAAAAGGTCAAATCTACGCTGTTAGCTCGATGAATAATACATAACTTTAAAGCCGGGCGTATTCTGACGAAGAATTCAAAATTTTTTTATTGTCTAGAGAGATCTATTACAAAGTTCTTTTACAAGCCAACTTAGTTTAAAACGGTCATCCCTATCTTTCTGCCCCCATCCAAGTGGCCAATCATCGAATGCATAGAATACAAAATGTATGAAACTGACGTATTACAGAGAAAATAATGCCTCAGTTTCATACTTTTGTTTCCTATGCGTTCAATTCGATAAGCCACTGGGCTAGGCTCTCTGTTCCCATATTATCTGGGGTCGGCGCAGTTTGTTTCCTCTTCCAGCACGGGACGTGGACAAAATCTCCTCGGGGAAGAGAAAACATTTTCCTCGCGCTCTAACTCACACTAAATCCCGAGCCAAAACACTGTCAAGAGGTGGAGAGAGACTTTGTCCACGTTCCATGCTAGGCTTACAGGAGTGGTCACGATGACATACTTGTATAGGGTCGCAAAGGAGTCGAAGGTAGTGCGTATTTTAGCAGCGGGAGAGTCCGACCAAACATACGCAAGGCAATTCTAGAGTATCCGTTGATTGTAATTATGTATAGGAACTTATACTTATAGCATTTCTATTTTATTTTACTGAAGCAATAAAAAAATAACAAGAAACATACTTGTGAAACGTCCAACTGAACGCGAAAACAAAAAAAAACCATGTTTAAAAAATATGTTTTATTATTTTGATTTTTATGTAAATGTTTTTTGTAAAAGAAAAAATATTGAAAAGAATCTTTCAAAAAAATATGATATTTTAAATAATAATTTAAGGTGGCAATAATCGACTGATCGTGACGTTACCACAATATGTCTAAAGTTCTAAACCAGAAATTACTGTTTACATTTTAAATATTCCTGTTTGAAATGGACTTTCACACACGTGTGTGTGTGTGTGATACACACACAGTTTTCACACAATGAAAGAACATTTTCACACCTTGTCCAAAATAATTCATTCTGTTTTCTATGAAATAAGCCAAAATATCTTTTCCCCACATATATCATGGACTAACTAGGCGATTACATCCCGCATATAAAAGTTCCGAAAATTTCCTTTCGGCAGTCGGGTAAAAAAGGCAAATTTTATGTTAAAATTATGCGGTTTACGTTGTTACAAATGTTATTCACAATAATAATAATAATCATTTATTTCAGAAATTGCATTCCATAGTGTGTTAGTAATTACAAAAAAGAACTTATAAGCTAGGATTAGTTGCAATTTACAATGGCACTAGTCATTACGAAATGTAAGTTTCTAACTGCCGTACTCAGAGACGTTAATTAACTTTATAATAATGAGTAGACGTACTTAATGTCAAAAAATTTAAATTTAAATCTGGACCTGATAAGAATAACTACTAGTTTTGAATTGTAATTTTTTGAGTATTTTGTATGTATGTACCCCACAGTATTTTAACTTTTTAGAAGAGATATCAAGTGCTGTATAAATAAAAAAAAGGTATTATTCCACCTATAAAATTTGCTTCAAAAGATAGTAGCGGGTCGAAGAGCATTCATAAGGGACCCTTTTGTTCTATCGAGATAAGATTTCACAATGTAACAAAAAGCGAATAAATTCTTTATTGTTTTATCGTTTATACTCCACGGCGAAGGGACAAAGGTTCTGTTCTAATTAATGTACCTCGAATTGTGTTGGATCGTGAAAAGAAAAAAGTTTTTAATAGACGAAAGTAAATTTGTGAAATATATTTTTTACTTCGATGCAAATATGTTTATTTATTAAAAATGTTTCTGTATTATAAATAATATTCTTTCAGAAAACCTGTATACAACAGGTTTCAGCCCTTAAGGGGCGCAGTTTATTAATTTTCGCACTGCACCCCTGATTGCATTTCGCTCAACGTCGGCGAGGCAAAACGGTTTTAATCTATCCCAGTCACTCAAAGTCCTCAAGACCACAACATTGCTCGGTTCTTTGTACGGTATTGTAGTTGATTAGGAAATGTCGAGACGGCGATTGCAAATGGGTTCTAGTGAGCTAACACTTTGCATTTTCCATTATTTTAGTGTTAAAGATGTTGTTAAAAGATAGATTAATAAGGATAGCAGTACATGGATAAATCACGCATATTAATTTCCCGAGGAGAAGACAGAGCCAACCACATTTCACCAATTATTTTAGGTCCCAGAGCCTATTGCCATCAATCGGGCTCATAAATCGCAGTATCTTGTCACCTTGTACGACCCACGGGAGAGATTGGGGGAGGTGACAATTGTATTCCGCTCAAACAATAACAACTTGTTATTCGATTCGGTGCACAACGAACGAACGCTCTAATTATTTGATTAGACTTTGATTCAATGCGGGGGGGAAGTTTTAATTATTTTATTAGGGATAGAATAATCAGATTGCCAAACAAGAACAGATGTGATACGCGAGTATCGCGCCTGAGAATGAGTTCTCGGCTGGCGGAATAACTTTGTTATTAGATTTTTCCGAGAGACTCGTCTGATGCTGCGGGGAGTTAATTAGGCGAAACTGGAAATTATACTAAGGAACGGGCACAAAGCAGTAAGACGGGTAATCTCATTCATTCGCAATTGGAGTTAGGCAGTCACAAAGTGGAAGAGTTACGAGCTGAGGCCTCCCGTGGCTACCCGTCAGAAGGTGTAGGTGCGTGCAATTAGTACGCCTTGTCCAAACACGGTCAATGGAACATTTATATTCAGACGTTCCGCTATAATCTCTCAATCCTCCCCAAATCTCTCCCGTGGGTGTCGTACAAGCCGACTAAGGATAAAATTCAGTGATGAGGAATGGGCAGCAGCGTTCCTCTTATACCACCTAGCGATGTACTGCAATTTTTGTGCCCGATAAATGGCAATAGGCTCGCCATTGGACCTAACATAATAGGCGAAACGTTGGTGCTAGTTCACCTCTGCCTACCCCTTCGGGGATATAGGTGTGATTTATGTATATTTTGCTATATTATAAATCATTATTTCAGTGATTCTTTGTTAGTGTCACCATTCCTATTGCGGAGAACAAATTTCTGTATTCGTCACATAATCAATTGTCCTTACCAGGAATCTCTTGACTAATACTAATACTCGATACTAATACCCGTATTCACAAACAATACTTGTATAAGTAAAGAACTGTGCGAAGTAAGACATTTTTCAATGCGTTTTGTCACTCAAGTATTGTCATAGTACCTCATAGTAATGTTTATGAATACAGATCTCAGATTATACTTGTGATTAATATTTGTTATATAAAAATACTTTAGCAATCCGCCATAATTGGTCAAACGCCGCGTGACGTCACAATTTTTTGACATGTTATCTGCCAATAAAAATCACTCTTATAGAAGCTGTCATGTTTTACGCTATAGTAACGTCACACAGATGCCATTGCCGTTTTGGCGGCAATTTTAATATGCATTTACCAAAAAAACATGTTTTTTCTATTAAAATCTTAATATTTTACAATCACATAATTTTATTAGGTAAAGTAGACACGTAAAAACAATGTGGTGTAGTTTTTCCAAATTATTCACCATGCCTATTATTATCTAAAAATAAAACACGAACCCCGAACAGGCACAGTATTTTCAAATCTATCTAACGTTCGAATAGCAATGAAAATAATAGTCCGACCGCGAAACTTGCTTGGCATGGGGCGTTTTAATATCCCGGCAGACGATTTGTTTCGTGGGATCCCGTGTACTGTTCGTTCGCCTTTTTTCGTTCTCCAGTTCTTTATTAGTCTGTTGCCTGGCTGGCTTCAAACTAGACGGTTTTTTTCCGAGAGCCCGCGCTTACAGAGAAGCGTATTCTTCACTAGTTGACTTCTAGCACTTCGGGAAAGTTGAAACGGCATTTTCTGATGTTGAAAGTCTGCAGATAAAAGAGTTTCAGTTTATGACTGTCCCGTATTATAAGTATATAGCTCGCGACGATGCAATATCAAGGAAAGTGTTTATTTTTATGGGTAAACGCATGAATGCTATGGAAAGATAAATTTATAGATCGGCATTCCGTTCATAGAACAGTTTTTATTGTTATCATAAATTGACGACAAGCAGAGGCTCTCGAATGGTGGAGAATGAACCATCAACAACAGAATACCCAATCAGAGTTGGTGTCAGGCAGGCGGCTGTAAAACCTAAGCCAAAACCTTGATCGAATGGATTGGAATGTTATGCAGCCCAATCACACTCTCTGTTCTTCGGTCTGTCGATATGGTCCTTTCCGTCTCTATACATTCGTTAATTCATCAGCACCTTTCCGGTGTACTAGCAATGTCCATCACAAACATTTGAATTTTAGCAGGCGATCTAACTATTCGGCCACACCAAACCGACTGTCAATATCATCAATATTTATGTATATTGTTGTAAAAAGATATTGCCTAAGATCATCGGAGCTGTATTTTCATGAAACACTTTTTATTCCGGATAAAGGTTCGGTATAAATTGAGCCGTTCGCTGCTTATTGCGTCCACAAACTGTCACTAACTTAACCACATTCCGCTGATGCCATAGAAACCATATGCGACACAGGACGGAAAGAATAACGAGTGAAATACGGTGTGGCCCTCGCTATATGTGGTTTATGGCGCGCGATTACGCTGAATATATATTCCAAGTCGATACTTGGAACATCTTGGGCGTTAGTGATTTTCGAAATAGGGTTTCATCGCCGCGTGGTGACGGCTTAGTAGAATACAATTGGCATCACCCCCCCATCTTTCCTGAGTGTGTTGTACGAGGCAAGGTACAATGAAGCAGTTTTTTGCATATCTCTAGTTGCGGAGACATAGATACTTGAGGTGATGTTGCAATTGGCGCATTATCTTTCTAAGTTATTTCCACGCAAGGTTGTGATGTCATTTCATTGAATCCTTGAGCAGTATGGATTGGAATGTTGGCATCCCAATCACTCTCTCTGTTCATCGGTCTCCCGACATGATCCTTTCCGTCTTTTTCTAATACATCCATTCATCACTATCACTTTTCCAGTGTGATGGATGATATGTATCAAAAGGGAGACGATCTCGAGTAGATATGTTGCTGTCTGTCCGTCAGGCGTGATTTATGTATGTATGTCTGTCAGAAGACACGTTAAGTCATTAGTTTTAAGTTGCATCTGTAATCGCTGATACTGATACTGAAGATAGATTTGCAAATGGCACATTCTATGGCAATTTGTTCACTAATAATGTTTTAGAGAGTTTTGGATACGGTGTATAGGTAAAAGATAAAAAACAATTCATATATATATATATATATATGTAGATTGTCTGATCCCTAGAGGTAAAATACAGCCGTCCCTAGTGTTTTCGTTTTCGCTTTCTGCACTATACCCACATTGAACCACCTTGGCTATTGTTTTAAGTTTTATTATTTAATTGAGTTTTATTGCAACAGTTCAAGAGCTCTAGCGGCGTCATCTTATGCAGTGAACATAAGCATCCTTTGTTTCCAATGTCACCATAGCATGCGAGGTATCCACTGCAGCGCGCAATTACCGGTACTGCCTCGCTACACCGATTGATATAATGAATGGCTCTGCCTGCTGACACGCCTGAGGAGCTCTCAGCATTGCGAGGTGACTCTTATTAATGACTAACTAATCGGCTAAAGGGAGCAACCTTTCGACCATTTACATAGGTATGCTTAAAACTGGTAGTAAAGTTATGCTAAATTCAGTAGCCTTTTGTGTTTTTGTAGTAATGTTTTTGTATTATAAGAATGGAGGCTGAGAACATGAAGTAGGTATACATAAAAATATATCCTTAGACATTTTTGATGAGTGTACTGTACTTATTTATTTTATCTATTTAAAATCAAGGGTATTTATTCCCGGTAGGCAGGGGTGAATTAACATCGACGTTTCACCAATTTTGTTTGGTTCATGTATTATGGGGCGAACCTATTGCCATCTAACGGGCCCGTAAATCGCATTATATCGCTGGTCGTATAAAAGGAACGCTGCTGACCATTACCCATTGCTGTCTTTACTCTTAGTCGCTTTTCATTACTCGTTCAACACCAGAACTCTTATAAATAATGTCAAATAATCACAATTGAATATGACGCAAACAGTCGTAATCCAAAAATGTTTTTCGACATGCCAGTGTGAAAGTTTTATTGCACTTTTAAATTTTTGTGAGATTTATGCGCTCGGCGTGCACTGGGAACGGTTTTTAAACGGCGATAAATCTTTTTTTTATGACGATTTTAAATGGGAAATGTATTTTGTGCAATTATTGCATTCAGGTCTACATAAATCACGGCGGTTTATTGTTGAAGGGGAAGGTAGGTAGGTCGAATTTCGTCAGCTAGATGATGAAAAAGTTTATTGTTATATTTCTTACATGTTATTTCTAGATAAATTATTATATTGCCATCTATCAGGCACGTTATTGGCAGTATATTACTAGAGGTGTAAGAGGATTAATAGCCCATTATTCATCTCTGTCTTAACGCTCAGTCGTCTTGTAGGACACGCGCGGGAGAGATTGGGGGTGGTGACAATTCTACCACACCACCACCACACGGCGTTACCTATTTATTTTTATGTCGAAGAAATATTGATAAAATAAAATAATTTGAAAAGTATTGTGTGACTTGACCAAGTCGTTGACACTGTTGTAGATCGGCAAATAAAGATATAAAGAATCCAAAATGCTATACAAAAATAGTACCTATATTTATTAGTCGTTGGGTATCTTAAAGTAATGGCCTCCTTCCTACTCAACTGCGATACAAGTTGGTTTTCTCGGGACCGATCCGAGCCGCTCGTGTTAGTGATAGACTACTTGTCAACTGTCGTTTGAACTTTTAAAACTCCATTATCGAAACGTTATTTTTACGACGGAGGCGGCGCAGACGATCATCCGACATTTTATTGTCGAATAAGTCTCTGGCGCTAAACTCTGGCGGTACAGCAAGCGTCGCATACCAGTTGACATTTGCTCAGCTAACGTAGCTTTTAATGTTCGCAGCATAAGGTTGAACTTGAGGCGAATCAGGTTTGGCACTTTTAATGTTAGAATATGTTAAGGCCCAGTATTACAGCGAATCTGTCTTTTATAGTAGCGAGATATAGTTGTGATACTTGAGATTGTGTGGTCGTAAAACGTTTCATTAATAACAATTAAACATAAATAAATACTCTGCCGCACTCAGAGACGTCAATTAACTTCAATGAGAATTTAATGTCAAATATTTTCATTCAAATCTAGACCATAGCCCCGGCAAGAATAGCGACTAGTTTTCAATTGTCATTTTTTGACGTTAAGTACTCATTAACGTCATTTGACGTCTCTGAGTGCGGCAGTAAGCATATAGTTCTTAATAATAGATTTTATAAATCCCTAACTGCCGCACTCAGAGACGTCAATTAACTTTAATGAGTATTTAATGTCAAAAAATTTCATTCAAATCAAGACCACAGACACGGCAATAATAGCGACTAGTTTTGAATTATCATTTTTTGACGTTAGGTACTCATTATCGTTATTTGACCTCTCTGAGTGCGGCAGTAATTGAGCTAACAATGCCAGTACTTTCAAGAATTTTTTAATGCGTATTTTTTTAAAGTACAATTTAATGAATAACACTAATGACTTTAAAGAACTAGGTGTACGATACAGAATCTCAGCGTTTATTTTGTTAGAAATCTGCTACGACTATGCTACGACATAGCATTTGTAACGGCGTAGCGTCTACGGTGTAACACTTCTCGTTGGTTTCAGAATTTACGTTTTGCAGTTTGGAGCAAGGACAGCAGTTTCGTTCTGGGCTTAGTTTTCAAGTAAAGTAAAGTTGTGTGGGTGGGATTTATTGTTGGTCAGGTAAATGGTTTGGACTTTCCTGGCACAACATTGGCTCAAGAGAGCCGTATTTTATTTCTTAGGACGAGAAATGCCGTTTTTCTCCGAATTATTTGCGCATTCTACATTTTGACTAAGTATTTCTTTATATGGTGAACAAGTCCTGTGATATTAGAATAGGCCACATACAGCTGTTGGGGTTGAATATGCACGTCGAATATGGAATATAAAATAAAAAGCCGTCTGGTTACGGCAGATCTAAATACAATTGTCTCCACCTCCATCTCTTCCCTGGTGTCGTACAAGGCATACATACATACATACATAAATCACGCCCATATCCCCGAAGGGGTAGGCAGAGGTGAATTCTCACCCGCGTTTCGCCAATTATGTCAAGTCCCATGTAATAGGTGGCGAGCCTATTGCCATTTATCGGGCACAAAAGTCGCAGTACATTGTCAGGACGGTAGTATAAGAGGAACGCTGCTGCCCATTCCTCATCACTGATTTATCCTTAGTCGCCTTGTATGACACCCACGGGAGAGATTTGGGATGGTGACAATTGTATTCTACTCTGCCGTCACCACACGGCTCGTACAAGGCGACTGAGAGTAAAGGCAGTGATAAGGAATAATAAAAAAAAAATAGGCAGCAGCGTTCCTAGTAATGCACTGCGATTTACGTCCCCGATAGATGGCAACAGGCTCGACCCCTATTACATGAGACCTTACGAAATTAGAAAAACGTGTGTATTAATCAATTCACCTATGTCTACCTCTTCCGCGATAAATAAATAATGCGCAATATTTAATGTTTGCATGTTCATATATAAAATGTATTTAACATACAAACAAACATTATGTTAACATATATTATTTTAATATGATGTCCTAGTACTCGGAACTATTATCAAAACATTAATTTTGAACTGTAATAAGACCAAATAAAAACAAAGCACAAAGTGTTATGAAAATGGAAATGGAGCATGATATCATGTCAGTAATGTACAATATTTTTTCCTCTAAGCTTATATTAGTTCGCTCTTAATATAGTTCAGAGAGTATTCATGTCAGAAACCTTACTCCGTGTGTGGCTTTGAAAAAAAAAAGCTATATTTTCTATGATTATCCTTGCTATCGCTGTCTCCTCGGTTGATGGTCACATAATAATATTAATGGCCAATTGAATAGAAATGTACAACATTGGACGGTTACAGTTGAAGGAAAACCAGCTCAATGTGTTCAGTTATAAAGGCTACTTTTAGTTGTACGTACTCGTGTTCTAACCGGAATTCTTCGCCTTTCAGCAAACTGCAAATATCCGAGACTGTATCTCGCGTTCCCTGTAATCATTTGCGTACATATCTCAAGCACATTTGCCGAGCCAACAAATGAGAGTATCTCTTAGAAGATGCTCTGTATAATTTATGAGATTCTGTGTTTGAAACCGTGCTCAAGTTAGCGCCACGGCGGGCTTTTAAAGATAATTTGACGTTGCGAAATTATGATAATTAATGATTTTAACGATACTGCGTGCTTTGGAGACGAGATGTTTCTTTTGCTCAAGGATTTTGTTGAAGCGGAGACATATAAATTTTAAGTAGCAAATTTCCTGTACTTATTTTGTCCATTTACCTTTTCTTCATCATCGCCACCAGTCTGGGAGCGAGTATATAACGTAAATTGTGCCAGCCCCGACTCATCCCGGGGCTGTCATAAAAGTTCACAAAGGGAGATTGCCCGGTGTAGACCAAAAAGCACCTTTGGGCCTCCGGATGGTGGAGGGCAGACCACCATCGACAGCATAAAAGGGTTGGTGTCAGGCAGGCGGCCGGCTGTAAAACCTGAGCCAAAACCTTGAGTAGTAATTGGAATGTTGTCATTCCAATCTCTCTCTCCGTGCATAGTTCTCTCGACATATCCGTACCGCCTCTTTTCTATACATTCATCCATCACTAGCACCTTTTCGGTGTGATTGATGATATGAAAAAGGCTTGATGACGTCTGACCGATATGAATGGAAGAGAAAACATACTGCGTCAACCCCAGATAGACTGGGAATAGAGCAGGAAGAAGAAGTATCCTATGTCCTATGTCGCTGTGTCTGTCTTAATAAATACTGCACGTACGAAGTTAAGCGACAAATTAAACTGAAAAGCTCTCTGAAAAGCACTGAACTTTCGGCGTTAGAGGAACAGGTGGAAATTTTGTTAAGTCCCACCGTTTCCCTTCCACGTGGGAAGAATCTCTCTCCCACCACTCGACAGTGCTTCGTCTCGGGATTCTGTTGGAGGTAGAGCGAGATGAAAACATTTTCTTTTCCCCCGAGGAGATTTTGTCCACGTCCCGTGCTAAAATGCCGTTGTGTTTCCGTAATGCGAGTTCTCTTTGATATTCCCATTGTGATATCGGCCATTGGGGATCCTTTACTGCGTCGCTTGTGAAACTGATTTTGTTGTTTGAATGCCGAGTTCGGCTACGGTTGAACGTAAATGGTTATTGGTGATCAGGCGGGAGGGGCATCGATTTTTTGTGCGATTCACTTCTTTGACGGAATTGAGACAAGCGTCTACAATAGCCGGCACATAAGTTGAGCTATGCGCAGCGCAGAAAAACGTGTTCAGGTATTAATTGAGGTACTGTATGGGGTGCGACGTGTATCTGTAACCATAGCAACGTAGGGGTACCTGCTTCTGCGCGTCAAAAATTTAGTTTTTTAACTTTTAGACACTTTAATACCGTCATTTTGGTTCAACTTACGTAGAACTATAACGGTGGGTCCCAATATTCTATCAACAGTTGTAGTTAGACGTACTACAGCTTTGTAACTTAGCCACTACTGTTATTTATCGTAATATAACAAAAAAATCCAGGCAACTAAACTTAAGTAAGCTTTTATCAGTAGATAGAACATTGGGACCCGCCGTAAAGCGAGTTTAACATTCGTATCTATGGTCAAGTCAAAGTTATTACTTGAGTAAAAGTCCTTACTTAAATTGTCATTTTTAAACATTACCTATACAAGAGTTTGAATGAAGTAAGAACTGTCTAAAGTAAGAATATTGTATAAATACGAAAAGAGTAAGAGAAAGTTAAAATATTGGCTAAAGTAAGAATATTATTAATGAAGTATTTTATAAATGTAATAGGTACAATTATTATTTATATTAAATTTTGGCCATCATCGAGTATTATCTACACAAGATTGCTTCCGAAGCTAAATTTGTCTGTTTGTATAACCTGAAATGTTGACTGTATAAAGATTTTTGAGTTAATAAAAAAATGTCCTCTGAACCAAATACATACAAACATACATACATAAATCACGCCTATATCCCCGAAGGGGTAGGCAGAGGTGAACTAGCACCCACGTTTTGCCAATTATGTTAGGTCCCATGTAATAGGGGGCGAGCCTATTGCCATTTATCGGGCACAAAAGTCGCAGTGCATTGCTATTGGTAGGTGGTATAAGAGGAACGCTGCTGCCCATTCCTCATCATTGATTTATCCTTAGTCGCCTTGTACGACACCCACGGGAGAGATTTGGGGTGGTGACAATTGTATTCTACTCTGCCGTCACCACGCGGCAAATATCTACTATTAAATAAATTAATAGAGATTTTCAAACGTCTTTATGACGTCTGGCTGATATGAACGGAAGATAAAACATACTGCGCCGACCTCAGATAGATTGGGAACAGAACAGAGTAGGAAGAAGAAGAATAGAAATTTTCAAATTTGGAATGTTTCCCGTCAAATTACACTTACTGCCGCACTCAGAGATGATAATGAGTACTCAATGTCAAAAAATGACAATTCAAAACTAGTCGCTATTCTTGCCAGTCTAGATTTAATTGATTTTTTTTGACATTAGGTACTCACTAAAGTTATTTGACGTCTCTGAGTGCGGCAGTTAATCATGGTATATAGAGAAGCAGAAATGGTGTTAGTGGTGTTAATTAACCTCTGCCTACCCCTTCGGGGATATAGGCGTGATTTAGGTATATATGTATGTATGAAATGGTGTTGCCTGTGCACGATTTATTAATTTAGGAGGGCTTTAAGTATATTAAAAATCTGAGAGTATGTGTGACATTTAATTAATCTTCAGTCGTCTCCTGTCGTTCCTATAGGCGTAGGTTTGAGTAACTTCAGATTACTTAAGCAGGCACGCTAATCTTGGAATGATCGATAACATTAAAATTCTTATATAATTAATTATGAGTCATATCCGCTGATGGATTAGGTTGGAAGTGACTGTGAAATCAAATTGATTAATGGATTAGAATACATTTATGTACGGAATTATTATATTTATGAATAAATATATAGATACTTATGTTTTATGTACGGATGAATTAAGTTTTCGGGAATGGTCGATTTTTAGTAACATCATGTAGTGAAAGGCAGAGCTACATCACTACAATTTAAATTAAAAGAGTCGCTTTCTAGCTATTAAAGTTATTTAAAATAATTTATTATATATAGAGCATGTGCAATATCAATATTATTTCCGAAGAAATGTTATTAAAATCCGATTGAAAATTGACCTATCTGTACAGGCTATAAGGTTAAAGTTTTTCCATTGAGTACAGTACCATTTTTAAAACCCAAAAAGTAAGTAAGGAATTTTAAAACGCAACAAGTAAGCAAGTAAGGAAATCGATTACTTCATATACACATATATTCAAATACACATTATGATTTAAAATATTGGAGCGTTGCGGGGGAGGCCTTTGCCCAGCAGTGGGATCGAACAAGCTAAATAAAAATCACAAAACACCAACAAGGCAATACACAGAACCCTACCTTAATCCCAACTATCACATTCAATCGGGTTTAAATAAAACTTCCTTTATAACAGAATTCAGTGCCAGCGATAATCTGTGGAGCAAAATTAATATGGCTTTTGTCCGGTTTATTAAAACTGGACATACGTGGAATTCGTTTGATTGCGTTGTCGCTGTTTATTTTGTTAATTAAAATTTTGTGCCCGGAAGAGGTATAACTCAAGCGAATGTGGACAGAGCGACGTTAGTATTTAATTACAGCTTAGACAAGTGGTCTATCTATTCCAACGAAAAGAAAATGCCAATTTTTGATTTTGACAGTTACTTTTATATGTGACACGACGATCTCCATCTTGTTTTCTGTGTAATACATCAGTTTCCTAAATTTGTAGAATAGGTACAAATATTCGTTCGATTAGGTTACCCACTTATCTAGAGGGGCCATAATAAAATACATAGGGGAAGGTAGTCCATAGCGGGTATTGTAGTGTATAAAAACCAACTCTCACCTTGCCTATTTCCTAACTCTTGCCTTGCCTATTTGCCAACAGTCGTCAATAATATTTAAAGAACACCCTTTATTACGAAACGCGTGCAAACAAATTAAGGCAAAATATTATATGAATTCCTGTGTCCCAACAGTATAGACATTTCAAGGCCTATGACGACGACCAAAACAATATTATGTTATGTTGATCAATTCACGTTTTCGGAGCTTATGCAACAACCAACTTAGCCACTTAGGTACGACCTACAACAAATTCCGAACTAACGTAATCACGGACGACACAAAAGCAAGTGGTGTTGAGTGTAAAGGTCACTTCACACCGAGACCCGACGCGACGTGACGACGCTTGTACAAATTTAAAGTGCTAAGAAAATTTTTGTTGGAAAAAGTTGGAAGGAATCGAACCCGCGTCTAAACCTCTCTCTCGGTCGGCCAACCAAGACGTTATATTTAGTTAGTTATATTTCGTCTTCTTCTCTTTGCTCTGTTCCCAGTAATAGTATGTTTCCTATTCCATGCTTCAGAGGTCTTCAAGCCATACTGCTTTTTGATTCAAATCATCCATCACACCGTAAAGGTGCTAGTGATGAATAAGTGTATAGAAAAGTAACGGAAAGGACTATGCCGAGAGACAGAAGAACGGAGTGATTGGGATGGCAACATTCCAATCCATACTGCTTAAGGTTTTGGCTAAGATATTACGGCCGCCTGCTTAACACCAACCCTCTTTGGGTATAATTCAGTTATATTTTATCGCTATCTTAGAATACGCGCCGCACCGCGGTACGTCTCTTCTCGGTGTGAACTGACCCTTAGATGGAAATTTCTGAAGGGTTTCGATGAGTCACTCGCGTCACTAGCAACGGAGTATTAGCTCCCTTGAACCCAGAAAGCCCTACAGCAGTACTTTAACTCGAGGGGATAGTCTTGAATGGCTGTCGAGGCTTTGTGGGGGTTTTTGTCGGAATTTGTCCTTCGATGTACTGAGTCCTAAGTCTCAGACTCGCATGTCATTGTGGCCGTTAGTTGGACCGAAATTCGCTAGAGGACTGATTCAACCTGGACGCTGAATACTCGTTTTGAACTTATCCTACGGTATAGAAAGATATAATAATACTTATGTGTGCCGTGTGGTGATGGCAGAGTAGAATAAATCAGTGATGAGGAATGGACAGCAGCGTTCCTCTTAAATATCACTCAGCAATGTACTGATGTGACTTTAGTGCCCGATCAATGGCAATAAGCTCGGCACTTATTACATTGGACCTTACCATTTGGTGAAACGTGGGTGCTAGTTCACCTCTGCCTTCCCTTTCGGGGTTATAGGCGTGATTTATGTATGTTTGTAACTATATTTATTTTTCTTCGTAATGCTTTCGCTACTTGTTTATGTAAACGTTAGGAAATATAATTAAACACGATGTGATTTCTTTAGTATACTACAGATACTTTAGCATTATTTAACCGGTAGAGCAGATACAAACTGTCACTACCACCAATCTCTCCCCGGGTGTCGTACAAGGCCACTAAGGGTTAAGACATTTATGAGGAATAGGTAGCAGCGTTCTTGTCATACCACCTAGCAATAAACTGCGATTTACCCGAAAGATAAATTATTGGTGTCTGTGTGGTGACGGCAGAGTAGAATACAATTGTCACCACCCCAAATCTCTCCCGTAGGTGTCGTACAAGGCGACTAAGGATAAATAAGTGATGAGGAATAGGCAGCAGCGTTCCTCTTATACCTCTTATAGCAACAGTACTGGGACATTTGTGCCCGATAAATGGCAATAGGCTCGCCACCTATTACATGGGACCTAACATAATTGGCGAATCGTGGGTGCTAGTTCACCTCTGCCTACCTCTTCGGGGATATAGGCGTGATTTATGTATGTATGTATAAATTATTATTGGGCAGAGAGAGAAGTCATAGTGGCGATGGTGAGTGTTGACATGTTGTGAAGGGATTCCGTACACTTGGGTCACAAGTCCCAAGTGATGCCATTACTATGAGTTCACGCACCCGCAAGGTGAATCCATGGAATGTTAATAAGGGTTAATTAATAAGGGTTACCGTCTCTGTATGCTAAGGGTTATCGTCTCTGTTGATTTATTTCATCACAATTTGTCGTCAAAATGTCGTCAATCTTCGCCATCCATTTGCAAACCTGAAAAGAACGGACGTGAAACTCAGAATAGTCCGATTATTATATTATAGTTCTAATAACGACCTGGGGGCTTACCGTCTAACTCGATTGCTTAAGCAAAAGCTATAGTTTATGACGTCATGCTGTCATTTCGCACCAAATGTACCTACACTATTAGCGATAGCTTTGAACGAATGATTTTGTATGAATTTGGCATAAAATCCGTGCCGCCTAAATATCCAGGATGGCTGCATTAGCCGTAAGAAGTGCATTGCAATATAGCTATCATCAGCAATCGATTTAGGCGGTAGGCTAACAACCTGAACAGTTTGAATGTGTTTTTTTAATTCGTTGGAGCGTTTTGTTATCGACAACATTATAATTTTACTGACGGCGCTAAACAATTCCAGCGGCTGCAGTCAGGGGAAATGATTTTAATTTCATTTTAATAGAATTTCTAATGTCCTTTTGTTACCGAGCGTTATGTTGCCAAAGTTCTACACTTTTATGAGCGGAATTTAGATAGGACTCGTGTGCTGTTATGAACGTTCCTTTTGTTCTGATGCAAGTCAAAGTTTTTCAATAAAAAATAAACTTGAGCACCATGAGCCAGACGCAGGTCATACAGGAAAAAACGACCTAAGTTTCGTGAAAAATGCGTTGCAGCGCCATCTAGTTGGTCTTCTTTGACTTATTTAAGTCTTGTGTGTACAGTATTTTTTTTTAAGCCTACTGCGAGTGTACCAATCTTATGAGTTAGCAGTCCAAAAAAAAATGTCAATAAAAAAGCACACGTAATAAAGGACGCAATAATTAAATGGTTGACTTATCTTCTTCTCCCTGCACTTATACTACTCTAAGTAGGGTCGGAACATGTCTTTTTCTTCCACTCTCTTCTATTAATCGTGAACGATAATATCATCTTCCACACAATCCATCCATCGCTTCTTCGGTTCATCCTTCCTCATCACCAGCTCGTACCACGCTAACTTATGCACAATTATAATTACGTTTGTCTATTTATATGAGGGCTACAAGCTAGATGAAAGGTGAGAGTGTAAGAAGTATTTGTATAGTATATAATAATTAGCTATAACAGTGCCTATTTTGGTGGTACCTTGTTTGTATAAACTTTGGTATTGAACGCGTCGGGGTCGGCGCTTCTTTGCGGATCAGGGCGTGCGTGGGTGGGTTTTGGAGACCTATCATTGTACTCATAGACTGAGGCATGCTGCGCACTCCCCGAACTTTCCTTGGATACACGGGTTTTCGATATCAAGCGTCTTGACGATTCATAAGTGGTTACTTCTCTGAGCCGTGTGGTGACGTACGATCTGAGAATACAGGTGTCACGACTCGCTAACACCACAGAGTGTCGTATGCATGTGCAATGCTTGACACAAATCCCACGCCCTGTACTAATTCGTCTGGCCACCATCGTAACCATTTAGATATATCCAGCATGTATGAATACTGATGATGGCTGATGATGATGATAATATCATACATACATACATACATTAATCAAGCCTATATCCCCGAAGGGGTAGGCAAAGGTGAATTAACACCCACTTTTCGCCAATTATGTACGGTCCCATGTAACAGGTGGCGAGCCTATTGCCATATATCGGGCACATAAATCGCAGTAGGTACAAATTTATGTTGCTAGGTAGTATAAGAGAAATGCTACTGCCCGTTACTCATTCCTGTCTTTATAATAATATCATAACATGAGTGTTATGTCACGTCTCAATTTTAATAGAAGACCCGATAAAGTTTAATGTGACAACGACGTTTCTCTTTAATGCGAGCTGGTCTTTTCTTTTCGCAAGATATTATAATAATATATACTACATACAATGTCAGCCACTGCTAAAAAATTACAATAGTCCATTACCCCTCTCAGCGCGAGACCGCTTGCGGAGCGACATACATATATTCTTTTTAATATTTTTTGAGTATTTTACATCGCTGTCATTGTTACACGGCATGTATACCGGCATAAAGCTTAACGAGTCCATTTACTTGCTTTTTCATTTTTCTTTGTGTTTTTCCCTCCTCAAGTAACTCAGGCTCTTTGATATGTAATCCTGTGGGACCCGAATTAGGCAGGGTCTAGATAATTACTCCCGCTTAAGCACTTGGACGGGTTGCGTAGTATTTTATATTATTAGTTCCTTTATTGCCGTGTGGTGACGGCAGAATATAATAAAATTGTCACCACCCCAAATCTCTCCCGCGGGTGTCGTACAAGGCGACTAAGGATAAATCAGTGGTGAGGAATGGGCAGCAGCGTTCCTCTTATATTCCACCTACCAATCTACTGCAACTTTTATGCCCGATAAATGGCAATAGGCTCGTCTATGCCATTCCTCTATGTAATAACATGGGACCTAACATAATTGGCGAAACGTGGGTGCTAGTTCACCTCTGCCTTCCCCTTCGGGGATATGGGCGTGATTTATGTATGTATTTCCTTTATTACGTTGGTTACTTACCTATTACGTTGGGTAACGGGTAAGGAATCGATAGAGTTCGTCCTTGGGGAGATATTTGGGATGGTAATTAATTATTTACATCGTATTGCTCGCTCTGCCCGTCTTAAAGTCAAATCAAAGTATGACGCACGCAACTCCAAAAATACTGAGAAACACACAATGTGTTCTAAATTCATGAAAATAAGACTTACTATTGCCGGAATGCAATTTTGAGTTGTCTCTTTTGTATTTAAGAAGCGATATGTTTATTCGTATTATGATTGCAATACACTTGCGAGTCGTCAAGACGCTAGACAATGAATTCCGACTGATCCTTGACACATTTTATATCAAAGTTAAAAAAGTTGATATTAAAAGCGTATGAGACTTATGCTTCACTAGAAAAACATGCAAGTACCATGTAGAGAAACCCATCATTGTAGACTTATTGTGACATTGCAGGTACATTGTAATTTTTGCATTGGATATAATCGCTCAACTCGCTAATCATGCATACATACATGAATCACGCCTATATCCCCGAAGGGGTAGGCAGAGGTGAACTAGCACCCACTCGCTAATCACTAGTCTACTAATACTATTAATAATCGTTTAGTGCAGTATATCCTTAATGATAAACGAAAATTAATCGTAGAAGACTTTCACATTTGTCGGTAAAGTTATCATAATTTAATCCATGTAAAATAAAATATAACATTCTTGAGTGCGTCAGGGCGTTTGCCAATTTTCACGCTAATCATTCAATTTTAATTGATGTAGGTTTGACAGTCGCTGTCAGTGACATTGACACCAGGGGCACCAACTCTAATCGACTCAATTTCCACTGTTAAAGTGAGACAACGCTATAAGCCGAGTAGAGCGCTGTCCCGTTTTGTCACCCGCGTTTGGATCGCACTAATACTTCATGGTACGGCCACAGCTTCCGTATTATGTAAGCCGATTTCACCCGTCACCCTCAGACTTTGCTCTTATTCCCAATGAGTGAGAGAGACGGATAAACCGATGCAATTGAAATCGGCTTACATAATACGGGGGCTGTCGTCTATAAACACATGCATTTGTTTTTATTCGTTAAGTGAAGCTAATATTGCAAAACATACGCCGATCAGTGAGCTACCGTTGACGTCACACCTGTCAACCAATCAGATGGTCGAAAATTATAATTTACTTCGACATGATTGGTTGATTTGTTGGCCCGACAGACTATTTTCTTTACGAGGTATTTCCACGAGCTATCTCCAGTGGAGCTAGAATATCGCGTCAGTGTTTTTTTTGTTAATTAACGTTTCGTTGTAACAAGCGAGCCAGGCGCCGAGTGACCCTTATCGCGAACTTTAAAAGGTTTCTCCCCATTTTATATTTTCCCCTCCATTTTGCTTCTGCCCGGAAGAGAGCTCGGGCCAAAGCGACCCGAAATCAATATAAATCGTATTTTACCTGCGTTGGGAAATTGAGAGAATTTTAACTGTGTTTAGATAGGTGGAGGGCTCGATTGCTGCCCGAGGTCGGAACGGCTTTGCTGTAGCAATTTTTTATCGCAATGCTTACGTTACGTAATTTACAACAAATAGAAGCCGAGTTATCGTTTCGCGTGAAATGTTAAAAAAAAAACTCTTGCTGCTACTGCCCCTCTAGGCGGGTGGCAAATCTATTCTAACTGTTAGAATACAAATGTGTAAAACTGAAGTATTACAGAAAACAACATGGCGACCGTCGTGTCAAATGTAAGAGTAGTTGTCTAAAATTGACAAATGAAACGTCGTATCTTTTGGTACCTGGACCAGGTCTCCTGGTCTGGCGCAGGTAGTTTAAATTATTAGTTAGCCAGTTAAAATTGTGGACAAAAAAAGTTCCAAAAATTATAGTCTTGATGCGGGAATCGAGCCCGCGTGTTCTGAATTCCGGGTAGATGCTTATGCCACTCGGCCAACCAAGACATTTACCGTAGGACGGCCATCGTGCAGTCAACAGCCGGTCAGGCTAGCACAAAATGTCAAATTTTCTCAATCTCCATTCTGCCTTATTACTACAAGTTAGGGTTGACGATCGATTGAATCGATTGAAGTTTGACAGTTTTGGGTAGTCTGAAGTGCCGTTGGGCGTACTTTTACGACGATGACTACAATTATTGAAACATTTATTAAAATGTTCAAATAAAAATCGAAATAATAACGTTAAGTCACGTTTTTCTCATAAATATCACGGAATCACACCCTCCGTGCTATTTAACTTTAATATTACGTTTTAATCTGGCAATTCCACGGGGCTGTGTTGCCCTTCGTATTTAAGCATAATGTTAAATGTGACCTGTGTAATGTTTACGATGCGGTGGTGCGTGCTTCTAATTGAATTGTTCCTTTGTTATTGCAATAATTACGCGTAGAGTTCCAGTACTCGCAAATAAATAGTTGGCGTTAACCATTAACTACTCGCATGGGAATAACATGGGAAGTCGCTATTATTTTCTCCATTTTTTTTATTTACCAGCCTTCGTAGCACGGGATGTGGAGAAAACGTCCCCGGGGAAATTAAAATATTTTTTTTTCATAATCAATGCAAGTATATTTAAAAAGGGTCAGGTCAAAGGTACCAGAAACCGACGGGCATGCATGAGGACATTAATGAGATTAGTAGTAGATTTTTCAACAAGTGCACAAAATGGTTTTGTGGACGAGTTATAAACTCTGCTTTTCAGTTCGATTGCGAGGAAATAAAACAGTAGTTTATCATAACATTTCTTAAAATTCAAACCAAAAAATTAGTACAGTTTTGAATACTGAAGGAAATTGGTTTTCCCATTGATATTAGGGTTGGGCTACAGCCAATAGTAATGATAATTTTCTTAAATTAATTTAATAACCTATCTTACCTACTTGAATTAAAATTTTAATATCTTTTAGGTCTTAAAAAGCACATTAAGCAAATTTTAAGTAAATATTATAAAATAACAAATTCTATCTCTGAATTTCTTATTGTGTTTTCTTATTGTGGCTGCATGGCTCATTTTCTTTGCCTTAATGTAGACACATTTATGAGTAGATTCGTTAATTCTCTTGAGCACAAAATTCAATTTTGTGCAGCCTATATCCTGCACAAATAAGCATTTTCAAAGCATGAGAAGTGAAAAATTTGATGAAAGAAGTATGTAAGTAATCTCTGCCTACCCCTGTGGGAGAAAGACGTGACGTAATTACAAAACATACTTGACGTATATACTTAGGTTAACTATTTTATTAAAACCTTAACTTATAAATTATAATGACCTTCGTAGAGACCGACGAACTCTTTTCGTCGCCATCATATCAATTCGGATTTAATATATGCACTCCGCTATTGGCAGCTTGTGCCGAAATTTAATATGTCACCGCGTGTCAAAGGTACATGTAATCACATCAGGGCTTAATTGCCTGCCCATAACGGGAGTTACGCCCCCAGCTAACATATAGTGAGAGGTATGTTGCTGAGAGTAATCAGAATTGATTTAATCGGAATGTTAATTTATAATAAAGTAAGTATATCGATCGGTGAGATCGATGGGGGTGTGATTGACGGGCTTGCTCAGCTGTAACGTAAACTAAGCGAAGTTCGTTGAGGCTGGTTCAAATAAAAATCAAAATAATGACATTCGCACTTTTAAATATAAACCGTTACTATACTTTTTTTTTAAAGAATTGAGTTGATAATGCAATGTTTTAAAATTTCGGAAGCTTAACTTCGTAATAATTAAAAAAATACAAAATAATTCTGTTTAGTAACAGTATATATTTAAAGGTACGATTTGTGTTCTATTCGTCCGATCGAATAGATTGGCCCAAGCGCCCAGCTAAGAAAGCTAAACACAAACCCGTTAGGTACATTCACCGGATAATATAAATCTCCGGCTGCTCCTTGGGAAACGTGTTACGCATTCTGCTACACGACACGAGACACGGCCGGGAATGCTCGGGAATCCGCGCGGTGGCGTCTCAATCTTTTTCTAAATTGTGCCAAGGGCTAACGCTCCTCAAATGTTTTTAACCGACGAAAAACCGGAGGAGATTACTCAATTCGTAGCGTATGTTTTTTGAAAACAAAGACACCTATATGTATAGGCTTGTTTAACCGTCAGTTTTTGAAAATTCTTCCATACGGGAAAATGGTCAAAAACTTCGAATTAAAAATAATGAAGAGCTTTGTTGACATTACCATGAACTCGATGCCCATATATAATATACTACCTATATTGGAGTAGTATAGGCATCTGCCCGAATCTGACGCGGGTACGATTCCCGCTTCAAGACAATCATTTTTGGATTTTTTTCTTATCACAATAAAGATAATATATTACCTTAAAAAGACATTTATTATAAATTAAATAAGCACCTAAGCCTCTATACAAGTGAAATATAGAAATAGCAGTGAAATACGGGGGTCCGCATCTGATTTGCGTCTCTACAGATAACGGACTTATGTGTGAGCGAAGGTGTGGCCACCTTCGCTTTTAGTCTAAAAAGATAAGAGACTGTGTTAGTCCGTCTCCGCCCTAAAGGGGTGGTGATATTCGATGCTTTACTCTAGCTTAATTTATTTTACTTTTTCATCAATAAATATAATAAGCTTATTTTATTAGTCATGATGGTGAATTACTGCACGTGTAAATATATTCAGTCTTCTTAATCAATATATAATATAAACTTCTATACAATAATAACATTGGAACGTATTTTTTGCGAGACTAATGCCATCTAATCCACTTGTACGATACCCGCGGGAGAGATGGAGGGGTGGTGATTTTTATTTTAAGTTTTTATAATCGAATATACAATTAACAAATGCAAAAGTCTGTCGAATCATTTACAAGTTTTCGTCTTTTGTAAATAAAAAGATTTTTTTTGTTTTCACCGAAATCAATTGTTGCAGCCCTATTAGTAGGACGACGATCAATTACGCATTCGTTGGGTCGAACCCTGAATACATTGACGCGGCTGCGTAAGAATGGGAGATCAAAACGAATGCAAATGTCTTCGGAAATATTCTGTTTCGGCAAAGAGACTCCACGGCTCGGATCGAACGCGGTTCGTAGATTGCGCTCGGTTCAAGTGTTATTGAGATTTCACTTTTCAAAATCTCTTTATGGCGCCTCATTTCCTTCGATTCGCGTCGCTCCAACTAATGAATGTGCGATTTATTATTATTTATCGCCCAAGCGTTTAGCTTAATCTCACCTAACAAAGCATAAACGTAGACTAAAAAGAATATTATTTATCCATGCTAACACTTACAACCTACGTTTGGTTGGTATAAATAGTTAATAGTGTGGAAAAAATTGCGGAAAAATCATCAAAGTATCTACTAATGTACGCACTAAATCTAATTCAAACAGCACTGTTTTAAGGTTTTGGTGGTTAGAAAAAGTTCGAAAAATTATGAAGTCATCAAGACCATAATTTTTCGAACTTTGTACCTACTAATTTTTCTAATATTTATATAATGTTGAAATTAAAATCGAATAGCACTGTTTTAGTAACATACTATTGTATTATTTTAAGATGTTGTCTCGACGTTGTTATTTTAACCGGGCGCCTCTATATCGTACAAAATTAGTCATTCACTTCACCAAAATAATTTCCAAACATTAGACCTGATAATTCGAAAGTCTACTGTAACCAGTTCACTGAAGCAGATTCCGCCAACCAAGCGCAGATGAGCGCAAATTAAATCCAGCCCGCTCCATTTGCATTTTATTTACGCGCAAAACAAGACGGTGATCAAGGTATTAGGAATTTCGGCTGCGGGGATCGGATGTCAATGATTACGGAGTTATTGGACACTGACGAAGTTACTTGGATGAAAATTTTATTCGCTCCCAAACCACAACTCGGTAGCGAACGAATTTCACTGCGAAATCTATTAATATGCATTGAGTTCGAAATTACGTTCGAACAGATACCGACTGTATAACATCGATTTGGGTGTAATGCTTGGAGTAGTAGAAGTTGTTGGATGTTTGAAAGTAGTACTATTGACACTGAAGGTAGGAGAGAATCGTCTGGCTTGGTGTGGACATGCTATGAAAAGAAACGAATTGATGTGACTAAAAGAGAGATGAACATAGATATTAGTAGAAGAGACGGATTGCGTGAGAAATTACACGAATGAGATGAAAGCTAAAAGGTGAATGAACACTATTTCTTGAACAATCTATACTAATTTATATTAATATAATAAAGCTGAAGAGTTTGTTTGTTTGTTTGTATGGTTAAACGCGCAAATCTCAAGAACTACTGACTCAAATTGAAAATTTATTTTTCTGTTAATAGCCCATTTGTCGAGAAAGGCTATATAATAACCGGCATCCACTATTATTAATAATAGGACCTCAATGCCTATATTGTGACGCAAATAAACTAATTTATTGTCATCTTTAAAAAAAGACATGAAGATACACAAAAATAGACCTTGATTACAGTGATAGTGTTTTTATTTGTATGTAACTTTGACAGTCACAATAAACCAGTAAACACATCCACAGCCAGACAAATGGCCGTCAAGAAGAAATTACTCGCGGCATGGACACTTAAAATAGGTATTTACGATACAATAAATTGCGCGATCTATATAGTTTTGGTTACATTTGCAACCAATTCACGGTGAGGTATCCGTACGGGACAGTTTATGGGCCATAACTGCGCAATATGGCGGCGCGCGGGAAAATGGTCGCCTTTGGAATTTGCGAGTTCCGTGCTCGCGATTTATAGTGTAATGTCTTCGGAGAAATATGGTGAATAGTTGTCGACCGGTGTCCTACAAGGCGACTAAGGGCAATGAGTAATGGCGTTCCTCTTATACCATGTGCCGTAATTGGCGAATGTGGGTGTTAATTCATCTCTGCCTACCCCATCGGGGATATAGGCGATATTTATGTATGTATGTTGTCTTTAAGTACAACCAGGCTAGCATGACTATCGAAACACGATATGATAAGGCCATTTATCGCTTAGAACTGTCAAAAATCCATTCCTTTTTAACAGTTCAAAGCGATAAATGGCTTTATTATATCGTGTTTCGATAGACATGCTAGCTAGGCAGGTGTGCTATGACCAGTGGCGCACATATGGCATACATACATAAATCACGCCTATATCCCCGAAGGGGTAGGCGGAGGTGAACTAGCACCCAAGTTTCGCCAATTATGTTAAGTCCCATGTAATAGATTAGGAGCACATATGACAGTGTCTTTTATATATTTTTTTCCTGGGAAGCACGAGATTAAGTGACTTTATGATAGAGAGCACAGTGATTAGAGGAAATGGCACACGGACGCAGTGCAGCTAGCGCCCCCCGCGCCGGAAACGCGCACTCAAAAAGTAATTACATGTCCCCCGCGAACACATGTCCAAATATCCCCTTGATATCGAGAACAAAGGAGGCCCGGGAGGTTCGATCTCATTAGCCCTCCGGGGAAATGGTCCATGTAAAACGCACTTCATATAAAACCCTTTTCTAAGTTAACAATTTAGGGCTCCGTCGAGTTCCGGACGGCATAGGCCGGCCGGGTGCGCGGCCGCCTCAATTACGCGTTTAGGGCCGCGGCGCACTGTTGCCTCCTCTTTTGACAGCTGAAGCTTGCTACTTACGGTAGCGTTGTCAAAAATAAAAAGGCTATTAATAGGTATATAACACTGACCTATATTATACAAGTACGCTGGACTGAATACGTCTATTAAAATGTCAAATGTTTCTTGTGCCGATTTAAAGCTGCTGCTCGAGCGGCAAGGGTACTAAATTTTACGTTTTTGCTTGTATTTGACATTACACATGCATCATATATAATATTAGTTCTGAGGACATTCAACTCTGTACACTAGTGCCATCAGCGCCAAGATGGCGAAAATCAAATTAGCATCATTTTTTGGATGATGACCTTCAGTCCAGCGTACTTGTATAACAGAGGTCAGTAGTATAAAACCATGTCATTGTGTATCGTGCACGCCTATACAAGTTGAATTTTTTTTTAACAATGCACAATCTGAACTAATGCACGACTAAATACGAAACACATAGAAAGATGCGCTCGGGTTCAGTGTTCTTAGTTTGATAACATTTTTGTCAGTGAATGGCTCAAAACGGCATTCGCAAAGTCTTGCCTTCGTTTTGTCAAAAGCAGGACTTGAGTTATTAGCAGGACTTGAGTCCTGCTTAACATTTAGGACTCTGACTAGCGTTTCTGTATTCTTGGGTAAATATAAAAACAAAACCATTTATTCGTGCCTACACGAATCATAAAATTTACAAATGGGATCAGTGACCTGATTCAAAATATTCATTAGGTCAACTAATCCCGCGGGATGAGTTCTAGCGGCCTCAGTTGACGAAATCTATCTATCTATTCGAATGTTTATTGTTAATCGATCATCTGGGTATCCAACAACGTTCTCCAAGTCCGGTCATTGGATGGGTGACGAAATATATATTATCTCGGTTTCGGTGCTTCGGAAGGCACGTTAAGCAGTTGAGCACGGCTGCATCTGGTAGTTGTTAATACTCATTTATCTGCACTGGGTCAGAGTGGTGGGTTATGGAACGATCTGCCTACATTATTCTACACCTACGGAAGGCCTGTGCCCCAGCGCTGGTGACATGTGATGAACCATATAACATACTTTTCATCCCACCATCTCGGAAAAGGCGTTTTTGCTCTTCGATATCTGAGTGCAAAAGCCGTTTTTATCCTCTAGAGGTTAAAGTAAATTTGAATTAAGAACATCGTGTGCAATGAGTTTGTGAATTCAAAACATCATTAAACATATTTATTTCTACCTTCATGGTGCCGAAATTGTCATGCAACCTATTTTAATTTGTTAAAAACTCAGACTCGGAACCTTCTTGGTGTACTTTTTTTGTAATTTGCTTTGCGCGCGGCATTTTCTTTTCACGTCATAAATTTGTTAAAACCTAGGAGTTCCGTGACGGTCAATCAGCTTGGCGTCAATCTTGCTTTAAACATTTTGATCGTCTACAACGCTTGCTTGATGCTTGAGTCAAGCATTTAAAAGCTTTTTAGGTCTGTTTGATTTGTTTACGCTAGCAACGGAACAAAAACATACAGAAAATCAACGTGCTTGACTCAAGCTGATTGACCGTCTCGGAGTAATTTTTATTAGGTACTTACAGGTGTGTCTGGATGAATGTTGCGGGTGTGGCCGGGTGGATGGGTGGCTGTTGGAGGTGTGTCTGGGTGAATGGGTGTTTTGAGGGTGTGTCTAGGTGAATGGGTGTTTTGTGGGTGTTTCTGGGTGATTGAGTGTTTTTTGGGTGTGATTGGGTGTTTTGTAGGTGTTTCTGGGTGAATGGGTGTTTCAGGGTTAATCGGAGTTTTGTGGGTGTTTCTCGGTGAATGGGTGTTTTGTGGGTGTTTCTGGGTGAATGGGTGTTTTGTGGGTGTTTCTGAGTGAATGGGTGTTTCTGGGTGAATGGATGTTTTGTGTGTGTTTCTGGGTGAATGGGTGTTTTTTGGGTGTTTCTGGGTAAATGGGTGTTTTATGGGTGTTTCTGGGTGAATGGGTGTTTTGTGGGTTTTTCTGGGTGAATGGGTGTATTGTGGGTGTTTCTGGGTGAATGAGTGTTTTTTGGGTGTGTCTGAGTGGATGGGTGTGTATTGCGGGTGTGAATGTTGTGGGTGTTTCTGGGTGGGTGTTGAGAGTGTGTTTGGGTTAATGGGAGGGTGTTGTGGAAGTTTCTGGGTGAAAACAGAAACTGTTGTGATTGTATTTTTTTTTTGTATTTTGCAATTTCCTCGTTGGGGGGGATGAAAAGTTACGTGTTGCACTCGAGTGCAAAGATTTTTCACCTTGTGCTCTTTTGATTCCCTCGCTATCGCTCAGGATTCTAATTTTTGAATCACTCGCTACGCTCGTGATTCAATTTTAGAATCCTTCGCTAGCTCGGTCATCAAAATTGAGCACGCGGTTAAAAAACAACTTTGCACTCACGTACAACAAATAACTATTATCCTTCCTCGATAAATGGACTATCCGACACAAATAAATTTTCAATTTGAATCAGTAGTTCCTGTAGATTAGCGCGTTCAACCCAACAAACTCTTCAGTTTTGTATTATTAGTATAGATAACATGTGATGAGCCAATATCATCAGAAGGTGTTGATAAAAAAGGCTTTAAATATTGCATCAATATTGAATAGGATTTAAAATACTGCATTAACCTCACCATTTTAATTGATCGGCTTATATTTAAGCCAGCTTAATCAATCTTTTAAACGCGGAAAGAGGTCAGTAAGTCTGATTGACGTGTCTGGTTTTGGAAGAGGTAATAATTACCGCCTTCGATTAATTATTACTATTTCAGTATATTGTATTTATGTACTTCATTTTTTCTCCGCTTCGATTCCGAGATGAACTAAGCTAATTTTCAAACACTGTCTGGGTAACTAAGCCGTGTGGTGACGGCAGAGCAGAATACAATTGTCACCACCCCCATCTCTCCCGTGGGTGTACAAGGCGACTAAGGGTAAAGACAGCAATGAGTAATGGGCAGCAGAATTTCTCTCATACCACCTAGCAATATAAATTTGTACTGCGATTTAAGTGCCCGATATATGGCAATAGGCTCGTCACCTGTTACATGGAACCGAACATAATTGGCGGAAAGTGGGTGTTAATTCACCTCTGCCTACCCCTTCGGGGATATAGGCTTGATTTATGTATGTACATATGTATGTATGTCTGGGTAACTGACATCTTAATACAACATCTAAAGTACACTTTGTTGAGTATTTATTTTTAGCATCACGTAGATGCTTATGAAATTATTATGAGTAAAACAAATGGCCGTGTGGTGGCGGCAGAATACCATTGTCACCACCCCAATCTCTCCCACAGGTGTCGGTGTAGGTGTACAAGGCGAGTAAGGGTAAAGACAGCGGCGAGTAATAATCAGCGGCATTACTTTTATACCCTATCTGACCCTATCTCACCTCATTGGACATATTCTAATTGGCGAAACGTGGGTGTTGATTCACCTCTGCCTACCTCTGCGGGGATAAGGCGTGATACGAGGGCGGGTCAATAAGTCCGTGACTTTTGGAATAAAACACAGATTTTTTGATAAATAAATCATTTCATTTTTCAACGCAGTCTCCCTTGAGCTCTATACACTTTGTCCGACGGTTCTCCAATTTTTTTATCCCTTCCAAAAAATATGATTTGTCGAGGTTCAAAAAGAGGTTCAAAAAATTCAAAAAAACACGGACTTATTGACCCGCCCTCGTATGATATGTATGTTAATAATCTATACTTATACAAATTCACAGTGTAAAATTGTTGTATCGGGTCAATGTGCCCCGGCCTTTATCCGAAGTCCTCTCGTATTTCCCCTGTAGGTACTTCCTTGCAATCCTGCATGAATGCCAAGGATCATTCGCTCCTTCATCTAATCGGGGATCAACGATACAAACTTTGGCGGCTTTGTGTGTGACTGGATTGTCAAAGAGTGTACTTTCTGTTGAAACTCTGCGACACAATAAGGCGACAATTTCCTTTTATGCGCCCGTAATTAGTACAATTAATTGTAATTGCGAGTGCGCTGAAGTTTAATTTGGGAACAGATTAATTCTGAGTCTACGAGCCACCCGTTAGCTTAAGTGTTACTGAAATATATTTGTGCTTTAAAAAGACCGATGAATCTATTATGGTGCACTTATTTCTCAGACTATTGTTATGTACGTACATATTCTACGCCTTTATTCCTGAAGGCGTAGTAGATAGAGGTGAATCAACACCCACGTTTCGCTAATTTGGATGGGGCCCATGTAATAGGTGGCGAGCCTATTGCCATCTGTCGGGCACGTAAATAGAATAGAATAGAATAGAAAAGAAAGAATTTTATTATCAAGCACACAAACGCGCAACACGGCATTCAAAAAAATAAAACAATTAAATACAATACAGCAACATTAAAAACAATTCTGAAATTAAAAACAATAAACTAGAAAAAGGCTCTGTGATCGCACGTCGTTGTAGGCCATGGTAACGAGGTCCACACTCAGCTTGTTGCCATGCTACGTACAAGACGCAACACAGCGCTGGTTTTCAGTACATTGCTAGGTGGTATAACAGGAACGCTGCTCATTACTCAACGCTGTCTTCACCCTTAGTCGCTTGTTACTAGCTGTGCCCGCGACTTCATGAATATATATTTAAACAGAAATATACAGATATAAGATAAACATAATTAAAAAAAAATACATCTATTAACTGTAATCTTTATTTACAAAAAACATGGTACAATGAAGGTGTTACAAATCACAATAAATTAAGATCACGATCAACATGTTTTCTGAATATTCAGCTTGCAAAATATAATTCTTAAGATCCGTACATAAGAACTTGTCAGCGTTTTACAATATTCCCTACTACACCCCCAATGCCATGTAGGTACGTTCCGACTACCACATATTGTTGCTAAACACGTGCATTATTTCCCTCCGGATACCTACTATACGAGCCATGATAATTATCTACACAGTGAAAATAGCTAGCGCGTTGTCCAATTAACTAATGATCATTAAATTGCCACTTGGCTTATCTCTAATTGATATTAATTCAATCAAACCGCCACTGTTACCTGTCCCTAATTGGTACCTAACGTGGTCATTGCATGTTGGTTTTAGGTGAGGATTTTGTATCAGCTCCGCAGAAAGGCGGCGGCGCGTGGTTGGCATATTCTTAATTGTATCTTCGAAACAAAGCCTTTGGCATTCTTCGGCTTTTACGAGAAACCAACATACCAGTCGGCTTTTGGGATACTTTGGAAATAACTCAGAGTAAGCCTGTACGAAATTTTGCACACACTTATTACTTTCTCATAATAAAATTACTAATTTGAGTAATTTGTAAAACGTAACGTGTATTTTATAGCCTAGAGTTGTGAAGTGTGTACAGAAAGCCACTGTGAATAACTGAGTTGAATTGATGTGATATTTAATTGAATACGTAATTAAATTTACCCCTTTGTCTATGATGTGATAGATAGGCAGCAAGTATATTGTAAAATCACACTCCTTTTCAAGCTCTGCAGTCGTGAGAGCAAACCCAGTAAGTAATAAAAATACAATACACATAAAAATAAGTGCATATCAATAACAGAAGGATCATTTAGGTGCTGACGGATTTACTTTAAAAAGATGCCGCCCCTGGCAATCTCCTTTAGTCGACATTATTTTAACTGCAGATACTAAAAATAACAAAATGTACTATGTAGTGACAACAATATGCCGATAGGGCTAACAGCACAAAAGAGTAAACACGTCTCGCTGTCGCGATAATAAATATTCAATTCAAATATCAAAAAGTGTGCAGTATCTCGGCACCTGCCCTAACTCAGATCTGGGCGATACGCCGCCCGCCCTAAGGGCTCTACAAACGGTAGCGTCACCGGAAAAATCGTTGCCTTATCCTTTATTCTTTTGTAGACGCTACACCGAAGTCAGCTTTTGTAGCCACTTATGTGACGAAGTCGATGTTAACATTTGACTGATTTGGTCCTCTGTTTTTGGCAAGATGAGATACAGGAAGTGGGTAGGAGTTTGAAGTTAGTTTTTATCATTTTAGAAAAATTTACCCCAGTTTCGTACAAAAAAATATTTCAAATTGGTAATGACAAAGTGCAATTGGCCAGACAATTTCGAAAAATTATGACGAATAGGCGTATGTATTATGATGAACGTGCATGAGGCGATGATGAGTGACAGCCGGCCCCAAATAAGGTATATTAAGAGCAGTTTCTTGATGCACGAGTATAGCAAAAACTGGTTCGATCTAGAATTTCTTTAGTCTGCTGTACCGAGTTCTAGGTTTGTACTCGGAAATCTGACACGTCGTAAAGTTTTTATCGCCGATAGTATTAATACCGTGCGCCGTAAAATCAGTTCGTAAAACCGAAGTGATTTTCCAGCTGATTTCTCACAAGCAAAACATACTTAAACTATTGTTTATGTTTCGTGTTTGTCTAACAATCGACTACTGTCGATTTTTAGTTCTGAAATAATGACATCGTTTGTAAGGTCGCGGCCTAAAGTCCATTGCCAGTTTCGTAAAATGGTAGCGTTTGGTGTTGTGGGCTTAAGGCGTTTTTCTATAGATAATTACATTTTACACGCACACATTCAAATACCTCCAACACCACCAAATTATAAGCAAATCAAAAGAAATGTCAATATTTATCAGTCTTGTTTCGTTACTTGTTTCGTTACACAGATATAACCTAGAATCATTCAGGCCAATATAACCTTTGGGGTGATAATGGTTTTTGGCCTCTTGTTGTAAATGTAATAGAATAACATAATAGAATAATGTAATAAAATCACTCTAATTTCAAATTCGGTGATTCTATTGGTTCACCTCAATCTCATTCCTCGTAACGCATCCTCGCATAGCTCTAGCGGCAACCTAAAAGCACCCTAAAGCTGGATACCCATCAACATGAAAACATTTACATGCACGCATCACATAAAATCACACACACACTTGTGCACCGCAATAATGAAGCGGTCTCCAGAAAAAGCGTCGTGGCAATAAACCCTTCCGAAGTAACGTCAGCTTGATAATAACTTGACCGACATTTGGGCAAAAACAGGCAGGTTGGGCCCTAATAAATTAGTTGGCGGACACTGGGCGACCGTGACTTGCGCTTGCCCTAACGGTAGGGTTGCCATTCACAGTATTCGGCATCAGAATGTAATTTTACTGCCTCCTAGACAATTGGATAATCCTACCATTATCTTTAAAAAAACGCCAAAAAAAATTATGTCTTTTGAATGGGAGCCCCCTTAAATATTTATTTCTTTCAGTTTATTTTCTACTTGTTGTTATAGCGGCAATAGAAATACATCATCTGTGGAAATAATAGTATCACTCTTCTTCTCTTTCTATTATATATCAATAATAGTATAATAGAAAGAGATCACGGTTCATGGGAGTTTGCCCCAGATGATATGGCAGTTTTCGTGATGTGTTTTTTATATGGATGTTTTCGCCAAAAAAGAACTTCGTTTTTATACAAACATCGAATTCTCTCGTAGACGCGATAGCTAACAGTGAACAAAGATATTATGCTATAATTGGAAGTTGATAACGACTTCATGGTGATTTAAGTTTTATTTGAATATTATGATTATAAATGTTAGAAAAAATATTACATAGAAAATAAATTTTGGAAATTTTTCTAACTTTATTTTCTTTGTAACCATACTATTGGTTACCAGTAACATGTGTGAACTATTAGAGAAGCGTAATATTGAAGTGAAATACGGAAATCATCGCAGAGACAACCCTTGATGGCGATGTTAACAAGGGACTTGAGCTGCAATAACGCTACTGTAGATTTAAGGGTTCCGTACACATTTATGTATGTAATATAATATGTATACTAATCAATAATATTACTTAAATTATCAGTTATATTTTTATAATTTTCAGTAACAGATAAAAACAATTTACGTCCAGCAAGTATCGATAGAATACATACATAAATCACGCCTATATCTCCGAAGGGATAGGCAGAGGTGAATTAACACCCAAGTTTCGCCAGTTATGTTAGTTTCTATATAATTGATGGCGAGTCTACTGCTATCTATGAGGCACGTTCATCGCAGTATATTGCTTTGTGATAAAAGAGGAATGCTGCTTCCCATTACTCATCGCTGTCTTAACCTTTAATCGCTTTGTACGACACCCGCGGGAGAGATTGGGAGTGGTAACTGGTGACAATAGTTTTCTCTTCTGCCGTCACCACACGACAAAACAGAATAAGAACGGATATGTCATCTGGAAATGTAACTAATAAAAGAAGTACACATACAAGTTTGGAAGCGAATTAAAACCATTTTTATGTCACGCCAATTACGCTCTTATCACGTTGAAAATAGGTGGTGCTCCAATTAAACTGTAACACTAATACGGCGTCCAGTGTACCGTGAACGCAACTGCTCGGTTGCACGCCCTAATGAATTATTCAGACGGGCAGTACGCCGTGGTCTCTTTGCAAACTTACATGACATTTATTTAAAGGAACGCTGCAAAGTCGATATCGTAACCACGTTCGAATATTGAAACGTCATGTTAATAATTGTCTTGCGTTTTTGTCGCTTAACCCAATTAATTGTGGAGGTTCATACAGTTTGAAAACCGCAATTGTAATTAACCGAATTTTAAGTTTGATTACAAAGTAACCTCATTTTTCATTCATTAAAACGAAACGAAAATTGATTAGAAAATTAGTTTTTGATATTAAATCGTTTTGCCGTTTACTGTCTGTTTAAGATGAAATGATTGCTCTTCAAACATTTTAGGGTAAATGGTACATTTTACAACACCAAAGCGTTTATAAGAAACATTGATATCAATAAACATACAGGCTGTGTCATTTTTATTTCAAATAAATGTCTAGGGACTCATATAAATATATTTATTAACCATGGCAATCTAATACATTCGACATTATAAGACTATGTATGATCATTTATCCGTATCCTTTCCGGTGTGATGGATGAATAAATCGAAATCGAGAGTGGATGGCTTGATGACGTCTGACCGATATGAATGGAAGAGGAAACATACTGCGCCGACCCCAGATAGACTGGGAACAGGGCAGGAAGAAGTAGATATTCTTATGTCGAATATAGAGTTATGTTTCGGCAACCTATCGAGGAGAGTTGTAAGGCAAACTTTAGCACTTCGCATACCGCGTTTAGAATCGCCATTAATAATTACAGCTGTTCACAATATGAGAACTATTCGCGAACTAGAACTGTTACACCGCTCACGCCAGCTAGAGCAACTAGTTCTACAAGTGTTCTGTGATATTTGCTTTGCAATGGAATGTATATAAACCCGTTCATTCACATAGCAACTTAAACAAAAGATTGTATAAACGTTTCGCTAATTATTTTCAGTGCACTGTACTAAATCGCAGTTTAAGTGTAATTAAGTAATGAGGTCTTCTAGCACAAGTATGAAACACTTAAAAGAAGTCCCCAACAATGTAAAAATTCTGAAGAAAATAAACTATTTGAATTTGAATATTGCTCTTTTAACCCTAAGTCGCCTTGTACGACTCCCACGGGATAAATGGGGGTGGCGACATTTTCATTCTGCTCTGACGTCACCACACGACATTTTAAACAAGGAGGTGATGAAATACGCAGTATGAATAGCTTCCAAGATGATGTGAGAAAGAAAGACTGCTTATCTAGGGACTAACAGATAGGAATGGATGGAAACATTTACTAGTAGGAATAAGAAGATCTTTTATTGTGTAATATCTGTGATTACATGAACCCGGGATCACCTACCGAAGACGAACCAACCCCTCTAGCAACTTCTGTTATTTATCGTAATGTAACAAAAATTACAGGCGACTAAACTTTAGTAAGCTTACTTTTAACTGTAGATAGATCCACATCCACTCGAACCCGGGACCGCTCACCGAAGACGAACAAGAACCAGTAACCAATCAAACAGAGAATCCGCCATGTAAGCGTTAGAGTTTTACGAAATTTCGCATCTCCAAATCGTACTTCCACCCGAAAGTTCGGTGTAAGCCTCTTGTTATCTGGCCGCTTTCTCCATCAATCATGCGTCCAACTTCGGCAGACCATTTTTAAGTCTTATCGGGGCTTTCCCCGGCGGCCATTTTGCATATCTTTATCAGACCTTGTCTCTGCTTGAGCCTTTTCGTGCGACAATAAATCGCTGTTTGCCCACGACCCGCGTTGGGTGTATAACAATATAATATATCGTACACATAGACGAGGAGCTCAATAGCTCGCCAGGCCTTCGATTACGTAAACTAAGCAATGTTCGCTAAGGCCGGATGGATGATTGGATGGGTGACCAAAACTATATTATCTCGTGTTCTTCCGTGCTTCGGAACGAAAGGCATGCTAAGCCGTTGGACCCGGCTGCATGTGATGCCGTTAATACCCACCTATCCGCACTTGGACAGCGTGGTGGATTACGGCCCTTTCCCCTTATATTCTTCCATCTATAGGGAGGCCTGTCCCCAGCAGTGGGGACTTCAAAGGGTTGGTGATGACCTTTATAAGAGAGAGATGAAGACTCTTTCCATGGATTCACCTTGCGGGTGCCGGGTCCATAGTGTGGCAGATAGGGGAGTCAGGAGCAGCACTTGGGACTTGTGACCCTCACCATCACTACCCCGTCATCTCTCTCTCTGCAAGAACAAGAGGAACTAAAATGTTTTTATAACATTATGTAAATGTGTATATGGATAAGATGTTATCTGATGTAAGGGAGCAGTTACTTTTAATAAATTATTTATTATTATAACTTGGTTTGAATATAAAATCCCACAACTCAACGTTCAAAGGCTTATTTAATTAAAAAGTCTTGCATCGACTGAAAGAAATTGTGCTGCAAGCAATTACGCACGGAAAAAGTTCACGTTATGAAATTAAAAAACCAATCAGGCCGACTATGAAAGCCAATATTAAATAGGTGCGCGTATCATATAAACTTTCATACAAAAAGGGAGGTAGACAATATCGATCTATCAAAATACATGTCGTATGGGGTGAGTGAATCATTCTTTTTTCGACCAAGTACTTGATGAAAGTGACTCTTTTCATCCCGTGAAAGGTGTACCTGTGTTGGTAGAATACCTATTCATTCTGGTGATATTAACCGGCTAAATACAAACTGTTAAAATTAAGCCATTTGTTTAGCATAATAAGCAAGTAAGCGCATGTTTTGGGTTCTAATGTGGTTTTACACGAGATAATACATACAATCATATATACATAAATCAAGCCTTCTTAATCAAAATCTGTCGCATGTTAACAGCATTAATGTGTTCCAACAATTGTGATAAGATAGCCGGCCTCTGTGGTTGAGGATTCCAGGTGAAGCTCGATTCCACTTTCGGCTCTTATCGTTCCTAACCATCAGGTGAGGTGAAGGGCAAGAGCTTCCCTGTCTAGCATAGAAAAAAACTTTAATGTTTGCCAGAAGCGACCATCGTCCAATCTCGTTTACCGCACCGATGATCGCTTATGCGTTCTTCAACTGCTTCTATTCATACATAACGAAGATTAATGCCCTACAATCTGTCTCTTGGCTAACGATCTGCAGCTACGGCGAAGGGTGAATCTTTTCTGCAAGTTTCTTTCCGCGTGTATCTTTTCTTGTACAAAGAAAATAAGGTCGGAAACATACTTACACAAATCACGCCCATTTATCCCCGAAGGGGTAGGCAGAGGTGAATTAACACCTACGTTTCGCCAATTATATTTGGCCTCTTCTTGAGACCAAATATAATTGGCCAATTCTTCTAATTCTATTGTCATCTAGGAGACATAAATGGCATTATATTGCTAGGTGGTACAAGAGGAATGCTGCTGGCTATTCATTGCTGTTTTTACTCTTAGGCCCGGTTTTTTGATCCATAGTTAACCAATTGTTAAAAACTATTACTAATTGCTAAATATCAGTCTTATATGTAACCATTAGTAACAATTTACGTTAGTAATTTAGTTAGTTACTAACGTAAATTGTTACTAATGTTAATTATCCATAATAAATATCAATCTGATATTGTTACTAATTGTTAATTCATATCAGTTTGATATTTAAAGATAAGTAACAATTTTTAACAATTGGTTGAGTTAACTATGCATCAAAAACCGGCCGTTAGTCGCCTTGTACGACACCCATACGAGAGATGGGGGTGATGTATCAATGATGTATTCAATCAATTGTATTCTGCTAACATTAATATAATATTATTTTAAACATTCATATTTATATTATTTTGAAAACATTGTCAAAAGATCTACTCGACCAAATCTTTTTACAGGTTATAAAAATAACTTTGATAATAGAAAAAACATACGGTACGAATTGAGTAACCTCCTCTAGTTTTTCGTCTGTTATAAAATAAGCGAAGTGTACAAAAAACAAGAAAGAAAATCGCGTAAAAGCAGACTTAATGTCGAAATCAATAAGATTTAATATGGAAACAAAACCATATAGGTAAAGTCTTATTCTTGTTACGAAGCATTACAAAAAGTATTTGCAATTAAACTTCACCACGTCGCGTACGAGTTTTCGATAAAAGTCTTCGGGAGAAATAAAAATATTTTTCAATCGTCCCTAGTAAGTACAAGATCAAAGCGAATTGAATTTTCCTTCCCTAATTAAAAATTCCGAGAGCTTCGAATTAAAACTTGCGATGCTCATGTTTTGAGATAATCCTTGTGAAGCAAAATTATAATCTAACAACACTACATAAATCAAGCCTATTTATGACAGAGTGGTAGGCAGAGGTGTACAGGACATAATGTAGGTGGCGAGCCTATTGCCATTCATTGGGCACGTAAATCGCAGTATACTGCTAAGTGGTAGAAAAGGAATACTGCTGCCCATTACTCAATATTTGTCTTAACCCTAAGGGCCGGTTTTTTGATGCATAGTTAACAGTTAACCAATTGTTAAAAATTGTTACTTATATTTAAATTTCACTGATATTTAACAATTAGTAACAATATCAGACTGATATTTATCCATTAGTATCATAAGTAACTAAAATTGTTACTAATGGTTATATATCAGACTGATATTTAACAATTAATAACAGTTTTTAACAATTGGTTGAGTTGACTATGGATCACAAAACCGGCCCTAGTCGCCTTCTACGACACCCCGTGAGAGATTAGGTGGTGACAATTGTATTCGGCATTACCGTCACCGCACGGTACGGATGTTGTCTCTTTGTTCCTTTCTCATAAAGTATTTATTCACGTATAATGTCCAGAATTATATTTATAAGCCTCATGGACTTACACGTGTATCGGAACAATAATACTTAAGTAGCAGTAAACAAATTAATGTCCTTATTTTCCCTATTCATAAGTCTTATAATGCTTTGAGTTTGTACAAAACTTTTGCTACACGTTTATTTCGGCCGGCTTGGTCGAATGCTCAGATTGGCTGGGTATTGGCCAAGAGGTCCCGGGTTCGAATCCTGGTAGAGGCAAATTTTGTGATACACACAAATATTTGTTCCCGAGTCATGGTTGTGTATATGTTTATGTAGTATATTTTCAACATTTATATACTTAATTATATTAAAAATATGTCCGTCATCTAGTATCCATAACACAAGTGCTTAGGCTACTTACTTTGGGCTACATGATAGGTGTGAGTGTAAAAACATTTATTTATTATATTATAAAGGTAAGCGTCACTAAAGTAGTAAAAGAAAAACTCTTACATACTTTATACATTAGTAGCCCCGTAAAAAAAGTCATGTGCTACGAGTGCTACGACGTCGAGTACCTTCGTAACCGCTTTATGATTTCCCGTTTCATTCAAACCTCACCATTTCTATACCCTGTCCCTGTCTAGCATTAGATTCCATTCTAGTGGCTGTTATAGCGCCGATAATATTATTTCTGGCTTAACCGCTACGACGTAGCTGTCTACGGGCTACGAACATCTACGATAGTTGGCCTTTGTCATTGCGGGTTGGGATCTACGGTTTTTTCGCGTTTCACTGGTTGCTTCTTTGATCTGGTTTTCAATTGCAGTTGTGATCTTTCAAAAGCTTACATTAAAGCGCTAGATTGCTTTTCCGGCTCGCCCAGCGTTTGTGCTTGTAAAAATTATTTTTGTACCTTTTCTCTCTGCTGTTACAACTTAGTGCCTTCAGAATTCGAACTGAGATAAATAACTTTGATCTGTGCTGACTTGAAATGAACATTGAATTCACAATTATTACCAAAGTTACTCTGGACGGGTTGAGTGTCAGCTTGATTGCTTTTTGCGGCTCGGCAAAACAGGATTGGTGACATTTTAAAAGATTGAAAATCATCGCTGTATATTTACTCCAAGTCTGATAGATCCCTTTGACTTTGTTTTGTCAAATTATTTTTTATTTGCTTATCATTTGATATGGAATAGAATCACTGCGTCTTATAGGATAGAAGCTCGGTCTGTCGCGTGTTGGGTGCCATGTCAAAGGTTTCGAGCCTATTGCCATTTATGGGGCACATAAGTCGCAGTATACTTGCTAGGTGGTATAAGATGAACTCTGCTGCATCACTCACCACTCTTTAGTAGCATTGTATGACACCCACGGGGTATCGAGGTTGTGGTGGAAATTGTATTCTGCTCTGTCGTCACCACACTACTTACGGAATTGTCTTAAAAGCCTTATATTCATAGTGTCAAAGTGAAAGGGTTTCTTGAAATCATTTTCATTACGGACCCACTCAGTTCTCAAGACCACTAACCGCCTAGAATGTTCTACATGACATTTTACTTTTGCTCCCAATTAAATATGTACATAAATTAGGGTAGTCCCGCATGCATTAGTCTCTCAATACCTTAATGAAATCCGTCCCGTGATCTGTCCACCTTTACCCAGCCACTCAAAGAATGTGACCTATTTAATAATGAATTGAATTCCCAAAGCTATATTCGGGAACATTGACTACAAGATATAAAGTGGGCGGTTTTATAATAACGGGATATGATGATTTATTTCAACGAATTCAATATACATATTAATATTATGTATAGCTATGTGATGATGACCGTCATGTTATAATTGTAACCACCCCCAATCTTCCTCGGATGTCGTTTTGTTGTGGCTAAGGTTTAAAACAGTGATGAGGAATAGACGAAGTTGTTTGTTTCGTTGTGTTTATTTTCATACTTTTACTCCTGTTAGCATCTCTGCCAACACTCCATTCACATTCATTCCATTTATAACGCAATCCATCCATCTCTTCTGCAGTTTTCTTCGTCTTCTCCATCGTGAAAGGTGGAGAAGACGAAGAAACATTCATGTTCATCACTCTTTTAATCACATGCATTTGGTTTCTTCTCATAGCATGTCCATACCAAGTCAAACGATTCCTTTTCATCTTCTCTTTTAATGGTTCTACTTTCAAACTTTCTCTTATATACCTATTCCTCACTTTATCCATTCTTTTCACGCATATGCATCTCAACATTCTCATTTCTGCTGCATGGAATTTTCTTTTGATCAGTCTTTCTTCTTCTTTTGTCCTAGCTCATAAAAAATATGCGAGTTACTTAGTATAACACGCGCTTCAGTCTTCTGTAGAGCAAAGTAATATACTAATGGAGGCCTAAACAATATCCAAGTTACATACATACATACACAAATCACGCTTATCTCCCTGGAGGGGTAGGCAGAGGGGAACTAGCACACACGTTTCGCCAATTATGTTAGGTCCCATGTAATAGGTGGCGAGTCTATTGCCATTTATCGAGCAAAAAGTCGCAGTACATTGCTAGGTGGTATAAGAGGAACGCTGCTGCCCATTCCTCATGACTCATTTATAACTACGATATTGACTATAGATTATAGCAGTCATACAAGAGGGTTGTCAACAGGTGGCCAAGGCTTCCCTTCATAGTTGTTAGGCGGCTTTTTCTTTGATACGTATTCACTGGGCTAGAGCCAATGGGCTAGCCGTTCTGAAATGGTTCCTAATGCGGGCACTTAAAGTCGCTTTGCATGTAGCACTCTGTGATTGATCGCTGTAATATGTGGTTCTTTTACGAAGCGTACTCTTATAATGATTTATAATAATAGATTAGGGTCGTGTATTAATAAAATGTCAAGTAACATAAAATTTTTAGAAACTGAATTTTTTTTTCTATTAAAATTTGAAAGAGTACTTAGGCGTTAGAAGTAACTTTTATAATTTTAAAGAATAATCTTAATAATGTTTCAAGTGCAATATTTTAACGAAATTCTAAGCTTAAGTTTTAAGTAGTTAACAGACCCAGCGAGTCCGCGAGAATTGTATAGTTAGTTCTTCTTCTCCCGGTCCTTATCCTACTCTAAGTACACAACCTGTCTGCTTCTTCCACTCTCCTCCATTAGACGTGAACTCAGCATAAACTTCACTCTTTCTCATATCATCTTTCACACAATCCATCCATCGCTTCTTCTGTCTTCCTCTCATTCTAGGTCCATGCACATCCATACTTAAACATTCATCGTCATCATCACCAGCCCTTTAATGATCCCACTCCCTATGGATGGAAAATATAGGGAGAATGGCCCATAACCCACTACGCTGGCCCAGTGCGGGTTAGTGGGTATTAACTAGATGTATGTTAAGTATGGATGACTTGACATAGATCTAGATCCTTCCTAATCACATGCCCGCACCACGCTAACCTACAGCTAACCCATTAAAGTAGTGTTAAAACGCAACATTTTAATAATCCCTTGCAGTGTATTAGGCGAGCGAGTTCAGCAGAAGCTGGAGATATGAAAGTTTAAACGGGGCCGAGATCACACAAGCAATTACCACTCGTGCTGCGCCAAAGTAACTGTGTGATACGGCCGTGAGCTTTGGTTACTGCTAGGGCGTGTGTTCACGGGAAATTGGAGCTAACGACTGTTACATTTTAAGCCTAATTTTCAGATTAACTGTGTATTTTTAGCACCTGCACCCCTAGCCAAGTGGCCAATCTATCGAACGCAAAGAATACTAACTGCCGCACTCAGAGACGTCAATTAACTTTAGTGAGTATTGTCAAAATTTTTCATTCAAATCTAGACCATAGACCCGGCAAGAATAGCGACTAGTTTTGAATTGTAATTTTTTGACGTTAAGTACTCATTAACGTTATTTGACGTCTCTGAGTGCGGCAGTAAATGTATGAATATGACGTATTCCAGGGAAAACAATGGGTCAGTTTCATACTTTTGTTTTCTATGCTTTCGAATTGATAAGCCACTTGCGTAGGACGTCTGGATAGGGAAGTAGCTGGCGTTCTAGACTTGCGATTGCGTATTCGGTTGGATTTACAACTGTTACCAGGAATCAGCGCAAGCAGAGTTCGTAACCTAACATTTCATCGTCTTCTTCACCAGCTTTGTAATGTCCTCACTGCCTGTATGGATGAAAGAATTTATGAACCCATTTCCCACCACGCTGGCCCAGTTTGGATTGGTGGGTATTAATGACTGCCATTGCAGCCGGGTCTAAAACGGCTTAACGTAGGGTACGAACTCAAGATACTATATTTTTGGTCACTCAACCAATGACCGGCCTTCGCGAATATTGCTTAGTTTAAGCAATCAATTAACCCATGCGCTATCGAGCTCCTCTGAAACCCAACTCTCCTCATATATATCTACTTTTTAACTGCCTAGTAGATGGCAATAGAATCGCCCCCTATCATACGGGTCCTGACATAGCCCGCAGATTTCGTATTTGCGATTCTACGTCGTCTCCTGCACTGTGTACATGGCTTATTTGCCGAGCAAAGTTTTTAGTGTGTACTAAGCTTAACATTAGAGTTGGTGCGCGGTTTAATATGTGTCTGCTGGCTAATTGCGCCAGTGGGGAATTACCTTAATTAGTTGCAGTACTGTTCTACGGCCTTGTTAAAAGACACAATTGATATTGCGAGCTGCATGCGTTAGCAGCTGCATTGTTAAGATAGGAGGAATCTTGCTGCATTCAATCAATTGTTTTAACTAGTGGTTTGCCCACCGGAATTAAGATCCTGAGTTCCCGGGTTTATTCCTCAGGGGAGTACAAGTTTGTTATCGGTTTTATCAAGTCCGCCTGGCTACTACTATCTTATCAAAATTTGTCACCGCCATAGTAATTTGGACAATTTGTGATTTGATAGCCAGCCCCTCTGTGGTTGAGGGCTCCAGGTGAAGCTCGATTCCATCTTCGGCCCCCCTTATCGTTACTTACAATCAGGTAAGACGAAGTTCAAGAGGTTCCCTGTCAAGCATAAATAATGCAATTCTTCTTAAACAGAAAATTGACAAAAAACTCGTTTCTTGCAAAATGAAGTCTTAATATTAATATTGTATTCAAAATAAATTCTTAAAGCCTTAATTAAGAATACAAAATTTTACGCAGTGTTTCGTTGTACCGTTTTTCTATTGAATGAACGAATTGCCGAATGGGGTACAAGAGGAAAATCAATGTCGTTCCTACCCCGTATTGAATATGTATAAAGGTTCAAATCAGTGTAACCTCCCGCCTAGCATGACCACCGAAACACGATATGATACAGCCATTTATCGCTTAGAACTGTAAAAAATCCATTTTTTTGACAGTTCAAAGCGATGGTGCCGTGTGGTGACGGCAGAGTAGAATACAATTGTCACCACCCCAAATCTCTCCCGTGGGTGTCGTACAAGGCGACTAAGGATAAATCAGTGATGAGGAATGGGCAGCAGCGTTCCCCTTATACCACCTAGCTATGTACTGCGACTTTTGTGCCCGATAAATGGCAATAGGCTCGCCACCTATTACATGGGACCTGACATAGTTGGCGAAACGTGGGTGCTAGTTCACCTCTGCCTACCCCTTCGGGGATATAGGCGTGATTTATGTATGTATGTATGTATGTCAAAGCGATGAATGGCTATATCATATCGTGTTTCGGTGGTCATGCTAGGCGGGCAGAAACACTGTCCCCGCACTGGCGCTAATGAAATTCTTTGTTGCGCAATGTTAATATTTAAACTGGCTAAATGCAAGCCATTGAGTAGAGTCAATCGACGCGTAGCGGTTAAGAGGATTGTGAAGCTGTACATTTTAGTACAAAAAGCTTTAACATTTTTCATACTGTCCAATTTTTTGGATATATTTTTGGATATGTTGTAAATTCAATATAAAACTAGGTTGATACGTTTTTATTTTTATGAAATATTGCTTGTTAGTTGTTAGCATCGAAATATACTTCTTTTTGACATAAAAACATACTAGAGCATTATATATTTTATTAACTTAACTAAACACAATTATATAAAAAGAATAACTTACAGACCTAGATTAGGATGTTCTGAATCTGAAGATACAAAAATTTTCTAATTTTGTAAAGTTTAAGGGGAGTGAAAACGAGTATTCAAAAAGGAGATGTAGGCCAATGTAGGCATTACTCGCGGCGCGTATGGGCACTTCAAAATCCGCGTGAAATCCGCTTATGTGCGTTTTAATGTTTGGAACAAAGATGGGAAATTGTTACTGATTCCAACAATCGAATGGTTTGATACAAATAATGGTACAATCGATCGCTAGTTCTCAATTTTGAATGAAGCCGCTAGTTCATTCTTTCACCATACAAAATTGTTCTTTTTTGATCGTAAAATTAAGTCTACTTTTGATTGATATTATATTCGAATGTACGATCGAATTTGAAAGGTCAGGCATATAAACTAGTAGTAATCAAATTCGTATCGCTTCTCGCTTTTATTCAAACTCGAACGATTTGTAAGGTTATTCGTATAATTCGAATGACTTCTACAATCGAATAATGTCATTCTCAATCGCCCATCTTTAGTTTGGAAACTAACCAAGTCCTCTAAGAGCTCGCAATCGAACACAATCGACAATCGAAGTCGGTTACGTGAGCTCGGATTCGATTTCAATTAGTTTCTCATCAGATTCCTCGAGTGCCCGTCTGGTATTCAGTATGTGTTAAATATAGATACACAAATCACGCCTCTTCTTTACATCAAGCAAAGTCGTTATCTCCTAGAAAACCACACAACGGATTTTGATCACGAATCTTTCAAGAAATTTGTTAACAATTAAAAACAAACGAAGAAATAGTTTCCAATATTTAACTACGTAGGTATAAAGCTACTACGTTACGATCTTCTATGCTGGCCGCTGGGAGCGAACAAATACGGTGAATAGGCCAGCCCTAACTCATCCCATGGGTGTCGTAAAAGTCGACTAAGGGAAATCGCACGGTGTAGACCAATAAAGAGGTCAAACCACCAACAACAGCATACCCAAAGAGGGTTGGTGTCAGGCAGGCGGCCGGCTGTAAAACCTAAGCCAAAACTTTGATCAGTATGGATTGGAATGTTGTCATTCCAATCGCTCTCTCCGTTCATCGATCTCTCGACATGGTCCGTTCCGTGTCTTTTCTATACATTCATTCATCACTAGCACCTTTACGGTGGGATGGATGATATGAATCAAAAGGAATGGATGGCTTGATGACGTCTGACCTATATGAATGGAAGAGGAAACATACTGCGGCGACCCCAGATAGACTGGGAACGGGGCAGGGAGAAGAAAGGTATAAAGCTACGTCATTACTCCAGTTCTGAGAAGAACGGGCAAAAAATTGGCTTATTTATTATTGTATTTAGAAAAATTACCATATTCCTTTGTGAATAACTAAGAAGTTAAAAGAGAACTTATTGTCCATATTACTCGAATAATAAATACATACAGACATACAAGTATTTCCATCGTACGTACCTATGCAATAGAATAAACCCGTGTTATAATTACAATATTCTAATCGCTAATTACGTTGCGTATTACACAGCTCACAAGCAAGGCGGGACCATTAATCCTGTTTTATTTCAAAATTCCCAGCCAACACGGGAAATTGATATGGGTATAACACATTTTCAGTCACCCCTCTGGGAAATCGTTAGGAGTTATCTGCGTGCTTGAACGGTGTGGTTGAATTTTTTTTGTCCCGCTTTCCGAAACACTCCAAAATAAACCGGCCGAGAGAACGTGGCCTCTTACCGCGCACTAGAACTAAAGGGATCTAATTGAGAAAGGCACCTTTTCTGTTTTATTATAAATAGAGCCACGGTTGAGTGCTCTATAACCTTGCGGGTACAGAGGAAAAATGCTTCAGCGAAAAGACCTTTCCTCAACCCCACTGGAAGTTATTCGATTTTAATTTTAACATTATATAAATGTTAGAAAAATTAGTCGAAAGATTTTGGTGGTTAGAAAAAGAATTTCGAAAAATTATGATCTTGAGGCGGGAATCGAACCCGCGTCCGCTGCTATCCGGGCAGGTGCCTGACCGCTCGGCCACCCAAGACACTAATTAACTTGCCGAAATTCTTCTAACCTTTACACTTCACGTTGTAAGCCAACGGGTACCCTCGCAATGTAGAAATAAATTTTAAACATTCCAAAGCAGATATTTTTACAAATACCGTGCGTTCGGTTAAGCTTGGGTTTGCTTTATAAACTATTCGATTTTAATTTTAACATTATATAAATGTTAGAAAAATTAGTAGAAAGATTTTGGTGGTTAGAAAATAATAGAAAGTAATTTTTCGAAATTCTTTTTCTAACCACCAAAATCTTCCCACTGGAAGTTGTTATAGGTTGTGCTTTGTAGGTAGTATTACAAACATACATGCGCAAATCACGCCCATTTTTGGGCAATAAAACAAAAAATGTGTCAGATCGCAAGTATTATGACGCCTGAGCTGAAGGCAAGGGCGTTCAGAATGTGATTTGAGGCTTTCTTTTTTACCGTCTGACTCGTTAAGTTATAGGTTACGTTGCATCTGTAGTTGTCAATACCCACCAACCCGCACTGGGTCAGCGTGGTGGGCTGTAGACTCCGCCCCCGCATTAAAGCGCTGGTGTAGAAGAAGATGACGATTTTTTTTGCAACATTTTTTCCCAACACTTACCTAACATTCAACAGTAAACATCATTACCATTAACACAACACTTGGAACTATACGAATCAAAATTAAGTGCTACCCTTTGCCCGCACGAGAGACGCTCATTTAGTGCCGATATGGACACGCTCCCCCCACCCCCCTCTAACTGGGGCAAAATGAGGTGGCTGCTGGTCGCCATGGCAACGACCCCCCCCCCGGCTTGGAGGCTGTTGCTTCGTCCGACAGATTTCACTCTCAAATAGGCGGCAGCCATTAGACGGATGCCTGGTTTAATATTCTCCTGGAAGGCATTCGATTGAGGACTGAATGTGTGCGTTAAATACGCGCACGTGAACCACTTATTATTGATTGAGGTTAAAGTTATTTCTTTTGACGCGAGAATATAATTATTAGAAATTTTCCCGACTTGTTCTAATAAAATCAAAATAATAATTAAAAAGCAAATTTTAGCTCCAAATGCACGGTGTTTGTAAAAATTATCTGCTTTGGATGTTAGAAATGTATTTCTTCATTGCGAGGTTATCCGTTGGTTTACAACGTTAATGTTAGAATAATTTCGGCAAGTTAACTAACGTCTCGGTTGGCCAGCTGGTATAGTTACCTGCACGGATTGCAGAGGACGCGGGTTCGTTCCCCGCATCACGACTAAATATAATATTTGATTTCGGTAATATTTCGAACTCCTGTCGCGGCGGGCGAACCTTTTCTTTGATACACAATTTTCTATTTAGGTTAAAATTAATTTCCTCCGATTCCGTTTTCCTATAGCTATTGATTTGGACTGTTCGATCGAGTTAATGACATCGACTTATAAGTGACTCGTGGAAGCTGTACCGGATTAAACCAGTTTCGGTCTGCAGCTATCAAAGGGCTTTGTTTTGCTTTAGGCATGATCAGCCATATTTATAGCGTGACCAAAGCATACTTTTAGAAATGTACTAAAACTTAATTGTAAGTAAACTTTGAGTTCAATATTATTTATAACGAAAAATGAATAACGAAAAAATTATGAATTAAAAGGTCAAAGTTTGCTGTGACATCAAAAATATCCGGGACATCATTTTTCGAAAAGATCAGAATGATATGAATGTCTTTGAAACGATTATCGTAATCGAAAACTATTACTTTGTCACTGCCATAGTCAATGCGAGTAAAGGTAAATTAACGATACTGTTTATTTTATTAACTTTTTTCCATGCTGGCTTGGGAGCGAAACGATAGTGTTGAATGTGCCAGCAAAGACTCACTCCAGCGGGCCTAGCACGGGGACGTGGACAAGTCTCTCTCCACCACTTGACAGTGTTTTGTCTCGGGGTTTAGTAGGATTTAGAGCGAGAGGAAAATATTTTCTTTCCCCCAAAAGAGATGTGTCCACGTCCCGTGCTACGGGGGCAGGGGTTTCGTAAAGTCGACTAAGGGAGATTGCCCAGAGTTGACTAATAATCACATTGGAGCACCCGAAAGGCGGAGGGAAAACTACCAACAACAGTAGACCCCAAGAGCGTCGGTGTCGGGCAGGCGGCCGGCTGTAAAACTTAGGCCAAAACCTTGGGCGCTATGGATTGGAACTCTGTCTGTTTCTCTCGTTTATCGTCATAATTCATTCATCACTAGCACTATCTGGTGTGATTGATGATGTGAATCACAAGTAGTAGATGGCTTGATGACGAACCGACGAGGCAGGAAGATAACATTTTTATAAAATTTACTGTTTTTTTTAATCATTTTTATAACGACCTTCATTTTGGTTCAAATTAGGTGCCTCATAAATGGCAATAGGTGTAGACGATCAACCTCGTTGCGTTATATTTAGAAGTAAAGTTTTATGTTTCCGAATATTATGTCATAGAAATACATTTAATGTTCAAAATACATTTCATGTAACAAATGTCCAGCTGATTATACGGATGAAACAACAAAGAAACAATACCCTACTAAAAGTCATAGCCAGTTTCTGACCTGAGCCCGAAAATAGTCAATAAAACGTTTCATTCAAATATTGCACAAAAACGACTGTAGCTAAATGAAACTCCTGACCGCTGTCAGATAATGCCTCCGGGATATGACAGGAGGACCCTACGAATATTTATTGTGGTCCAATATCAAATATTTTGTTCGCCCGCCGCGACAGGAGTCAGTTCGAAGCTCCCTTACGCCTCAGGGAATAGCGTTTAGATTGCAACAGCGACAGAGACGCGCGATGTGATCGCCACTGTACGTATTTAATGTTTTCTCAAAACCGACAATCTTTCACGAGCGAGACGTCGCGTTGCGTTAAGGAATTCTTAGAGGAGACAATTTTAATAGCCATCTCAATGTTTTCCTTTGCAAGTCATAAGATATTAGCTGGTTGTATTTTTTTTAATCTAAGGATAAATCAGTGATGAGGAATGGACAGCAGCGTTCCTCTTATACCTTCCACCTAGCAAAGTACTGCGACTTTTGTGCCCGATAAATGGCAATAGGCTCGCCATCTATTGCATGGGACCGAGCATAATTGGCGAAGCGTGGGTGCTAGTTCACCTCTGCCTACCTCTTCAGCGATATAGGCGTGAATTATGTATGTATGTATGTATTTTTTTTTAATAAAGCGGTAAACGTCGGGTTAAATAATAAACATGCCAAACATCTAATTATACGCGAGTCTTATCCGTAGTTGTTTTATTTCAAGTTTAGTGCTCGCGTAAATATAAGAGATCATTATGGTTATATTTTTTTTATTAATCGCCAAGTGTTTGTTACATTAGAGCAGCTATTTTATATACATATACATACATAAATCACGTCTATATAGTAGACATAGGTGAATTAACACTCACGTTACAATTATGTTAGGTCCCATGTAATAGGTGGCGAGCCTATTGCCATTTATCGGGCACAAAAGTCGCAGTTCATTGCTGGGTGGTATAAGGGGAACGCTGCTGCCCATTCCGCATCACTGGTTTATCCTTAGTCGCCTTGTACGACAACCACGGGAGCGATGGGGGTGGTGACAATTGTATTCTGCTCTGCCGTCACCACACGGCATAGAAGAATATGTGTCGAATAAATTAAAAAAAAAATTAAATTGCTATTTGTAATGTATATATATATGTGTGTACAAATAATGAATAAAAGATGCTACTCATTCTTCATCACTGATTTAGCCCTAATCCTAGATTTAGTAGCCTTGTAGAGTATCCACTAGAGATATTGGTACAGTGGCAATTGTATTCTGCTCCGCCATCACCACAAACGAGAAATAATTAAAATATGTTATACAACATGTTCATAATGCTAATCATCCGCCATCACGCGTGGCCAGTGCCGGTGATAATTTAAAACGCGCTTATTAAAAATAACACGGGCAGCGGTGCGTCCCATAAAGCCCGGGCGCACGTGGGCCCATTCATGCGGCCGCTCCCCCCGCCACCCCCTGTGTCCCCCCTCCAATCCCCCCAAATCCCCCCTTGCCCCCTCCTCCAACCGCCGCTCCAATTCCAGGCATCGAGTACGGTTACAACGCGACAGGGTAGTAAAAACGTGTATTGTCTGAATGAGGCATTTCTCTCTCTTAGACGGTGTACCGGCAGAAGTGAACGCCTGTGGCAGGTGGTTTGTTTATGTGGAGGAATTACTACACTGTTATCTTAACTTACATACATACATAAACCTTAGCCTATTTATCCTATAGTCTATTATTTTATCCTTTATGCTTTTATACCGTGTGATGACGGCAAAACAGAATACAATTTTCACCACCCCCATCTCCATCTCTACCGCGGGTTTTAACCCTTAGTCGCCTTGTACAACACAAAGCGACCAAGGGTTAAGACAGCAATGAGTAATGGGCACCAGCGTTCCTCTTGTTCCACCTAGCAATATACTGCGATTTATGTACCAAGAAGATGGCAATAGGCTCGCCACCTAATAGTGAGACCTAACATAGTTAGCGAAACGTGGATGATTAACATCACACCTGAATGGGTAGGCAGACATAGCACTGTCTGCCTACCCTTTCAGGTGTGATTCAATGGCAGATTCAACTTGCCCGAATGGTTAGATTGCTGGCCATTGGCCAAGATGTCCTCTGGGTTCGAATTCCTGAAGGGGCAGATTTTGTAATGAACACAGATAATATTTGTTCCCAAATCATAGACGTTTATATGTCTATAGTATAATATAAATGTTCTTAGTATATCATTTTTAAGTATATTAAAATTTGTCCGTCATCTAGTTTTCATAACACAAGTGCTTATGCTACTTACTTTGAACTAGATGATAGGTGTAAGTTTAATATTATTTATTTATTATTCGATTTTAATTTTAACATTATATAAATGTTAGAAAAATTAGTACAAAGATTTTGGGGTTAGAAAAAGAATTTCGAAAAATTATGATCTTGAGGCGGGAATCGAACCCGCGTCCGCTGCTATCCGAGACCAAGTCTTGGGTGGCCGAGCGGTCAGGCACCTGCCCGGATAGCAGCGGACGCGGGTTCGATTCCCGCCTCAAGATCATAATTTTTCGAAATTCTTTTTCTAACCCCAAAATCTTTGTTATTTATTTATGTTTGTATGACCTAACTGCGGTGTTCCTAGCGAAGGAAGATGTAAAAAATCGCAGACAAAATACACTTGTGTTTTATTGCCACTAATAGAACAATGGTCTAAATGAAACGCTGAGCATGCAAGGGAATGTCTGGCTAAAATTCATGTTCGATTGGAAAAGCAGTCTAGCGTATAATGAGACATGACCCTTTCTATGTGCACATAGAACCGTCTGTGATGCTGGTACAGAAGAATAAAAGAACTTTATGTGTAGTACATAGCGCTGTTTAGGGGGGCGATGTCTATTAATAGAGTTTCAATGAATGGTCTGGGTTTTTGTGAAACAAATGGAAGGCATTTTTGAGCTATGTTGTGCCATTGTTTTCTGTTTTCTGGATAAGAAATTTAACTATCAAATATGGGACGAGGAATGGGCCTCAGCCTTCCTGGTAAGGCACCTAGCAATACTGCGTTGACTCACGTTAGATTGCAATAGGCACGCATATTACACCTGACCTAACATCGCTGGTGAAATGCGGGTACTAGCACCCGCATTTCATCTGACTCCTTCGGGGGTGAACAGGCATGATTTATGAATATTATTGTAGTACTGTGTTCTCGGAATTTCTAAGGTAGACTGGTAAATATTGATATCCTAGCAATAATGCCTTCTTGTACGCTTATGTTACTGTTGATTTATATTCGAAAACTGGTTTGCCGAAGAGGTTCCGGTTTCAAGTCCTGTTAGGGGAGAAGGTTTGTTTTAAACTCCGACAAAAAAATGGAAAGTGTTTGGATAATGGACACAGAAATATTATGTTCTCGAGTCATGGTTGTTATATTATAAAATATTATATACAATTTTGAATTACAATTCGTAACGTCACTTAAAATTTGTCATATTATTTTCTAAATAATAATATTGAAATGCCCGGAAAAGTAACGAAGTTTTTAAGCATATCATATAAAAAGCCATTTATAGTATCCTATTAGTATTTATATTCAAATTTAAGCTGTTCCATAGAAGCCGTGTAAAATCAACGGAGAACAGACAACACAGGTGTAGACACACCTGACCGGGGACCGGAACTTATTGTACAGTAGGTACATAGGCCACAGGCGACTACTACGACATGTCGGGAATAGCCCGAATTGTGTGCTAGGGTTGCCAGCTTAGAGACAATTACACTCAAGTTGGGGATTTAAATTGTTGCTTTCAGTTCCTTCTTAGTTGCACTTTCAAAGATAGCTAGTCGGCATTGCGCAAAGTTAGCCCGAGCGGTATCAATTTCACAGGACTACTTTGATTTGTTTTTTTTTGAACATTATATACCTAAGAAGGAAATATTACAAAAAAAGTTGGAAAATATGTCCTTACGCGGGAATTGACCCCGGGCCATCTGCAATCCGTAGACCGACAAGCCATAGACAACTGCCCGGATTGCCTAATCTTGGAATTTATCTGTTTTATGGCATAGATTTTAAATAAGGAAACGTCCACAGACGATTTTATTTTTATGATTACAGCGGCATTTATTGTTATTTGGATTTTGGATACTGCTAATAAGTATATGCATCATTTAATACAACAAAATTTGCCGCGTGGTGACGGCAGAGTAGAATACAATAGTCATCTCTCCCGTGGGTGTCGTACAAGGCGACTAAGGATAAATCAGTGATGAGGAATGGGCAGCAGCGTTCCTCGTATACCACCTAGCAATAGTACTGCGACTTGTGCCCGATAAATGGCAATAGGCTCGCCACCTATTATAAGGGATCTAACATAATTGGCGAAACGTGGGTGCTAGTTTAACTCTGCCTACCCCTTCGGTGATATAGGCGTGATTTACGTATGTATCATTTAATATGAAACATTTTGTCAAATTATAAGTAGGAAAATATTTACCTCGGTCCCGATTAAGAGTCAGTTTGCTTTCAGAACGAAAGGTGTGACTTTTTTTTCGGGTTAATATCAATTAAGCATCAAACCTACTTAAACACGTTCCTTTGTGTTTTTACATTCTTTCGAGAGTTCCCTATTGTAACAAAAGGTTCTTGAGATGCGTAATATAAAAATGCGAGTATTTATTTGTATTAGAGAGTAAGGGGCCTGGGGCGAGGCAGAATAACATCAAAGTTTATGGACCAAGAAACTGCTCTGGGATTGAAGTTATCAGATTATGTTTGAAGGAGGCGGGATCAAAAGTTGTTGTCTATACGTGCGCATAGAGTTAACCATTAGTCCTGTACATAGCCTGTTTCCTGTATGTAGTCTTGAAAGAAGCCGTAATGACAGGCATTGAGAAAGGGATGCTCTAAGGTTTGGTCACGTAGAAAGAACGAATGAAAGGAGAACGACAATAGTCTTATATAGAACGACAATAGTCATCTACCCTGGGCAATAGAACGAAGAATGTCTCAGATTACAAGTATTTCTTGCCCAAGTCGAAGGCGAGGTTTTCTTTTTCATCGACCGAGGTAAGATCATAGTTTTATGTCACCCTCTGACCGGGAAGTGGAATTTTCTGTACGCGTAGCGGATGGAAAAGTCCACTTTATGGTCAGGTGTGATATGAAAAGGATTTAAAGGGCGAAAGTGAACAGAGAAATGGGAAGTGGAAAGCCTAGGTGGGTCTTTCGTAATTAAATTGAACATTTATTAAAAAGGGCCAGGTCAAGAGTACCTACCCGAAACAAACGGGTATGCATGAAGACATTTATGGGCCACAACATCAATGGGATTAGATTAAGCGAATGAAAGTATGAAAGGATCTATGCCTACCCCTGTGGGAGAATGGCGTGCTATATGTATGTATTTAAGTATGTACGTTTGGATTGACACGCTCAGAACTGTTGAGTGACGGATATATTCCAATTCAAATGAGATCGACTTACTTGAAGTAAGCTGCGTTTTTGCTTCTATTATTATAAGAGGTTTTCTCAAAGAAATGCTTATTTTTGTAATATTATTTCTTTGCCAGCAAAAAACCAAGAATAAGAATAAAATAAGATTGTGTTCTAGACTAATTTACAAAATGGACTTAAAAAAGCTATGCATTCAACAAACTCAACTATTAAGGTTGTCTTGGGAGACGTCTTTGAATCTTGGTCTGAGCTTAGTGGGTGAATGACCGGAGCATGCATACGCAACAAATATTTCTTTCACTCACACCTGTCATCTAGCAAAATGTAAGTAGCATAAGCACTTACTTCCAGCTAGATGATAGGATTATTCTATTCTATTGTGATAATTCTATTCAATATAATATATAAACATCTAACTCGGCACCTCTATAATTCGACAATCACAACAGATAATACAAAATCGATCCACCCAAAGCGCTACCATCGCAATTCAATCACGAACAAAATCGCTTTTTGTCCACAATCGCACATCCTAAACCGCTATTCTATCGCTAATGCTTCGCAGCGCTCGGGTCCTCTTTGTAGCATTATGCAAACTTGCCAGCTGATCGTTCGCACAACAGGAGTTAGCGTTTCGCCTGCCGCTAATTCAATAAGTTAGCTGCCAGCCCTGACGGCGGACATTTTAATTAACCTTTTTAGTTGCGTCGGCCGGAGGCTTAACCGAATGCAGTGGAACCGACCCTCTGTTTGTTCCTGTCTATACTGCGGCCGTTACAGAGAGAGACAAAATGTAAACAAGCTTGATGTGTCATTTTATATAAGGTACAAAAATAAAAATGTGTAACACCTATTTTTTCAAAGTAGGATAATCGTTTTGATATTGTGAAATGGATGGTGTATTTTAAAATGCATTTCGTTGATAAAGAAACATGTCAAAATTGTTTACATTTATACGGGACATGGACGAAGTCTCTCTCCACCACTTGACAGTGTTTTGTCTTGGGATTTATTGGGAGTTAGAGCGAGAGGAAAATATTTTCTGTACCTCGAGGAGATTTTCTCCACATCCCGAGCTACGGGTACTGGAGTATAGTTCCGGGAGGCAGCAAGCAGGGTCTTTTGACTTTAGAGTAAAATGGAGAGTATATCAAATCTTGTATAGGTATGATATTTTCTTCAATTTTTCACAATTTTCACATATCCTCTCAAGGAAGCAGTCAATAAGGTTGGAAGGGAATATATCCTATTGGAAAATGTATTTTTTAAACGAGACTTCCCGCTTTAGGCAGGCTTTTGCACCCCTTTCCTCTGTAACGGAACCGTTGATACCATCGCCCTAAGCAGGCAAGCGGACAGTTTTCGACGGTTCAAATCGAGCATTATTAGATAACTCCTGACCCAAGAATTTTAAATGGACGACTTTTCCAACATTAATTATGCTACAAAAGGGGGAGATTCCACCGAAGATAATGCAAATAATGAATTCAGTTATGAAGACGGTGAATCGGTCGAATTTGGGAAGAAAGATTTGTGATTTACTTGATTTGACGCTCGCAAAAGATCACTTTTTATATTAGAACATTTCAGTACATTATTTATTACTAGCTAACCGTATACTGCTATGTAAATTATTCCGTAGGCATGGTTACGATTTGGTACTGTTAAGCATATCGCCTACCGAACGGACGAACGTCAAATGTTTGACAGAAAAGGGAAAATCAAATTGTTGTTTTTACTATTTTACTCGCATTTTTTTAATATTTTCTTACCTTTTATGCCTTGCCTGACCCAAGACAATTATTTCAAAACCAAAATCAGATAAATCGGCCCAGCCATTCTCGTGTTTTAGCGAGACAAACGCACAGCAATTCATCTTTATATATAAGATTATCGTATACATTACTAGCCGACATGGCAAAAGTTGTTATGGCCTTAACATCTAGAGGTTAGGAGTTAGGAGGATAAAAACACTGCATGGGATGAGTTGGGGCTGGCACATACTACGTAAATTTTTCAAACCCAGGCCTAGCCAAGTGGCTTATCTATTCAAACGCATAGAAAACAAAATATTTTTTTTTACACAAACTCCTATAATCTAGCCCAAAGTAAGTAGCCTAAGCACTTGTGTTATGGATACTAGACGACGGACATATTTTTAATATAATTATGTATATAAATGTTAAAAATATACTACATAAACATATACACAACCATGACTCGGACACAAACATTTGTGGTCATCATAAAATTTGCCCCTACCAGGATTCGAACCCGGGACCTCTTGGCCAATACCCAGCAATCTGAGCATTCGACCAAAGCGGCCGTCCGACCAAAAGTATTAAACTAAGGCATTGTTTTCTCTGTAAAAACTGACGTACAGTTCCATACATTTTGTATTCTGTGCGTTCTATAGATTGGCCATTTGGCTATGGAAGACCAAACAACTATGGTCTAAATAAAATAACCGTGTGAAGCTATCAACAGTTATGGCATTTCGGTGAAACGCTATAAAACTGTCATAGAACATTATCCCAATAAATAAGCAGCACAGCTAACATTAATCCTTCGCTCGCGCCGCTAATATCGCTCGGCCTGTAGCTTAGCCGCCATGATGAAGCTTTATTGCACAAATTGCGCTCAGCGTAGTTCGCGGTGGGAAAAACGTTAACTGTGCGCTTTTTGAAATTCGAACGTTGTCACTGAGTCGAGAATAGTGCACATAGATTTGTGATTGCCAGTTGCTTTTTAGACGATGGTCCACCGCTAACTAAACTTAATTAGTTTAGCTTAGCTCGCATAGTTGAGTCAGTTTTTCATACATGTGCGTTTCATACACGGCCGCCTTGGTCGAATGCTCAGATCGCTGGGTATTGGCCAAGAGGTCCCGGGTTTGAATCCTGGTAGGGACAAATTTTGTGATGACCACAAATGTTTGTTCCCGAGTCATGGTTGTGTATATGTTTATGTAGTATATTTTCAACATTTATACACATAATCAATTAATAATATTAAAAATATGTCCGTCATCCAGTATCTATAACACAAGTGCTTAGGCTTACTTTGGGCTAGATGATAGGTGTGAGTGTAAAAATATTTATTTAATTAATTAAAATAGTTTCAATAGGTATGTTCAGATAAATTCTGAATTATGTTTAAAATCAGCATTGGTTATCTTCTATATATGTATAAAAATGAATTGCTATGCGTTTGTCTCGCTAAAACTCGAGAACGGCTGGGCCGATTTAGCTGATTTTGGTTTTGAAATGATTGTCTTGGGCCATGCAAGGCAGGAAAGGAAAGATAATATGGAAAGCTGCGAGGTAAACAGTAAAAGCAACAATTTAATTTTCCCATTTAAACTGCTTCCCTGTCAAACATGTGACGTAACAATGGCAACCAAATCGTAATGACGTAACCATTTTTTATTTATTTTATTGTGATAAAAACGACACAAATCTATTACATTTATCACACAATTATAAAGTCACAAAATGATTATAAATACAATACAATGTCAATTAAGAATAATATTATTACACAATAGTCATGTCATTCAGATTCACCATTTTCACTGTCATAGTTACATGCATTACTCCATTGATCTCTTAAATTTTCACAGTAAGTCAATAAGGCTGGTTTTATAGTAGACCAGTTGTCAAATGGAAAGTCAAAAACGTATGCTGGGTCAGCTAGCAATAATATAAACTGCCGCACTCAGAGACGTCAATTAACTTTAATGAGTATTTAATGTCAAAAATTTTCATTGAAATCTTGACCATAGACCCGGCAAGAATAGCGACTAGTTTTGAATTGTCATTTTTTGACGTTAAGTACTCATTAACGTTATTTGACGTCTCTGAGTGCGGCAGAAAGTGTGAAATCGACTGGAAAAATATGGCAGGCTACTTGAACTCTAAAAATATGAATACCTTCCATAAGAATTTGTTAGCCTACAAACACTCTTCTAATTTCTTTTTACTGTTGGCATTGTGCCTCTTTTGTTTTCATTTCGCTGGTACTTCGTCATTCTTTTGTTTTCATGGCATTTTAATAACCCAGGGCCTGGAATCTCCTCGTGTTATCGTAACAATCGCGTCTTCAAGTGTTTCAATTGCTTTCAAAATTCAACATTTTTCGCATATTTTTGTTACTAAAAAAGAAAATAACAAATGCATATGCAACATTTTTAACACCGTAACGGCTTTAGCGCACTAAGCCTACAATTACGTAAACTAAGTAACGTTCGCTAAGGTCGGTCATTGGATGGGTGACCAATTGATGGCTATCTATTTAAAACTTATCGACCGGTGTTAGCTCGACACAAACTTTGTAGATAATGCTGTATCAAACGGAGCTGCTTTGAAACCAAGAACCGTTCGAATATTATCCCCTACTATGTGAAGTACATGTTTTTACGTTAACTCACAGGATTGGTAGTGTGTGTATAATCTGTTACGTACTTAGCCACTTGAAATAAAGTGTTCTGATATAATTTTAACTTCTTTTAAGTTGACAGGGGAGTACAGGAGTACACTTATTACTACTATCAATAAAATTCTTCCATTTATAGGCAAGAATCCTCAGCAATGGCGACAGTAAAGGGCAGGTGATGATAATGATGATGGATGATATATTCCTTTTCGAGATTAACAATGAACATAATCGTCTCTTTTCGATGTGTTGTGGTGACGGCAGAGTAGAATAAAATTGTTATATAACCTTGGGTGTTGTACAAGGCGACTTTGGGTAAAGATAGTGATGCGTAATGTTCAGCATTCATATACCACCTAGAAATAAACGTGCTGGCAAAAGGCTCGCCCCCTCTTACATGTGACTTAACATGATTGGCGAATCGTGGGAGTTAATTCACCTCTGCCTACCCCTTAGGGGTTGAATGGCCGCGATTTATGTATGTTTTCAATAATAACCAGCTTTATACTCCTCGCCCGAAGTGTCGTGCCGTATGAGCTCCTCTAATGACCATAAGCACCGAACAATGGGATAATGAGTGCTATCATGTCTAGATTAAGGTCCAAATTTCTTTTCAATGATACTACGACTTTCCATAAGTGAAATGTAATTTTAAATTTTAACAAACTTCAACATACTTGGTTTGCAAAACAATAGCAATTAGCGAGCGCCTCTGGTAAAATAAACGTTTTTCGTGATTGAATTTTAGGTAGATACTTATAATAGATTTATATAAGTTGACCGTGTGGTGACGGCAGAGTAGAATACAATTGTCACCACCCCAAACCTCTCCCGTGGGTGTCGTAGAAGGCGACTAAGGATAAATCAGTGACGAGGAATGGGCAGCAGCATTCCTCTTATACCTACCAACTAGCAAAGTACTGCGACTTTTGTGCCCGGTAAATGGCAATAGGCTCGCCACCTATTACATGGGACCTAGCCTAATTGGCGAAGCGTGGGTGCTAGTTCACCTCTGCCTACCCCTTCGGGGATATTGGCGTGAATTATGTATGTATAAGTAGTATGTGTAATGCATTAGCGTTCTAGCTCGGCTAGCATAACCACCGAAACACATTATGAAAGCCATTTATAGCTTTCAACTGCCAAAAATCCATGTATTTTTCACAGTTCAAAGCGATAAATCGCTTAAATCATATCATGTTTCGGTGGTCATGCAATAGATTCGTCACCAATGGCCTCAACGACCATTCCTTAGTATACTCAATTGCAGGTCACGAGCGCTATTTGAAATTTGACAGTTTTGGGTACTCTGAAATACCGTTGACCGTACGTACTTTAGGGAGTAACTATGTTCAGTTTGTTTGTGTGATATTTTATTTGTGTGTTATTTTGTTTGTGTGATATTTTGTTTGTGTGTTATTTTGCTTGTGTAATATTTTGTTCGTATGTTATTTTGTTTGTATAATAATTTGCTTGTGTGTTATATTGTTTAAGTTCAGCATTAGACCTACTACACTTGAGGAGGAGCTGACCGCATGCGTTATGAGCGAATGGAGTTAGGCCCGGGCTTTTGTCTTTCTGTCGGATTAGTTCCGGGGTCCCACCGCAGGGCCCTTGGAGAGATTAAAGTTACAACAAACTATATGTTTTCTGGATATCAAGGGTTTTTCTGTGGCCGACAAAGCTGTCTGCGTAAAGACACATCCGACTTTGCTACGGTTAAAGCTTTGTTTCCTTTTTCGTGAGTTGCAGTAAAATTTTGACATAATTATTATAATAAGAAAAATCATCATCTCCCTTATCCTATACTGTTTGAAGACGGCGTAGTACGTCTTAATTTTTCACTCTCTTTTGTAACTGGTCATCTCCTCATGCACACCCATCAGTTTCATTCATACGTCACACAATCCTTCCATCTTTTCAGTGGTCTTCCTCTACTCTACATGTATCAACATTTATGTCCATAAAAAAACATAATTAAAAAGGAAATAAGGGCGAGAGGTGAAACGTCCTATAGTTACGTTTTCACATTTTAAACTCACTTACATGATCCACGATGTGACTCAACAAATTCAAACGTAACTTAGCAACAAAGAAATTTGTGGCTAGAAAAAGTTCAAACAATATAGTCTTGATGCGGGAATCGAACCCGCGTCCTCCGCATTCCGGCAGATACCCAAACCACTTAGCCAACCAAGACGAACCACAAATTTCTTTTTGGTTAGTTTTTCTATAATCATCTTAAATAATGTTGAAATAAAAATTAAAATAGTAACTTAGTACCTAGATTTGTGTGGTTAGAAAAAGAATTTCGAATAATTATGATCTTGAGGCGGGAATCGAACCCGCGTCCGCTGCTGTTGTTGCTGGTTGTTGCTGGTTGTTGGGTTCGATTCCCGCCTCAAGATCATAATTTTTCGAAATTCTTTTTCTAACCACCAAAATCTTTGTACTAATTTTTCTAACATTTATATAATGTTAAAATTAAAATCGAATAACTTAGTACCTTTCAGACTTGTCTCGCAATACCACAGTAGTAAAACAAGGGCTTATTAACAAATCTTCCCGGTTTACGTCCCTGACAAATACCCACCTGTGTTGTCAAATGCAACTGGCAGTCAGGAATCTCGGGTTACGACGTTTTTGTGACCCGTAAAGCAACAGGTGCTCTCCCATAAATCTTTATTAGTTGAGACACCGCCTTCCTCGGAGCAGACACCTTGAATTAGAGACGGGCCTTGCATAATTTATTTGCTTCGTCAACCTTTTCGGGAGGATCCGTGGCGGAGGAACCGCTGGAAAATTTCAAAATACCGCTGTCTCTTTTGTGTATAGTTTCCAAGATTGCGTTTCCAACATTTTCGTATACTTTCCAACATAGCCAACCAACTCCAATTATTCCAATTTACTCATCATCATCACCAGCCCTTTGTTGTTGCCCTGCTGGGGAACGGCCTTTTCCTATGGATGGAAGTATAAAGGGAGATTGGGCCATAACCAAATGCACTGGCCCAGTGCGGGTTGGTGGGTATTAACGACTGCAGATGCAGCCGCGACCAACGCCTTAACGTGCCCTCCGAAACACGGAGGAGCTCGAGATAACAAACTTTTGGTCACCCATCCAATGACCGGCATTAGCAATCAATGCTTAGTTTACGTAATCGCAGGCCAAGACGCCGTGGTGACGGCAGAGTAGAATACAATTGTCACCACCCCAAATCTCTTCCGTGGGTGTCGTACAAGGCGACTAAGGAGAAATCAGTGATGAGGAATGGGCAGCAGCGTTCCTCTTATACCACCTAGCAATATACTGCGACTTTTGTGCCCGATAAATGGCAATAGGCTCGCCACCTATTACACGGGACCTAGTATAATTGGCGAAGCGTGGGTGCTAGTTCACCTCTACCTACCCCTCCGGGGATATAGGCGTGAATTATGTATGTATGTATGTAGGCCAAGACGCTATGCCATTGCGCTAGCGAGCTCCTCATTCCAATTTACTATAACCATCTTCATACCTTGTTCCTGCTGGGTTGACGCAGTCTGTTTCTATTTCCACTCATATCGGTCAGACGTCTTGCAGCCTCTTTTAATTTATAAATGTCATCCATCGCACCGAAAAGTTGCTACCGATGAATGAATATAATATTATAAAGTGGTAGAAAAGCCGATGAACGGAGAGAGTGATTGGGACCATGTCACCGTGCCAACCTACGCAAGTTTTTGGCTCAGATATGAACCTACCAAAATTTGATGAAGTAATCGAAGAGACTCGCGACGAGAAGTGATTAATAGTTCCATGTCAACTACGTCATTAATTACACTAGTTCCATATTGCGCTGTAACTTCAACGCAGCCGAACGAAAAAGGTCCAACAGAATACGCAATGAGTTATTTCGAAAACCGTTTCAAACAACTGTCGAAGAAGGTATTCTAACGTTGATTAATGCGAATTTCCAGCGGAGAAATGGCAAAACCCTACGGAAGGTCTCTTTCGGAAATTTATTCCTCTTAAACTAAACTAACTCCCTATTACGGATGAAGCGGACTCCAATAACTCCGTGAGATAAACGACCTATCTTTGTTATTGAAGACACTGTCAGATGCAAAGCGGGCGTGTCAGGAAGTTCTTATTAGAACGGTAATAAGATTTCTTTTCGTGTTGAAGTACCAACATTCGTTACAGGTTTACTACATTCAGCCATTCTAATCTATCGAATGCGAACATTATATCCGTCACATTTTAACCTCCATATATCAGACGCAGGGCATCTGGGTAAGCTTCTAAAATGAGTGTTTATTGCTGGTCCTTCGAGCCGGCCTCCGGTGAATTTCGGGAGTGTCGGCGCTAAAATCAGCTTTATGCCTTTGCTTTAAGAGCGGTATGGACTCGAGTGGTTCAGGTGCTCACACAAAGGCATCGGTGTTATTCAGCCGTTTCTCTCGGAGCAGATGTGTCGTTTGGTAGGCATTGAACTATGTGGATTTAAGCAATCCTTAGTGGACTGTACCGTAATTAATATAGCTCACGATTTCCAGTAAAATGTACATTGTACAGGTACCGGGGCTTTGCAGAGATTGTTTCTTGAGGTGACTGGGGGGCCGAATAGCCTAATGCCCCCACATAAATAAGGCTGAATGTTCGCGAACAGTTTGCGGGATATTGAATCGGTTGGTTTATTGGGCATCCGGTGACGTCATCTATTTTGTATGCTTAAAGTTCTTAATCCGTTCGGATTTAGCGTCACAGGGAGATGTTGATTGTGAATATGTTGATTTGATTTGACGATTATGATTTGAACATTTTAAAATGGTAGACAAAAATATAACAAAAAAAATATTTCAGGACGAATCAGGATTTTTAAAAAAAATTGCTGACCTAAAGAAAATATTCTTTGCAATATTTTTGCTTGGTTTTATAAATCAATCTTCAAGTACTCTTTGGCAAAATGATGATTATGATGATGAGGCAGAGGTGTATTAACACGCATAATCTGCCAACCATTAAAGGACTTTGTAGTAGGGGGCCAGAATAACGCTGCTGTCCATTACGGATCACTGTTTTATTTTACATAGCTGTTTCAAAATCAACCCAATGGAAATAATTTCACATGTATGAGAGAGATGAAAGAATGATTTGAACACCTCAGTTCTCGGAATTTAAATTAACAGACAAATGGCATAACAGCCATCTATCTTTCGCGGTAAGACAACCTTTAGCTAAATCAGATTATTCCTTCCGCAGTATCGGAGCAAGGCCCACACGAGAAGCGTTTGTTGAACGCTCTCCTAGCGTCATACAACACACTGGAGCGGCCGGTGGCAAACGAGAGCGAGCCATTAGAGGTGAAGTTCGGGTTGACGCTGCAGCAGATCATTGACGTGGTGAGTTGAGATGATTACGAGATGCGAGTGTAACGGACAATGTTCGGCAGGCAGGCGATGCTTGGCTCTTTACTGTGTGAACCGTCCTTATAGACACGGTGTAGTGGAAATCGAGCAACTAAACAATCTAGAACGAGCGACTAAAAACACTAAATGGGCGACAGTGACGTGTTAGTCGCACATTTAGTATTTTTTGTCGCTCATTCTGGAATTTCATAGGTTTAGGTTAGGTCAATCAGCTTGCCAGTTAAATACTATCCTTTTAAATGAAATGGCTTGGTTTGGTAGTCCGGAGGTACTGCCTAAAATAAGACTGATGATAATATAATGGAATAGAAGAAGCTCTTTAATGCAATGATTTTTTAATCTTTAATATGCACTGAAGCTACCACCGCCTTATCAAAAATTTTCGCCATAATAATAATGTTTCAAGCATTAATGTGTTCCGATAATTTGTGATAAGATAACAGCCCTTCTGTGGTTCAGGGTTCAGGTAAAGCTCGGTTCCATCGGCCCTTATCGTCACTTACCATCAGGCTAGATGAAGGCCAAAAAACAAGCTCTTAAACAAAAGTTCTTTCATTCCGTTATGTAGAAATCGTTTTGTATTGCAACAAATAATATAAGATTGTTTAATTAAATACCTCCTCGCCTGTCTGTAGTGCATACGAGGGTATACAAGCGTCGCCTATCTGCCATAGACCGAGCCCCACTTACTGAGAAGTGACTATGGGGGAATCACCAGAACATTACAGAATGATCTTTTCGACCCTTGACTAGTCGCGTGGGTTTATTTTCCACCCCACTATTATTTCATGTCGGAGTTTTATTTATCTTGACTTTTATCCTTAAAATCTGTCTCAAGATATCGTCAAGCGTTAATTTAATAGAAAATCTTGAATTTAATGAGAGTAATTAAGGGTTGAAAGCTCAAACTCACTCTGTAATAATGGCAGCCTTGTGATTCTCGCAACGTCTGTCATTTAGTTGCTAATTTAAATCTAATTACTGACTGTTTATGTTTGAAAGGAGAAAAACAACTCTGAACTGTTTATACTCCGCTCGCTAGCTGTTGAGATGATAGATTATTGTGGACACAGATTATAATTGGATTCAAAATGGAATCAAGCCGCGCTTCAATTGAGTTGTGGTCAAGATTTAAATTTATTTGTGCTATAACTTTAATATTTACTGTGGGGAATTGTTTTATTTACTGTATTGAGTGCTCGTTATTATTGTTTTCGTTTTCTTAAAATATGCTCCTTTACTGTCTGAAAAAAAAGTGAATTTGTTTAGGTGTGCGGATAAAATATAGCGGTGAGAATTTCTGTCATCTGTTTTTTTTAATTTTGCGCTCTAAATGGTCCTATTGCAACCTTGCCAATTATCATAAAAAATACATACATATTGTCGGAGGCTCGTTGCAATAATTAATGTGTGATAAGATAGCCAGCCCCTCTGTGGTTGAGAGTTCCAGGTGAAGCTCGATTCCATCTTCAGCGCTTATCGTCACTTACCATCAGGTGAGATGAAGGGCAAGAGCCTAAAAAAAGTAAGAGGAAGAGACCGTAAAATGTTTAGCGCAGTTACCGGTGTAGTTTGGGACCTGTGTCGTTGAATTTTAATGTCGATCGACTCTGAATTCCCCACTTTAAAATGTTACAATAAATTCAAATTGACATGTACTTGTGTGAGACGAGCGTTCTTGACATTTGGCGAGTGGAGTTTTTTCTTGGGTAAATAAAGGAGACAATGCTAATTATATCTTAATTCTAACGCTACAACACCGCCAAAGTATATTCCACGTCGTTATGGGAAATGCGTATTTTTGTATAGCACTAGTAATGTATTTATAGTACCTAATATGAAATCGTGAAAATAGCAACCGTGGCTAAAAAGCTGAAAAATGGCGGCGGTCCTTGGAACCCAGACCAGTGGCCAAACTATTCGAACAGAATACAAATGTATGGAACTGACGTATTACTGAGTAAACACCATGGCTACCGTCATGTCAAAAGTAACAACAGAAATTTACATTTATTTGTTACATAGAAAAGTTGTATCGTTTTTTTTTTATAAATATTTTTACACTCACACCTATCATCTAGCCCAAAGTAAGTAGCCTAAGCATTTGTGTTATGGATACTAGATGACGGAAATATTTTTAATATAATTATGTATATAAATGTTGAAAATGTACTACATAAACATATACACAACCATGACTCGGGAACAAACATTTGTGGTCATCACAAAGTTACCAGGATTCCAACCCGGGACCTCTCGGCCAATACCCAGCAATCTGAGCATTCGGCCAAGGCGGCCGTCAATTGTTTGCCATTTGGCTATAGGCACAGGTATGGGTATGTATGTAATGAGAAGAGATGACGAGCGTGCGAGCAAAAGAGTAATACAAAAGATGGTTGGATTGCATGAAAGATGATTTGATAGCAAAATCATTTTACGACAGCTCACCGAGATGGATGGAAATGTTTAGTTAAAGGCGCCGACCCAAGATAGTGATATCTATTCAAACTAATACAAATACTAAAGAATGTTATACAAAAAGATTAGGAATAGAGGGGCAGGGCAGGCGAATGTAGACTAGTAATAGGTAATAAAAAATCGAATATCTATACGAGAGGGAATAGCGAGCTTTAGTGACTGCTTATGAATCAGGAATATGGACTGAATTATTAACTTCTAGCACAGGGAATACAAACGATTATGACCCGTATGCATTATTTGGCTAGCAGTTAGCGGTTGCTGTGATAAATGTTCATTATAGGTATGCATTAATTTTAAACTCATGACGGTAAAATTAATAGTGACTTTCTGTGATTAGTCGTAACTCGAAAAAAAAACTAATTATTAAAAGATACAGAAGTGACTAATAAATAAATTAAAATATAAAAATATATTATATATGGACACTACATAATTATATCCAAATTTCACAAATTTTCTACGTAAATCTCAGTATATATTACTACAGATGGTATAACAGGGACGCCGCTGCTCATTCCTCATCACCGCTCCATATACCCACGGTTTTGGGGCGGTGACAATTGTATTCTAATACTTACTAACACTAGGTGACTATCGAATAAATCCATACGTACGTAATAACACATATTTATACTTAGATTATGCATCGACATGGACACCTCGCTAATTATGTTAGGTCCCTTAAGGGGCGAGCCTATTTCAGTCTACTGGGCACGTTAATCGCAGTATTAACTGGTGGAGTACCAGAAATGATGCGGCGTATAACACATCATATTTTTCGACATGACACTCGCAGGAAAGACAATTGTATTCCGATCTGCCGCCACCACACGGTTGAAACAAATAAAAATGAAATGTTTTTAATAAATTGTATGGATATAGTGTACTGGAAATTTCCGAAACGTGTTGATAAATAGAGATGGAATTGCTATCGGGAAGTGGTTACTATAGGAACGTGCTTGAATAAGGGCAAACATACACTAACCTACTGAAATAAGTTTATGCTACTGGAGTATTGCTTATATTTTCACTTCGTTCTCTCGAACACTATTTAGTATAAAATAATTTAATTAATATTTTAGTTTCAAAAGTTTTCTATGCTGGTCTGAAAGCGAACAAATAACGTAGAATAGGTCAGCCCCGACTCATCCCATGGGTGTCGTCCCGACTCATCCGAATGGTGGAGGGCAAACCACACAACAGCATACCCAAAGAGGGTTGGTGTCAGGCAGGCGGCCGGCTGTAAAACCTAAGCCAAAACCTTGAGCAGTATGGATTGGAATGTTGTCATTCCAATCACTCTCTCCGTTTATCAGTCTCTCGACATGGTCCGTTCCGTCTCTTTTCTATACATTCAATCATCACTTAGTGATGGATGATATGAATGAAAAGGGAGTGAATCGCTTGATGACGTCTGACCGATATGAATGGAAGAGGAAACAAACTCCGCCGACCCCAGATATACTGGGAACAGGGCAGGGAGAAGAATATATATTTTTCAAAAATTATAGCCTCGTTGCGATTGAGACTAATTAATCAAACTTTTACTAACCTACTTTTAACTGTCAACAATTTTCTAATATTTACATTATGTTCAAATAAAAATCAAAATTAATAGCCTTTCTTAGCTTAATGTGACGAGACGTTTTACATACAACTTAGTAATTGACCTGTTAATTATAATTAGTGTGTTACCGGGACTAACAAGGTGGCCTGCAACTTAAATGTCGTGAATAAACAAAAGACTTCGTAGTTCGTCGGACAAGTTCTGGTTTGTTTTGTTTTCTAAGTTTAAGTGGTTACCGGGATGCCATAGGCGTTGGATGCATGGACGTTTATTGCCGCAATATATTACAAAACTTAATATATAATACTACCTATTGCATAGAAATAGCAGTTTTTTATTGTAACTTGGAATTCCGAATTTTAATTAGTTTTTTAATAGGTTTTATCTTTACCCTTTAGTTTTGGACCTTTCAATAATTTAAAATAATAATCTTTATTCGAACATAATATAAATTAATGTTACAAAAAATATTGTAAAATTCTACACCGTTTGCCCACACTACAGTTCGAAAACAAGTACAGTTCTTCTCTTTTTACACAGTTCTATACTACTTACACAGTTCTGCACTGTGTGAACAGTCCTTAGTTTCTGGTCTTGCATTGGTCGTTAGACAAACAAACGAGTACCGAATACTGCACCTAGCAGCCAGCTCTTAGTCTACAGACAATTAGAACGGGAAAACAACATTTAGGTAAGTATTTGTCTGTTTAGCAAACTAATGTTGTCTCTCCTACTGTTGAATTGAAACAGTAAGCGCGCTTCATGTAATTGTTCGAAACTTTGGAACGATATTTGAGTGCAGCTGCAATAATCGTGTTATTTGATAGAGTGAATTCGGTATAAATTGTGTTATCAATTACAAGTCTTGTGTTCCAAGGCAACAATTGTTCTATTGCGTATGACTACCTCTTTTTCAATAAAATAATTTGTTGTTCAATAAAATATTAGGTAGTATAGGTAATACTCACACTGAAATTACGACAACTTCTACAGTGACCCGTCCCCGCCATCGTCTCTCATACTGCAGGAGGGTCGCGCACGAAGTTGTCGGACTGTAGGTGGTGAGAGGAATACTACTGCTTATTACCATCGCTGTCTTTACCCTTAGTCGCCTTGTACGACACCCACGGGAGAGATAGGGGTTGTGACAATTGTATTCTGCTCTGCCGTCACCACACGGTAATCGAGTTACAATCGCTATTGGAGAGCTATCGAATTACTGCAGCAAGTGCGCGATGGACCTTACACTTGGTGAGCCAGTGACGGCGCGTTCCGCACGTACGCCCGCGTTGAAATGTACAGGGAAAAGTGTTCTGGATATCGATATCTATTTCGTCGAGTAGGCAATAGATATGGCCGTATATTGTTCACATGAGCGGCTCATCGGAGCTTATCGACGTCTCTAGGCGTGCACATTTCATACGCAGGTAGATTCCATTATGGTTTAAGTGTAGTAGTGATGTAACGAATGTCAAAATATTTGCTATCGACGTTCGCGTTGATTTTTTTTATTTTGGCGTCAATTAGTATTAGTATTTTACTTTTTCAAAAAGCTGCTTTTCTTATTACTTAATATCTGCTTAAAAAAAACTAAGTTCCAATGAGAAATTAATTGAGATTTAGTAGTGACCTGAAGTCTAAAGCTTTATTACCAATGTAGAAGTAAATGGCAAATAAATAATACCAAATGATAATAATATGATGGTTTTTCATATTCACAAAACTTTCGAGCGAACTTTGCGAATGCAAATTCATTGATCAACTAACTTGTGCATACTGCTTGCGCAAATACCTCGCGCTTTGACTTGCTCCAGCTACTTGCACCGTGTAGAAGCAACACTAGTATACCGTTACAACGTAAAGTAGGTCCTAGAAGAAAGACGAATACAACGAAACAAAAAAAAAACAAAACAGTTCACTTTTGTTTCAAATCGAACTCTGTCCTGGCAATTCAGTTAGCGAGAGAGACGGAGTTCGGAATAAGAAGGCTGAGTTTTGAAAATGGAACACATGCCACGGGCTTGTAGCACATGAGTGGATAAACCGAACAGAGTAAAAGCTTCCTAAGAACGTGCATAATTGTTAGCTATTTTGGAAGGGTTCATAATAGGTCAAGAAAAATTAAACAAAACATTTGTTAAAAAGTTTTGTTATTCAGTATGATAGAAACTTTACAAAATTGCTTACTCTAATAATTTTCTTTTATAATTTTTGTTTTTTAATAATTTATTATTTCTTACAGTTTTCTCAAATAATCTAACGGAAAACACTCGCATGGCATATCAGTTTACAATTAGTTTTAAGTATTTCGTTGCCAACATTGACAATATTTATTTCAAGATCGAAATATACGCGAAACTTTTGCTCGAGCAACTCAACAATATTCAAACTGTCAACTAGTGTCAAACTGACAAAACAAAGAAGGTGAGTCGCACTAACCCTGAGATTATGGCTGGCTGAGTACGCGACAGCGCCCAGTGGTAACGCACACATGCCCGCGTGCTTGCAGTAGTGCAACCGATTCGTGGGATTGTATGAAGGTTATTCTCTGTTCCGTTTATTTACTCATGTGCTTGTAGTCTCGCGGCGTTCTTGCGAAACTTGTGGAATGGTAGTGAGGTGCCAGAATGCGCGACTGAAGTGCACTTCGCTCTTTGGAATGTATATTTGGCGAGGAGCCTCTATGGGGACAGGAAATGTGAGGGGGCTTGATGTGAACTGATTGTATGGCCAGAAGCGCGCATGGAATTGTGGACTTTTGCGCAAGTGAATAGGAGCTGTTTTAAAATGTTTTTTTCACGTTTTATTCTTTTCTAACGTTAACCTAGCGTTGACCGTGATTTTGTTTGGCAAAAGTTTTAGGTATCTGCCCGGATTGCAGAGGATGCGGTTTCGATTCCCGCACCAAGACTATAATTTTTCGAGCTTTTTCTTAATGAGTTTTCTTTGTACTAATTTTTCAGACATTCATAATAATGTCCAAATAAAAATCAAAGTAATATGAACTATTCTGCTCAGCCATTACGATGCGTCGTGATCAAATAAAATAATAAGCGAAACAATTCATGTTAATTCATTAATACCCGAAAGAGTTACTCAGAGGTTGCACGAAATAAGAGGCGATCCTATTGCCATCCGTCGGACACGTTATTCGCAATATAGCTGGGTGGTATGACCGGAACGCTGATATGAATGGATACTGCGCCGACCCCAGATAAACAGGGAACAGTGCAGGAAAAGATCCATGCATGGGGTCCATTGTTACGTTCGCATTATTTATTTTCTCTAAAATAGGTCAGATAATTGTGTGAAAAACATTGTATATAACCTACCTTAGCTTAATAAAATTTGTGGGGTTTCTGTTAGACCACAATGACATGGAAAATATTCAGATCAGAATTCAAAGCGAATTGGAGCTATAAACGTACGGATCGGCAGGAAAAATAATGTAGTTCCCGGTTTATTTGGGGTCGGTGCAGTAGGTATGTTTCCTCTTCCATTTTTATCGGTCAGACGTCATCAAGCCACTCCCTTTTGATTCATATCATCCATCACACCGAAAAGGTGCTAGTGATGAATGAATGTATAGAAAAGTACAGAAAAGAAAGACGAAAAGGACCATGCCAAGAGGCCGGTAAACGGAGAGAGTGATAGGGGCGCCAAGACGACATTCCAAAATATACTGCTCAAGATTTTGGCTCAGGTTTTACAGCCGGCACCATTCGCCCTCCACCATTCGGGTGCCACAAGGTGCTTATTGGTCTACACCAGGCAATTTCTCACAGTCGACTTTTACGACACCCAACTCTTTGGGTAGTTATAAACGTACGGATCGTCGTCATGTTTCGCTTAACGAGTTTTAAAAACATCTGTAGTTCTAAATTATTCTGCGGCGGCCGCTGACGTGTCGAGTGCGGACAATGCCCTGATGAAACACAGGAAACATTCGTTAGGGCTGTTTGTTGTCTGCGCTGAGCCAAGTTTTACTGCAGAAAAATGTGCGAACTGTGTAATCGGGTTGCCACGAGGTTTTCATCCGTAAAGCATGCATATGACCTCGCACATCCTGTAGCGGTAGTTTACTCGGGTTTACTCGGATGTTGATTGCGATGGATTGTGATACTTATAAACATAGTGCTAGGCTTGAAAGTTGACTAGCATTTCCTAAATTCTGTCTTTATAGGACTTGTTGTTCTTTTTTGGGGAAATGTAAACAAATAAATTAAAAAACCCAGGATCATTAATGTAACTCCCATAATTTAAATTAAAGATCCGAATTAAACAAAGATTATGTAATGGGATATTGTATGGATATAGACTAATGTTACAGAGGTTTATTAACATTCACATAGTCTATATCCGTGTCGCCTGTCACTCATGATGAATAGGCGTGATTTAAGTATGTATGTATATATAGACGGCATAAGTGAGAAGCTCGTGAGAAGCCACGATCGAAACGTATTGCAAATTATTAACAAAACAAATTTAAACAAAATATTGAAAGTATTTAATAGTTTCGTTAAACGGCAAAGTGAAATAGAATGGCTCGTTATATCATTTACCAAATAACCAGTATACAAGTTATTTGCAATAGTTATCAAACATAACAATCAAAATTAATAGATGTAGGGCCAAAGTCAATTATGGACCATTAAGCCAATGCAGTAAGTGCACTATTACACAATTTAGAACCGTTATTTAAATAATACATTGTATGTACAACTTCAATGTGCTGGTTTAACCGCGTAAGTGGTATTTTGTTGTAATAGGAGGGTGAATTTGAATGCAATTAATGCGAGTGCCGTAATTTGCAGTTCACTGAAGTGGTAAATATACACACATGAATAAAAATGGCACAACCAACATCATGCTATTCAAACATACATTACCTTTCTCCCCTAAAGGGTAGGCTGAGGTATTGTAAAGTTTCGCCAGCTTATTAAAGGTACATACATACATACATAAATCACGCCTATATCCCTGAAGGGCTAGACAGAGGTGAACCAGCACCCACGCTTCGCCAATTATGTTAGGTCCCATATAATAGGTGGCGAGCCTATTGCCATCTATCGGGCACAAAGTCGCAGTACATTGCTATTGCTAGGAGGTATAAGACGAACGCTGATGCCCTGCCCATTCCTCATCATTGATTTATCCTTAGTCGCCTTGTATTGTATGTCTTGCCACGGGAGAGATTTGGGGTGATGACAATTGTATTCTACTCTGCCGTCACCACACGGCGGTATTAAAGGTTCCATGTAATATGTGAGCGATCCTATTGCTATTTACCGGGAACTTTGAGTGCAGTAATAGGCTAATAGATGGTGCAGAGCGATTGGAATGACAACATTCCAATCCATCCCAATCCATCCAACCTCAAGGTTTTGGCTTAGGTTTTACAGCTGGCCGTCTGCCTGACCAACCCTCTTTGCGTATGCTGTTGTTGGTAGTTTGCGCTTCACAATTCGGGTGCCCGAGGTGCTTATTTGTATATACTATATACTCTCTATTGTCTGTAATGTAAATGTAAATGCCATGTATGTGTTTAGTTGGTAAGCCTTTCAATGAATAAATAAAATAATCAGTCCGGGCAATCTTCCTCAGTCGATTTTACGACAGCCCTGAGGTGGTTTGGGTTTAAGTTCTACGTTATTTTTTCGTTCCCAGGCCAGCATGGAACGAAAGAAAGCACATTCATTGTAAGAGCGTTTTTAAAAGTATGTCGATATAAATAGGCAAATCCAAAAGGCCGAGGAACCATAAAAATTTCTTACGCAGTAACGTAATATATTACGATATCCTTTTACTCGCGGCCCGAAGACCTATAAATGCCATTAAACCATAACTTCCATTTGGTGAGGCCCAAGGAAAAAAAGGTATAAAATCACCACCAGCCATAAAATCTAATGTGTAGTAATAATATAGCGCTTCAAGTGTTTTGGGCGGAGAGCCCCTCAAAGTTTTCTGTGGGAAAATATCCCGGTGTCTGTTTCTGGTTTTGATTTTAACACGGCTGGTATATTAAAGTAAATATTTATTGTACTAGCCTCGTGGTGACGGCAGAGCATTATACAGTTTTTCCACCAAAAAGTCATGTCTGTTGTATTGGAGAATCATTAAATATTTTGTTTGGTATTTGTTATTAAAGCGGCAACAAAAATACACCGTCTGCAAAAATTTCAACTGTGAAACTATCGCCGTTCATGAGATACAGCCTGGTGCCGAAAGTGCTACGGGACGTGGACACATCTCTTTCAGGGGACATAAAATCTTTTCCTCTCGCTCTAACTCCCACTAATTGCCGAGACAAAACACTGTCAAGTGGTGGAGAGAGACTTGTCCACGTCCCCGTGCTAGGCCCGCTGGGGGCCTACTATAATTATCCGAACGAAACTTGTCAATCGAACGAGAATAAAACGAAACTTTGGAACTGAGCCTACTCTAATACATGTTCAGATGCTCAAACGAATAATTTTTTAAAGTACTGTAATGCTACGATTATTCGCGTTACCTCAATCAATGTAAAATAACCGTATTGTACCAATATTTGTTGGCGGTTGTCAACCAACTAAAAGATTTCTATATTTTCAAGTATGTATACAAACTTTTTGTTGGTTTTGAAGCGTTGGTTCGAACGAAGTTTCGGTCCGATAAAGAATTATAGTAGGAAACGCGAAAATATCGGTCGTAGCTTCCATGTTCGTTGAATAATAGTAGGCCCCCAGGTGCGGAACCCTGAAAAGCCTAGATGCGAGCGGCGTCTGCAATTCTATAAAGAGCAAAGTTGGCCGATGAGCGAACGCGTCCAGTGTGCGGAACGCATTCATTCACGGCAGTGGAATTATCCATTTCGGTAATTGGAACGCGCGGCTGCGCGGTGCCGGCGGGTGAATTTATTAATAGGGCAGCTTTTCACTCGGAAAATATTCGGGTGAAGTAGATAAGCAATTTTGGCGGTAACACCATACAAATTGGAGTTATGGCTTTTTCGTGAAAAAATACTTTTTCATCCCCCCATCTCGGAGAGAGTATTTTTGCGCCTGGATATGATTTCTGAGTGCAGAAGCCGGTTTAATCCGCTAGTGGATAAAGTAAATTTGAATTTGGAACATCGTGTTTACTAAGTTTGTGAATTCGTAACATCATCAATGCTATTTACATTTACCTCCATGGTGCCGAATTATAATGCAGCCTTTTTTAATTTGTTAAAAACTCAGACCGTCTTGGTGTACTTTTTTTAATATGCTTTGTGCGCGACATATGTTTTCTTTTGTCGTGAAAATTTGGTCTGTTTCGCAGGACGTCACATTCGCAAAACACAATTTAGGGGTACTTAACTGCTTATAAAAAGACAGCGGATGCTCCCATTCGCAACGCATGACAAACATATGTTTATCTCTTTCCTAATTAAGAAATAAAATGGTTTAAACCTTCCCTGAGAAAGAGACACAGCGTGTGGACACAGTGACCTTTTCTCGAATAATGAATCAGCCGTTTTCAATCCCATTGTTTGCCCAGTCCACTCCTAGGGTTTGTTAGCTAAACAGACCCCGAAATCCTTGCAATTAAGTTATACAGTCGAAAATCCCATTAAGATTATCTATAGAAGAGGGGTGCTTGGGATATTTTTAAATATTGATACGTATATACTTAATTTTAATTTTAACAAAATACATGTTAGAAAAATTAGTACAGAGATTTTGGTGGTTACATGTGGATTTGGTTGGCTTACAGCGTGATTTCAGCAAGTTAATTAGTGTCTTGGTTGGCCGAGCGGTCAGGCACCTGCCCGGATAGCAGCGGACGCGGATTCGATTCCGGCATCTAGACCATAATTTTTCAAGATTCTGTTTCTAACCCCAAAATCTTTGTATATACTTAAATCCAAAAACGAAAAGCTCGCTAGCGCAATGGCATAGCGCGCTTGGGCTGCGATTGCGTAAACTAAGCAATGTTCGCTAAGGCCGGTACTTGGATGGGTGACCAAAAATTTACTATCTCGAGTTCCTCTGTGCTTCGGAAGGCACGTAAAGCCATTGGTCCCGACTACATCTGTAGTCGGTATTTAGTTATTTATAACCTAAAAATAACTAGGTTAGGTTATACACAACTAAATAACCTTAGTTATTGGGAATCCTTTTAAACTGAGAGGTATTGTAGTTGGCAAGCGCTTTAGCATGAATAGGATGAATACTGAAAATATAATAATGTTTATAGCATTGACTTATGTTGAAAACACGTCTGGTTAGCAAAAACAGTCAAAATTTCTCAATCCATTTTATGTAACATCAATCAACTTTGAATCTGCAAAGTTTCGCAGATAAGTGTATTTATCGGAGAAACTTCTGAAACAATCATAATCATCTTCTATTGTTCTAAGTTAACTTGCATGACATCTTTAAGATTAATAGCAGTAATTTTAATCTGTAATAAACACATACAATATTTTAATCTTCTATGTCTATGTTGATAAAGCCCAATATTCCTTCCACCGTGCGGTGAGAAATTGAAGCCATCTAATCTAATTCATTCTTATCTCCAATATTATCATGCAAAGTAAAATTTTTAATATGCACGCGGCACTCTTGAAAAGTTAAACAACTTTTTTTACAACCTTTTTTAAATAGACGTTGTTAAACTGAAAAGGGTTGAGCTCAAACCCAAATAGTCTTATAGTATTAAAATTTTTCAAATAAGCTTTCTGTTTCTTTCTTTCTGTCCTTTTTCCAGTTTATTTGGGGTGGGCGCAGTATGTTTTCTCTTCCATTGATATCGGTCAGACGTCATCAAATCATGTTAATTTATATCACCCATCACACAGGGAAAGTACTAGTGATGAATGAATGTAAAGAAAAGTGATGGAATGGACCATAGTCGAGCGGCCGATGAAAAGAGAGAGTGATTGGGATCACAACATTCCAATCCATATTTCTCAATGTCCTGGTTTAGGTTTTCCAGCCGGTCGCCCGCTGACACCAACCCTCTTTGTGTATTCCACTCCACTATTTTTTTTTTCTTGGACACACGGGTTTTCGGTATCTAGCGTCTTGACGATTCATAAGTGTATTGTAATCATACCAGATATGAATAAATGAATTTTGACTTTGACTTTGACTTTATGCCGTTATTGGTGGTTTGCCCTCTACCATTCGGATGCTCCGAGGTGCTTATTGGTCTACACCAGACAATCTCCCATAGTCGACATTAGACGTAAATGGTGTGAGTTGGGGCTTGCTAATCGGATCCAAATTGAATAATTGAAATTTATTCAAGACTGTTTTATAAACTATTCGATTTTAATTTGAACATTATATAAATGTTAGAAAAATTAGGAGAAAGATTTTGGTGGTTAGAAAAAGAATTTCGAAAAATTATGGTCTTGATGCGGGAATCGAACCCGCGTCCGCTGCTTTTCGGGCAGGTGCCTGACCGCTCGGCCAACCAAGACAGTGTAGTGTCTTGGTTGGCCTAGCGGTCAGGCGTTTTATAAGTCGAAACCTTGAGCAGTATGGATTGAAATGTTGTCATTCTAATCACTCTTTTCGTTCATCGGTCTCGTGACATGGTCTGTTCCGTCTCTTTTCTATACATTTATTCATCACTAGCACTTTTACGGTGTGATGGATGATATGAATGATATTGGTGTCTAATATTGTGTTTCATTTCGCTTAATAACGTTCGAAATGTTTCGTGTTAGAAAGACGCTTTTCAGTTTGGAGCACTTTACTACTAATGTTTACATATCAGACTGATATTTAACTAAAAATAAAAAAAAACACGCCCTAAGTTATAGTTTGGAAAACACACAAGCTATATTAAATTCGTTAGGCTCCAAGCCAACGGTTTCCACTCAATACGCATGTACTCGGCTTCGCTTTGACAATGTAAGCAGTGGGGTATTACTGCGTCCCAGTCGCGCTTCGTACAGCTGACTGGATTGATAACGGCACCAAACCAATGACTACGCAGCCGACTTCCGTACCCGTTGTTAGAACTACATTTCGTATAGATGAGCTGCGTACAGCGTGCTATGAAAATATCCAATAATAGAAATTAATGAATGAAAATAATTTATTAACAAATTGCTGTATAGTGACTATAGAACTTAATGCAATGAACAGTTAAAGTTTTCACTTGAAGTCAAATTGTAGCTGCTATTTGTTTTTTTTTTAATTATGTTCGAAAAGGTTTGCAATCTTAATACGAGAAAGACCCATTCAAAATTGTTAATAATGATTTGAAAATTGTCTAAAAATCAGAAAATGTAGGTATGGATCTGAGAAGACTTTCAATATATAAACTTATTGACTTAAATTCATTTGCGACTTATTTTCTGGCCCTATCTTTTACAGCAATCAGTTTACCTGGAATGAAATTAAAACCAGTTTGCCGAAGAAAAGCGTTCTATTTGCCTTTAAGGAATAATTTTTCAAATTGGATACATTCATAAATCACGCCTATATCCCCGAAGGATTCACTAACTCAGGTTTCACTAATCAGGCTACGTCCCTAGGTGGCGAGCCTATTGCCATCTATCGGGCATGGAAATCGCAGTACATTGCCAGGTGGCACAACATGAACGCAGCTGCCCGTTGCTCATTGCTGTCTTAACCCTTAGTCGCCTTGTACGACGCCCGCTCCAAAGATGGCAGTGGTGACAATTGTATTCAACTCTGCCGTCATCACACTACAAACTCAATCTGACTGGAATGAAATTTAAACCAATATTCCGAAGAAAAAAGTTCTATTTGTCTTTTTAAGGCATTATTTTTAAATTGAATACCGAACAGTTTTAAACCGCGTTCCGTGCTATTCTTTTATAGATTCTGCATATGTAACACAGCTTTTTATTACCCGTCGCGTGCTGTAAATCCTCACATGCACCTCTATTCCGTAAAACGCGGTGTTTACGTGAGATACGGGCTCTCCGTCACATTTTACGTGCGACACGTGATCTTGCGATCCTCGCATCGATTATTCGGAACAAGATCTTCTTCGTGCCGGAAACTTATAAACATTGAAATTCACGAAGCATTCGGATGGGTTTGCTATGCAACGTCTTGGTAAAGGTTAGCTATCGGTTGGGTGATAAAAATGGTATTTCAATACAGTACCTACTTTCAGAGCCTACAATTACGATTCGAAATGGAATCTTTCGCTTATGCGCTTATCCTTTTTTTACACACGAATTTGACTTTCTTTTACGAGCTCGATCATTACTTTTGCTGAGTTATTTTGAATCTATAAATTTAAAACTAAATGTAAAAAATAGCAATTTAAAAAGCTTAGTAGCAAGGAGTTTTCATACACTTTGAAACTTTTAGATCACCTAGCAATGTACTGCGATTTCCGTGCCCGATAAATGGCAATAGGCTATTAGGCCCACTTAATACATGGGACCTAATCTAATTAGCGAAACGTGGGTGTTAATTCGCCTCTGCCTTCTTCTTTTTTTTTTCTATCAGCCTAAATTGCTTTAACATCTAAAGCCTCAATGAACGAGGACTGAAGAGGAGGCGTGTCCTATTACAAACGAGAGTACTATGCATCACATGGTAGCATTTGGACCTAGTCCAATAGGGCGGAGTTGAGGCAACGGCCACAGGTCATTCTGAATGTGAATCTAATACAAATAAAATACAGTCCACTTTCACACGACGAGAACAATCAACCTATCACGTTTTAGACTGACCGTTTACCTATAGGTTAACTTAACAGAATGGCAAGCTCGTTGATCCAGTGCAACAAGCTACAAGGGTCCTTTGGCGTGTAAACAAAATCGGGACTTATGCTTCTGGTGACAAGCGTCACATTACGGCACTTTACCCCATCTCTCTCCCGTGGGTGTCTTATAAAGCGACTTGGGTAAAGATAGCAATGAGTAAGTAGCAGGATTACTCTTATACTACCTAGCCATATACTGCGACTTAAATACCCGATAAATGGCAATAGCCTCGCCACCTATATTACCTATATTACATACCTATATTACATATATTACCTACTACTACTATATTACATATACTACCTATATTACATGGGACCTAGCATAATTGGCGAAGCGTGGGTGCTAGTTCACCTCTGCCTACCCCTTCGGGGTTATAGGCGTGAATTATGTATGTACCTATTAATATTGTTTTGAGTGTTCATAAGTATGAGTGTTTGAGTATGAGTGTAAAATAGGAGTGTTTGATTACGAAATAAAGATTTAATCAGCAAAGTCCACTTACAGCTTTCAACGAAGAGACTCAAAGAGTAGGTAGGTTTGTAGGCATCGATAGCAATGAAATTATTATTTTTCAATTGAGTGCCCGATAAAAAATGAATGCGAAAGCATCGGCTTAAATAATGGAATTGTCTGAACAGTATTGTGGTGAGCGTTCCCGGTTAAATGAACTCGGTTAATGTACTGGGCTTGGCAGCAGGAGTTGCAGAGATTCAATCATAGACAGTTATTTAATAACTATGATAAAGAACAATTAAAAAATCGTGAACTATGACAACTGCATATACCTACATACATAACCCACGCCTATAGATAAATAGGTACCTATGTAATGGTCGAATGGTCAGATCGCTGGCTATTCTTCTCGAGTCATGGTTGTACATACGTTCTTTGGGCTAGATGATAGGTGTGCTAGACATATTTAAGAATCCTAAAGAATAATATAAAGTAAATAAAAACGTACGTATAAAAAAGTTAAACGCCAACAAGTTCCTTGGTCTACAAAATTCGCCGGTCATCGCAAAAGCTGTGCTGTCGGAGTATCTGTTTAATTGCTTTCCCTTAACGACATTTCGCTATAAAGCGGATTAATGCTTCGTCGGTGGAATAAACGGGTCGAGAGATTAAAATTATCCGTGGCTCCCGCCACAGCCTGTACACTTTCACGCAGCGTCCTACGTGAGCAACTCAACGCGAACACGATTGGGAAGCGATCCGATGCGAATTCATGCGGTGCGGGGTGACGCGTTGTCGTGTCGCCTGGCGCCAACTGATCGTGTTCGATTCAATTCGTGCCACGCCGCAGCGCACCTTACGTTAGTTTGGTCACGTAGGCCACTTCAATAGGTATCGACTGTGTATTGTTTCCGCAGCGCGTCGCACCGCGCCGCTTCGCGTTCGCATCCAAACCACTCACGTAGAACGGTGCGTTACAAAACCGTCTACAGCATTGTACACATCTCCTTTATAGGCTGTTGTATAAACGGTAGCGGGTTCGACTCCTGGCCGTGCGAAGGACGAGGCCCAGCCGGGCCCGCCGCGAAGCTTGACTGACTGTTGTGATGTTCATGATGTTTTTTCGTTCCTTTCTTGCGTCGCCGTGCGTTCATTTGTCAAATAAGGATGAGAAAAATCAAATCCTGACCACGAACGTCTGGCTTAACTTGGTAAGTGGTAGGAGCGGCCGAGCGTCGCATGGTCGTGGTGTGAACTTGATGTGACCGCATACTCTAGAGGCGGCGCGCGCGGACGCGCATGCCGGCGCGCGCGCCGCCTGGCCCCGTCATGTGTGTCCAGCTGTCGATCACGTGTTAGACATATTACTGACTGCGCCCTTTCTTTCTGTTTTGTCGACATCGTCTAACCCAATAGGACGAGAAGAATCAGCTCCTTATAACCAATATATGGCTGTCATTGGTAAGTGTGATTAAATAATGCCGAATATAATAAACACTTGATAAAACTTCTGATGTTTGGTTTGGTTCTTATAATTATTATACTGTTTTTCTTTTCTTTTTATTTTCGTTTGTAAATTACATTTCCTTCCATCTTTTTCTTTGTCTGTCCGGTTATGTTGTTTTCCTCTCTGACTGTTTATTATTGAAAGTTGCATAGCGTTGTGGAGTATGCGGCAGTTCTTTCGTCCTTCTGTCATGTCATGAGAGTTGCTTGTGGATCTTCTGACATCCCCATCGCTGCCTCTCAGCTCGTTGTAGATAGCCGGTAGACCCTGTCATGCATCCCATCATGATCTTTCACCAGTTAGTTTAGTCTCCTTCCGTTGATAAAGCGTAGCGTATTCGACCGTCTCGCGGCGCAGGTAAGTCGCTGTCCGGTAAACGATGTATGCATCTGAACAAAACGACTGCCGCGTACCCCGTAACGCGATTAACAATATGTACTAATGGTTGACATAAACCGATGCGATATCGCTAAACGAACTTTAAACTAAGCTAAAACGAATTAACTTGAGTTGTGTTTCGAAGGGGTTCGTCTAGGGTGGTCAATTGGAAGTACCATATTGGTTGGAGATTGTATGTGACTTGTTATGATGCACTACCGTTGTTCGCGAAGTGTTTATGTACCTTGTACATTGATTATGCACACCCTGGGAACCCGCTGTACATTTTGTTTTGTTTGGCTACGAAGAATTGTAGAATTTTTGACTCTGCATGGCCGTGGAATGTGAGTTGGGGCGGCAAGATGGCCGCCTCCGTGGTTAGTTTAGTTGCCTGCGGACATGAAACCTCTTTGAAACGAATTCTGGATCTAAAAGATCCCGTAATAAGAGATTTTAAATTCTTTTGTCTATTGTTTGGAACGGTCATGTAACCCGGTCATAGCCGAACATAAAAGTTTGAATTAAACATTTTTGTTTTGTTATATATCCATATTTAGAGGAATCATCGTAAAGTTTTTTTCTCTTTCGTTTATGCTTTTCAGTGAGTTCACAGAACATTTTTAGTTACGTACTGTTTTGTTTGTTAATATTAAAAGAGATTTTAAATAAAACAAATGCTTAATGCACATACTTTTCCTGTTGGCTGTAAATAAGTTGTTTGTTGCGTTGTCTTGACTTCGGGCATGATGAATGATAGAACGTTTTCCTTCCAGCACCAAAGGTATGTTTGTTAAGCGATCTTAAAAAATAATTATTTTAGCATTTACCAATACGGCAGCTTAGTTACGGAAATGGTAGAACCTGACATCCCTGGTCTTGTTGAACATTAAAAAAATGTGTATGCAAAATAATGAACTGTTCTTTACCCCTGCAACGAAGCTTTGCTGATCCATACGCCATGTGATTCTTTATGTAAATGAAAATAGGTGAATTTTATGTCTAAACGTAAACCTTGTGCATGTTTTATAATTACTCTGCATGTATCGCTTCGATATCAAAGTAAAACTATTTACGTCTTGTTTATTTTTATACTGTATTTTGTTTCTGTTTGCTTTACATACTCTGTGTCGTTCTGTGTTAGCTTTCGTTAATGTGTGTTCAATTAATTATAGAATAAAGTTCTTTTTCAGATGTGTGATAAAGGATTTAGTTTCAATGAAACATAAAGGTTTATACGCACTCCTATTTGCGTCACAGTGAAATGGCGAACAGTATACTGCGTTTTCTTTGCAAAAACTGCGGACAGGTGGACGTGGGATGACTCTGGATTTTGTTAAAGCTCATTCAAAACAGGTTTAAATTGTAATAGGTTTAATTTGTATTTACTGATGTTGTTCAGGTGAAGCCGAAGAACACAAACAAACGTAAGATGCTAGATTGTTTTCCAATTTACATATTGTTTAAAATTGTTACGACGTACAGAATTATCCCGCCCCTCATTTCCATATCTCGCCTCAATGTGCTTATAACATACATATATATTATTAAACATTATTACTATGACTATCAGCAAGACGTGCGAGATATTAGGTTGATCTGAAGTGCTTACGGTAAGCTTAGGGAGCGTCGTAACTAAATGTACTGTAGTGGAACAAACAGCTGTTTCTCGAATGTTAGTTTAGATGCTATCAAGTTAATTTAAGTCTTAGTAAATCTGTATTAAAATCGAAACTTGAAGATTTAAAATAAATTTCACTACATTAACTCTTTACGAATAATAAGTTATCAAAAAATCTATTAGATTATGTTTGGAAATATACTTTATTTAAAGCTAATAAGGTTTAGGCAGTGAATGGAAATGGTCTACTCTCAGGTTTATAACGTAAATGATATATGATACTATGTTTTACATGAAAAACATTCCGAGAAATAGAAGACGCAAAATTTTAGTTCATACTGCGTAATTTTCATTTCAAAATACTGCCTACTGCCGCTAATATTTACTGTGACACTTTTTTCCAAATAAAAAACATGTTATTTATGAACCTTTGTGTTTTAGTGAAACTATTTCTAAGAACGTGAGTCACTGCGACTGAAGCAGTATGGGTTCGATTCCCTTGCCACTTGAATCAACTTAATTCATCGCTCTTTATTCTCTTTTGAAGAAAGAAAATCACTATTATATAGTGTAAAGTTTAGTTATGTGCTTTCTTCATAAATCATATTGTTGTAAAACTTCAATGCTAATATTATTAATAAATATAATTACAGAACAGTCTCGAACAACACGGATAAGTATTTATTAATGTACCCGCACAGATTCAATTATTAATTACAATAAGGGCGTGTACTTCGCTCAAATTCAATTAAACATGAGCATTGTTTCTAACAATCTCTTAGAAGTGAGGCGCCGAATGATTCCGAACTAATCCTTCAGAGGAGAATGAGCAGTGCAACACTATCTATCTTGTTCACTCTTCATGTCGCACTGGCCAATAGATTTTACCTTTAAAGTAAGACTGGGAACACACTGTGGAGGATATATTATTTTTATTAACATTCTGTACACGAATTATTTAGAATTGTTGCAGTTTTTCCATTGTCTAACTGCATAAGCCTTTGCTTAGGTTTTTACTGCCAACCTTATTGCCAGCAACCCTTGTGAGTAATACTGTATTGGAAGGCTTAATGCTCCATTAGTCGGCTCTGTCAAACGTGATGCTGACAACCATATTATTCTGCTCTGTATTCGCCACTTGGCGGAATATAATATTTGTTTTTAAATTTCCCTTCCAACCTTTTATTGGACAAGCTGTGAACTAAAATGGCTTTCATGTTACTTTGATAGTTTCGTGGTAAAATTGCTATTTCTAAAGTTTTCTCTTCCATCTTACTTTGTATTGCTAAGGCGAGTATTGTTCTGTATATTGCTCGTCAAAACTATTAAACACGATGTCTCGCCTTCATTCAATATGAAAACTTTATACCTACAGCTTAAATACTTACCTTTTCCATACAAAGTACATACATACGTCACGCAGAGATCACTTCTTTCCGTTTCGGGTACTCTTGACTTGGCCCTTTTTAATTTCCTTTCAATTTGTCACTCACCTTTCACTCGTCCTTTCATTTAGTGGGAGTTAGAGCGAGTGGAAAATAATTTCTTTTCCCCGAGGAGATTTTGTCTAAATCCCGTGCTAAGAGGGCTGACATTACTATTAATCCACATAATAAACTAAACACAGTCTACAGTGTGTTCCAAGCCTAACAACATCTACACAAACACGAGATATTGACGCTTAGTTGGTTCTCAACTTCTGTAATATTCGGAGTGTGCCCAAACTCGACAACTTGTCTATGTTTCTGTCATCCAACCCACTATTTACTTTGAGAGTGTGCCAGTGCGATTTTGAACCTTATTTTTGATTGACTAAAGCACAAACACAGCAACTGACGAGTGACAACTTTCTGGAATCTTCGATAGAGTTGCCTGTTTCTGACGCGGGAACGTTGTCGCTCTTGGCTTTGATTAATGTTGTTTTTTTATTAAACTTTCTTTACTTAGGGCCAATTCCAGTGTTTAACTACTTAAGTAACATGTTACGTTTCCTTATTTAATGAGCTCGTTCCATAAAATTCCTTTTTTTGTCAACATACTGCCTGATTTTGAAGCATTATTTAGGATAGTCAACTTTTTAATTGTTCTACCACAAGCATACATTATTATGACGAAAGAGAATGAAATTTAACCAAAGCATTATTTTTCAACAACCTAGTTGTATTTAAAGCTGGAATTCGAGTGTTCAACACAACAATTGAATCATGAGGTAATTGCGTTTAATTCGACGATCGTAAGAAAACTTTAAGTCTAACTTGCTGGTTTCAATTTAAATGCGACACGCTAGAAAGAAGCGTTCTAGTGGGTTTTGGTCGCATAGAAGAGTAACATTTACGACGTACAAAACATAATTTTGTAATATATAACATTAACGAGTAGACAGTGATAATTTCATTTAGATTAAAAAATATATTAATAGCGTGACATTACATTAGTTAATTTAAGTCAATAACCGCCGTACTCAGAGACACGACTTTAGAGTTCCTTAGTGTGCTTTTCGTGAATTCAAAACTGTCGCTATTCTTATCCATTTTTTGTATTAGGTACTCATTAACTTTAATTGACGTCTCTGAGTACGACGTAAGACTTTTTTTTGGTGGATAATATTGGAAATTCAAGGAGTCTTTATGGGACTGAGCTCTTTCTCACAATATTCGCAATAATTATTATAAAATTTTAGGATTGGAATTGGCCTTCCTTTTCACGGCCCACCTGTCCCTTTCTCTCGCTGACTTTTACCTTATGTGTGACAGGAATGGAACGACTACAACCTAAGGTGGAACGACAGCGAGTACGGAGGCGTGAAAGACCTGCGCATCACACCGAACAAGCTCTGGAAGCCCGACGTACTCATGTACAATAGGTGAGAGGCGGCGAGGGTTAATGTTTCGAAAGAACAAAAGAGCAGGCGTGATTTATTTCGCACGAAATTTAAATTCGGGTGGGGAGATTAAAAATAAAATGCCCCTGAACTCCGCCCTGCGATCTTTGGGGACGAACTCGGGGGCAGTGCGAGTTTTGAACAAAAGTGGGAACGGTGCGCGGCGATTTTAAATTTAAATTTGGAATAATACGGTGTTCGAAAGGAACACATTTACATGTTTTAAATGGGCTTTGTTGTATCAATATTGTTTGCTCTACGAATATATTCCGATAGTATTTTTAAATTAAAGCGAACAAAGCATATTTATAAATAATATTTGTTCGTCATCTAGTTTTCATAACACAAGCGCTTAAAGCAGCTTAGTTTCGGCTAGAGGATAAGTGTGAGCGCAAGATTCATTTTTAACTTTGATGTACAGTCAACGGAATTTCAGACTTTACAAAACTGTCGCATTCCTTTAGTCGGTTGTCAACCTTGACGTTTTGGGAGTAAAGCACAAAGTCGACTGAAACAGTTTGACGTTTTGTGGCAGTTAGACGTGCTGTCCATACATAATTGACGCAAGTGGGCGAGCCAATGTACATAATCTATTTTAAATGGTTAATATAATAATTTAGTATACATTTAAAGCGAAGAGTCTGGTTGTATAAAATATTAATAGTATTTATTTTTGTTCCTGTAAATAATCATTATTATCTTCCAGCTCCGTTGACTGATTATCTGGGGTCAGGGCAATATGTTTTCTCTCCCATTCATATCTGATAGATATCATCTAGCCATTCACTTCCCATTCAACAGAATCATCCACCACACCGCGCTAGCTAAGTATAGTAAGTAAGTATACAATTAAGAAAAGTAATAGAAAGTATCTTGTGGAGAAACAGATTAACGGTGTTGGGATGATAACATTCCAATCCATATTATTCAATCACCTATTTGTCCCCGAAGGGAGGATAGGCAGGGGTGCATTAACACCCACACATCGACAAGTTTGTCGCGTGATCTATTTGTGTACATAATTATAGCGCACGTGGCAATAGTCAATGTTGCCATACTCGCACTTTATTTCAGGTCTAACATAGTCCTGATAATCCTCGTATTAGAAGCCGTAGCACGCAAGGAGCTTTTGACTGAGTTGCCATTTTCCCTCCATTATTCATCGTGTTCCGCGCCATTTCAGTGTTTTTCTTTTGTTTTTTTAATTCATTCTTTTTTCAAATGAAAACACAAAGAGGTTGCACAGCTTGTTTTGGGGAAATTAGAAATCAAATCCCCATAAGCGTCCTTTGTGTCGCAACAACTGCCTAATTTCGACAGAAATCCAATAATGTTAAATTGAAAGTGGCTCGAGTTTTGCTTATTGATTTCCCAATGCAGGAATTTAATTATTTCTCGTCTTAAAGATAAGGTCCAATCGAATTATTTTTACACAAAAGTCTTATCTCTTTACAACCTTACAGAGAATTTTGAGTTGTTGTGTGTTAGTGCAACATTAAGTCTTATTGTCATGAATTAAGAATACACAATGCTTCTAAGTATTTAAGTAGCTGGGACTCTTTTGTACTCAATGAGCGATATATCACGCCTGTTTGTCTCCTGTGGCATAAGCGGATATAGGCTTTTTTCTTCACATATTTTAAGGACTTTAGCCACTATACACATAGCCAACCTATTCGTCATCAAGCCATCCACTCCCTTTTGATTCATATCATCCACCACACCAGAAAGGTGCTCGTGATGAATGAATATAATATTTTAAATATAAAAGAGCCAGAACGGACCATGCGAGAGACCGATGAACTGATGATGAAGAGTGATTGGAATGACAAAATTCCAATCCATATCGCTCAAAGTTTTGGCTCAGGTTTTACAGCCAGTTGCCTGCCTGACACCAACCCTCTTAGGGCGTACATATTCTTATATACCTACTTAAAAGTAGTGTATGTTCCTTTAAGATCCTTATCACGCACATTGTGAGAGGCGTGACAGGGTAAATGTTTGCATAGAAACGAGTTATAACAAAAGGAGGGATTGTGTTACTAGCCAAAGAAATGACATACTCTATAATATTGATGAGACGTTTGTTAACTTTCGAAGGATCTACTATGCATACATAATTCATTCATCACCAGTGTGGAGGATGAAGAGAAAGAGAAAAAATAATGCGCCGACCACAGATAAACTGGGAATAGAGCAGAAATATATACATATCCACAGTACAATTAAAAAAAACCATCTACAATCATTATGACTATCCGTAGTCCACTACACAAACATACCTACCTACATACATACATTACAATCACTCTTTCTCACATTAGGAGTAGGCAGACCTTTCCCTTTAGCAAATCTGAGCAATCTCCTCATACCTTCCCTACGGTTTTTTACTAGCATTCCTGACAAAAGCCTCTCAATTTTGTTATCAAATATTCACTAAGGCTTCAACTGCCTGCCATTTGAGCCCGTGTTGTCTTTACCCTTTCTGCGTGACTGAGAGCTTGTACACAAAACTGCGAATTGGCGCGATGCGAATTCGCAACGCAGAAATCCGCGATGCGATTTGGTGCGGCAAGGTGGCGAAACAAACTACAACCAATTTGAAGGAACGCGCGATGCGATAAAATCGCAAAATCTTGCGATGCGGCGTCGCATCGCAGTTCTGTGTACAGGGCACTACACAAACGTTTACATTTGATCGTTCTCTTTTAGGACGTGTCCTTAGTATGATAATAATAATATTATCTACGTCATGTTACAAAAACTGTTTTACCTGGAACATGGAATGAACATTATCCGTGAGGCTAATGGGTTCACATCCCGGGGTGTGATGGTAATGGATTGCGAGATCACGGAGGGGATGATGCGAGGAAACTACTCGTAATGAGGACGGTAATGGGGATATAGGGAAAGTTGTTTATAGTAAGCGTCTGTTGTCTTAGCTAGCTAAACGTAGAGCCTCCCATCAGGGGGTTTACTGGCTAGTTGATTGCGACGGTTTCAGTCCAGCCGCTTTCTCTTAATTAATAAGTAAGAAAATATTATAATTAAATGATACATGTAAAAAAAAATAGTTTGAACGAAACATTGTCCTACATATAGTGCACGAACACCTCGGCCAGCTCCACAATGCACTACTTATAGTGCACGAAAGGCGAACGTGTTAAAGTATTTTTTTTATAATTTTCGATATACGTATAAAAAAATTGAAAATAAATGAACTTCAATCCAAATTTTCGCAGCAAAAAAATTAGAATACCGAAATTTGCGGTGTCTGTAATTCCCTATGTTGACGGACCGCACCAGTGTTTGCTTAGGACGTAAATTATGCCGTGATTGAAAAAAACGGCATAAAATATGTTTTCACAGAATATTAGGCATGATTTCACCCACAGTATCTACACATTCTAAATTATTAAGCTTTCAATTATGGATATTACATATACTCCAGCCATTGTAGAGAGAGATAAAATGTAAACAATTACCTATGGTCTAATATAATTCTTTGTACGAAACGTATTTGAAAATAACAAAGATGGTGTAAAATATTATAAGCGTGTATGCTCTAGAATCAGACATAAAAAGTATCTTACGTGCCCGATAGATGGCAATAGGCTCGCCACAGCTTACATGGGACCTTAGATATTTGGCGAAACGTGGGTGTTAATTCATTTCTGTCTAACCTTTCGGGGAGATTATGTATGTATGTATTTATTATTATATAGCGTGTAAAAAAACATCTCCATCTATTTAGTCCACTTTTAATTATCGTGTCAAGTAAGTGCTTTATAAACTTCTCATGTCGTTGTGTCTAACGTATCACGCACCGGGAATAAACGAGTTCCTTCATTAGAGGGTACTATTTCTCGCATGTAGGGGAGAAGCGGCATAAAAGTGGTAATATAAATGACGCACACATTGAAAACTACCCATACTAATAAAGTTACAATAAATACTATAGTATTATTAAAAAAAATTATTTTCTTTCTAAAACTGGAGCCATAGCCTATTCTCAGACCTACCGAATATACGTAAAAAAATTCGTAATAATCGGTCAAATCGTTTCGGAGGACACATGTTTATACTAAAGATTTAAAAATGGTTTTCATAAACATAAATATCTCCACCATAAAATATTTAAAGATTTTCAAAATAACGCAACATATTTTTAAGTGCTCATACTCAGTTAAGTCGCATGAGTAAATAAACGGAACAGAGAATAAGCTTGTCAACTGGCCTTTAGGCGAGACTGGAAAAAACCGGTTTTTACCCGCCATCCCTCCAAGTGTCAAGTCTTTGACCTTGAGGGTGTGAACGTGTGCGCGTGTGCTGAAGACCTAAATATGAGACGACATTAAAGGTAACGAGCTTCAACCCTGTGCCTATTGTAATAAAGTAGTCTAATGCGGGCTGCATTTCAGAGTGTCGCCGGTGCCTCTACCACAAACTTTTCGAAGCTTCGTAACGTAATCGTATCAAAAAAAAAAGCACTCAATCTATGAATATATAAACGGTTTCAATGATCATCTTTATGTTTGACATCTGAAAGCATTCCTCTCTAAAGCATTGCAAATTCGAAACTAATAGTTTCGATGCCAAACGTCAAAAACCAAGAGCCACGCAAAGCGTTCATAAACCAAATATTTTTTTAATATTATCAAGAAATATTTATTTGTTTTCAATAAAACATATTATTAAATATGCGTTTAAAATGTTTATATTATTCTAATATAATTTCCTAAGATATATCAATAAAATTAGATTTTTTTTATTAATATTAATTGATTGTGTTTAGAGTGCTTTCTCGATACGATTACGATTGGAATCTTCGAAAAGTCCGTGCTTGGGGCACAGGTCCTTAGTAAACAAGTTGTCATCGGAACTTATGCTTGAATTGATGTTGGAGGCGGCTTCGGCTGGCACGGAGCCAAGCCAATGCTTTTTAGCTATATTGGAAGAGGTTGGTGAAAGGCTTGTGAAAGTGTAAACTAACATATAGGTAAGAAAATATTGGTAGACACTCGACATTGTATAAATTGATAACAACGTTCCGGCCGTTAACCCTATAATTTAATTCTATTATAATAAATACACTTCAGTGCAATAAAGACTCAACATTAAAGGACAACTTCCTACTTTCCTATCCTGTTTAACTTTACTTACTTTAACATATTGAAAATTAATCGTGCAAAAGGCTAATGCTTTTACAAATTAACGGTTTGTTATTTATTTAATAATTTATTGTTCACAAACAATAAAAATAAGCTTTCACAAACATAAAAGAGGAACAAAAGATGACGCTTATTTCTAATGAAATCTCTTCGTGCCCAGGCATTCTGGAATCTAGATTTAAACATAGTTTAGGATTCATTCAAGACATTATGATCTTTAATGAGATGATAAATAATCCCATTACTCCTATATTACTTAATATTTCATTTACATCTAAGTAATATATGTAATAATGATTAATGTAATTGAATATTACTTAAACTAGTACTGTGCTTACCTAATGAATTATCAGATTATTGCCTAAGTGCTTGGTAGATATTGTTTGAATATGATATCGTGTGACAGGAAAGCGAAAAATCAGTAGAAAGTAGTTTTACTTAATGATGTCGAGTTTTCCTCAAGTAAATACTTTAACAAAAGCCTCATTTATTCATTAAAAAAATTATGACCTATGTTAACTTTATAACTTTAAAAGCTCAACAAAAGTCTTTCGATTGAGTTTCTACATTAGGTTATAATATGTATGTATGTCATTATGGCTTAAAATATATACTTACATAAATCACGCCTACATCCCCGAAGGCAGAGGTAGATCAACACCCACATTTCGCCAATTAGGATAGGGACCATGTAAATAGGTGGCGAGCCTATTGTCATGTGTATGGGGCACGTAAGTCGCAGAATATTGCTAGCTGGTATAAGCCCGGTAGCTATGTGAAATGATAGGTCCTCTTCAATCAACATACCCACCTATATAATCATAGCATCGGCATTTGATAGCGTATGTACTCACCTACAGCTTACACTTGTTTGCTTACACCTCTTTTATGTATTTGACTGTCTCTCTCGCCAGACACGCACTCTCACGTCTCTGCCCAGATTCTGTGAAAGCCGCCTTTGACACACGTTCCAGTGTATAATTTACAGAAGTTCTAGACACGCCCAGGTATTTTATATACTTCCTCAAATCGCTTGCAAAATTTTCGAAACAAATTATCAAGCTAATTGGCAGCAAACGACCTCGTACAACTTTAAACGAATGAATCCATTAACGGATACGAAAGTTTTGAGCTTCGGAAGTCATCTTCGGGCGACAAATCTATAGGGATTATGTTCTTTCAAGAGTCCATTGGCAATAGTCCAACAGTCAGATGTTACACAGCTGACAACATGAAAGCGTTTAGTATTAAGAGGTTTTACACACTCAGTGCCTTCAATTGCAGAAAGCGAGATAAAAAACGCCTCTAACGACAAGTTTGCTTATAAAACATGATGTCAATGTAAAATATAATCCAAATTGTTCCTCCTATCCAATAGAAAAATAGTGGGAGCAACTCCTTTAATAGCTTTATTTTGCTCTAAAATAGTTGTCAAATATGAGTAATATTACTGTCAGATTACCAACCCCTAACTTTGCGAGTTCAAAACAAACCCCAGAAATTAATATTCAAACAAAGCCCCAGATTATCCCGTTCAAGAACTTACTGAGCCCACGAACAATTTCTAACTACCCCCAAACGGGTGTAAATGCTCAAATGGTCGTTATTAGTATTATTTTTGTGTTGTGGGGCAGAATACAATTGTCACTACCCCCAATCTCTCCCCCGGGGTCGTACAAGGCGACTAAGGGTTAAGACAACGATGAGTAATAGGCAGCAAGCGTTCTCTTTAACACATATCATTATACTGCGACTTTCATGCCCGGTAGATGGCAAAAGGCTCGTCTATTATATAGGACATAAAATAATTGGCGAAACTTGGATGTTAATTCACCTCCTCTTACCTTTTCAGAGACAATAGGCGTGATTGATATTCAGTAGCACAGACTTTCAGACTATTTTAACAGAAGGGGTAGTATAGGTATTTGTACCAACTTTAACAATCATTGTCAAATTGATTCTTTATTCTTTCCCTTCGGGGAATGTAAGCAGACTTTCAACAGTGTCGTGTGCTCTTTGTTTTTAATAAAATAGGTATAAACGTCAAGAATAATTACTGTATTTCTTATATTTTTGTATATTGTAATAATACTCTGTATAAGTGTTCCTTACTCAGAAGTACTTACCTCCCATCCATTGTCCCCTAATATTTTAAAAGCAACAATGTCCCTAATTGTCTCGGGAGTACGCCCCATTTTCCTTTGCACGTCCCGTAGCGATAACATCACGAAACTTCCCAGAAGAAACTCGATATACTGCGAAGCAAAAACAGCATTTGAGTTTCGTCTAGCGTTATAATATTTGCCTTATATTTTCCGCGAGGCTGAGTCATTGCGTTGTACCTTCTCGTAGAACCGCCGATATACCTATTTGTACAGATAATTTATCTCGTGTTATTATTGTTTGGCCCACGCGGCAACTTTTACCGTTTTCCTTTTGCGTGATTAATATTATCAGGTATTCTGTGTTGGGTGTGAGAATTTCTGTTTTGCGAAACTAATATGAAGCAAATGTCTACCCTATTCTGCCCAAGAAAATATACATACACACATACATAAATCACACCTATATCCCCGAAGGGGTAGGCAGAGGTGAACTAGCACCCACGTTTCGCCAATTATTTTAGGTCCCATGTAATAGGTGGCGAGCCTATTTATCGGGCACAAAAATCGCAGTACATTGCTATTGCTAGGTGGTTCCTATTAAAGGAACGCTGCTGCCTATTCCTCATCATTGATTTATTCTTAGTCGCCTAGTACGACACTCCCGGGAGAGATTTAGGGTGGTGACAATTATATTATACTCTGCTGTCAGCACACGGCGAGATGATGTGAGATTTAGATATCGTAGAGGAGTCAGATATTCAACCTCGCTTGCTTAAGCTCTATCGTTTAGTAGTTTCAATCATTTCAGTTTGTTCGTTGGCTTATTTTTCAGTCAGTTTCTTTTAAATATCAATTTGTTAACTATCTAAACTGTCATCTTTAGTATTACATCATCATCTTTCCCTGGTCCTCGTTGCTAGTTTTATGATAAAAAAAATTATACAAAAATAAATATTCGAAAAAGAACTTATGTAAATATCTTTCTTTTTGCACCATCATTGAGCGTTTAAGATGTTGAATTCATAGTGATAAATAAGAAACCACGATATTGCCACTTTCGTTTGTGCACCCGACATGAAAGTAATGCCCCAAAAATAAGTAAGTCATAATTTTTAAAATAAATTACACTCTGAGAGATCATTAAACAGAATTTGCTTACGGTGAAAAACCTCTGATGTAAGTAAAATATGTTTAAAAAAAAATTTTATACAACCTTTCAATTAACCTAGCAGTATGAAATAATTGGTTATTGAACCATGAACGGTAAATAATAATGAACCGACGGGCATTTATATCAAATTACATAGTAATTGTTTTTATCTCCCAAATCTCTTTGATAGCCTTTAATTTTTTATTGAAAATATATTTATTTTACGCCTCTTCTGTCTATAATATGTATTTTATTTTCATTGAAGTATGTTATATAGTATAGTATTTTATTTCATTTATTTTTAATAGAACTATTTCCCAAACATCGAAAAATAGTTCTATGTAGAAATGTTATTATAAAAATGAAAATGAAAATGAAAATATGGTTTATTCATATACGGTATGATTACATACACTCATGAATCGTCAAAGAAATAACGTTAAACACTGGAAACGAAAAGAAAAACAGTTTCCAATATTTAACGTTATAAGCTACACCATCCGTTCGTAAACTACCAGGAGGCCTTGTTCTGAGAAGAACGGGCAAGAAATCAGCAAGTTTGTTCCTCCCTTTACATGAAGTTACGAGTTAATGAAAGATGTCATAAAATATTTTAATATATTACATATCCTATTATATTCTATCTTATCATATTAGTTATCATATTTATAAAATATATTTAATTTGAATGTTTATGGACATCTTTCATTGAGTATAAAAAAAAATATATATATGTTTCCTTATACCTTGTAATAGAATAGGCTAGATATTCAATAACACGTATACTTCTTCTTCCTGCCCCCATAGGCTCTAGGTCGGCACAACATGTCCTATTCTTCCTTTCGATCCTTCGACAATTTCTCATTTACTCCTCTCGCTATCATGTCCTCCTTTGCACAATCCATCCATATCTTCTTTAGTCTTCCTCTCCTTCTACGTCCTTCCACGTTTATTTATTTATTCAGAATTGCGTTCATGCCGAACATTCTTCTGCCAACATAGCTTTGATCTCTTCGCATAACATGACCAAAACATCCAAGTCTATTACTCCAGTCTCTCTGTCACTGGCGCTACTTTCAAACGTCCCCTGATAGATTCAATAACACGTATACAATTTAAAAAAATTAAAATGTTGATCATAAAATTTACGTTACAGAAATATTCTTCTGTAAATTCTTACTTCATATCCCCATTGGTTGGTGCTTATTACACTATTTTTTCGATAGATCTCTACGATGGTTAATTTGTGGATATTTTCGTGGTATATTCTGCCTTTTAATATATTTTAACAATAATGTCATGTGAAAAAGATTCAACTAGGCGTGTGTACCCAATCTATAATGCACTTTATAACAGATATAATGTCAGTTCTGTACATTGTTACTTACGTTTATAATACTTCATTGTAACCCGCAGAAGCGATCCCTTGCCTGCGTATATACACACGAAAGTTCGGCCATCACTCCCTTGTAAGGTATTACCGGCGAGCTTGTTTACAACCAATTAGGAAATTGCCAAACGTTTGGCCAACGTTGGCCGTCGTGGCCTCGCGTTGGCTGGCTGGCTGCCAGAGCGAAGCCCGAACAACATTCGATTATGAAAGCTTTTAAATCACTTACGGGCGGCATAATAGTTCGCTGTTTGCTGTCTCCACGGCGTTTAGTTCTCGGTCGGCTTACTGACACGTGCTACACTGATGCGAACATTGCTTATCTAAGGCACATGAGTAGATAAACTGAACAGAGTAAAAGCTTCCTAAGAACGCCTTCGTACTAACCCTGACATTATGCAACTGGCTGTGTGTCATAAACCGGTTTTTTCCAGTCTCGCCGCGTGCGCGACAGCGGCCAGTGGTAACACACATGCCCCGCGTGCTTGTAGTAGTGCAACCGATTCGCGCGGTTGTATGAAGGTTATTCTCTGTTCCGTTTATTTACTCATGTGTCTAAGGGCTGGTCTTTTGATGCATAGTTAACCTTAGCAGAGCACATAATGGCACAATAAATGGGCTAAGTGCGGAAAAGGCTAAATTAAACTTAACATTAGCAGAATCAGGGCTTTGCTACACACCTAGCAATACTGCAACTTAGGGCCGGTTTTTTGATCCATAGTTAACTGAACCAATTGTTAAAATTTGTTTACTTTACGGCACAATCTCTCAAAATAAATATTGAAGCAAAACTATGCATTATTTTGCTCGTGGTATGTATGTATATAACATACATAAATCACGCCGGAAGGGGTAGACAGAGATGAATTAACACCCACGTTTCGCCAATTGGTTTCGCCAATAATGCCAAGGTGGCAAGCCTATAGCCATGTACCGGGCACGTAAATCGCAGAATATTTCTAGCTGGTATATGGTAGAAATGCTGCTGCCTATTACTCATCGCTGACTTTACTCTTAGTTGTACGACACCCGCGGGAGAAATAGGGGTGGTGACCATTTATTGTGCTTTGCACATACACACGGATGATGAGTGTAACAATTAGAAAAAATAGTAATCGGACTTCGTAAGTAATTTGCCGCTACATACGTCGGTAAGCAAATGCACAAAGCAGATTGACCCCCGAATACAGAAACGCTACTCAAATTTTGAACACTGCTTTTAAAGTTAAGTGGACAATAACTGTCAGAATCTGTAAGGAAAAACGTCAGTTTTGACAATACTTAAATGTTAAGCAGGTCTCACTAACCCACCAACCAGCACTGGGCAAGCGTGGTGGATTATGATGGCCAATTCTCCCTATATTCTTCCATCCATAGTGCCCTAGCAGTAGGGGCGGTAAAAAGGCTAGTCATGAAGCAGGACTCAAACTTCGAGTAGCGTTTCTGTATTCGGGGGTGAATATTTCATTACGCGACAGTGTAAGCAGCGGCAATCGCAGGATTTGTTGGCGGTCCGCCAGCGAATGGGGTGGTTACAGCGCGTGTTCCCTTCATGAATACTACACGTGACAACAAAGCACTTTTGCACCGTTTACCAGTACGAATTTGGCGGTCGGTGCGGTCCGTTGTGATACTACGTTTCGCCATGAATACATAATGGTGTGTCCACACCAGAGTTACTATTCGTAGAGATACTGTAACCATGAATTACAACAAATGAATGAATTTCTTTTATTTATTTCAAACGTACGATAAAATAAATAAAAGATACGTAAATCTGTGAAGTTTTAAAACATGTAAAAATTGAAAATGAAAACTACAATTTCATTAGATAACTAAATTATATAAATAAAAAAAACAACGATGAGAATATGTCATTAGGCCAAATATTTTTTTTTTTCTAATATTTAATTCCTGTAATACATATATTAATAATATGACAGCTGACAGGAGTCAATGGAAGCATAAAAAATACTGTGCCAACCCTAAATAGATTGGGTTAAGCCCAAGAGGATGATGACATTCTATGTATTTAATTACACCTTTCCCGTAAGGGTAGGCTGATCACTTCTTTCCTCTTGTTAAGATTCTTACACTCTTCTTACACAATTTCATCCATGTTCTCATACCTTTCAATTCGATTACCTTATTTTCGTCTAGTTATTACTCGTCTTATTTTTACATCCACTCCCAACATAGTATAAGCCCATTTCGTCAATCTCCTTTCACTATTCCTTTCTCTTGTAGTACATACGATATAAGATAAGATCGATCTTATCAAGAAAATATATACAGTAAAATGGTAGTCATTTAATATTTGGTGCAAATAAGACCAAGAAAATATTGCCAAATAAAAAGAAGACAATTTTGCTTGTGATATTTTACTAAATAAATAACAGATGTTTGTGTGAAGCTGTTTAACTAATTTTGTTCTTTATTCCAAACATTTGATGAATAAGGAATTTGATAGATTCTTCTAACTAAACTGACATGGTGTTGAATGGATAATCAGAATCACGTCAGATCATTATTGCAAAATCTTATATTTTCTCAATCAAAATTGGACTGTATATCAATCAGGCTATTGTTCAACAAAATTAAATGCGTCTGAATGTCCACCAACGATGTTTAATAAACCAGAAGTTATATTTCAGAACACTAAGCGCTGTGGACAAATTGCAAATTAACTATGGATGGTGTTTTAGTTTTACGAGGATCGTTTACTCTAGCGTCGTATTTATGGTTGCAGCACCATCTTTGTGGATCACAATGTTGCAAATGCATTGTTTCTGGAACCTAATGTTCTAAATCACTTACGGGATGTTTAAAATTGGGAAAAGTCAGATGTATTCAGAAATATTTTAAAAAATTAACATATTTATCAATAACATTGATATTTGTCAAAGTAACTTCTATAATAGTATTATTTTCAGAACATAGGTGATAAAGTTTTACAGTTTTTAGAATTTACTCTAAAGGATTTAAAAAACTGTAAATTAACTCGTATCTTTATTTTTGGATTTAAATCTTTCATTTAAATCCTAATTTTGCCCATAAATTAAAAAAATAACAAAGAATAAGTGATGGAAATTCCAGAACGCAATATCAGGGGATTCGCAAAGAATGCCATATTTGAGAAACCAAGAAGTTTTTGTCAACGAACAGAGAGAGTGAAAAATCCTGATGAGACATATTGAATCGTAAACAATGAGGCGGGTGTTTAAGAATTTGAAAGTGGCACCAAAAACAGAAAAGATAAACTAACTTTAAAAATTCACGTTTAAAAATAATGTTAGTAGTTTGAGAGAGGAAGACCGTAAAAAAAGACGAGAGAGAGGGAGAATTAGATGACCATAAACAAGATACAGGAGAGGGCAAAACTTATGGCAGAATCCAAACAAAAAAGGCACAGTTTTGAAGGATATATGTTGACGATGCCGTTCTGAATAATAATAATTTCAGTGAATTGAAAGTTTCAAAAAAGTATTGTGTTCAAAAATGAAACATTAATAGACACATAAAGCTGGCGTTCCGAAGAGATTAAATATTTTACAGCTCGCTTGGAGTCACTGTTTAATAAAAAATGGAAATTTCCGATAAATAGGACAGATTTTGTTTCAGGACATGTTAAAAAAATCAGATCTCATTATTGAGTGCAGCAACAGTAATTTTTATTTACACATTTTGTTTTGTTTTATTTATTTTATTAGAAGCTCATTTGAATAATCTAGAAAATATATTATACCTTCAGAAACGATACCCCGATAAATGTATTATTTTAAATTACTATTTTTAACTATTATTACATTTTTATATAAATCTAATGTACTAATATAATCTACTAATGCATCTATCTCACTTTCTCAACCAATTGATATTGTATAATTTTTCTGTTATGATGTTTGATAACTAGTTGAGGCATAAACATTGCAAGTGTTATAACATTCTTAATTTAACAAATTATTACTATTTTATTTTAATGAATGCAATTGAGTATAAACACAATTAATACAGGTATTTAAGCTATAATTGTTTGCAAATTTTAAACATATTGGTTTACTATTATGTGGCTTGTCAGTATATATATTTTTTTCTTGTCTTTCATAAAAAAGCGCAACAATAAACAATACTTAACTGTATGCTTTTGGCGTAATTATGCAATGAGAATGGCATCTTGTCTTCCTTAAATTATTTCTTTGAAATTTCTAATTTTTATTTTCTTAAACAATAATTAACCATAATTTTCAGAATAGTGACAACACAGTAGGAGATCTATCCCGAATGTGACGATTGGTACTTAGTCGTGTTTTGTTCCTTGAATGTGTTCCTTTTTATTTTTTCAAGTAACAATCGTTCGCGTGGTACTTGCCATGTCTCCTACTCAGTGTTGCCACAGATAAAAATATTGATAAACGTACATGGCACGCTAGTCGCTGATTTGAGACACCACGATCATCGTCCCGCTTGTCAGATAACCAATTTCTATATTTTACAATTCTCTAGAAGTTTGTATTAAAAATGTATAGAAATGCTATAACAGTATTAGAGGGAATATTCAGGACCAATTTTTCGATTAACCTTGCTGTCATTGACATTATAATAGAAAGCAATGATATTCAAAGCTATTTCGATACATTTACCTCTGAAATGGTATAAACTTCTGAGAAACTTGAACGCTATTTAAATCTGTCCTTTCAACCATAAGCATTTACACATGAAAGACCGATTTATTTTTTCTGAGTCTGGCAAAGCGAGAGGATGACTTCTGTAGATGTCAATAATAAAATGCAATTCTATTTGCAACATAAGTTTTATTATCGGCACTACAGTTACTAAAAGTCCCATATGAAACCAGAGCACTATAAAACTAAATAAAATAATAATACTAAGTTAAATCTCTTCCACACACACACTAAAGCTTACGACTTTGCTTTCCCATAAACTTCTATACCTACTAAACATATCTTAGGTTTAACGGTATTAACAATTTTTTTCTCACAATAAACTGATAACAGTTTTTATTTTCCTCTTATTAGAACTAACTTTTATCAATAAAATGTCAAATCTTCTTTGCACAATTCGAAATCACATTTTGATTAAACGCCAGCAGATAGCTTCTTACTTTGAAGAAACTTTTTAATTGAATTTAATATCATCTCCTAAAGACAGTTTCGGGTAAAATTTGGTTTGAGATTAATGGGCGCTGGATAAGCGTCTTTTGTTTTATAGAAATTTTTTTGAGCAGTATTCAATTCAAATCACCTTTGAATAACTGCAATGAAACTCCAAAAATAATTAATTAAATAAAATTATGGGGTATTGATTGGTTTAATTATGAGAGAATGACGGAATTCTTATTGTTAGTGCTGACGAGGGTTTTGACGGGACGTACCAGACCAACGTGGTGGTCAGAAACAACGGCAGTTGCCTGTACGTGCCCCCGGGCATATTCAAGAGCACATGCAAGATAGACATCACGTGGTTCCCCTTCGACGACCAACACTGTGACATGAAGTTCGGTAGCTGGACCTACGATGGCAACCAGGTACATCGTAAAACGAATAGACACGCTTCGCTAAATGTCAGTTCTCGTTACGTTAAAATTATAAACGTTTCACTAACGCTGCTAAATTTCAGTGCTCGAAATTTACGCCCTCCGCCCTCGCTTTGTTAATGAGAAACTCATAATTAGAATAGTCGAAACGGTGTTTTTATCTTCCTAGCGTTCGTGAAGCGCTAAAACAAACACACGAGAATCGACCGTCTGCTCATACATGTATTTGAGTTTCCTTTGCCTAATTTCATACAAACGAGTTTTAATCGCGTTTCGCTTTTGTTTTGGCGAGCTGCCAACTGGCAAATCTGATGCTCATCGGCAAAATACTGCTGGTATCCTTCCTTGCAGTAACAGCACGTCATTAGCAACTAGTATGCCACCCAGTAGCGGGTCGGCCCCGTATCAAGAGGAAAGGACATTATTTTACATGTATTAGCAACTGCAAAGTTCAAATGTTAGGATTATAAGAAAACAATTTTCCCAGGGGCAATGTAAGGGAACCATGTGAGAAACCAAAGGGATATCGAATATCCTATACGTTTTGTATGTACTATTTTGCATGGAGCAAACAACTGTTTTCTTCACATGAAGCACTGTGAAATATTTTTAAGGATTCACGATTATCCGCTACCATACGGACACGCTGTACGAACGTTGTAACGTAATAACCAAATCACAAAACTACGATCAACTCAAGTCGATCCGATCTTTGAGATTTGGAGTTACTTTGCAAAACTGCATGTTCTAGAGATATTTTCAAGTTTGTTCTTTTATGGTGATTCTTTTGTGAATGCATGACTCAGTTACAAAATGGCGCGGTCACTAAGTCCGCGTCGCCACGTTCTTCCCTCATTTTGTTACATAATTCCCCCTGTCTTTCTAGATTGCTATTTAGGAAACACGCTGTATCTAGTTTGTTACATGTCGCCGCCACTCCACAGTTAATCCAGCTGGTGCCACTACGGGCTTCAAATTTAATCGTTCACATGCTGTCTTTTATTAAGCCACTAGCTTTTAAGTTTGCTCTGATCCAGTTTAAGGACTTCTTGCAGCATTATGGTCTCGTGTAGCGTTTATATTTTTATTTCAGAAGGTTTTGAGGTCATCTTTTGCGGGTGTGTTTGTATGTACTTACTGTCTTTTTAGTGGCATTAATTTTATTTTGAATGAAAGTGATTGCTAATTTTTGTTTAGTGCAGTTATTCACGTAAAAGAGTGTATTTTTGAGTTGGTTATTATCAAAATAACAGCAGCAAAAATGTTTTTAAGAAAAAGAAATTTTTATTTAAAGAATAGCATTCCTCTAATATGCTAATAATTGCACTTAGCATTTACAAATTTATTTTATATACTTATGTGAATGTAGATATTTATTGATAAGCGTGATTTCCGTATGGTGGTATATTTTTATTGTTTTCTTCAGCATGCACTTGCATCCTATAGTTCCCTTCTGTCTTGCACATTTTCAGGTTCTCACATTTCCCTTTCCTTATTACCTACTATGTTTATAGTAATGTTATGATTATGTCACATGTACTCATTATCACTGAACTGGTTTTTAAAGAACGTCAATGTAACTGATGATGAGTAATAGGCAAATTAGCAACGTTTTCCGGTATTTCATGGCGAATTACCCATAGTTCATGATCTTCATAAAAAATACAAGTCTGTCGGAAAACGGAGCTAATAAGATAACCCGCATGATCTCCTAGAACAGTAGCCACCTGGTACGTAATGCTTGAGTGCTCATAGTGTTCTGCCCTGACAGTTGGACTTGGTGCTCAAAGACGAATCAGGAGGTGATTTATCGGACTTCATCACAAACGGGGAATGGTACTTAATAGGTAAGCAAACTGTATGCTCGAAATTCTCACTATAACGCATTCTGTCTTTGATGAATTAAACGCTAATGAATTAAATGTTGTTAACAATTTCAAGTTTTAGAATAAAATACTATTTGTTGTTTTCGTAAATAATTAAAGCCTATACAGATTCTATAATATTTAGAAGGTTACAGCATTTTTTACCGATGATTCCAACAATCGAAACTGAAGTCATAATATTTGAAACCAAATATTGTTGAATTATTTGTATTAAGACTGTATATTTGATTCTTTATGTGATTTGTATCAGGAATGCCAGGAAAAAAGAACACGATAACATATGCGTGTTGCCCGGAGCCTTACGTGGATGTGACGTTTACCATCATGATTAGGAGACGGACGCTCTACTATTTCTTCAACCTCATCGTGCCCTGTGTTCTCATCTCCTCAATGGCCCTTTTGGGATTCACCTTACCCCCAGACTCAGGAGAGAAGCTTACACTCGGTCAGTTCTTGTACTTTTACAATTTTTTTATGATTATGTAGATGAAATTGTTATATTTAGTCAGTGATGCAGATAGCAAGCGATTGAAATTAAAGTGGGCTGAATAGATTCTGGTAAGGTTTTATTGTCGACTTCTTTGTGAATTAAACGGTATCGTACTTAAAAAAAGGTCCTCTGTGGAGCTAAATCAAAATGATACTGATGTCTACAGGTGTGACAATATTATTGTCCTTGACCGTGTTTCTCAACCTGGTGGCAGAAAAGATGCCTTCTACATCGGATGCTGTGCCCCTTATAGGTACCGCACCATAGGATCGCAGCTACCATGCACGATGCTTCCATTCCATGTGTTATTTTAAACATAACACGTTTGAATATTAAAATCTAACATCAAACATTTTAATAAAGAAATGACAAACAGTACCTAATCCAATATCACGGAACATGGTTTTCAAGTTATGTCCTATTGTATTCGATGTTTATACAAGCCGACGGAGCCTGTTGAGTGAACCGGCGGGGCGATAAAACTTTTAGAGGAGGTCGGAAGCACCGTGCTCTTAACATAAATATTAGATTTCTAGAATGTGCTGTGACTGTTTGTGTTTGTGTTAGCCTCCCCTGCGTTCCATGTTATAGCAGTCCAGTAAGTACGATTCGGAGTAGACCTCATTAAATGTTGTCAGCACCATACCATCTACATTGTGTAGGGATAAAAGGGAAGTTTGAATTAGAGTTGTGAAATTCCGGAAATTAACTGCCGTTCGATTGGAGAGTTGTGTTCGATTCTTAGGCGAGTGGTGGCTTCAGTAGGGTGGTTAACCTTGTCTTTGATTGCAGGAGTCACTATTCTACTCTCGCTGACGGTGTTCCTCAACCTGGTAGCCGAGACCCTGCCGCAGGTCTCCGACGCAATCCCCCTGTTAGGTACACTGCCCAAACCTTTCCTTGAGTTTTGAATTTCCATCCTCTACTCCCATTATGATTTATATTTCACTGTCACATTTCCATGTGTTTCGTTTCTAATATTTTTCACTGTTTCTTATTTGGTTTTATTAGCTCTCGTTAATGTTTTGTTTTCTAAAAGCAAACTAAAGAATTATTTTAAAACATTACAAGGAGTAAACTATATGTATAAGTTAACAGTCACTTTTATATCAATGAAAGCTTAATAATTTCTAAGTTTAATATGTTTAGCTCTTATTTTATAGAAAAGTATTGAAATTATTGGATTATATTGTCGTACTTTTGAAGATTTACATAACAGAAATCATGCTTGGCTTATCAGTAATAACAATCAGTTTATTTAAACTAAGACTTAATTTCATTGGTAGTTTGAAACAAAGTATAAGTATATATTTTGGTTCTGTCTTAATTTATACAAGTCAAATTGGAATCGATTTCGTGATTCTGCTTTTAAGCTTTATCAACTGATCATTGTTTTATTTGTTTAAGTAAAAATACATGATAAATATTTCAATATAAGTAGCATGGCATGTTACTCTTCCTATTTACAACTGTTGTTTCTAATTTTGGAGCAGAAGGTAAGTATTTGTTTTTTTAAATGTTTCCTATTAAATTTCAGTGTTAAGCTCTCTATATCTTCTCTTTCTACATATTTGTTGTGTAAGTTTTGTGCGCGTAATCGATTCCATGTTGTGTTAAGTTTGGATGTACTGTATGGATGTTGTCAACAGTATTAATTATGAAGCTATACGTCGTATGTGGTTACTTTGATACTTGGAGGGTGGTGTTAATATTGATGTATAATTTGATATGTAACCCTTCTTAAACAAATAATATAAGAAATAATCTTATTATAAAATGAAAACTATTAAAACCCACAGATATAAAACCCTCTATAAATAAATATGCATGACTACTTTCCTTTGTTTTGTTTATGATTTTACTTGAGCTCCTGGTACCGACTCAGCACACAAACAGAAAATGAAACCTTATGGTTATCCGGATTAGTGTCAATCTGGATGAAATAATTATTACCGGCCCTTAGGCTCTAACAACGACGACTTTGTAAATAGAACGTTTTCTTTTTCATAGAATATTATATTGATCTTTGCAGGTGTTACAATTCTACTGTCACAAACGGTTTTCTCTCTATTGGTGGGGCACGTAATCACAAAAACCTCAGAGGCGATCCCCCTAATAGGTGAGAAAATCCCACGCGTTTCTTAAAATCAAAGTGTAATAAAACAAATTCATAAATTGAAAATTATCTTAACAAATAGAGCAAATAATAAGACAATAATAATGGAAGAATGTGGAAGAAGGAATATTTTTGGTACGACAGTAAATCTTTAAAGACCATATTATATTTAAATATCAAACATGTTCCTTCCCTCATTCTTAGAACACCAACCTAACAAAGATCTAATTAGAATGCAGTGTTTGGCTTGAATGAAACCTAAGCAAAGGAGAACATAGCATCCTTACCATTTTCTGTTTTCGATTCGCATTTTACAGTATCTAGGCCCTGGAGACTAGTCTATGCTTTTACGGCATTCTTATCAGCTCTCTCGACACTTGGAATAGAGTTATTGCACTTTCCGTTCGCGATTTACCGAAAACTAGTTGTGTTGAAACGTGAAATTACGCTATTAAAGGTACTATGTACATTTCGGTTGTTTGAACTTTTCCTGTCTTCTTGTAATGTATTAAAATAATTTGTTCTCTGTCCATCTACTTTCTGTCTTATGAATGTTTCGAGTTGATTATTTAATTCTTCATTTGGTTCACTTTCTTTTTGAATTGGCCTGAACACAAGTAGCGGTTTTCGAGATTACTGACGTCAGACTTAAATCGCATGTTGTTTATGCTAAACAGCATTCTAACGCACAACTCTCCTGGTTAAACTGAATTTAAATGAGCTTCTAACTATTTAGGTTTGGTTTGCTTGTAGTTTAAAAGCAGGATATAAAGTTAAACTGCGGTTAAAGCAACAAAGTGGATGCGGGTATCGAGGGGCCGCCCTCCAAGTATCTGCCGAACATCGTTTCATTCAACTCTGTCTGGTCTGTTTCACTTACTTACTAATCCGCTTCCTGCGACGTTGACAAAGGGCTGTACGATAAACTATTACAGTCCTTTATCAGTTTCGTAGCGAAGACCTTAAATCTCTTCTGCTCAAACATTGGGACCTAAAATAATAAAAAGATGATTGAATGGATGAATCTTTTCAACATAAAGGTTCTGTGTATAAGGTCTTAACTATCTATATGTTTGTTGCGTTTATTTTAATACAATATTTTATACATTACACATACGATATTCGAATGAATTAAATGCAATAAATATGTAGATTGAGTTTTCCTCATCATCACAGTAAACTAGACAATCATCAAAATGCAACTGTAAATAAAGGTATTCAGAGAATCTTGCTCCTAGTAAACAAGTTTGATATGCGTAACTTACACACATTTCCAATGATAAAACTAAAAATATGGCAAAGTCATATCTCTGAATACAAAATAAATGCATGTACGATAAAACTGCATGAACTAAGCTTTCGGTATCACTGCAATGAAATGATTTCTGTATTTTAAAATAAAAGCTTAACGATTCTTATTGCCAGCTTAAATTGAACATGTTAAAACCATACCAATTAATTTTGATTGAATTCTGTTACATTTCTTTGTTTTCATATTTTACCTTATAATTGTTTGTGATGGAATATTAAATACTTTAAATTGCACGCGTGAAGTTAATTAACGTACTCTTTTAGAACTTGCAATACTTATTTACGAAAGGGGTGTAAATCATTTTGTTCTGCATGACAGGAACTTACTTCAATTGCATCATGTTCATGGTCGCATCGTCAGTGGTGCTGACTGTGGTAGTATTGAATTACCATCACAGAACAGCAGACATTCATGAGATGCCACAGTGGGTATGTACTGTATATATATACGTATCTATAAACTAATTATGGAACTCGTTGACATTGATAATTTTGATTATGTAAATTATTTAACAGATAAAATCAGTGTTCCTGCAATGGTTACCTTGGATTCTGAGGATGTCCAGGCCAGGGAAAAAGATTACGAGGAAAACCATCTTGATGAACACTAGGATGAGAGAGTTGGAGCTGAAGGAGAGATCTTCGAAATCATTGCTAGCGAATGTGCTAGATATTGACGATGATTTCAGACATGGTCCGCCACCACCTAACAGCACTGCCTCAACAGGGAATTTAGGACCAGGGTGAGATTATTCAGTTATTAATTTTATAATTAATTAAAAAGTAGGGATTAACTGCTGCAGTCATAGTCGATATTTAACTTTAATACTTAATGTGAAGGTCTCAGGATTATAATTTGTGTCAAATTGTGCAGTGTCCAACAGTATTTATAAAATTTTTCTTTATTCATTTAAAAGTAAATTCTATAAAAAGAACTCAATGAAATATTGAGTATTGATGTAGATATAGATGACTTTTAGAAAACCATTACTATCTTGGATATATATCAAAAATGAAATGAAACATTTAATGATTGGAAATGCTATAAAGTAAAAAAATAGTTGAAGAGTGTTTTTCTTATTACAATAAGGTTTTATGCCAGATGACATGATATTACAAAATGCTTCTGTGCTTGTTTTGCGCTGAAGTTCCGTTCCCTACAGGTGTCCAATGTTTCGGACGGATTTGCGGCGGTCTTTTGTCCGGCCATCGACGATGGAGGACGTGGGCGGTGGGCTCAGTAGCCATCATCGGGAGCTTCACCTCATCCTCAGGGAACTCCAGTTCATCACAGCCAGGATGAAGAAGGCCGATGAGGAGGCTGAGCTGATAAGCGACTGGAAATTTGCCGCTATGGTTGTAGACAGGTTAGGAACATTTAATTATTATTTTTGGAACTTCAGAATTTTCAAAAGTCTGTCACTTTTTTACACTCGTAATATTCGTTTTTTTTTCTATTCCTAAAGGTCATATCTTGATTATATTGTATGACAGTTTTCTCAGTAATGCAGCTGTTTAGCTTACCAGCATCCCACATTGATATTTAATTTCTGCTATTCAACGCCGTGTGGTGACGGCAGAGTAGAATACAATTGTCACCACCCCAAATCTCTCTCGTGGGTGTCGTACAAGGCGACTAAGGATAAATCAATGATGAGGAATGGGCAGCAGCGGTCCTCTTATACCACCTAGCAATAGTACTGCGACTTTTGTGCCCGATAAATGGCAATAGCCTCGCCACCTATTTATTACATGGGACCTAACATAATTGCCGAAACGTGGGTGCTAGTTCACCTCTGTCTACCCCTTCGGGGATATAGGCGTGATTTATGTATGTATTCAATTGTTTTTGATACCACATGTTTTCCCACCAGGTTTTGTCTGTTCGTGTTCACCCTTTTCACAATCATCGCCACCGTCGCTGTGCTACTATCGGCGCCGCATATCATCGTGCAGTAAACTGTGCCCCGGGTTCCTACCCGGTCATTACTACGAGAGAACTAATCTTAGACTTTGTCGAACGATGTAATTATAACAATGTATAATATAATAACTAAATACGTGTTTGAAACGCACACGTCTGCATTAATTTAGTCGAAAGACGGTAAATATAAATAACTTGGTATGTTAAATAGCGTAGTTAAGTTAAACATATTATTGTAAACAAAAGATTGTGATGTTGACTATGATGTTATACAGATAAATGTTGATGAGTATAATTTGTTAAAATATAATTATATTTCTAATTGATACGATTAAAGAGGTTATAATGAAAGGTTTCGTTTAAGAGGAGCGAGCTGTGACACAGATTATGGGCGTTATACTGTTTGGTTTGTCGAGAATTGACGGTCGTTGCATCAGACAGCGCGTATGTAATAATGCGTTCACTAGTATTAAAAGCTGTTTCGGGGGTGTATTCGTCCCAACAAATAGAATAATTCGAGTTGTAATAGTATCCTTTACAGAAGAAAATGAGGGATCACAAACGAAGACACTATTTTAGTGCGTTAAGTTATGTGTACATAACGTAATGGATCAATACTGGTAGAATCGAGTCGAATTAGCTAAACATAGATAAAATTAAACGAGACGGTTCTAGTTTGTTTCGTATACACGCCACAGCCTAGGTGATCATAGAGTACTGTCCCGAGGAATTGTGTACAACTGAATGTGGAATTGATAAAACAAAATAATGTTAAAAGAACCAAGGTAAAGCTAGATTAAGGTTGTGTAGCAACTGAACTAAAGATATTATTCAAATTTAATTAGCATGCGAAGAAATAAACGAATTACTTTGTACTGTAACGATAACTCACATAATTAGACTATTATTTTCGACTAAGCGCTTTTAATTGGAGACCGAACTTAGGTGTAAATTGAAGTACAGTTCAAGACTATGGCAATGAAATATTCAACTAGAACACACTATAGTGTTGTTGGTGATTTTCGGGGGTTTGTTTTTTTAGCTGTATAGAGAAAGCGTTGCTCGCGCGAAACTGCTACAATATCACAATACTCATCACATAGTATAAATAAGTGAATAATTAATTGTGTACATAAAGGCGAATTGAGAGGTGTATTTGTATATAAATATATAAAAACGGAAAAAAGACTAACGTTGATGTTCTTCAGTAATTATAAACATGCATGAGTATTTCTGAGCACGCCACCAAATATGCCAGTACGATTGAATGTTTACATGCGTGGGCCTCCTTTATTTACAAAGCCTTTTAACTGGTACTTTGATTTGTAGCTCATATCATTTGTACGGTATTATTACTTCCACTCAAACTGCAAAAGGGCAAATGTAATTACGGATTTATTACAAGCATTACATTATTGGTATTTTCAAGTGCCGTTTGTTGGATAATTTCGACCAATATTTACTATTTCATTGATGCTGTATTATTTTTATAAATATCCTTTAGTCGTATAAATGTTACAAAGATTATTAGTTTTACTAGGTTTACACCAATCAATATTGGGTTAAACCCTTTTGAATTGTTTTATTCGAAAATTTAGCACAATCGAAACTTATAATTTTTCTATATAATAAAGCTCGTCCTTTCACTGTATATTTCAATATACTTATTACAAACGAAGTTAATTTAACACAAGGAACCGAAAGGAATTGCTTAAAGTTAAAACTGATTAATATTCTGACGCTGAGTAATAAATCCGTTCATGTACGATTCACACTGAAGGTTAATAGGGCGGGCGGAGCGCAGTGCAGCGGATCTATGCATACGCGCCGCCATTCGGTCGTATCCGCTTGATACCAGGAGCTTTCGCGCGAATCACCCGCACAACCTAGTCTTACCGCTTTTACGGACTCAATTGCATCTTAAATGAGTAGAATAGGACATAGACGACAGACAACTGGCCACGCAAATATGGAATTTAACTATTGTACGGATGCTTGAATATCCTTTAGCTCACTGTAAAATTCGCTTAATAGCAGCTCCTATAGAGCCGTTCAGTGTGAATCGTACTTAATACTCTTATTCAAAACCTCTAGACACCTTAGCACATACTTAGCAACTATTGTAAATTACTTATAGACATATTATTTAATGAGGATTACAATTTATACTTCGTCTAAACTATGTCCGTTCCTCTATTTCACTCTTGTAGTTGTCGTGATAGGCTAGTAAGTGTTGTGTCCCTTAGATTACGGATATAATGGAATTATTGTAAGAAAGCTCACTTAAATAGAAATTTAAATAGTTTTTAAAGTTACAATTCTGAGTGTGTTCTTTCTAATCAATTTTTGGATGTGAGAGCGTAACTTTGGTTGAGGAAATTTGTCGTGAACGTGAAGTTTATTAGTTGTGACTTTTACTATTTGTGGAGTGGGTACCTCTAAGACACGGTCTTGGATTTGTTAAGAAATACGGTTTAGGGATAATTGTTTTTGAATATTCATGTTTATCGTCTCGGGTTCGCCTACGTCGTTATGTTACAACAATTTCTGTTGTTTCAATTAAGTTTAACATAATTTATCATAGATATATGATTCTGTACGTATGGTGCTCGAAATATATCATGATTTTTTAACATTACCTACATTAGTTTTTGTCTTGCACAATCAAATTGCGAAGTTATTCGTTGTGTTCCGATGTTTTCAATATATTCACTTGAAATTTGTTATGTACCAAAGTTTATTAATTAAATATCTATATTTACGCATGTTCATTGAAAAGGTAACATTATGTGAAAATGACATTGTAAAATTTAATTACCATATTTAATTAGTTTGTTAGTGCCAAAAATAGCGTTTATAAATATTGACATTAAGTTGGGTTATAGGGTTATAAATAAAGGATAACGTTGAGAATTTTATTGTAAAAATTAACGAACTAGGAAGTTTGTTTAGATATAATTTAATATTAACGTTTGGGGCCGATGGGCTGGGACGGCAAGTCAAGCAGCCAAATTTAAAAAGTTTTGTTAAAAAAAATCGAGAGGTTGTGAACGTTTGTAAGGCTCGCTGTACCAGCCTAGGGTTCATTTTAAAATATACATATTAAAACGGGTAGACGGATCTACACTATAAACGAAGCGAACTAACAAAAAACCTGCCTAGGACCGGGTAACATCTAAACGTGCAAATGAATTGAGGCACTTAGACTTCTTCATGCATCGGTGCATTTATCGCGAACTCTGTTGAGGCAAGCAATTGTTTGTGCTTGGTTGGTGTTAGGCCGTTTTTCAATTCCCCTTGGCTAGCTACCACCATTTTATCAAAATCTGTCGGCATAATAATAATGTTAACAGTATTATTGTGTTCCGACGATTTGTGATAAGATAGCTATCCCCTCTATAGTTGAGGGTTTCAGGTGAATCTCGATTAGAAGAAATCTTGACACAAAATAAGATCTACACCAAAACAATCGCTTGCAACAACTTCTTTGCACTTTCACATTAATTTTAATAGAGCATCTCGATTTCTATATTCGAATGTTTATTTTCGTAAGCGTTTAGCGGCACATTTGGGTAAAAATATGGAACGAATACATGGATGATTCAGTTTGAAACTTGAGACAAACAATTCAGGCTGCGACCATGCACTCCGGACTTAAAAATTCAAATGAAAATAAGAAAAGAAGACGTTAAGAAATATTATTTGTAATACTTTTAAAGTCTAGAACTTCATTTAACTTAGATTATTCCGATGTAACTAACGTTTTTTTTATTGTTGTTTATTATTGTGATGATGGCATTTCATTGCTAAGAAAAAAAAAACTTTTACGTCCATTTGTTCGTTCCCATCTATTTCTTACATTTACCTCCTTCCGAATTTCACTTCTACACAAAGGAACCATTTATACACACTGTCAATATTATAATAATACCTATACTTATTAATTAATTTAATAATTTCATGTTTGTGCGGTGCAGGATTGGTATTTTCAAGATGATTAGATTGAGGTGTTGAATCTTACGGTGATATATATACACGTTAAATTCCACTGTCAAAATTTCAGCTTAAAATTTTATTCCCTGGTTGTTCGAGAATAAAATGAACCAAAACAAAAACTTAAAATATCAAGGTAAATATTTATGACTAAAGCCAACTAAGATAATTAACAGAGAATATTTATTATAATTTTTTTCTACTAGCTTACTTTACATCTTCGTGTGATCTATAAATAATGTTTTTGTTGATATCAATGAGAAGTTAATCGCAGGAGAGACAATGAACTAATTTTTATATTAACAGCTTATACATAATTATGGGTTAGTTTCCCATGACCAATTTTTTCTGAATGAATGGGAGTTCATCAAAAAGAGGTCAGAAATATTTAGAAAACTTATGTATTAATCCGGGACTCCAATCCGCATTAATTAACTCGACCAACCAAAACGTTAATTACTTTTCGAAATTTCTATAACCTTTTAACTTCACGTTGCAAGCTAACGGGTACCGTGGCAATGTAGAAATTACTCAGCACTTGGGACAACAGAAAACTGTTAAATATATCCAAACGACTGTCAACCATAATTATATTACTTTTAACACCGAGTCATAGTTTACATAAAACACAGAGTCAATTCAGAAAAATAGACATTTACAACAGATTTTAAATAATTACAATCAGCATTATTATCCACAGATTGAATAAATAAAGATACCTTAAAATAGAAACATTACAAAATACAGACATTTAACTGTTCAAGCTGAAGTGCTGACTATACCAGCTTTCGGAAAACACAAAGCTGTCAAGTATATCCAAACGATTGTCAATATTATATTATATTTCGTAAAGCACAGTGTCGATCCTGATAAATTGACTTATTTTTCTAACCATACCAGCTCCTGCGCCGAACAGACCGACACACAGCATACTGCACAACAGTAACAAAATGCTTTAATCTTGAAACAGGTATTTTGGAGTCTCATGTACATCTAATCTATTCTGAGCGCGGTAGTTTATTGTTACCACTTTAACTCGATTTCGACACCTACTCTTGTATAATTTTACAAACTACTCGTAAGCTGGCACCGCGGCCGGTCACCTTTTTATAATGAATCCAATATTTTTAAACTTCATCACGACTTTTGGTAACTGATGTAATAGAAGGTTTTACTCGAGGCTTTGTTTTTTCTGTTTAATCGTTAATATCTTTTTCCATATACAACATAGATTCATAACCATTTTCTTCGACTACAGTACATTAAATGAATAGATCTATATTTTATAAAAAACTCAAATTATTTCGCCTGGTTGTAAAAAGATAATTAAAATACTAATATAATATTTTGAATCGTAAATTCAATAACTTTAAGGTTTGGATTATGTTCATTATTAATTTACCAGGTCACACAAACAGCGTTTGAAATACTTTTTAAATAATAAAAAACATAGGAGTAGTAACAGCCTAAATATTATCGGCTTTTGAAACAAGTGCTTTGAAGCTCAAAGCTTTCTGTGCTATATTATGTTTATCATTTTTTAAATCATTCAGAGCTAAAAACGAGTCGGTAAAGAAAAAAAATACAATGTTCGTTCAATGAAAGCGGACATATTTATTTGAACTTCATTGTGTATTACGTAAGACTCAAATTTCAACGACTTTATCGTTACTCTAAAGTCCAATGCTGGCTGTACTACTAGTAGAGTAAGCACTCTCAATAATTATAAAAAAAACTACTGTCCTATTTCTGCTTGTAACTGAGAAGTTAATTACGCTTTGGATCAGAATTTTACTAATGTAGGTCACCAAGCACATCTAAAAAGTCCAATCCATCATTAATACCCTATTAGTATTCGGAAAACAATTTTGAAAGGAATTGGTTAGGTTAGGTAACATTGAAACTACTTACTTGGTTACCAAAAGTGGTGTGAACCTTTTAACTTTTTACGGTCAGTTCTAATGTTCTGTCTACAGATAAAGCTATACTTATAACTGTTTGATTACCGAGTCTGTTATTTTTAGTAAACGAATGCAACAAAACTTTAGTAAGCTTACTTCTATCTGTAAAGAGAATATTGAAACCAACCATTAGGGCAGCAATAACAAATCTTTGCACTTTTGCTTCTGACAACGTCGTGTTTAAAGTTTTTCTGTGACTACAAAAGTCATTAAAAGCTACATCGTTGCAAGGACCAGAAAACTAAAGATTTGCGTATTGTCCAAGCCCGCTGTAGGACTACAATACCCGGCACATAAGTTGACCTATGCGCAGTGCAGTAAAACGTTTTCAGGTAATAATTGAGGTTCTGTATCTATAGAAAGCAGGGATACCCACTTCTGCGGGTTCAAATTTAGTTAAGACACTTTTCCTTCAAATAAACCTGCACAAGCGCCCGTCATTTCGGTTTAAGTTACGTGCCGGGAACTATATCTCTATTTCACAATATAACACACTGCGTAGGGTAGGAACTAAGACATTACACGTTCGTTGCTCGCTTACCTGTCGCTTCATGATTTCATCTAGAATTCATTCTTCAATAGCAAGGAGGTTCGTTATCTTTCTTTTCTGTTGTTCTTTTACTATTTATAAACGCTCTCCGTTCATTAGTCAAGTGTTGCCTCACGGGATCCTCGCTGAGATTTGGATAACGAATCTCGACCATGCTGCGCACGAAACAAAGACCAAAATACTATAGCTCAATGTCACACGTACAATTGTTTCTTTAGTATCATAATGTAACTCCGCATTGTGTTCCTGTGGCTTAACCATAGTCGAGATAATTAATTAAAATTAATAAAATTATACGACTGCAGTAAGTTGATTAATACAACCACGTGTAATGTAAGTTTTTAAGGTAAAGCCCCTATGGAGGTTTTTGTAATACATGAGAAATTAAATACAAAGGTAAATTTGTAAAAATAAAAACGGACGGATAAAACGCTTATTCGTTAAATTTACTATCGTAAGTAGTATTCGATTTGTATAAAACTAAAATAAATTAAAGCAATCTGATTTATACTAATGAGCTGTTTTATTGCGCGACCCTATTCGTTATACCAACAGATTCAACAAACATATGCCGTAAATCCTCGGCATTTAAGGTGAAATTGTTGTAGCTGAAAAGCATTACACTTTTAATTACCAATATTTTATTACTTATCATCGACACAATTTGAAATGTATAAACATAAACCACGACTATTCATCCATAAAGGGTAGACGGAGGTGATTGTAATTTCCACTTTGCGTTAATTATGTTATGTCCCATCTAATAAGGGGTGAGCTTACTGCCATTTTTCTGGAACTGTAATCGTAGTATAATGGTAAACATAGATAATAATGATGCCGCCCATTTCATAGGACCTAACACAATTGGCGAAACGTGGGTAATAATACACCTTACCCCTTTACTTACCTTCTTCGGAGAAAAATAGGCGTGATTTTTGTATGTAATACAGCAATGTTCATTGCTGACTATCATCATCATCTTACAGTGTACCCAGTTCACCTGAGGTCGGCGCGGTACGTTTCCTCTTCGATTCACGTCGGTCAGATGTCATCAAGCCATTCACTCTTATACTTCATATCATCTATCACACTGGAAATGTGTTACTGATGAATGAATGTATAGAAATGTGATGGAAACGACCATGTTACCCATACCAATGAGAGGAGAGAGTGATTGCGATGGCAACAATCCAATCCATCATACTGCTCCAGTTTTACGCTAGCTGCCTGTCTGATGCCAACCTTTTTAGATGTGCCAGAAGGCGCTTAGTGGTTAAGTCGACTTTCACGACACCGCTAGGGCGAATCGGAGTGAACTCCCAGCTCAGAACGTAAGGCTATATCGCACCTTCAAATACCTATAAAACGTTGTATTACTAAGCGACATTTTTCAAGAACTGAGTTAACACTGAATGCAGTCGATCTTGTAATTTCGTAAGCTATAGTTTATAAATAATATTTATCATTTCGTTTAGTAGCGGTTTATGTTTAAAGATGCATTATATTGCACACCATGCGGTACATGCGGTTTTTACAGAAGTTTAAAAAAATGAACAATTGGTTCGATTGACCCTAGTTTCCCCCATATGTTAATAAAAATGAGAATTTAGTGACACAGAATTGAATTAAAATTTATCTTCATATTTTATTTTTATCTATATTTTAAATTTTTTCTTCCGGGCCAACTATCTATGAATGTTAATTGATGTTAGAGACTTCTATGGAAAACAATATTCGCAATTGAACTGATGGCTTGAATGTAGAATATGTTAGACTTCAAATACAATAGTGTAGTTAGTAAATTGAACACAAACATTGTAACGCAAAAGCCAGTACAAGGTACTTTTGAATCATTAAAATAATCACGCTTAAACGACGCTAGATCGTTCGCGAGATGCTAGTGGCACTGTACTTTGTGATAGTTCCGGTCCAAATGAAACGAATAATTATAATCAGAAATTTACTAACTCACAGTGAGTTCCACAAAAATATCCAAGTGAAAAGGAGCTCGATAGCGCATTAGCTCAACGCGCTCGGCTTGCGGTTGCGGAAACTAAGCAATATTCGCTAAACTATTCGATTTTAAATTTAACATTATATAAATACCAGAAAAATTTGTACAATGATTTTGGTGGTTAGAAAAAGAATTTCGAAATATTATGGTCTTGATGCGGGAATCGAACCCGCGTCCGCTGTTATGAGGGCAGGTGCCTGACCGCTCGGCCAATCAAGACACTAATTAACTTGCCGAAATTCTTCTAACCTTTACACTTCACGCTGTAAGCCAACGGGTACCCTCGCAATGTAGAAATAAATTTCAAACATTCCAAAGCAGATATTTTTACAAATACAATGCGTTCGGTTAAGCTTGGGTTTGCTTTATAAACTATTCGATATTAATTTTAACATTATATAAATGTCAGAAAAATTAGTTCAAAGATTTTGGTGGTTAGAAAAACCAAAATCTTTGTTTTCCTAACCACCAAAATATTCTTTCATCTATAGGTAAGGCCTGTACCCCAGCAGTGGGGACATTAAAGGTTTAGTGATGATGTCAATGTCAAATGTCATAGACTGAGATGAAAAATATTTTTCGCCTGTAACGTTCTCAAATATGATTCATTATTAATGTTACTGCCAAGAGATCCCCGGGCTCGAACATGTTGAAGGACAAATGTTGGTGATAAACACAGAAAATCCAGTGAAAATGGGCCATAATATGTCACCACGATGGCACACAGATGCAGCCGGAGCTAACGTGTCCCCAGAAGCACGGAAGGAACGCAAAGGATTAATAATAATAATTTATTTATGGAAGATAGATAATATTATTATATTTTTGGTAACCCGTCAGTATTTACCCAAGTCCCGTAAATTGCGAAAGCGGGGACACCTGAGTCACGCTTGGTAAATTACAACAGATTGTAAATGTAATTGGAAACTGTTTGCGGTTTGTACTCTATTATTCTCTCACAGGGAATTTATGTAACGTTACGTACGGTTGTATTAATGTTAAATATTTAAGATGCATTACATTAAATTACATACATACATAATTCGCGCCTATAACCCTGAAGGGAGAGGTGAATTAAACGCTCACTTTTCGCCAATCCAATCGCCTATGTAAGAGGTGGCGAGCCTATTGCCATCTATCGGGCACATATACATATAATAAGAGGCATGCTGCTGCCCATTTCTCATCGTTGTCTACGGGAGAGATGGGGGTGGTGACAATTGTATTCTGCTCTGCCGTCACCACATTGCAGACGGCAACATTCAACATGTCCTCTTGGTAATCAGTGGTAGGAGTAATAGTCTTGTAGCAATTGTGGATGTTATCTTTTTTTAGTGCTAGGACATGAAGTTCTTGGTCTTCATATCACCTGATGGTAAGTGACGATAAGGGCCGAAGACGAAATCGAGCTTCACCTCGAACCCTCAACCGGAGAGGGGCTGGCTATCTTTTATCATAAATGTCGAAACACAATAATGCTGTTAACATTAATATTATGGCGACAGATTTTGATAAGAATGGTGGTAGCCAGCCCCTCTGTGGTTGAGTTTAGTCTGTGGTTGAGCCTAGTAGCGTAGACTAGACTAGGCTAGACTCAAACACAGAGGGGATGAGTGTAGCCTAGTCTAGTCTTGTATAAAAAAAATTGAATACACATCACTAGATCATGCCGTACGGGGTATCATTTTCGCATCAATTTCCACGTTTCCACATTCATGATATTCACATTAAACTTCGCGAAAAATCGCAGAGAAATTCTGTTCTACATAAAACCTGCACTAGACAATGTTTTTAGGAAGGCTCGCTATCATTTGGCAGGAAGTGGATCGATAGCGCCTCCCCGGCTGTCAGATAAGCAATATCTTTGCACCTGCCGTCTCTCACGTCAAAAGTTCACACCCGCGATAAAATCTTGATAGATACCTATACTAGCGATAGCGCTAACATATCAGTAAAGTGAAAAGATAGATGGTATATATCTTTTATGCCGTGTGTTGACGGCAGAGTAGAATACAATTGTAATCACCCCGAATCTCTCCCGCGGGTGTCGTACAAGGCGACTAAGGATAAATCAGCGATGAGGAATGGGCAGCAGCGTTCCTCTTATACCACCCAGGAATTTACTGCGACTTTTGTGCCCGATAAATGGCAATAGGTTCGCCACCTATTACATGGGACCTGACATAATTGGTGAAACGTGGGTGCTTGTTCACCTTTGCCTACCGCTTCGGGGATATAGGCGTGATTCATGTATGATTTATGTATTTATCTTTTCAATTCAGTGATATATATCACTCTTTTATATCCGTATCTCACTGAAGGTAGTACATTGACTGTCTTGCAGACTACTGTGTCGTGTCTCTCACTCTTTGTATCATCGGACTCGTTCATTGATTTGGTATCCGTATGTTTCTATCAAAACTGAACCATGACACATTGATATAAAGATATAATTTAAAGTCACTTGATCTAAACATACATAAATAAGCTCTTTCCTGAAGTTATTAATCTTTATCACTCATTCGCGAGCTACCCAACTCTACATACGATATGAATATTTGTAAGTTTTGTTTTTGAAACTATAATTTTTAGAACTTTTTCTTAGCACGTTACACATGCCATATACGTCCCCGATAGATAGCAATAGGCTCGCCACCTCTAAGTCAGGTCCCACGCAATAGGTTGCAAGCCTATTGCCTTATATCGGGCACATAAATCGCAGTATATTGCTAGGTGGTATAAGATGAATGGTGCTGCCCATTACTCATCGCTGTCTTTATCCTTAGTCGCCTCAGCCTCATACGACACCCTCGGGAGAAAAAGGGGCGGCAAAAATGGGACTACTAGTTTGCAAGGAAGATGTAATACAAATTTCCAGTTCCTCCGGTCAGGGGACAGCATTCGGGGGAAATGGGAATACACCTTGTATTCTGTTCTGCCGTCACCACACGGTTTTCTTTCTGTTTCAACATAATTTCAATGCAATACTCTAGTTGTGACGGGTGACGGATTTGTTTAGTTGGCAAAGATATTTATTAAATAGGTACAGAGCGCCAACGAGCGCGAATTACCACAAGTATACCCTCACAATATTCTAAGTGCAAAGGGTGCGTACACATTCCTGTCCGAGCTGCGACCGTTCACTCACTTATTATAAAAAATGCACTAAAGTTAGTCATAGTTTAAAACTGATGCTGTCACATTTATTTGCAAAATGAAAGACAGAGTTTTAAATAATGACTTACTTTAATCCATGTTTTATAATAAGGGGTTCGAGGTTTGTCTAGTAATACTTAAAAAAACATACATAAATCACGCCTATATCCCCAAAGGGGTAGGCAGAGGTGAACTAGCACCCACGTTTCAACAACTATGTCAAGTCCCATGTAATAGGTTGCAAACCTATTGCCATTTATCGGGCACAAAAGTCGCAGTACATTGCTGGGTGGTATAAGAGGAACGCTGCTGCCCATTCCCTATCGCTGATTTATACTAAGTCGCCTTGTATGACACCCACGGGAGAGATTTAGGGTGGTGACAATTGTATTCTACTCTGCCGTCACCACGCGGTCGAGTAGAATACAATTGTATAGAATACATACATACATACGTCACGCCCTTCTCCCACAGGGGTAGGCAGAGATCACTTCCTTCCACTTGCTACGATCCTTACATACTTCACTCGCTTCATCCAATCTCATCAATCTCTTCATGCATGCCCGTCGGTTTCGGGTACTCTTGACCTGGCCCTTTTTCAATAGACTTTCAATTTGATTATGAAAGATTCTTCCCCTTGCCTTCCCCTTGCCATTTCTCCATTCACTTTCGCCATGTAAATCCTTTTTGTCATTCTCCTTTCATCCATTCTTTCGACGTGACCAAACCATGCGAGCATCCCTTTCTCAATCCTTGTCATTACATCTTCTTTCAAACCACACCTTTCTCTTATCACACTGTTATACAATCGGTCGCTCAGCCTTACTCCAGCCATGCTCCTCAACGCTCATACTGTATAGAATACAATACTTAAAAAAGACCAACATAAAAAGAAAACTTCAGATCCCTAATAAGCATGGTTATATACAGTGTTTGTGATCGATCATTCATCATCATCACATTTTAAAAAATCGCCTCCGTGGTCTATTGTTGCGCCCAGCGGAATTAATTTCCGGGTTCGGACCCCGGAGGAGTACCTAGCTACCACCATCTTATCACCATCACCATCTTATCTGTTAAGAAAATGTAATTAATACACTTTTTGATTATTATTTGAAACTTATAAAAGTATGAAGTCAGAAAAATATTGCGGCATTGCGGAGAACGCGGGCGCGAGATTCGATTCCACATCAGGCCAATATTTATCCGATATTTTTTCAACTTCATTTTCTTCGTAACGTCAAGTCTGGGCGTACCCTTAGCGGCAACACGCGAGTTCATCTTTCAACTTCTCCGGCTGCCACGAATAACAGAGGAGGCTAACGATAACAATTGTATAATACGTGTGTATACGCTGTAATGTATTTACAAAGCTGCTTAGATATACAACGAGGAACTGCTATTCAAAACATCGCCTCTGGCATTTGGCTCAGAGTGGCATTTGGGATTTCAGGAGTTTGGACGCGATTGACTTTGAATGCTAAGAGGGAGAATGTAGGTGGCGCGTGGCTTAGCGCGGTCTGCGATTGTGTAAACTAAGCAATGTTCGCTCAGGCCGGTGATTGGACCAAAAATATATTTGAACACTAATAGGGAAAAGGTCGGTGGCGCAGTAGTTTTGGAATAAAACATTCACTCGTAAGCCCGTACACACACACACACACACACACACATGTGTAATCAAAATTTGCCTCTATCATAAATAAAACCTTAGACTTTATAACAATGCAGTGAAGTTTAAAATGCTCTGTTCAAAATACTCTTCCTACCAAAGAGTCCAGTTAGCCCGCTTATTTTTTATTCTAGCAAACAAATTTAAAAGTTGATGATTTGTTTGCCGATAAGTTCGACAAAGTACGTACCTATTTTCCCGCCCATACTTATTGGAGGGCAGAAATGGTTTGAATTAAGAACGTGGATATTGTTCCTCGTAAAGTTTCGAATCAAAGAGATTGAATAACAAAATTCCGAATGGAAAGTTGCCAGTTAGCTTGTTCCTTATTTAAATTTGAATAATGTATTCGATTTTAATTTTAACATTATATAAATGTTAGAAAAATTAGTACAAAGATTTTGGTGGTTAGAAAAAGAATTTCGAAAAATTATGGTCTTGAGGCGGGAATCGAACCCGCGTCCGCTGCTATCCGGGCAGTTGCCCTGACCGCTCGGCCACCCAAGACACCAATTAACTTGCCGAAATTCTTCTAACCTTTACACTTCACGTTGTAAGCCAATGGGTACCCTAGCAATGTAGAAATAATTTTCAAACATTCCAAAGCAGATATTTTTACAAATACCGTGCGTTCGGTTAAGCTTGGGTTTGCTTTATAAACTATTCGATTTTAATTTTAACATTATATAAATGTTAGAAAAATTAGTACAATTCAATTCAATTCTTTTTCTAACCACCAAAATCTTTGAATAATGTGTAAATTTAATGTAGAAAAGCGAGATTTACATTGTCATGTACACCGTCTACAATTTTATTCGCAATTTGTATAATTTTATTCTCAGATTGTACAATTTTAGTTTCTGATTTTACAATTTTATTCTCAGATTATACCATTTTATTCTGAGATTATTGCCAAAACCACAATTTTCTTTATTAGACAACGAACATTGAACAAAACAGAGCAATGAGTAGAGCGAAAAAAATTCATCGTGTGTGCACAAAAATAAAAACATCGTCTTCGTCACCATTTGGCGAGTATTCAAATCGTTTTAAACTAACCATTTTTCAGGCTCGACAAGACAGAGCTGTTTGTCTGTTTAAAATATTCAGACTGTCAACACCGCGACGCCATCACCGCCCCGTATTCAACTAAGCGTCTGAAAGTTTACCAGTCTGTTGTGGCGATAACTTTTTCCATTTTCCCCGCGCCTGGAGGATATCTTCAGTTTAAATCTCTGCGCTTTCTTAGTTGGATAGATTCAAAGAAAATTATCCTGATCGTTTGTAAAACGTTCTTTGGGGGAGTTTTCCCCGTTACTTCGTCCTTTTCGCTGGACTCCAATTCAATTCGCTTTCTCGCCAAGGTCAAAGCCAGGCCGGTCATGCTTACATTACAGCTCCTAGTCAGCTATCTAAATAAACTAATCATTTACACACCCGTCATAAATCATTCACACTTACAATAGATGTAGAAAATCAATCATTCGAGGAATTTCCATTTTGTGTATTCCTAGCGTCGGACCATCACATCAGTCTTACGGGGTGAGTTTTCTGATGACTTTGATCTCTTCGCTAAGAAAACCCGTTTATAACTTGACTTAGATATCCTCTCAGCTTTTAGGTAAGTCTATAGGGTACTTACGGGTATAATGATTTTATTTTATTTTATTAGCCTGCAAGATCCAATTGTTACCAACCCCATCTCTCCCGCGGGTGTCGTACAAGGCGACTAAGGTTAAAGACAGCGATGAGTACCTGATTGGCTGCAGCGTTACTCTTATACCAGTTAGCAATGTACTGCGTTTTACGTGCCCGATACCCTTATTACATGGGCTGTATCCTGTTTGACGAAACGTGGGTTTCACCTCTTTCTATTCCTACGGAGATAGGTGTGATTTTTCTATGTAGTGTTCTATTATAAATAAAACAATATATTCGTTCTTAGTTTTGAGACATCACAGTGACAGGGAAAAGACCAAACATCTCTAGATAAAGCTTCACACAGAGCGTTCCCGATGGGCACGTTTAAGAAACATTGTGGATCCCGAGGGATGTAGTTGTTTTGTCATCCGAACCGGACATTTTCGTTTACTGCTGAGCAGTAAGCTTCTTCGTAGCCCAGCTCCCATTTTTCGAAGATAAATGTTTCTAAGGATTGCGCTATAAAAATAACCAAATATGAACATATTTGGTATACAATTTAAGAAACTAACGTTTGGATGATAAATTTATATTATTATTATCTTAACTATTTACAAATATTCGCATAAAATTGGCGTACAAGTGTGTTAACTCAAAGTTAAATGTCATAGGTTCTAGCGACAATTGCCACATTAGGTGTTCTGTAAAATTGTGCTAAATAATGTGATAAAAAGGTCGGATGTGAAATCGGAAGGTCTATAATAACGATATGATTGATGGCAAGTGCGCGTGGTGGCTATCAAGAGGGCAATGTATAGGGTACAGGCGCTGTTCTCCGCAAATACCGCCTACCTCGAGCGATATATCACTCGAAAGATCCGTTGGAATTACAGTGTGGAATAAAAACGACACAAGTAAACGATATTAAGTATCATGATAAACATACATAGCTCTAACTGTTTATGATTTACAGTAATTAGGTTGGACCATAAGCCTTCACAAATTATTGTCGACGAGTTCTGACATTGCAGGACATTGTGATGTGGGACAATGAAGATAATTCAGTACTGGCTTATTAATTAAAGAAAACAGAAATTATTTATTTATAAGCCTCGTTGGGAATGGTCCATGCCAGTTAAAAGGCGAAGCGTTGGCATTCTTGTGTAAAAACTCTAACTTCAGAGGGTAGCAGGGTATAATTTTGTAAGCGAGAGCGACTGAGAGACGATAACTCTTACTGCCGCACTCAGAGACGTCAAAAAACGTTAATGAGTACTTAACGTCAAAAAATGACCATTCTAAACTAGTCGCTATTCTTGCCGGGTCTATGGTCTAGATTTGAATGAAAATATCTATTTCTATTAATATCTGTTTCTATTAGGTCTATTTTTGACATTGGTCCATAGTGTGGCAGAGGGGGAATTCAGTGGCAGTGCTTGCGACTTGTGACCCAAGAGTAAGCTTCCGGGATCCCTTCACAACATGTCAACACTCACCTCACCTAAATATAAAAGCAAACTCTCAAACTTCTTAATGCATGATTAATAATTGCCTTATTTTTAACCGGACCCCGCGACCGTGTGTCCCGGCCTTGCCCGCCCACATTTTTTAAGCCGTTAAACTCACAAAGCGAGTTACAATTTGCCAGAAGTTAGCAAACATGCCCATTGTTATGAAACGGAGTGAACATTTGCGGGTTGAATGAGGTTATTTCATTGTGGACCAAAGTCGGAGGCAGCTGGCCGTTTCCTCTCAGCAATACTTGAAAGTAAACTCCACTGCCTTTTGTATTGAGTCCAGAATTCGGGATCACTGCGCTGGACATGGTTCTGAGTGGAATAAATAGCGCGTAAACGATATATCGCGCCCTTGTAACAGCACCTAACGCAAAGTGGCGGCATTTTGTTTTACCTTTAACTGATCCTTATAGAAATGCTTCGTCTATTTATCAGAAAAGCTCTACGAGTTGGCAGTACAGTGAAGAACGTGTTATGTTCGCAGAAGAAACAACAGCTTGACGGTTTCCTACTTTTTGATAATTGCCCGCAGTTTCGCAGTATTGAGAAGAGTTTAACGGTTTCGCAGTATTGAAAAGAGTTTGACGGTTTCGCAGTATTGAAAAGAGTTTGACGGTTTCGCAGTATTGAAAAGAGTTTGACGGTTTCGCAATATTGGAAAGAGTTTGTTTTCAATACTGCGAATCTTTTACATTACAGTCGCCAATACCAGTTCAGCCCCAAGCACTTTGCTCCGCACAAAATAACTTTAAGACCTAGACTAGACCTAGACGTGTGCTGCTAAACCTACAGAGATTTGTCCAAGAATTGAATAAGGGATTGTATTATCTTTTACTTAGCTCTGCCCAGGGATTTATAGTTTCGTAATTTAGCCTGAACCCACGCGTGATAAGGCTTAGGACTATTGGTTATCTAGTATTGATTGTATTTTAGTAGCAAAGCGAGTTTACAGCGGGTAAGTTACACGGTCAGAATCATACGAAGATAAACTACTCACATACGCATACACAAAACTCGCCTATTTATTGTGATAAGATATCCAGCCTCTCTGTGGTTGAGGGTTTCAGGTGAAGCTTGATTCCATATTCGGCCCGTATCGTCACTTTCCATCAGCTGGTGAGATCACGGGCAAGAGCTTCCAGGTCTAGCCTAAAAAAATATATCCCGAAGGGTAGGAAGAGGTGAATTTAACACTCACTTGTCGTCAACTAAGTTAGGTCCATGTATCAAGTAGGTGGTGAGTCTATTGCCATATAATGGGCACATAAAAAACATAGCAGTACACTGGTAGGTGGTAAAGAGGAATGCTACTGCCCATTACTCATCGTCTTTACCCTAAGTCGCCTTGTACCGACACCCACAGAAGAGATGGGAGTAGTGACTAATGTATTCTACTCTGCCGTCACTACACTACTGAATTGGTTGATGTTCCTGATGGTAATTCGTCGTACTTTTAATGTCCCCACTGCTAGGGCACAGGCCTTCCCTATGGATGGAAGAATATAGGGAGAAAAATGGGCCATAACCCACCACGCTGGCCCAGTGCGGGTTGGTGGGTATTACCAACTGCATATGTAGAGGCCAAGGGTTAACTAGCCTTCCGAAGCACGGAGGAGCTCGAGATAATAAATTATTAGTCACCCATCCAATGACCAGCCGTAGCGAACATTGCTTAACTTACGGAATTGCGTTATGCCACCGCACTAGCGACCTCCTCTCCTCCTCTCTGTTGGTAATTGCATAGTATTAAATAAGTTCCAAACGCTATAGGTACTATTATGGTTCGCGTTACTCGCCTGCCATGTCCCGCGATATTCGTTTCGGATCATGGATGCAAATATTATGTATAGCTTTGAAACTTTCTACGCAACGCAGAGTATTGCTTCAGTAAGATTGTGTTTTAACGTGAAAAGGATAAGATTGTTTTTTCGCATTGTTCTTCATGAGCCATCTTACGTTTTCGATTAGTCACGCTAGTAACTGAGAAATAAAAATGTTCCTAGGTGTATGGTGACAAGGCGACTAAGGGCTAAGACAGCAATGAGTAGCAGCGTTCCTCTTAGGCTACCTAGCAATGTATTGCGATTTCCGTGCCCGATAAATGGCAATAGACTCGCCACTTACATGTGACCTAACCTAGTGCGTGTATGTCAAAAAATAATTCGAAGCATTGTGTATTCAACATGTACGACAATGAGGCTGATTTTTGAAAGAAAAGTGTTTTAGATTTAGGTATCTTTTATACTCAAGAAGGGATATATTATGTATTAATACACATGCAAGCATATGCAATAATAATATAGATAATAACATCCATTCGTTTAGAACCAAAACCCCCTTCATAATAACAGAACCAGTTTGTAAACACTGGTTTATGAATAAGGGGAAAGATTAAAAGTGGATAGTATTATCGGACATACAAATCACGAGCCAGCCCGCAAATCCGCTTAGAGGTGAGATAGTTAATTAATTACCACACTTTCGTTTAAGAGGAAAGTCCTTACTAACGAAAATGTAAGTTTATACCACACCAAACTTCCTTTTTGTGAAGTAGGGTGAATTAATTTAACTACAGCACAGCGAATAGCGTTGTTTCTACTGCATTATGTTATGCTGACCTGATGATAAATTCTTTCAATTATAAAGATAACATAAACCATGTTTTCGTGTCTTAATTGTTTATCAAGCAATTGTTAGGGACAGTAATTAAATTATACATAATTAAGGTTAAATAACAATATTCATAATGGATAGTCGGTGAATGGCCCTCGCATATTCTCAATTTTAATCACCAAATAATGACGTTTTTGAAACCATCCAAAGACTAGCTACGTATAAATACCTAAATTATATGCAAATTAGGCTCACCACCCATTTGAAGGGAATAGGACCTAACATTGTTTGCAAAGCGTTAATCGTTAATACACCTATCCCTTATAATCGTATTTAATCTCGCCTGCTAAATTTAAAAAAAATATATAGCGAATGTTCGTATGTTCATTACAATGCACCTTACACTTCTGCGCTTCCAAATCTCATCTATCCGACAGACCTAAGCGCTGCATTCACTTTCCGCACTACCTACTATCCTATACTGGCACGGATTTCCGACATTTAACGAGAAAAGCTATGCATCGAAGCGTTAATTTCTTGTAATTCCCGTGTGATCGGCTTAAAGTGCTCAGTGCTGTGTGTGTCGGTCCTATCTGGTGTTTGACATGCTTTCAAAGTGACCTCAGGATATGCATGCAAGCTGCAAAAAAAAGACTTATCATTTTGCCAAGCTGTTGATGTGTTGTATTATCATCATCACAAGCCCGGTAATGTTACATTGTAAATGGCCAGTCCCATTGGACAGGCTACATACACGTATAAAAGACATATGTCTACAGACACTGTGGTAGTTGGCTTATCGCTGTAAAATGTCATAAGTCAAACACTACACATTGTCTTATATCAAACCTAGTGGTATGATAGAAGCATTGTGGATCTGCTTAGATTTCCCTGCCGAGACCCCCAATCATACTAAAATAGTCTTTCTACAGTGCTTTGTCGGAACTCAATTTTCTCAGCAGTCAAGCGGGACCACGATGGAAACACCCCAATAACCGTAAGTAGGACAGCTTACTACAACGGTAGGGGAAGGGCGGGCAAAATGGATATAGTGGGAAAAACGGATATTTATTATAATGCCATCACAACATGCGCAACAACAACTTTCCCGGTGCATGGCTCGCCCCCTATTACATGGGTCCCTACAAAGTTGACGAAATTTTGGGTGTTAATACACTTTGCCTATCCCTTGTTTGACCATTTTTGGACAAATATTATTAAAAAATGTTCGTTTTGCATACTGTGTCAAGTTTTCCCGTCGTTCCCCTATATTTAAATTTGTAATTCTGGAACGGCGCACGTGAATTATTTGGAGCGCAGAAGAGGAATGAATAAACCGATTCGTTGCGACTTAGGCAGTCGTGTTCGGTTTTAGCTCGACCATAGATGTTCTCGGAAATTTACGAATCCAAATCGGTTTAGGTTCCAGGTTTGTTTGATCCGTAACAAGTAGGAGGGGTGATTTCAGGTATGTGTTCTTGATTCGAGAATTCTATCCCAAGAAGGACAATCGGAATAATAAGGCTAGGTAGGTTAAATCAATAATACATTTACTTACGGTTAAATGTATTATTGATTTTTTTTGGTACTAAATAATGTGGCGACAGTCAGCATCGTCCTCCCCTTTATCCCATTCTTTTTTGGGTTGGCGTAATATGTCCCCGTTGTCCACTTTTTTAATGTCACTCGTCATCTCCTCAGCCACACACATCACCTTCAAAACACAAACCATAAGCTAAAGCCGGCATATGGATGAGTGACCAAAATGGCTCATTTTCCCTATATTCTTCCATCCATAGGGAAGGTCTGTGCCGCAGCAGTGGGGACATTAAAGGGCTGCTGAATATTTTAAGTACGATGTATCTGATATGAAACTATTATTGGGTCAAAGGAATCGCAGTCCCATACACACGCTGTACATAACATGTGGTAAGTGAATCAGTTTGTAAACGGTACTTTATTTTTGTTTTCGTTGTTATGTTATTTATTTAGTTTGAATTTATATTTATTATCTATTACTGTGGCTGACCCAATTATATTATTCTATTTGAGTGGATAAAAACTGAATAAAAAACTACTATTGTACTGCTCACTCTTACTCGATCTGTATAAGGTAGTTTTTACCACAGATTCCTATTTCCGATCAACGGTAACGTTGTTAGGTTACATGCTATGATCATCATCTCTAACTGTTTCGGATGATGTAGAAGAAAATAATAAAAGGCCCTGTATTTTCCCCATTCAATTTATAAGAAGCATGTCTTAAACCGCGCCTAATCGACAGTGAATTTGCGGATTTATTACCTTTGAATTTCTTCCAATGTCGCCATGAAATATTCAGAAGCGAATTGGAAAGAATTTCGAGAAGTAGCCAACTGTTATGCTCGATTCAAAATGCGATTCTCATTACATATCAGATGGAATGTGCGCGGGGAGTTTATTGGAGCCAGATTCAAGTAATTTCAATATACATAAATCACGCCTATATCCCCGAAGGGGTAGGCAGAGGTGAACTAGCACCCACGTTTCGACAATTATGTTAGATCCCATGTAATAGGTGGCGAGCCTATTGCCATTTATCGGGCATAAAAGTCGCAGTACTATTGCTGGGTGGTATAAAAGGAACGCTGCTGCCCATTCCTCATCACTGATTTATCCTTAGTCGCCTTGTACGACACCCACGGGAGAGATTTGGGAGACGTTAAAGACACTTGCATAAAAAAAAACCTGCTAGATGGATGACGAACCCGCAAAAAGAACCCAAAGTTCTACGAATACTACATTCGTAGTGTTATATTAGTATTCATAATGTTATTCGCCGTGTGGTGACGGCAGAGCAGAATGCAATTGTCACCACCCCCATTTCTCCCGTGGGTGTCGTACAAGGCGACTAAGGGTAAAGACAGCAATGAGTAATGGCCAGCAGCATTTCTCTCATATCACCTAGCAATATAAATTTGTACTGCGATTTATGTGCCCGATATATGGCAATAGGCTCGCCACCTGTTACATGGGACCGAACATAATTGGCGAAAAGTGGGTGTTAATTCACCTCTGCCTACCCCTTCGGGGATATAGGCGTGATTTATGTATGTATGTATGTTTAATGTTATTCATATTGAAATAATTAATCAGTCCACCATTGAAAGAAAAAAAATGTACGCCTCTTTTCACGGATTTTTAAAGGAAAGAAAAATTCAATTAAAGCTACAAAATTACGTCATTAGAAAAAACAATTACGTTCCCTTCTACTGAGACGAGAAACATTAGAGAAATAATCTCCGTCCTAAGTTCTACTTTTCATCATCGCAGCGTATCTTTATCATGCTCTTAAAACGTACTTCTTCCCAATCTCCAATTTATTCATAGCCTAGACTTCGTCTAGGCATATTAGTAGACTTCATTTAGACTAGGTACTGCTTCAACATCTATAGTCTAGACTCTATAGATCTATAGTATATAAAAATGTCCATACATAAATAGGGAAGTGCGGGCAAGATGGATACTGCAAGTACTACAGACAGTAACAAAAACATACCTGTTGATATCCGGCAGCCGGTTTGGTACAATGCATTGTACCAATGTACCGGATATGCAATGCATTGCATATCCGGCAGCCGGTTATGGTCCGATCACTGGCTATCGGCCAACGAATCCTGATAGGGGCAAATGTTTGAGTGATGAACTCAGACATAATGTTCTTGAGTCATTGTTGTTTTTATGTTTATGTAGGGTAATTCCGGGGGAGATGGCCTTACGGGAGAAATGGCCAATTCTATTTTTTTCGGATCTAATAGCTAGATAGCGAGCGCTTGTTTCTGTTTAGTTCGGTTCTGTCAGATGAGGCAACTCGCAACACATGCGAAGTAAAAGTGTTATCAAATCAAAAGTAAGTATAAAACAGTTTATTGTGCAAAAAAAATTTAATGGCTTGACATCTTACGTCGTAGTGAAAAAAATTTAATTGAAACTTGTAGTTATGTTGTTTTATTATGTTTGGTGTGATCGTGTGATTCTAACCTCAAATTTTGATCTATGCCTAGTCGTTAATTTTTATCTGGATATGGAGGATAAGGAGAGATGGCCACATGTGGTCCGGCAAAGATGGCCTATTGTTAAATTTGTAAATAAAAAAAAGCAACTTAAAATGCTTCTAACAAGGATGACGTTGAAAACCCTGATAACGAATTTATACCATCTCATATCCTGAAAAAAAATTCTCCAATACCACAGTAACTTGTTAAGGCAAGAAATCGTGCGAAGCAAGTGAGTATTCTTTTAACTTCTCAGTCTCACGAAAGAAAGGAGAAGCAGAAAAATAAAAATAGAGTATAGTTAAGTACTGGCCATCATACCCCTACTACCATGGCCATCTCTCCCTGACACCTCGGGGGAGATTGCCTATCGAGAGATTTAGTTTTTTTTTTTATTTTATTTGATTAGTATTTGTTGATTACTTTATGTTTTTTATGGTTATATGATTAAAGAATGATCTAAGATAAAGATTTTGGAAAAAATACCACTACTTTCATTTTTATAGCGTCTTATAAAAACTACGGCCATCTCCCCCGGACTTACCCTAATATATTTTTTAAATTTTATTTTAGTAAAAATGTAACAACTTGCTTGCTTAGCTGGATCTTCTTTATCCAAAAAATTATACAAACATGTATGTAGTTTGTATTCCGACATACCTATTCAATGTCATTGCATCCGTCGACCAACCATTGAGACCTGACCCTAATCATAAAGTAAGTGCCCTCATGTATATGAAGGTACTTTAAAAAGGAATGTGAGTTATGAAAGCGCGGTCTCTACATTCAATGCGAGCCTAAATAAAGTCCATATTACCATTGGCTTAAGGCCGAAATTGTGAAACTCGCCAGAGGAGCTCCCCTTGATATTAAACAAATTCAGTAGGTTGGTATGCCTAATATAAAAATATTCCTTTGTCTACGCCTCAGCACTCTGTATTTCATTATGTATTCACTGAATAAATGTGAATGTTGATAGCGGACCACTTGTAGATGTGTGACGGTGTACGGCGATTCGAAACTAAACTCTGTTCCGAAGTAGTTAGAGCGCAATGTGCACCGTGCGCGAAATCGTTTGAGGGTAGATTCTTGTTTTTCCTCTTTTCGTCTTCAGGCATTTTGGGGTAGCCGAAAATTAAAATTTTGGCTACAGTTTCCACTTGGATTAAAACACTGTAAGGTTGCATGGTTATTAAAAATAAACCGTTACGCTGTAAATAGGTTAAGTAGCCCCTTATTAAGGTAACATCATGGTCATCAACATCACCAACCCTTAATTCTCGCATGAAACACTGCTGGAACACTGCTAAAACACTGTTTTGAAGAAGACGGAAATACAAGAATTGAGAAGGGATGCAAGTATGGTTTGGTCATGCAAAAAGGATGAGTGAAATTAGAATGACAAAAAGGATGTCTAAAGTGAGAAAGGGATATCCCTGAAGGGGTAGTAACAGGTGAATTAACACCCACTTTTCGCCAGTTGGGTTAGGTCCCATGTAATAGGTGGCCAGCCTGTAGCCATCATGACACATAAATCCAGTACATTGCTTGATGGTACAAGAGGAACACTGCTGCCCATTACTTATCGGTGTCTTTACCCTTAGTGGGATGGTGACAATTGCATTCTGCTATGCCGTCACCAAACGGCTATGCTGTTAGCTACTTAATTATACCAAATTTCAGGTTATACCTTAATTAAGTCATCCATTTACCTTTTCCACTTAAGAGATCGCTCCCCTACAACTTGGAGTTTTATATCATAGAAAGTTCTCTAATATATTTGTCCCCAATTTTGTCTTTGCCAGTCACTTCACAACACATAATAATATAATTATGTGTTGTGAAGTGATGAATATAACCAAACCATTCCCGAAGTTAATTAAATTAATTACATTGCGAACATTAGTTTGTGTTCTGCAAGGATATTATAGTAACCTTTGAGTGTGACAGGTAATTAAAATAAATTCTCTGTAATATTGTACGGTAATTACGACTAAATATATAAAGAAAAAAATTTTTTCATACATAATAAGGTACCATTATGTACACTCATTCATCGTCAAAGAAATACGATCACAGTCAAAAGGTTTCCAATATTTAATGCGATAAGCTACGCCTACGATCCGTTCGTAAATTACCAGGCGGTCTTCTTCTGATAAGAACGGACAAGAAACCCTTTGCTCGAAGTATTGAGCTAGGGAAAGAAGTCATAAGCTATAATTATAATTATCGTGATTTAAAATAGCAATAGGCTCGCCACCTATTTATTACATGGGACCTAACATAACTGACGAAACGTGGGTGATCGTTCACCTCTGCCTACCCCTTAGGGGATATAGGCGTGATTTATGTATATATGTGATTTAAAAACCGTTTAAACGCCATTCCGTGATAGTATAGCAGGGTGTTGAGGAGCTCGCTAGCGCAGTGGCATAGCGCGCTTGAATTGCGTAAACTAAGCAATTTAAAAGAAAATATTATCTCGAGTTCCGCCGTGCTTCGGAAGGCGCGTTAAGCCGTTAGTCCCGGCTGCATCTGCAATCGTTAATACCCACCAACTCGCACTGGGCCAGCTTGGTGGGTTATGGCCCAATCGCCCTATATTCTTCCAGCTGTGGGGACATTAAAGGGCTGGTGATGATGATGATGATAGCAGGGTGACGAAAGAGTCCATTATTTAAGATCAGAGACCACTTTTACAGTAAGAAATGGATGAATAGGCGAGATTTATTTATGTACCTATCACTAAAGCGAGAAGGGCCCCGCGGGTGTGGCGAGAAAATCCGAAGGTGTCCTTTAAAAAAGCGATCGTTTCAAACCTCCAAAGGCTCTTAAAAGGCACGGAACCCTCGACGAGATTGCGATCGGTCCCGCGGCGGACCGTTAGTCAACTGCGCGCGACGGTGACATGTTTTACAGGATGCTATCATTACCACAGTATACCCAGAACAGTAGTTTATCTGCGGCCTGTCGGCGAGTTATTAGGCCAGTAGCCTACACTAGCGTTGACGCTAGGGTTGTAAACGACATAAACTAAGGGCCGGATTTTTGATGCACAGTTAGCTCAAACAATTATTAAAAATTCAGTCTGATTTCTGATAATTAGTCTGATATTTAACAATTTGTAAAAATAGTAGACTGGTATTTAACCTATTCGATTTTAATTTCAACATTATATAAATGTTAGAAAAATTTGTACAAAGATTTTGGTGGTTAGAAAAAGAATTTCGAAAAATAATTTTTGGAAATTCTTTTTCGGCAAGTTGAGTAGTGTCTTGGTTGGCCAGGCACCTGCCCGGATAGCAGCGGACGCGGGTTCGTTTCCCGCATCAAGACCATAGTTTTTCGAAATTCTTTTTCTAATCAATAAAATCTTGGTATTTGACCATTAGTAACATTAGTGACTAGATTGTTACTAATGATTAAATATCAGACTGATATTTAAACATTAGCATCAAAAAACCCGGCCTAAGGCAGCGGCTGCACGGCCCTTCACCACCTTATGCCCGCGTATTTTATGTCAATGTGTGTCACAGTGCGTGCCTACACGGCAAAACGAAAGCACACATTCTAATGGGCAGCGGCCAGTTTGTATGAACACGTATTACTGCTCTGGGTATACTGTGTCATTACCGCCCTGGCAGCCTCTAACACAGTGTTTCCAACCTGTATAACACTGCTAGCCCTGTAACCTATTAGGAAAACAGATTTTACCCCAACTTATAAATGTTATAAAAACACACAATGCAAGCGAGATAGAAGGAAAGAGCACATGCCACTGTGAATATGTGCGTTACTGTACTGTATTTTTTATTAAATGTCTACTCCCTGCCTTGTTCCCAGTCTATCTGGGGTCGGCGTAGTATGTTTCCTCTTCCATTCATATCGGTCAGACGTCATCAAGCCATTAAAATTTGCTCTCTTTTGATTCATCACACCGGAAAGGTGCTAGTGATGAATGAATGTATAAAAAAGAGACGGAAAGGACCATGTCGAGAGACCGATGAACGGAGAAAGGGATTGGGATGACAACTCTTCGGGTATGCTGTTGTTGGTGGTTTGCCCTCCACCATTCGGGTGTCCCAAGGTGCTTATTGGTCTACACCGGGCAATCTCCCTTAGTCGACTTTAAGACACCTCTTGGATGAGTCGGGACTGGCATATTCTACGTTAATTTTCGCTCCTTTGCCAGCATGGAAGATGATGGCAATACTAAGAATCTATACTTATAATAAAAAGCTGAAGAGTTTGTTTTTTTGGTAGAACGCGCTAATCTCAGGAACTACAGACTCAAATTTAAAAATTATTTTTATGTTGGATAGTCCATTTATCGAGAAAGGAGTATAGGCTATATAACAACCGACATTAACGCGACCGAAGTCGCGGGCGACCAGTAACCACTAGTTGTATTATAAAGCTGATGTCATAAGCAATCGAGTTATGCGTAGCTTTCTTTTGCACTAATTGCTCTCAGAAACATTCCGGCAAAAAACTGTGTTCCATTAGTAAATTTACTTGAAAAAGCTCCGGGGGTCTCCTTGCAGGATTCATTGCGAGCGATTAGTCTTTTGTGCGAACCGTTAATTAAACACACGCCAACCCGATGTCAATAGCGGTGGCATCCATTTCGTAAGCCCCAAGGTTCAATTTCCTATAAAACGCTCTAGGAATTGCGCACTTCAGCCTCCGTCTTGGCATAATCCTTTAAGAAGGATTATCCAGGCTAATTAGAAACGAGATCCGCTCTTTTTTATATATATAACCCCGCCTAGTGCTGTAACGTGACACTATTTACTACATACCTATAATGGTGGCGGCAGAGCAGACTACCTAGCAATCTACTGCGATTTCCGTGCCCGATAAATGGCAACAGGCTCGCCACAGCCAGTTTTCCAGTTCTCCTCTGCGTACCCCTTCGGGGATATAGGCGTGATTTGTGTATGTACCTTATTCGTACTTGGAGCTTTTTATGACGAGATTGCTCTATTCGTTCGTCGATTAACGTCCTAATAACACTGTTTTGTCACCCATCAATTTATCTTCTATTCTTTCTTCGGCAAAAAGCTTTAAAACGCCGACACGTACCGGGCTGATGAGTGTGACACGTATCAATTAGGAGCGATTGAACGCACGAAGTATTTTTAACGTCGCCGATTAACCAGCTATGAGCACGCATAGTGGACGCGTGGGCTAGCGGATTATAGGTATATTGTGTTTCACACAAGCCTACGCCTAAGCCTTTATTTATTAATGAGATTGGTTTTGCGATTGCTATGTTTGATATACATAATATAATTGGTTTGTTCTACAAGGTTTGTTCCGAATAATAATCTGCATGCTGTTTTATTGGCTGAATAGGAGGAACTTAGTTATTAATAATAGAGGTAATGTATGTCTACCCCGGTCGAGTGCAATAAAATATTCTATTCTATTACCTTAGTATGGCAGAATTATTAACTTAATAATAACTAATAGCTAACAAAATTCTTCTTCTTATCCCTGCCCTGTTCGATATTCAATTACATACTTGAATATATTATCGATATTCAAGTATATCAAACAATTTCGCTGTCCTCAAAGAAATATTATGAGTGTAGTTAAAAAGCATGTTGTGACCGCAGTAGCTTATTACCGCAAGTGTTACAATTTATTGTTTCTATCAAACTTGCCTAAAACTACGCTCCACGGCTCAGGCTATCTGGTGAGGCCTAGGTGTACAACTGATGCACTCTAAAATATTGGCATTAGGCTAATTGAATCGGCAGACACGCAAATCAAGCGATTAAAAGATAACTGCCAGTTTTTGACAGTTCTTCCATACCATAAAATGTCAAAATCCGACGGTGAAATAATCATTGCCTGTTTCAGACTTGAGTTCACCAACACGTAAACAGTTGATTATTATTTAACGGGTTCTCTTTGACATTTTACCGTACGAAAAGACTGTCAAAAACTGACGATTATCTTTCCAACGCTTGTTTTACGTGTTGATAAACGTGGGCCTTAGCGTTGGTGAGCTCCAGCCGAAAACTGTTCAATTTATGTCAATACTCGTCAACTATGACGTCACGACCACATCAAGCAATTTAGGGCAATAGCAACATGTAGCAACCTGTTGCTGAAATGCGGCTACACAATACCATGAAATACGGAGCAACTGTAAAAATTAGGCAATACAATTTCCCCCCCCCCTTTGACTGAAGATTTCCAAACCGATTGGATATTCAGCAACTCCTTCACGCGATATTGAGAAATGTGGTATTTATGGAGCAACTACTAGAAAAGAAAGTAGCAATTTAGATTTTTAATAACACCATAGTATTTAAATGACTATGTTAAGTTAGCATGGTTAGTATTCAGGTGTGTGTATAGTGTTTGATTTATTTCTGTAACATGTTGTATATGTACGAGTATGTATACAAGGTTGAATAACTTTCTAAAACCAAATGCAAACGCAACGCAAAATCGTTTTGAATTAAAATCAACATACAAATTCCGCAGTCCGTCGGAGCGGACGGGAAATAGAATCGCATTTGGGTGTCCATTATCTTGAATGGGAGAAGTAACATGGCGGGGGTCAATGCCGAGTATGACTTAGGCCTCTTAAATTTAATTAATTCCCCTTATAAATGGGAGCGATTTGAAGAAACGTAAAGAGGGAGGCTCTCCGCCATAATGAGAAGAATAATCAGATAAGTTTTCAATCTGCGGTGTGTTAGTAATGGTGTTTCTACACAGTGCAAGTAGCTGGAGCAAGTAAAGGCGCCAGCTACTTGCGCAAGCAGTATGTTCAAGTTGGTTGATCAGTGCAAAAACAACGGTTTGTATACTGTTGAGGTTGGAGCGAGGGGTATACCAGTTAAATTCCAAAGTAAGTAGACTAACCACTTGTGCTATGGATACTAGATGACGGACATATTTTTAATTTCATAATAATTATGTATATAAATGTTGTAAATATACTACATAAACATAAACACACCCATGACTCGGGAACAAATATTTGTGTTTATCACAAAATTTGCCCCTACCAGGATTCGAACCCGGGACCTTTTGGCCAATACCCAGCAATCTGAGCGGAATAGAACGGCCGGCTTGATTGAATATCAAGCCGGCCGTTCTATATTCATTTATAAAAGATCTTGGCTTGTCTAGAGCTTTCTTAAATTCTATACTGGAACGTGTGTCTAAGGTGGCTCTCACGGAATCTTATCAAATATGGCTAGGCAGAGAGATAAGCCGGGCTGGTGAAAGTGAGTGTTGACTAGTTGTGAAGGGGCCCCGTAAACCTATACTTGGGTCGCGGGTTCCAGGCGCAGTCACTGACTTCCCTCTCTGCACATTATGGGCCCGGCACCCGCACGGTGCATCCATACAGTGCTGGAGTTATCGTCTCATTGAAGCTAAACGCATTTAAAATCGCGAGGAGCTCGCTAGCGCAGTGGCATAGCGCGCTTGACCTGCGATTGCGTAAACAAAGCAATATTCGCTAAGCCGGTCATTGGATGGGTGACCAAAAATTTATTATCTCGAGTTCCTCCGTGCTTCGGAAGGCACGTTAAGCTGGTGGTCCCGGCTGCATTTGCAGTCGTTAATACCCACCAACCCGCACTGGGCCAGCGTGGTGGGTTATGGCCCAATCTCCCTATATTCTTCCATCCATAGGGAAAGCCCGTGCCCCAGCAGTGGGGACATTAAAGGGCTGATGATGATGCATTTAAAATACATAGAATTTATTTATGAAGCATAGGTTCCAAAAATAAACCTATTAAAGATTCAACGGTTTGATGTACTGGTTTCACTGGTTTAGATTTCCGTTTACTTGAGATTCTAACATTTTATTTTGAGCTATTTTACATTATTAGAGGGACAATACAAAACATCTGACTCACAGTCGCTTTGTTACAAAAGACACTCGACTGGGACATACAGGACGTAAGTCAGGAAACTCAGGTTCCGTATCAAATAAACAGAGGAAGCATATTTAAACACTACTCACATTCAAAACCATTTTCTGTGTACATACAAGAAAAGGAAGTAAGTCTGAAACGTAGAGGAAATTCGCCTTAGCAAGAAATTAAAGAAAGAAATGCAGCCTCTTTTCTAGCTACATAGTTGTGTGGATATAAAATTCGCCTGGCAACACTGTATCTACCTGGTGGCTTGGGTTTCATATACACAAGCTTCACAAGCTGATACTTTTGTATAAAGAGAATGGGAAAAATTAAATTAATAAAATAAGCACTTGAATAAAAAAAAATTAGAGCTATAGAGTGGTTAAAAATACGAATAAACTGAGGTAGAAGGATAATAATATGCCTGAGCTTGGATAAAAAATTAAATATAATGATATCATACAATACATACATTTACTGTGTTAAGACTGATATTTTTCTACTTGTTAGGCATTAAAATATTAAGTACAACAAAGCAATCATTTGGTAGCAAAACCTTTAAGTGACAACGTTCCGGTAGCTTTTTCCTTAAAATTTGTCAAAAAGTCACTCAACTGAAAAGGTAAGACATTTTTCTTTTAAAAATTACCCTTCTAAGCATAATAGTCGTCAATGTCAATAGAATTCAAGCTTGAAGAGCGAAAATAAATATTTCATTGGCCCCGTCAAACAAGGTACAAGGGAAACGCATTTAAAACGCGAAGCGTTGCGCAATTACTGAACTAGGTATTAGGTTTGGGTCACACCCGTTTCGGTAAAATCAAGGTATTTTTTTCTGTCAAGCTCGAAGAATTCAATATTATCATTATTCATTTATCCGAGGTGTGTGTTCATGGCAGAACAGAATTGGTCACCACCCCAAACTCTCCCTCGGGTGTCGTACAAGGCGACAAAGTCATACAAGGCGGGGGTAAAGACAGCGTCGAGTAATGGGCAACAGCGTTCCACTTATACTACCTAGCAATATGCTGCGATTTGCGTGTCTCGGCAGATACCAATAAGCTCGCTCTCCGAGTCTCCTGAGTTCATGCCCGGGCCATGAGCTACCGCTAGATAGGTGGATGACTCGAATGATGATGATAATACATGGGGACCTAACATTATTGGCGAAGCATTGATGGTAATTCACCTCAGCCTACACCTTCGGGGATATAGACGTGATTTTCGTAAGTATTTATCAAAGTTCGAATTGATTTGTGATAGGGTTGCCCCTTGGTAGTTGAGAATTCCATGTGAAACTCGATTTTATATTCGACCCAAGGGTCGAGGTGCTAGTAGGTGAGATTAAGCTCAAGAGCTTCCCATAGCTGTCCACCATAAGAAAAATAATTACAAAAATGAACATTTGAAAGATTTGAAAATTGTGCCTCAGCGGAATGTCCTTCGGATCTGACCCAGTCCTTACTGTTGGCCCAGCCGTTTGCGCTGCTGACATGAGGAATACTCCGCCTTTGTTCTAGCACGGTACTGCCAGCAATGCAAATGGCGCTACATCAACTTTACCCAGAAGACACATCGCGTGGAACCTTTTAAAGTTAATTTCTGCGGCTTAAGTAGGAACTGTAATACTATGGCTATACCTAATCCACACTGGCCCAGCGTGGTGGGTTATGACCCACGCTGTCTATATTATTCCATACAAAGAAAAGGCATGTGCCCCAGCAGTGGGGACATTAAAGGGCTAGTAATGATACAGCTACATGATAAAATACTTGCCGTTTGGTGACGGTAGAGCAGAATACAATTGTCACCCCCATCTCTCCTGTGGGTGTCGTACAAGGCAAGTAAGGGTTAGGTCAGCAATGACTAGGCAGCGTTCCTCAGCCACGTAGCAATGTACTACGATTTCCGTGCTTAATAGATGGCAATAGGCTCGCACCCTATTGAGAGACCTAACATAAATTGCATATTAATATAATATAACAAAATCGACAATAAAAGTCTGTAATCCAGACGCCACTAACACTATAGTTAAGTGTCAGAGTAACGCTACAATCATAGTGTAATAAAACGTGTAATTTCGAGCGTTTAATTGCCATTCTCCCAACTGTTCGCTAAGCGCTAAAAAGGCAAATAAATTGTACCCCGCAATACAACTGCAGGGGTAATGAACTATGCGCCGCTATATATAACTTACAGCCGGGCTTAAATTAAACCGGATTTGTGCAGGAAAAATTACGACTTACCTCGCTAAAAAATGACGTAATGCGCACTCGTGAATAATATTTTATGTGTTTTTCGGAGAGAAATTTAAAACTAGTTCAGCCCTACTTTGAGAGCTCTGCTTCCACAATCGGTGTAAAAGGTGGTATTTTGCCGACTGACTTCGTTCTCTGCCCCGTTATAGACCCGGCACCCGACCGACGAATCCATGGGATGCTAAGAGTTTAGCTTGATATATAAAAAGCAAAAGGCTCGCCCCTTATTACATGGGTCTGAAAACAGCGAAACGTGAAGATTTTTTAAATTTATTTATTTAAACTTTATTGCACACATATTAAAAGATACAAATGGCTAACTTAATGCCATAAGGCATTCTCTACCAGTCAACCGGAAAACTGAGGACAGACAATATTTTGGCGGTGCGTAAAATGAGTATCGTTAAAATAAAGTAGTTTTTAAATAATTACTTATGTAAATACTACTAATACTACCTACTAAATACAATATAACATAAATAATAAACTATAAAATAAAACATTTACTTATAATAATATATGTAAAAGACATAATAATAATAATTATATATAAATAAATAATTAAAATAAATAATAATAATGACAGTCTTTAGAAAACAGTGGTTCCGATCAACCATTTGGAGAATTCAAATAGTGGCTGCGAACAAGATTTTTGAACGCAAGTTTATTTTTTGCTCTTTGAATAGAAGGTGGGAGGGCATTCCAGAGTCGTACTGCTTGAAGAGTGAAGGAGTTAGAAATAAAACCAGTGCGGTGAAGAGGCATTGCTAAAGTTAGTTTGCTGTCTGATCGAAGAAAACGGGCGTGAGAGGCACCTAAATATTGAAATTTGCATTTCAAATATTCAGGCGCGCACGGATCATTATTAATAGAAAAAAGTGTGGAGACGATCCTTAAGTTCCGTCGTTGGCGAATTGTCAGCCATTTGAGCTTTCACCGGTATGCAGAGATATGGTCGTATTTACGCAGGCCATAGATGAAGCGAATACAGCTGTTGAGTAAACGATTATGATTATGATTGGCTTCGATCATGATTAGCTTTTTTTTATGCTAGACGGGAAGCTCTTGCCCGGGCTCAAAATGGAATCGAGCTTCACCTAGAACCCTCAACCACAGAGAGGCTGGCTATCTTATTGCGCGTTGTCGGAACACAGTAATGCTGTCAACATTATTATTATGGCGAGAGATTCTGATAAGATGGTGGTAGCTAAGTTAGGTGAACTTGAAAGAAGTGCTACCACCAAGTTCAGATTTGTACCCCCCCGGGGATCGAACCCGGGACCTCTGCATTTAAGATAAGTAAGCTTCATAAGGTTCTCGTCGTCTTTTCTTGCAATGTGACCGACCGAAGAATACTCGGATTATTCGTAGACATTCGGATTACAGCCCCGAGCAGATTTTGAGTTCTCGCAGAGGTGATATACAGGTGTGTTTTATGTAGGTATGTTGTATGTAGTGCACTAAGCAGCCCCATTTTTCGCCGGCGCGCCGGTATCCGGGTCGAGGGCAGCAGCCAGCGCTGCCTGTTAAATATTAAACTTAATGATCCGTCTTTGTCACCCGGGCACCTACCGGACGAATTTGCCATTTAATTATGAACACGTTAATTTCAGGGGCACTGTCTCCGAAGGGGCACGATTTGAGTACTTTCCCATTTTTTAGCCATTGTGGGGAACATCTTCCTCGTCTCGAGAGGTCTGACTTAATCGTAAGGACGAGGAGCACTTGGGAAATGATAAAACTTAATTATTTTTCAAAGAACTCGTTCAACTGTCATTGAAAGAACTCGTTTAAATATTTTTGAAAGATTAAGTCTGAACTTAAAACATATTATGACTCAGTTAAAACAACTTTATCCACCCTGTCCGCTAACACCACTATCGATTCCCACTATCGAATTATAATTTTTACCGGTGATGGAATAAAAGTCATTATTCGCTGCGTTCACAAACATTTTGGAAGCGATGCAGCCCATCCTGAAGCACGGAGGTACTCGAGTTATAAAATAACTTTTTTGGATCACCCATTATTGTCTCATCATTATATCATTTTACCATTGTTAAAACATGTTACACCTATAGATAAACAAAATTGCTATTCACTTTAAAAATTACGAAGAACCAGCTACAAGCAACGCGGTTTGACTCTAGAATTTCACTATCTCAAGTCCCCTGAGGGCGAATCTTGAAATATAAATTATGTCACGTCACCATTTCTGGTTAAAGTTCATTCCAGATGCGAACTCCGAGGTGGGAAACGGGAAAACTCAACTTCAGCACAAGGAAAATGTACTTTGTCTTCGCTAAAAATATGTCGGAGAAAGCCTTTGTACTCGAATTCGTTTACCTCTCGGCTTAGACTCATCGTAATAGAGATTCACCTAAGTCGATAGGTCACAATCCAGTTTACTGAGCAAGATTATGATAGTTTTTTACATAGGGAAAGGAGGTCGAAAACGGACAAGCTGCCCACATAGGGTAATACAATTCAATTTCAAAACGGATATTTCCCGTCAGTCTTATTGACTGCTTTCTTTAGAGGATATCATCATTCACCATGCCCTTCTACCATCCTATTTAGGGTCGGCGCAGTATGTCGTCTTTCATCTTCTCATCCACGCCCATCACCTTCATATTACACACCTAACATCCAACTTAGACATCCATTAACATTCCTGTCCATAACTTTTTTACTTACATTCACGGCAATTCGTCTCATAGCTTGTCCATACCAAGCTATACGGCTCTCTGTCAACTTGTGTGTCACTGGTGCCATTTTCAAGGACGTAGTATTGTAAAAATTTAATGAAAATTCAATGCGGACCGCGCCCAGCCAAGAAGATAAACGCCAAGTCACGATTCTCGCTAATTTTTCAAATTAAAACAAAATGCTTTGTAATTTTTACTTTAAAATTGTCAAAATGATGTTGAGCATTCCTGTTGCTAAAGCAGCATTGTGCCAAATCGTTATGACGATACAAAGCAGGTATCAAGCCGACGATCCGGCCTCATTTCTGCAAAATTAACAAGACACCGAATTGCGGTGCAAGCCTAATGCTACTTAAACACGCGCAGTTAAAGTTTAAATTCGCTGTACGAAACGTGTCTGGCTGTCAATTTAACGGACGAAACCGACTAGTTTCTTGCTCAGCCGGAGAATACAAATCTGACGGTTGCAGGCAGCTGGCCCCCGGAATGCGTTCCGGTTTTATTTCATCCTTTGAAAGTGGGTAGTTCCAAATTTTTCGATCCGTGGTCCGGTTTTAGCTCGCAGCAGCCATTGTGGAAAATGCCGGGCGCGGTGCACGCGGAGATGGAAAACTGTTGCCGAGCACCGTTTGGGCGGAAACAGCGTGGATCTAATGCGGTTGGCCGTGTAAAAATGCGGGACTAACCAAAGCTGAACGACATATTGGTTACAGCGCGCGGCTAGCGATTATTTGATTATATATGGATGACTTTTTTTGTACCAGTTATGGTAGAAGAGATGTGTTTCCTAGAAATTAGGCACTTCATCGGTTTCCCGTGTAAAAATGCCGAACTAACTAAAATAAGATCCCATTTTAGTCACAGAGCACGGCTAGTAGCTTTGGAGATTACTGTTGATTTATATGGACGACTTTTATGGACCAGTTATAGTAAAGAAAGAAAGAAAGAATGAAAAACATTCATTGACCAGCACAAAGACAAAACAGACAACAAAATAAGAAAAAAAAAGAGTAGGTAGAAGAGATTCCTCTCCTAGAAAAGGGAGTGAATAGCTTGATGGCAAATCGATCAGACGTCATGAAGCTATCCACTCCCTTTTGGTTCATAACTTCCATCACACCCGAAATATGCTAGTGATGAATAAAAATACATAGACAGGCAAAATCACAGTTGCCTATCACCAAAGTTCGGTGATTTATTGGGTGTATACCCACATTTAAATTGGGCAGCCGTGTGGTGACGGCAGAGCAGAATACAATTGTCACCACCCCAAATCTCTCCCGTGGGTGTCGTACAAGGCGACTAAGGATAAATCAGTGATGAAGAATGGGCAGCAGCGTTCCTCTTATACCACCCAGCAATGCACTGCGACTTTTGTGCCCGATCAATCGCAATAGACTCGCCATCTATTACATGGAACCTAACATAATTGGCGAAACGTGGGTTCTAGTTCACCTCTGCCTACCCCTTCGTGGATATAGGCGTGATTTATGTAAGTAAATTGGGCAGATTTTTTCTGGCCAGCTAGTGGCTGTGCTAATAGCCAGTTATTTTCGCTTTCTACCATATCAGACAAAATTAAAGATAGATCCAAATATTTATATGGAAAATTATTAAATTCAAACTGATTCGAAGATATCTCATCTCTAGTTGCCCAGCGACCGCGCATTGTCCCGGGATAAAGGCATATAATCACACAACATACAAAATAGTAAATATAATAGGCATTAATATCTCCTTTGAAGTGACAGCCTTTGTACGTGTGACAGTGTCGTTGGATCTTTACAATAAAAGGCTTATGGGATTATCTCAGACGGTTGGACCTATTTATTGGAGCGTAGTGATTCTTTCGTTCCCATGTCGACGACAAAGAAGAATTTTCGCAATCGCTCACATCCGATTTGCAGTGTGATCAATAATTTTACGGATATCGCCCCGAAACAAGTCAAGACCGCTCTCGTTCTGGGAAGTTTATTGAGTGGCGAATGTCCTGGAAATCGCGACATAATTATATGACTTTACTTCACCATATTATATTGCAAGGTAGATGGTGAAATCCATAAGACAATCTATCTAGACAAGAGGCTAACCTATCCAAACGAAAATAATAACGTATAAAACTGACGTATTACACAGAAAACATATGGCGGCCGTCGTGTCAAATGAGACTGTCAAGAATTATTACAAAATACAATTGTTCATTCGAATAGGTTAGCCACTTATCTGCGTCCCTGGACGGTTAAATAACCCTTTAGGGCAGGTTAGTGTCAGTTGCAGACGTGATTTACCGTCTCCGTGAGAAAAAGAAATATAACCTAAGGGTTTAGTTTATGATGATATTCATACATAATTATATTATTACGCCTTTCATTACGGAAAGATTTCATCGCTTCTTTCCACTTGCTAAAATCCTTACATCCTTCTTTCGGTTTATACAATCTCATTCATTATATTATGTGTCAGTTATATTATGTTTTATAAAATGTTTTTTTATGTAAGTATAATTATGTAAAGTTTAACATTTGAAATAAAACAACTTTTACGGATTGGACTCGCGTATATTTAGATGGTTGGCATTATTATTTATCCCGACGTTTTGATCACTTTACAGCGGCCGTGGTCATGGGGTGATATATATTATAAGGCTCGTGCAAATATAAGAGAACATTAAAGTTTAACAAATAATAACTAACAAATAAGAAATGTTTGCTAAGACTTTCGTCTTTTATTAACGTCTTTTATTAGTTTCGAGATTCTCATACTGATTAAAAAATTCCAAATATTTCATATGAAAATTGAAATATTCTAAGGGTCGTCGTGCCGCGCCGGATGCACACCAAAGTCATCCACACTCTTCTCACGTGCGCTTTGGCTATCAGATGCAATATGAGGATTCCAGCTTATTGCACACTTGCCGTCGTGCGAGAATACATATTATATAAAAATTGTTTAGAAAAGATTTCGAAAATTTATGTACGGCCAACGGTACTTCAGGCTACCCAAAACTGTCAAATTTCTTCAATCGATTGTCATTTTTTTTTAAATATTATATTAAGGGCCTGTTTCACAATCGACAAGTAAGTTCGAAGTAGCCTAAGTGGCAGTTCAATTGATATAAATTTCATATTACAACTGTCAAATGATCTGCGAAGTAAGCTACTCAGAACTTACTTGTCGATTGTGAAACAGGCCCTAAGCCTGTTTCACAATCGACAAGTAAGTTCGAAGTAGCTTACTTTGCAGTTCAATTGACATATATTTCATATTGCAACTGTCAAATGATCTGTGAAGTAAGCTACTTCGAACTTACTTATCGATTGTGAAACAGGCCCTAAATATTATACCAATACTCATTGAATTTTAACTCAATGCCAATACTAACACTTCTATTCTATATTTTTTTTTAAAGAATTGTTACTATTTAAATAATAAATCAGAATTGGTGGAAAAGTGGAAATAAATAAATAACCATTACCTATTATTATTATGTAAATAATAATATCAATGACAAGGGAGTTGACTGAGATGCGTGTAAAGTTAAAGCTAACTCCAGACAATGATAAAGGCAGAGAGATTTATTGAGGAACTAGATGACTGAGTGAGAGCGCGCACGGCTTGCGATGGCGTATGCTAAGCAATGAGCCCTGATTATTCCGAGCATGTATCCGAATATCCTTCACAACTGAAGTTATCTACCTGCGAGGAGACAAACAAATTTACAGAAAATGAGACACCACCACACGGTCCCAACGTTGGTTGGCGAAGATACTGTTTTGTGAGAGACGGATATTTACTAGAATAGCATTCATTATTGAAGGTCAGAATATTCTGCCGAATATTATGCCGTGTGGTGACGCCAGAGCAGAATACAATTGTCACCACCCCCATCTCTCCCGTGGGTGTCGTACAAGGCGACTAAGGGTAAACACAGCAATGATTAATGGGCAGCAGCATTTCTCTCATACCACCTAGCAATATGAATTTGTACTGCGATTTATGTGCCCGATATATGGCAATAGGCTCGCCACCTGTTACATGGGACCGAACATAATTGGCGAAAAGTGGGTGTTAATTCACCTCTGCCTACCCCTTCGGGGATATAGGCGTGATTTATGTATGTATGTATGTAGAATATTCTGATTGCTTCATTAATAAAGAGATTGCACCTTAGAAAAAAGGCCGCCTATTGTATTCTCCTTATCATTCAGCCGAGAGACGCCCACTGTTGGGCTTAGGCCTCCCACCAAGGATCTCCAAGCCGATCGGTCCTGCGCTACCCGCATCCAGCAGGTATTGTATTTGTAAATAAATGTTCCGTAATTTGTATTTTAAGTGTGCAACAAAGAATATTTGTATTGTATTGTAGAATAGTAAATATCCAACTTTCCTACTATGTCCACCTTGGTCGCCCCTACACTACAGGCTTGTGCAATCGTCTCACGTAGAGGCTGTAACGCACCCAAATTCAATAACAACTCGACAAGTGCACTAAATTGATACTATTTCTGAGTTTACTGCGAGGAACACTATCATATTTTATAGCTTTTGTTCAACAAATACTTCGTGTCTAATATTTTTCTTATCCTAAGTTATTGGCACAAATTATTTGATTACCTACTAAAAAAAAAATAAGTACGATTTTCCTCACGCATTGTAGTAATCATAGTTATTGTAGTTATAATAATATAATACTTCTTCTTCTTCCTGCCCTTATCCCGCTCTAGGCGGGGTCGGCACAACATGTCTTCTTCTTCCACTCCTTTCGATCCTTCACCAATTTCTCATCCACTCCTCTCGCTATCATGTCCTCCTTTACACAGTCCATCCATCTCTTCTTTGGTCTTCCTCTCCTTTTACGTCCTTCCACGTTCATGCCTAACAATCTTCTGCCAACATAGCTTTCATCTCTTCGCATAACATGACCAAACCATCCCAGTCTATTACTCCGCAGTCTCTCTGTCACTATAATATAATACTTTTATGATTTATATAAATAGCTATAAAAAAGGATTTTAACTGCAATAGCTTTCTCTGACGAAACGCTACCAGTTATTAATACCATTCTTAAAAAATGTGTTCAGATCGTTGGAAAAGCATTAATCTACACATACATACATAAATCACGCCTATATCCCCGAAGGGGCAGGCAGAGGTGAACTAGCACCCACGTTTCGCCAACTATGTTAGGTCCCATGTAATAGGTAGCGAGTCTATTGGCATTTATCGGGCGCATAAAATCGCAGTACAAATTTATATTGCTAGGTGGTATAAGAGGAATGCTGCTGCCCATTACTCATTGCTATCTTTACCCTTAGTCGGCTTGTACGACACCCACGGAAGAGATGGGGGTAGTGACAATTGTATTCTGCTCTGTCTATGAATCTATACAGCTTTAATTATATTATACATATCGAACGACAAAGTAACGAAACGTTCCTTCAGATTAATAGTTAACCAAGTCCTGCATGGTTTGTGTCACATAAAAACAACAAAGGAAGCCCGAGACATGGGTGAGTCATAAATAAACCAGTCGCTACAGAATGTTTGCAGCATGGTCGGAGCAGTGCAAGCCATTTCTTCGGTTACTGTCACAAGTTTAGAGGTAAGCAAGTTGTTGAAGGAATTAAAGTTAACGCTCGTAAGACCCACCAGACAAACGACCAGCCCCCCCTTGCCATGTGACCAGTTTATCGAACGCATAGAATACAAAATGTATTAAAACTGACGTACCTATTACAAAGAAAACAATACGTCAGTTTCATACTATGGTTTTCTATGCGTTCGAATCACTGACCTCTATTAAACACGTACGCTGGACGGAAGGTAGTCATCCAAAAAATCTGATGGCACTGGTGTACGAAGGTGAACGTCCACGGAACTAATATAGAGATCTATGCATTTGTAATGTCAAATACCAGCAACAAACTTCAAATTTAATACCCTTGCCGCTCGATGGGGCGCTTCAAATCGGCACAAGAAACATTTGTCATTTTAGTAGAAGTATTCAGTCCAGCGTACTTGTTCAATAGAGGTCAGTGGTTCGAATGGATAAGGTCCACACCTCACCGCTCGGCGTTCACTGGTGGACGCCGCATGGTCAACGGGTGGAAGCCGAGTGGTCAACCGGTGGAAGCCGCGTGGTCAACGGTTGGAAGCCGCGTGGTCAACCGTTGGAAGCCGCGTGTTCAACGGGTGGAAGCCGCGCGGTCAACCAGTAGACCTAACGTCACTGTACCTGAAGTCACTACGATCATAAAATAAATTTAATGATATTTACGAACTTCTTAGATAAGTCTTTCTTTATCCACTTTTAGTGTGTGACAGTAGCGGAGTAGCGGTCGGTGGCATCCCGAAGAAAACAAGTCAGATTGTGATACGTGTTTATTTACCCGCCACTATTGCGGTCCATTTTGTTGCGAGTCAGTGCACGTAATATTTTCTTAAGATATTGTCCAGCGCTTCGGGGCTGTTCACTTCCTGTTGAAACCGTCAATATTAATGTGTACTATGAACACTTGAAAGTAAACATAGGCCCGAGTTCATCAACACTTGAACAGCCGATTAATTTTCAAAAAATGTTTATTACTAGGTTCGAAATGGGACAGCCGTACAGTTGACATGTCGTATGCTCGCCGAAGAAAACCGCTCACGTTTCCGATACCCATCAATCCTCAAGTTATTACGGACCAGAGGAACGGTGAAGGCAAGCAGTCCGACCGCGAGCGATCTCGAACAAATCGCCGTTCACAGCTTCGCGGGAATTTTTCAGAGAAATGGCCGCGATTCATAACGCGTTCTGGAACGTTCTGGAAACGGCCGCATTTTTCACTGGCGCCACAAGAGTAGATTAACCGAACAGAGTAAAAGCTGCAAAAAGCAGAAGTGCCGTGTGGTGACGGCAGAGTAGAATACAATTTATTGTCACCACCCCAAATCTCTCCCGTGGGTGCCGTACAAGGCGACTAAGGATAAATCAGTGATGAGGAACGGCAGCAGCGTTCCTCTTAAACCACCTAGGTACTGCGAATTTTGTGCCCGATAAATGGCAATAGGCTCGCCACCTATTACATGGGACCTAACATAATTGGCGAAATGTGGTTGCTAGTTCATCTCTGCCAACCACTTCGGGGATATAGGCGATTTATGTATGTATGTAGTAAAAGCTTCCTAAGAACGCCGTCGCAATAACCCTGACATTATGCAACTGGCTGTGCGTCATAAACGGTTATTTCCGGTCTCGCCGCGTGGGCGACAGCGGCCAGTGGTAACGCACACATGCCCCGCGTGCTTGTAGTAGTGCAACCGATTCGCGCGCTTGTATGAAGGTTGTTCTCTGTTCCGTTTATTTACTGATGTGCTGGCGCCCCGCGCCGCCTGGCAACTCTCGTTTGGAAGCTTAAACGCTTCGCCCCCGTCACTAAACGGGGAGGAAAACGTGTTGCAACTCCAAAGATTCATAGGTCAGACTAAGTAATTATGGCGTGTGATGACGGCAGAGCAGAGGAAACAAGGCTAGGCTAGGCCCTCTGAATACACTCATCAACAATGTCTAAGGATATTTTTTATTGTACACCTACTTCATGTTCTATCACCCTCCAATCTTACAACACTTACATATTCTTTGCAGTTTTTCAATGACTAACCCCCAAATACAGAAACGCTACTCAAAGTTTGAGACCTGCTTAACGTTTAATTATTGTCAAAATTTACGTTTTTCCATACAAATTCTGACAGGTACTGTCCACTTAACTTGTTAAGCAGTCCCCAAAATTTGAGTAGCGTTTCTGTATTCGGGGGTCACCTAATTAATTATGATCATCCGTCATAACATTGAATAAATTGCTTAGTAATCGTCAGTATTTTTTTAGAATGATCGCTGGTACAACATATTGTAAAGTCAATAAAATTTCCTTTGATAAAGTTGATGAGTGTACAATTGTCTTGTTGTCCATTACTGTGGAGGCTGGAACCTCTACACAAGAAGTTGTTGTCGATAATGTTTACTTGGGACAAAAAGTCCACTTTGGTAAGTCCAACTTCCAAATTAAGGTCAATCGACGAATCCAACTCGGCTGGGCAACCTTCGAAGCTACGCAGCATATTCTCAGCCCATCTTCAGTGTCTGAAGACGAAGGTCTTTGTTAGAATCCTGGTATGGGTTATTTTTGTGATGAACACAGACGTTCTCTTCATTGTTATTCTCGAGTCATGGTTATTTACATGTTTATGATGACGTGACATTTTAGTAGTATAATTATGTAGGTATGATCCGTGAATTTTCAACATTTGCTATGCATGCTGTACGTACATTACAATCCAGTCTATATGTTTTGTGTAAATGTTATTTAATCTTAAGATTGTAATCTGTATGTGTACCCTATCAATAAAAATAAACTATAATAACTATAATAAATAAATCCATGTGGTGACGGCAGAGTAGAATACAATTGTCACCGCTCCAAATCTCTCCTGTGGGTGTCGTACAAGGCGACTAAGAATAAATCGGTGATGAGGAATGGGCAGCAGCGTTCCTCTTGTACCACCTAGCAATGTACTGCGACTTTTGTGACTCGCCACCTATTACATGGGACCTAACATAATTGGCGAAACGTGGGTGCTAGTTCACCTCTGCCTACCCCTTCGGGATATAGGCGTGATTTATGTATGTATGTATGTAAGTTCTATCAAAGTTATTGTGTTACAATATATAATTAATATTATAATTTGAAACGATTTTCTTCTTCGGATAGAAAAATAAAAGAGAGCCGGGAAAAGTTCACACAAAATTCGAAAAACATTAAGTATTTCAAAGTAGGTAATTATTGCGGACAATATTCCGTCCATTTTGAATATTGGGCTGGCTTAATCTGAATTTATGAATAATAATGGCCCGGCTCAGTTTGGAGTACCAAATGTAATTTATGTATTAGGACCAATTAAGGCGTTGGAAGCAAAACGAAAGTATGTTTGTTCAAATTAAAATATCTCGTAACAGAATTCAAAAAGTCCACATCAAAATTTTAAGAAAATGTTCAGACTATATTTCGGAAGGATTCACAAGTCTTACTAAGGTCCAGTCACAGTCAGTAAATTATAGTTTAAAATTGCAAATTATAATGTACAAAATTAAATAATACACACTCTATTCTTCTATACATCTGTTTACAAACAAAAACAATTTAAATATAATGTTCAAATAAGAATAAACAATGCACTTAATGTTTCTGTAATCTATTACGCAGATACTGCTGGTGTACGATTGTAATAATTATTCGTGGGCAATCCTGCTTAGCATTTCTAGTTGGAAGGTGTTTCTTTATCTGCGATATTTATTCGCAACATGCACGCGAACCGCGTTTGTAGGTGGACTGTGCTATCTTTAGGAAGAGAGCCAACAATTTATATTAACTGCACCATTAATCAAATGCCTACTTAAATCGACTAATAACAATTTAGTTACTAAGGGCCGATTTCACCGTCTCTCATAGAAGCTGAGTTTAACAAAACTTACATACATACATACATAAATCACGCCTATATCCCCGAAGAGGTAGGCAGAGGTGAACTAGCACCCACGTTTCGCTAATTATGTTAGGTCCCATGTAATAGGGGGCGAGCCTATTGCCATTTATCGGGCACGAAAGTCGCAGTGCATTGCTATTGGTATGTGATATAAGAGGAACGCTGCTGCCCATTCCTCATCATTGAATTATCCTTAGTCGCCTTGTACGACACCCACGGGAGAGATTTGGGGTGGTGACAATTGTATTCTACTCTGCCGTCACCACGCGGCGTTAACAAAACTTGGTTTTGATTAATGCAAACTATGTAGCGGATCTCAGTTTAGAGCATAAACCGAGTTCAACTTCAACTGATCACGTTAATTCTGCGGTGAAATCGGCCCCAAGTCTCGTTGTTCAACAGGCTTTCTTAATGGACTTAGTCCAAAAGATGGTCGTTATTACCTTGATTGTAGATCGATAAGTTTTGTCGTTTTTGTAACAATTGTAGTGAAATTCGTACATAAATCTCGCCAATATTCTCGAAGGGGTAGGCAGAGGCGAATCAACATCCACGTTTCGCCAATTATGTTAAGTCCCATGTAATGTGGGTGCTTATTTACCTCTGCCTACCCGTTTAGGGATATAAGCGTGATTTATGTATGTATGTAATAGGTGAGGAGCCTATCTAATCTATCGGGCTCGTAAATAGCAGTACATTGCTGACGGCTCAGATTGCTGGGTATTGGCCAAGAGGTCCCGGGTTCGAATCCTGGTAGGGGCAAACTTTGTGATGATGACAAATGTTTGTTCCCGAGTCATGGTTGTGTATATGTTTATGTAGTATATTTTCAACATTTATATACATAATTATATTAAAAATATGTCCGTCATCTAGTATCCATAACACAAGTGCTTAGGCTACTTACTTTGGGCTAGCTGATAGGTGTGAGTGTAAAAATATTTATTATTATTTATTTATTTATTGCTAGGTGGCATAAAAGGAAGTTTGTTACACATAACTCATAATTAGTAGTCGCCTTGTACGACACCCGTGGGAGTGATGGAGGTGGGGGCAATTGTATTCTGCTCTGCCGTCACCATTACGGCACGGGTATTTTCAATTTATGAAAATATTTATTAAAGCGCATTTCCAAGTGACCCTCAATTTTAAATCGAAAGAAAAATATTAAAACAAAATTACGATTTGTACTTGGGCGTTTTAAGCGTGATTTGCCTAAACAGCGGCAGTATGCAAATATTGAGACGGGACGGCAGAAAAAAACGGCAATTTCTCTCAGAGCAACATTTTACTGCCAAAGCAGATTTAATTTGTGCCTTAATTAATACCATTTGGCCTAAACAAGTCCTCGGTGCGCCTTTATGTAACAATAAACTGGATGAGTCGTCTGTAGTAACACCCCAATCTTATAGGCTCGCGTTTTCAAAGATATTTCCTCAATATCATAATTATCTATTGTGTTCAAGTCCGTGTGGTGACGGCAGAGCAGAATACAATTGTCACCACCCCCATCTCTCCCGTGGGTGTCGTACAAGGCGACTAAGGGTAAAGACAGCAATGAGTAATGGGCAGCAGCATTTCTCTCATACCACCTAGCAATATAAATTTGTACTGCGATTTATGTGCTCGATATATGGCAATAGGCTCGCCACCTGTTACATGGGACCGAATACAATTGGCGAAAAGTGGGTCTTAATTCACCTCTGCCTACCCCTTCGGGGATATAGGCGTGGTTTATGTATGTATGTGTTCAAGAATATTATTATTTGCTCATTTCTCTAAGGTTGAAAGGTTGGGCTAAAACAAAAGCATAATTTTATTGACTTTTGTTCGATTCCTAGTCCTTTTTGAAGCAACGTAACGCCAGAGCTGAATACCGCATCAGAAAATATTTTTTATTTATCTCTCTTTTATTTACCTAATTTATTTGTAATTATTATCTCTATTCGATTGAGATTCAACAGCAGTACAGCTGCGTTCGCTTCGCTCGCTCCGCTCTAATCATAATCCAAAAGGCACTAACTAAGGCCACATTTCACGCACAGTCGAAAAGTTAAGCACTCTATGGTTCGTTCAAGCTGGATCTTATCTGCTGATGGATGCGAGGGACGCACGCGAGCGCAGCTCCGTCTATCGATCAACCGCCTTCCTAGTTCCATTGCGGCCGTACTGGAAAATAGATCGTTCTTGTCTTATCATGCTTGAATACTATTGCAATTACGCAGACATTATTCTAACATTGAAATACCTACCTAATAATTAAGCACTTATGTACAGTTACTTTTATTCTAAGTATGTCAATGACGTAGAAAGGAGACTTGCTGCTTCTTGCCCTGTTCCCAGTTTATCTGGGGTCGGCGCAGTATGTTTCCTCTTTCACTCATATCGATCAGATGTCATCAAACCACCCACTCCCTTTTGATTCATATCATCCATCACACCGGAGAGGTGCCAGTGAAGGTGATGGCTGCGGATGAGGAAAGACGAGTGACAGGAGAGAGTTGAGAAAGAGGACGTACTGCGACGACACCAAATAGGATGGGATAAGGGCAGGTTGATGATTAATTTCAGGAGTTGGTTCAGAGACGACATGATTTTTTTTTCATATGTACTACGTTCAGAAAGACAGGACGTAAACAGGCTAAAACGAGAAACGTGTCAGGTTCGACTCCAAAAACAAATGACCCCCGAAAGACAAGTTTGCAGTATCGCCGCGTATATTAGCAGCGGTCGTTAAAACTCGCCTTGTGGGCGACATAATTGTTTTCTGTTCTTGAAACTTTGAACGTAGTCGTAAAGATGACTCTGGTGAGCTCTTCGGAGTGTTAAGGTTGCAGCTGCTAAGTATTTGCTGACTAGGAAAGATAAAAGATTTAGAATGAAATGAGTAAGATAAACGGTTTATGAAAAGATCTGTTATAATATTATTTTACAATAATTATTATTATTAATCTCAAGGCAACAGTTTCTGTTTTCAAATGGGAGCCTAATTTATTTAATAGATGGATGCGTAAATAAGATGCATAAAAAAATAAGCAAATACCTAATATATTTTGAATCCCTTGAAGTATTATTTGTATAGCATCGGACAGAAATCAAGATAGGATTTTGTAATATTATTTCTTACTATTATATGCTTGATAATTACAAAGAAAAAGAAGTCGGAAATAATTAATATTTCAAGTATTATTATTTAGAACTCTTTCTTTTTATTTGTAATAATTATTCTAATATTTATATGTAAAATAAATGGAAAACTCTGTCTGTAGAGCACTCAATGTTTCTATGTCTTTCTGGAGTTACGTTTTCAAAAAGCAGTAATGTTATAATGCTTCTGAAAAAGAAAAAGTAAAAAAAAAAAGTCTTCCAAGGTGCCAGATCGACTCCCCGACACGAAGAGCCTGATGTGAATCAACAAATAAATCTATTATCAGCGAGTCTGCTTTGATTACTTCTTAGCATTACCATAGCAGTGGGGTAATGCACAAGTTTCTCTTTCGGCGCGCGTTGTTCCCCAATCAAAACTTCCCTGTACCCTTCACTGACTCCGACGGTGTTGTACTAAGTCTCGGCATGATTTATTTTTGTTACTTTGTACGCTATCTGTTTTTCTTGTTTAGTTAGTGAATCGGGGGAATTGGGGCGATAAAACTTGAATTGGTCAAATTAATTTCTTCAATCCATTGCGAGATTTGTTTTTGTTTAGTTTCTTAGCCGTGTGGTGACGGCAGAGTAGAATACAATTGTCACCACCCCAAATCTCTCCCGTGGGTGTCGTACAAGGCGACTAAGGATAAATCAATGATGAGGAATGGGCAGCAGCAGCGTTCCTCTAATACCACCTAGCAATAGCAAAGTACTGCGACTTTTGTGCCCGATATATGGCAATAGGCTCGCCACCTATTACATGGGACTTAACATAATTGGCGAAACGTGGGTGCTAGTTCACCTCTGCCTACCCCTTCGGGGATAAAGGTGTGATTTATGTATGTATGTAGTTTCTTGGGTGCCATTTTTTTCCGTGGTGTCGGGTTTGTCTCCTTTAATGTTGTTGTCCTTTGTCTAAAGTTATGTATCTTGAAAACAGTTTGTGATTAACTATATCTTCTTTCATTTGTGTGTTAAAACTAAATATGTATGCGACTGAAGGACTTTGTTTCCAAGTCAGAAATAAGTAAAAAAAAAAAAAAATTTGAAAACAAAAAAAAATGTAAATTGGGATAAAATATATATTTTTAAATGAATGCCAGGCGAGGATTCTCTTATTGGCTGAGTCTCTTCTACATACACATATACTCTTTTCTAACATCCACGCTACGCCAGCTTATTCCAGGTCCCATGTAATAAGGGCGAGCCTAATGCTTTTCACCGCAATCGCAACAATTTGCTAGACGGTGCACAAGGAACGCTGCTGCTCGTTTAGCGCTATATTATAATAATTTTAGTCGCCTTGTACGACACACAGGGTTGGTGACTTGTCTCTTTTGGGTAAAACAAAAGGTGACGCTTTAAGATTATTTATTGAAACACGAACACAGATAATAAACACCACAATACACTTAACAAAAGACATAACAGTACATGCAATAATACAAAACAATACACAAAATACACAAACAAACAATGTTGTCAAAATAACCACAGAATTGAATTATTTTAAAAGCAGATAAGCAAATCTGGACACATAGCACTATTATACAAACGACCTAAAAGGGTTTTTAATTTAAGACCTATGTTGAACATGAGTTTTGTAAGTTTACTATGATTAAATCGCATTAATATTATCATTATTTAAGCAAACTGTAATGCTTATAGTTTAGTAACATTTTAACCCCGGACTAATTTTAAACAAACCATGACGTCAATTATCACTTTTGCAAAGTTCATTGAACTCTAACAAATCTGTACTGGGCTTAGCAAAACTGAAATAGAGGAAGTTCTTTGAAACCCTGAAGGAGAGGAGTCGGAGGGTGGGAGTGAGATGAACTGTCGCCAGCTTAATGATGCTCTGTTGGCACTTGTTCCCTGGTGGCAGAAGATCACCATTCTCGTGTTCGCAGTAGAACCCTTCATTGGAACTGGAAAAGGTTTTTGACACTGTTACATACATACAATCGTGTGAAAGATAATATGAGAAAGAGGGGAGTTCATGGTGAGCTCACGTCTAATAGAGGAGAGTGGAAGAAGAAGACATGTTGTGCCGACCCTACTTAGAGTAGGATAAGGACAGGGAGAAGACATACATACATACATACATAAATCACGCCTATATCCCCGAAGGGGTAGGCAGAGGTGAACTAGCACCCACATTTCGCCAATTATGTTAGGTCCCATGTAATAGGTGGCGAGCCTATTGCCATTTATCGGGCACAAAAGTCGCAGTACTATTGCTAGGTGGTATAAGAAGAACGCTGCAGCCCATTCCTCATCGCTGATTTATCCTTATTCGCCTTGTACGACACCCACGGGAGAGACTTGGGGTGGTGACAATTGTATTCTATTCTGCAGTCACCACACGGCGGAGAAGACATACATACATAAATAACGCCTTTCGCCTAAAGCGTAGGCTAAGGTGTTAGGCCAGCTTAATTCTAGGCCCTTGAAATAGGGGCGAGCCTATTGCCATTCACCAGGAACTTTAATCGCAGTACTTTGCTACACAGTGCACTAGGAATGCTGCTGCCCATTCCTTGTCATATTATAACTCTTAGTCGTCTCGTAAGACACTCACGAGAAATGCAGAAAGGTGACTGTACAATCTATACTTTTATGTGATTGTCGTATTTAGGGCCTGTTTCACAATCGACAAGTAAGTTCGAAGTAGCTTACTTTGAAGTTCAATTGACATATATTTCATATTACAACTGTCAAATGATCTGCGAAGTAAGCTAATTTGAACTTACTTTTCGATTGTAAAACAGGCCCTTAGAATAATAATGTAAATATCGGCTCGTAGCTCACACAACACCGTCTTAACCCAGCGGCGATCGGCGAGCGTCTCCCCCCACCACGCGGCCTGCATGGCTCCAGACAACAGATAGATACGTATACGTAATAGTGTGTGTATGTTGATGTATTCGTATTAAATGCATACACTACAGTGACAATTGTGTTCTTCTCTACCGTTAACACACGGCACCAAGGAAAAAGGATTGCGACTTACCAAATAGTGTGAATTCTTCGAAAAATACTAGGAATTTTGAGCGTCATAATTTCGACTGTGAATGACCACAGTGCGTCCACAGCTATTTTACCTCTAACGTTTCCATTTACGTTATACGTGAGAGAAGTATAGTAATATGACATTTCCTTAAGTTAGAGCAGGATGATGAGAAGTGTCAGAGGTAAAACAACTGCGAACGCACTGTATGAGGAAACTTCACCACAGATAAGGTATTTTAATGACATTAGCTATGTGTGCCAGAGAGTATAAAGATAAACCAAAGAGGTTTCACACAAAGAAGGCATCAATCTCTTTCCGGCTTAGCAACAGGTTGTGCCAAATTGAAAACTTGTTCGGAGGGTTAGCCGCTTCTTGGCTTTATCGAAAGTCACGTCCAGAAATCGTCGGGGGGGTTTTTAATTACTTCAGCCTTTCCGTGTTGCTTCTTGCATTTAATTAACTTCTTGCGTTCCTCTTGTTTTTGTGCTGAGTAACACAGTCATTGAGCTCGGTAATGCAATAATGTAGGTGAGAAGCCAATGATGTTGAGTTATTGATGTCCGGTTCTATTATTTTTGTTTTAAATGAAAATACATAAAATTCGTCGTCTACGGTCGTCCATCCTACTACTACCAAGTACATCCTATACAACATTAGTAACAGAAATAACTAACATTCTAACGTAGTCATATAAATATACAAAAATCTTTTCGTCTTCTTCTCCCTGCTCTGTTCCCAGTCTATCTGGGGTCGGCGCAGTATGTTTCCTCTTCTATTCATATCGATCAGACGTCATCAAAACCATCCACTCCCTTTTGATTCCTATCATCCATCACACCGTAAAGGTGCTAGTGAATGAATGTATAGAAAAGAGACAGAACGGACGATCGATGAACGGAGAGAGTGATTGGAATGACAACATTCCAATCCATGCTGCTCAAAGTTTTGGCTTAGGTTTTACTGCCGGCTGCATGCCTGACACCAACCCTCTTTGGGTATGCTGTTGTTGGTGGTTTGCCCTCCACCATTTGGGTGCCTCAAGGTGCTTATTGGTCTACACCGGGCAATTTCCCTTAGTCTATAAAGTATAAACTTTAGAATTTTAACATTTTGGCCAGTCACCTTGGCGTTAATCACTCCGAAGTTAGCTTGCTTCAGTCATTTCAAAGAGTACAATGAGACATTTTGATCGTCAAATACGCTTGCTTGGTGCTTATCTCAAGCATTTAATAGCTTTTATCAGTCTGTTTGATTTTGTTTGACCTAGCAACAGAACAAAAACACACAGAAAATCAACTTGCTTGTCTCAAGCTGAAAGAGTGTTTCTATTTCACCGAAACACAAACCCCCTTATCATAAAACATGGTTTAAAGTTAGGCATAGTTTAGAACTGATGCTGTCACTTTTATTCGCTGAATGAGAGACAGAGTTAGCATCAAAGGAGATGTTCCAAAATGGCCCATGTATTTACTTTATCAAAAAAAAAAAAAAAAAAAAAAAATTTTTTTATATTGCAATGTATATTGCAATGTTGCTTAAAAAATAAAATGTCCGAATGGACACCATCAACGTTCGTTAGGGTTGTGTGGGCCGGATTGACAGTACACGCTATCGCAGTTACTTTAAAAGGATTCACTTTAACGAGTTAGGACACGCGACTGTTGAGGCTTAGTCCAAGAGCCGAACTGCAATGTTTCAAATCCTGAAATAAGTTACAATATCGGCATCACAATTCAAAAATAATATCACACTGCGTTTTGTTTGGCTATCGTCAATAATTATTTTAGCTTAAAATGATCTGTCATGATCATTGATAATTGGGTAGAACTGAATACGTCCGACGCGGCTACGGCGCGTTACATATACGTAACACGATTTCTCGTAGCATATGTCTAGATCCGTGTATTTAGGAAGATATATTCAAGAAAACTCTGATTTTATTCTTAATTGAAAAATAGGCCAGAAGATTTTCCAAATTTAATGAAATCTATTGTAAATATATTGGTTATATTATATTATATTATTATATCGGTTATTAAGCATAATGTTGACATGATGTTATCCCAAAAACGACTTAGTTATCTTATAAGTGCATTTTGGATAAGAAATTTTTGAAACACCCACGGTTCGCCAATCATGTTAGGTCCAATATGATCCATCGCTGTCTTAAACCTTAGTCGTATTGTACGACACCCACGGGAGAGATTTGGGGTGGTGACAATTGTATTCTACTCTGCCGTCACCACATGGCACCAACAAATACTATCATTTCAATACATTCAAATTTTCCACACTGTCCCCTAAACTATATCCTATCATTATCATTTTTCATTACTCATGTTTTGAACTCATGGAAACAAATACAGAGCTACTTGAGAGTCAACAAATTGTGTTCAACCAATCAAGATTTAATCAGAGATTGGATAATACAGTTGACTTTCCTTTAGCAAACGCAGCAACGAGACAGATCAACTCTTGAGAGTTTGTTCTTGACTGTCTGCTTCAGCACGGTGCTTAACAAAGTATTCTATCTCGACTCCAAATAATCGTCAATGTCGCTCAACTTGTCTTAAATACAAACAGAAACAAACGCCATTTTTCATGAAACAAAGTCTCTAATAATGATTTCAACATGAACGTCTTAAAACACGAGCTAATGTTACGTACGATAAAAATGAGATGTAATCAAAAGGGACCTGTTTAAATTAAAATTAGAGTTGAATTTAACACGGGTTACTTTGTAAGGCGAGGCGTAATTGAGCCCAGGCTGTAGCAGCAAAGGTCGTTGAACGCTGAGCTGTTGTGAGACAGAACACTTCGACTGTAAGCACGAAGAAAAAGAAATGTATTTTGAGCTTCATTTGTAAAGTTACAGTCATTACATTGTCAAAGTTCTTAGTGCATTTAGATAAAAGTAGATTTCTCCATAAATAAAACGGTGGTGGGTATGATAGCTACTTACTGCTTAAGGTATATATCTTATGGTGTATATGATTGGTAGGAATAGATAGAGGACTAAATTGTTCATTCACATATCGTGCCTTGATCTCATAGCTGACCATATCTTGCGCACACCATCACTAGTGACCCACGAAATAATAAAATAACCTCGTAACAGACTATATCCATTTCACTAGTTTTGAGTGGTTTTACGTTCGGTCACAGGGTATTCATATTATACTCCTCATAATTCAAGAAAGTATGAAAAGGAGAAGGCTTGTCCTATTGACGGACACCGCCACATTTTCCCAGAACGTCCATAATGTGAAATGGGAACGATACATAAGAAAGACATTGTTCTTGATCAACGCCACCAAATAAACCGGTGGTAATGAGGGAACTGTGTGAATGAAATGATTGGTTCGGCGGCGGGCGTAATGTACGGGACAGATACGGAATATTGATGGCACGCCATTTCGCTTTTTATCTTGTTAATATATTTTCTGTTTTCCCTGGGCCGCCTTTGTGTGATACGTTCTATACAGTAATTGGGCTTCTACACGGTGCAAATAGCTGGAGCAAGTAAAGGTGCAAGCTTATGAGCAAGCAGCATGCTCAAGTTAGTTGTTCAGTACATAAACACAGGCGCGAGCTACTTGCGCAAGTTGCCGCGCTAACCGCGCGATTGCTTTACGTATGGGTCTTGTTCGTTTCAGCTGTAAGCATGTCTGCGCAAGTAACCACCGCGATGTGATGCGCGCGCAGGCTACTTGTTCATGTTACTTGTGCTGGTAGATCCTCGAGTCGTAGGACTCGCTAGAATCGTTTACACGCTGCATATAACCTACGCAAGTGTTTAACATGCGCAAGCTACATTCACCGTGTAGAAGCACCATAACGTAGGTACGTTTATCGTGTAGCCAATCGAAATCGTTTAATGAATCGCTCCATTCGGATGTGTGCTGGATGAATGAACGGCAGACGACGATTATCGAATGAATAAAGCAGGCAGCGTAGATAACTTTTTGTTAATTTGATTTGTCATTGGTTATTGCAAGATTAGGCTTACTTCAATGTATAAATTAGCACTGTAAATACAGCTTTAGATACTTAGCAAAGCGTCTATCATGGTAGTGTGTTTTTATGAGTATATTTTGCTACTTTAAAGAAAGAGATAAAAGGGCCTGTTCACAAAACGCAGCATCGTAAAAATGTACGGGCTCCAACGACGCATCGCAAGAATTTGCGAAATAAAATATCATCGAACTCCAAAACTGTTGTCTTGTGTCCGGTACGAAATTCCTTCCACTTTTGGCCAAAGTCCGAAATCTAATCATCTCCGCGCTCGCCGCCAAAGACACGCTATTGGAAAACTGTTGGAGGGTTGGCATTCCGAGCCTAAACCATCTCTTTGGGTCAGCGCAGTCGTACAATCAAAGTTGCCTAGTTCACTCGTATTCAATGGAAGTAAACTTCAAAGGTCAGCTCATTAGAGCCGCCTCCGTAGTCTAGTGGATTGCCCGAAATAAGATCCAGAGGTCCCGGGTTGGATCCCTAATCGACAAATTTGTCGATCCCCGATCGACAAATTTGTACTCGATTTGGTTGGTGGTATGACTTCTTTTAAGTCCGCCTGGCTAGCTACCGGGTATTTTGTTATTTTTTTTTAAGCTCGTCAGGGAAGCTCATCTCACCTGACAGTAAGTGATGATAAGGGCCGAAGATCAAATCGAGCTTCACCTGGGAGCGTCAACCACAGAGAGACTGGCTGTCTTATCACAATTGTCGGAACACAATGTTATGCTGTTAACATTATTATTATGAATAGATTTTTATTAGATAGCTAGCCAGGTGGACTTGAAAGAAGTCCTAGCACCAACCAAACTGAGTACAATTATGTACCTCCCTGGAAATCGAACCCAGGACCTCTGAAATGTAAAATAGGACAATTTATCTAAATCTCTAACCCTGCACCTCTCCATAAAGCTGGAAAATTCTCATCTATTAGCGAATTTAAGCTGGAGAAAGTTGAGCAACGCCGATTGAAAAGCTGTGCTTTTTGAAGTTCAAAGGGAATGGGTTCTGAATTAAGAGAACGCTTTCTGTTCCGAGGAATTTACTAGACGCACTGGAAGCGGGAAGATTGTAGCGTCGGCAGCAGAACTGGTTGACCTGGAGCTACTATTTTTTTTATGCTTGACAGGGAAGCTCTTGCCCTTCATCTCACCTGATGGTAAGTGGCGATAAGGGCCGAAGATGGAATCGAACTTCACCTGAAACCCTCAACCACAGAGGGGCTGGCTATCTTATCAACTGTCGGAACACATTAAAGCTGTAAACATTATTATTAAGGCGACAGATTTTGATGATGATGGTGGCAGCTAGACCACCGGACTTGAAAGAAGTCCTACCACCAACTAAACCGAGCACAAATTTGTACCCTGGGGATCGAACCCTGGACCTCTGGACCTTAATTCCGATGGGAACCTCTAGACCACGGATACGATTATAATATGTATGTATAGTAGGTAGAGACCATAATCCTTAGCATTTCATGGATTCACCGTGCGGGTGCCGGGTCCATAGTGTGCCAAAGAGGGAAACCAGTGGCAGCGCATGGGCCTTCTGACTCAAGTGTAGGTTTAAGGGATCGCTTGACAACTAGGTATAATCTTTGTTTTGTTATCTTAGGTGTGGGGCCCTGGGCCCGGTTTTTGCAGGGGATTTTGGCATATTTACAATTAATTATATGGAAAAGGAAATTACACACAGATAGATCAGCAACTCTTTTTATTCTAGTCAGTCGAGACAACTCACGTCAAATCACCACACATAAAAAAGTAAAATAATATCAAAGAGTTTTCAACATCCTCCATACCCAAAGGGAAACCTAAAATACACATACAAACAATAACAAAATGGATATCTGACAGTAGCACTATCAATGCGCTAACACAAATTACAATTAGGTACTCGTACTCGTCTATGTCCTCATAAGTAAACGAAACGGTAACTCACATTTCTTTGTAATAACAATAATCCAAAATTTAAATGAAATAAAATTAAGTAAGTCTGTAATGTGTATTTGTTAGGTGTGTGTGACATGTATCAAACAACTCGATGACAGTGTTCTAAAAATTAAATATTCAATCTACTAGGGATTTTAACGACGCGACCTGAACGAGTCACTGTCTCCGGTCTAGTTTCAGAGGTTGACTTACCTAGTGACTTGGAGTCAGCGACCTCAAGCAAATACAAGCGTTGAAAAGGACGCACCCTATACCCAGCAGAAGTTCTTAACTTGGCTGTTCTGCTGACACCGTCTTTGCCCTTGTACACTTCCTCTACAACACCGAGGGATAGTAAGTTTTTCGGGAGGAGCTATTCTCGACTTCGCTGAAATTAATCGTAATGACATCTTATCCTTACTTTCTGCTCGTAAGTAAACACACGCAGCATACCCGTGACCGCTAGTATTACAAAACATGTGTAACTGTAGTGTACATTTAACGAAAACGGCATCAGTTAGCCGACGAGGTATCTTACATGATTTTAAGGCAGATAAGGATTCATACCAGCTCATAAACTTATTTTTCAAGTCGCTCGGTAGTTCTACATCCCAGTCTAGCTTGCGGCGCCAAGATTCTTTCAGGATTAATCGGGGTACTAACGTTACTGGTGAGAAAAACCCGATTGGATCATATATTCGTTGGGCTAAAGACAACAAACTTCTTTTGGTAATCTTACCTATTTCGCATGCTGGCGGTATTTCATTCATGTGACAACTTAGATGGTCATCTGCTGTATGCCAATCTAGACCTAGCACCGAAACGATATCATGTTTAGGCTTACCAGGTAAAGGAGATATTACCCACTGTGTTAGGTTAAATTTCGCTTTACTCATCACTTCTACGGCCTCAGCGTGAAACTTCTGCACTGCTTCCGCTGTGTCCAAACTAGCTACAGTGTTGTCAACGTAGAAAGAGTTAGCTAAAAGCGTAGCAGTGTCACGTAAGCCACCTGTTACCATATTTAAGTGATGCTGAATTGTAGCCGAGAGTAGAAAGGGACTACACGTTAGGCCAAACACCACTCGACAATGACGGTAAGTAGTCAATTCACCTTGTTTATTCCACCATAACAATCTCAACATGGATCTATCTTCTGGTAAGACTGATATCTGTAGGAAAGCCTTCGTGATGTCAGCAGTAACGCCTATGACCCCTCGACGAAATCCGTTCAACAATTTGGGAATTTGATCGAGCAGATTGACACCTTTGCTTAAGCATAAATTTAACGACTTCCCGTTTTTGTCCTTAGCTGAAGCATTAAATACTGGTCTTATCCGCGTCGTAAGACTTTTCTCCCTAATTACAGGAGATGTGACAGGTAGTGTGACAATTCTTTATGTATGCGTGGGGTCGGTACGACTTCAATTATACCTAAGGCAAGCCATTCGTCAAAAACTTTATCGTACCCTTCGTATAAATCATTACACTGCAACTTTTTCGTTACAGACTCAAGTCTACAAAAGGCTAAATCATAGTTATTTAATAATTCGTCATGACCTACCTTCCATGGAAGACTCACTTCGAACCGTCCCTCTTTGTTGATAGTCACACTTTCTTCAAATGTTGCCAACACTTCTTCAGACTGTTGTTTGGTCTTGGTTTCAACTGGATCATGGATGCCTAATGTTTCCAAAGACCAAAAGTTTGATACATCTGAAGAGCAAAACAAAGCAATATTAGTAGTTGCTTGCAAGTATGTGCTTGATGGACCATTTATTTTACCTTGGAGAGTCCAACCCAGCTTTGTTTTAATAGCAACCAATGATTCTTGCAATTTGACCATTTCACCTGTCAAAACTAACCCTGAAAAATCGGCACCTATCAGAAGACCTATGTCATCGGACTTATTGTTATCTGATAGTGTTATATTGTGTTTGGTTAGTAGTGGAGTGAGGTCAGTGGAAATGTATTTGGGAATGTCGCGACAGATACATTCTTGTCCTAGGACAGTGAGTGGAAAAGTGAAGTTTCTATTTACGTTCATTACCTTGATATTATAAAGATTATACAGACTTGAATTTAATTGAACTCCGCCAAATAAAGCATGAGATACCGTTTCGTTACCTGAAGATGAAAGTTTTAATTTCCGTGCTATATCTTCACGTAAATAGGAACGCTGAGCACCATTGTCGAACATAGCGCGGACCATCAATTGTTTTTCTCCATTGCAGACAATCACCGAAACAGTTTGTAGCAATGTAGTGCAGATGTTCTTCCTCGGAGCTGCGGTGAAGTTAGCTGCTGTACTCGGAGGATCATCATGCGTAGCAGAGGTATTCGAAGAGTTGCTGGGCGTATTATTGTTAGGAGACTTATTCCCTGAGCAAAGAATCACCGAATGGCGCTGGCCGCATACAATGCATTTGATATTTGCTCTGCATATTTTGGCATAATGTCCTGGCCTAAGGCACAAAACACATACTCTCTTCTTCATCAGGTGTTCTCGTCGCTCTTCGATGCTCATTTTATTGATTTTAAAGCATTCTACGCTACTGTGATTGTCTTTACTGCACCATACACATACCAACGTTTTCTTAGGCGTGCCGGTAAGCAGACAACTAGCAGTCGGCTCTTGCTGAGATGTTGACGCCTCGTTGCATTCATTTGAAAATGTTTTCTTTGCTAGTGAGACCCTTTGTTCACTTTCTACTTCTTTTCTCAGAAATGTTAGTAGCTCCAAAAGTTCAGACGTAGTGTTCGTGCTATCTTTCTTAGTCCTTTCCCATATCTGTAACATATCCTGCGGTATGGCGGACTCGATCATGGGCAAAAGAAATGCAGCAAATTTATCTTTAGCTACGCCTAGAGTCTCTAGAGCTCTTAATTGTGCGCTAAGTTTATCATACAGCACGGTGATATTACTATGTTCGCGTCTATTTACCATCGCTAACAACTCTCGTACATAAACTTGAATCAAAAGTTCCTCACGGGCGTACCTTGCTTTCAGTTGACATAGACACTCGTCGTAACTCGTTGGTGTGAAACTCTCAACTAGAAATCTAGGTTCGGAGCCTTCCTTCATCGCCTGGAGTAGGTATTGGTACTTATCTGTTTGATCAATACTCGTGTCGGCATCAATTTTTAAAAATTGTCCCCAAAAGGCTAGCCAGTTCTTCAAATCTCCGTCGAATGTAATAAACTGTAGTTTGGGCAGTTTGAAGTTTCTCCTTCCGTCTTGTGATGGACTGTTGTTATTGCAGCGTAACTTGTATTTCAATTCCACGGTAATGAAATGTGATTGATATTCGAAAGCGTTTTCTAGTTCACTCTCCAAGTCTTTTTCCTCTCCGTCGCGCATATGTTTCCTTATCTCTACATCTAGGTCTTTTAAGTTATTGCTTAGTTCTTCGACCTTTTTATATTGAGCTACTGTTGATGTGACTGTATCCCTGTCCTCTATCATTTTTTCCAATAATATGCAATTTTTCGTGAACAGGGTACGTATTATTTTCCTTTCTTTTTTTATGCCTGCTAAGTCCTCTGGGTTCACGGTCGCCACATGTGGGGCCCTGGGCCCGGTTTTTGCAGGGGATTTTGGCATATTTACAATTAATTATATGGAAAAGGAAATTACACACAGATAGATCAGCAACTCTTTTTATTCTAGTCAGTCGAGACAACTCACGTCAAATCACCACACATAAAAAAGTAAAATAATATCAAAGAGTTTTCAACATTAGGTGTCAAATAATTAAGTACCTAGTTTTAATTTAGCGCGGCGGAGTAGTGCTCACAAAAGGAAAATTTAGACGACCACGGAAGATCAGCGTCGGATGTCTCTGACAACCAACACATGCTGAGTGGCTGTCCTTTTAGTGTCACAATTATGTAATACTTTAGTTAAGATTTCTATTGTTGCTTTCGTGTCACTAAATATTTTCTTTCTTTCTTTCTTTGTTTAGTCAACACTCACGTCCACCGCCCCGACTTCTATCTGAGATAATATTGATAAGATTCCGTGAGAGCCGCCTTAGACACACGCTCCAGTGTAGAACTTACGAAAGTTCTAGAAAGTATTATTTTGATGTCTGTTTCGCTGACCATACGATAAAGGAGCTGAAACCCTTCTACGTGGGTCAGGCTGCAGTGAAAGACGCATTTGACCCAGTTGCCTTCATCGGCGGGTAACGACGCCTGTTTGAACCTTGTTACGAGGAAGTGCGGAACTAAGTACGCGAATACACCTCTTGTGTTTTTGTTTTCATTACGTTATTTCACCCATTTAGTACAAGAGAGATGCAACTCAGTTTAGACTCGGAAACGTTGGGTGTTCTAAATTTATGGCAATAAGACTTAGTATTGCAGGTGAGCAGTTTTGAGATGTCTCTTTTTATCTATTAAATACTTTTGTACGGAACCATCGTGGAACATCGTGAGACATGTAAGATGTCGTGTATTATTGAAATTGTATCATAGTTTAACAGGACGAAATATAATTAGCCAGGCTTACCCACCAACACGCACTGGGCCAGAATGGTGGGTTATGGCCCATTCTCCCTATATTCGACTATCTTAGCATAACAATTAATTAAATAAAATAAGAACATATTATTTGCAAGGTTCTCGTAAACGGCGACAAAATTCAAAGTTGTCAAGCTGTATTCGTTCGAATAGACTTTAGAATTCAATTCTACCATAAACCGTGCTAATACCTACTCAACGCGAAAATCACAAGCGATATTCCCCAGTCAAATACCAGGAAATCATTGGAAGTGACACGGCAACACCGTTCGTTATACCCGGACACCTGTCACAAGTAGTACACAAATCATTGATTTGCCCATTCATAAGGGAAGCCAGTACAGCATTAGTATTCGTGGTCTCCCATCGTGGCAGGGTGACGTTTTGAATTGAATTGTGGAATTGGTCGTGGCTTGCGAGACAGATCCATTAAGACGACTCGTGTGGGGTGGACGAAAATCGGCGTTAGGTCTTCAACGTCAACTATCCAACTTCTTACGACCTAACGACCTTAGTGAGCAATAAAGTATTTGAATTTCAATTTCAATTCTTTCAACTGTCTATACTTAAGTTATAAAATTGAAAAGTTCGTTTGATTGAACGCGCTAAACTTAGGAACTAGGTACTGATTCAAATTGAAAAAATATGTTTGTGTCGGATAGTCCATATATCGAGGAAGGCTATAAAATAACCGACAATAACGCGAGCTAAGCCGCGGACGAACACTATAGGTTCGACAAGTTCGTGCGCGACCCTCCCGCGGTACGAGACGGTGGCGGGGATGAGGCACAGTAGATGCTAGCGGGGGCGGGCGAGGCGGAGAGGAGCGGGTTTTCCCTCCTCCCCGCATCACCTACCCCCGCCAACATCCGCAGGAGGGTCGCGCACAAAGTTGTCGGACTAGTTTGATCTTATAATTCAATAACCAGCTCATCTACACTAGTGGCCAATCTAATCCAACGAATGGAATACAAATTAATGTATGACACTGACGTATCAAAGAGAAAAAAATATGGCGACCGTCGTGACAAATGTAAGACAAGCTGTTAAAATTAAAATTTATAAGTACTTTAAATGAATAATTGTATGTACAGTCAACAGCACGTTATGATACCACAATATGTCAAATTCACTTAATCGACTTAGCGCTTTACGTCAAACAAGTTAAGGTGGACAATAGTTGGATATATTTGACAGTTTTTTATATTCTAACTGCTGTTGACTGTGCCATATGATCAGTTTTTCTGTCTTATGTGTGAATAATATTTAATGTTAAGATTGTATGTACAATTGTATTCTACTCTGCCGTGTGGCGACGGCAGAGTAGAATACAATTGTCACCACCCCAAATCTGCCCCGTTGGTGTCGTACAAGGCGACAAAGGATAAATCAATTATGAAGAATGGGCAGCAGCGTTCCTCTTATACCACCTAGCAATAGCAATGTACTGCGACTTTTGTGCCCGATAAATGGCAATAGGCTCGCTACCAATTACATGGGACCTAACATAATTGGCGAAACATGGGTGCTAATTCACCTCTGCCTACCCCTTCGGGGATATAGGCGTGATTTATGTATGTATGTAAGATTGTATGTGTGCCTATCAATAAATAAATAAATGAGAGTAGGAGGCTTGATGACCTCTCACCGATATTAATGGAAGAGGAAACATACGGAGCTGAGTCCCAGAAGAGCTTGGAATAGAGCAGGAAGATCATGATGATCGTAGCGGTTCTAAGACGGTCGCTCAACTCCCGAAATCTCCGGCCATTCCGAAACATTTTTATTATATTATTGCTTTTTCAACAGCATAAGCCATAAAAAATATAGTGCTTATTACGGCACGGCGTAAAACGGAAGGGGACCAGTCGTTTTATTTGCCTACTTTTACGAAAGATGTCCATCATCGTTACAATGTTATGTCTTATGACATTATACATCATAACTTACAAGTTTCTTATCGGTAAATTTTTAGGTTCCGACAGAGAAATGTGGTAGTTTAATATTTTATATTTCTTTGTGACTAAAATGTTGTTACCAAATAGGAATTGTACAGCTAAATTCACTGTCTTAGAGAAAATAAAATTCCCATTATTAAAGTGGGACAACGCTATAAGCCGAGTAGAGCGGGGCGTCCGTTTTGTCACCCGCATTTGGATCGTACTAATACTTCATGGTACGGCCACAGTACAATTTATCAATATCTAACACTACGCTCCAACGGCTCGATGTTCCGTTTCGCGTAATGAAATACTTAATGGCTTTGATTAGTGACGCGCACGGGCGCATGTGTCTCGCGATATCGCAACGATGTATCGTCGCGATGAGCTCATCGATCCAGTTTAAATTAGGGGAGGCCAGAGTTGGTGCGTATTTTGCTTATAACGGGTATTCACGGATATAGAACATGTTTTAAAATACTTTTGCATTTTCCCGTTAGCCTCATTTGCTTTTCAATTGAGGAGGTAGGTGGATTTATAATTTTCCACCTTTTCCTATGTCACATATTGGGTTGGGCAAATAAATTGTGTGCTGCTATCATTACTTCAAGCTTCGCCAAACTGTCTTTTGTAACACCTTTATTTATCTTTTTCGCAAGTAAAAGATAGAAAAATAATAGCAATTAAAACTGCCATTTCCAAATCAAAATTAGTTACGTCCAGACCTTATAACCATTAGGTATAATATACATTTTAATAAAAATATAAAGCCATACCTGGATACCAAAATTAAAAAAAATATATTGTAAGCTAGAAGAAAAGTATGTATCTACCTACCTATTAAGATGTGGGTGTTAGATTTGATAGAGGCTATTGATACAGAATTATCCACTGTCTGCCTCTCAAAGGGAATAATCCAAAATGAAATTGGATGGGATAATGACCCCAACAACCCAGCAAGGTAACATTGTTCTGACCGAACGGCACATTTTCTGAGTATCGCGAAAATAATGCTCAACAAATTGTAACAGCTCAACTGTTCCGAAAATCTGTCAATGGGGGGTCCAATTAAGTAAAATATTGCGGTCCCCCGTAATCTGAGGCCTCCCGTAACCCGGATTGATTCAATGCGGTGGAATGCGTAAATATTTTAGCTGTCGGCTGAATAGACATTTCCTTTGCCGAGCACGTCGCCGGTGCTAAATAAAAAATATCCGACGCTGACTGTCTCTGGTTGGTGAAACGTTAAAATTTGAATGCAATTCTATTTTTCCTCTCATTAGATTGGTTTGGGAGGGCTTTAAAACTTCTGTGCGGTATTCAGATGTTTTGTAGGAGTTTACTCAAATTGCTACAAACATTGGAATACCACAATGTATTCTGCAGTTAAGTATTTTTTATATTAGTTTTGTAGATAGGTATTGAATTCGATAATGAAGAAATTAAAGCCCATAATTTTATAGACATTTTCTTATAGCGGCAGTTATTAATTATAAGTTAGATTTGCGGCACGTAGGTTTCCACATCAGAACATACATTTTTTGATTTTTTTCTGAACAAAGAGGTCATAAAAATTCTTTTTGCTTGTGAAGTGTCATTGCAACATTTATGTATAATACTCGTATTCTGTTATACCGGTATAAGTCTGCGGTATATACAGATTCTTATAGTCGTTGACTTTGGATACGGCGTTAGCTTATTGAAGTTACCAGAACACCAAGTTTGTTGCATGCTATCACGCGAAATCCTATCATGTTGCAAGGTAATTTTACCGGAAAATCCAGACCACGGGCTTGGTATCGAAACTTCAAAACAATTTAAAAACGTCTGTACAACAATGGTGTGTTAAAACAGCTTCATTGAATTGCAATTATTTTAATACTTTGGAGAAAATGCCAAAATATAAAGTAGGCTATTTTTGGGAAATTAAAGCATTAAAAAATCATTTCACTTTCCGATTACGTTGATTTCTATAAATGGCAACTGTATAATATTTAATTAAATCAACATCACTGGCACCTTTCTCGTATGATGGATGATATGAATTTAAAGAATCAGACGTTAGTGTTTCTAACTACATGACTTGTGACCGATATGAATGGAAGAGGAAACTTAATGCGCTGGCCCCAGCCCGGCTAGCATGACCACCGAAACACGATATGATAAAGCCATTTATCGCTTTAAACTGTCAAAAATAATTGTATTTTAACACTTGAATAAGCCTAATTTGAATAAGCCTTTAAGGCTATAATATCTTAAAGATATATCCATTTATCGCTTTGTAATGTCAAAAATACAATGATTTTTGTAAGTTCAACGCGATAAATGGCTATATCATATCATGTTTCGGTTATGCTAGCGGGGCTGATAAGTAAAATGAGTTTACATTAAAAAGTGTATTGTTTTTTGCTCTGCTATATAATTATCGCCTAATTATCATTTAGACCTCAGCTATCATTGTCAATGTTCTTTTCACTACAATGTTGTTGTTAAAACTTTCTAGTGAAGTGAAAATGTCTGCTCCGTTCTTCACTTAAGAAAAATGGCGATTAAAAGCCTTTTCTAATTACAGAGGTTTCGGGTGACTGGCTCCTCGCCTGTAATTAAACGTGATGGTAGAAAATGATGATTAATTAAAGTGAATTTTCGAGATCTCCTTGCTTATCTCCTGTTAATCCTCCGGTTCATTATAGGAAAATATTTTTTACTGAAGGTAAGCTTTATAACAAATAACTAGGATGACGGAATTGTGTGCCTATTAATTTTTGTTAATATTTAAAAAAATACCTTTTCTCTTAGTGAACATTGCTTAGTTTACACAATCGCAGGCCGAGCGCGCTATGCCACTGCGCTAGCGAGCTCCTCACTAAGGCCGCTCATTGGATGGGTGAACAAAAATTTATTATTTTGAGTTCCTCCGTGCTTCGGAAGGCACTTTAAGCCGTTAGTCCCGGCTGCATCTGCAGTCGTTAATGGCCACCAACCCGCACCGGTCCAGTGCGGTGGGTTATGGCCCGTTCTCCCTATATTATTTCATCCACAGGGAAGGCCCGTGCCCCAGCTACCTCTACAATTTTACGAAAATTTCGTGTACTGGATTGAGTGTTATCAAAGCAATAACACCACATAACAAACATTATGACAAACAATGCGGCCTTATTGCAGTTATGGCCGTGTGGTGACGGAAGAGTAGAATACAATAGAATACAATTGTCTCCCGCGGGTGTCGTTAAGGCAAAACACGATGAGTGATGTAATTGGCGAAACGTGGGTATTGATACACCTCTGCCTGCTCCTTCGGGAATAAATATGCGTTATTTGTGCATGTATGTTTGTTTGTGTCACGCGATTTATGTATTTTTTAAGTCAAAGACACTTTGGCAAATCAAAGTGTTTTTATAGCTTGGTGCTTAGAATGTTCGTTTCCCACTGTAAAGGTGTTATTATTACATACATACATAAACCACGCCTATATCCCCGAAGGGGTTGGCATAGGTGAATTCACACCCACGTTTCGTCAATTGTGTTAGGGCCCATGTAATAGATGGCGAGACTATTGCCATTTATCGGTAACGAAAAATGCAGTCCCTACCTACATTGCTAGGTGGTTTAAGAGGAACGCTGCTGCCCATTACTCATCACTGTTTTAACCCTTAGTTGCCTTGTATGACATCCGCGGGAGAGGTTTGGGGTGGTGACAATTGTGTTCTGCTCTGCCGTCACCACGTGGCTTCATGTTCATATTAATCCAAAGCCGGATCCAAACGAGTGTAACTTGTAATTCTAGCTAGAGTGTAATATAACACGAATTCTACGTTAGGACAGCACTACGAGCGTTACATGCCGTCCTAACGTAGAATCTCGGCTCAATGAAAATATTGTAAACTCAACTATTACGCCATGTTTACAGTCACCTGACAGGTTATTCTCTGTATCGATTAACGGGAAAACTTTTCCCATTAAAAATCGAGTTTGCACCGTCTCCGGCGTGCATAAAAGGGACGTCGAGTCTCGAAATTCTCCGCGACTTTGGCTCGCGCTTGCCTTGTCGTACAACAGCCTCGTTAGTACGCAGCCTGGCGAAATATTCTGATGAGGTAATTGGTGGTGTGCGATTTTTAATTTAAGGTGAGCAAGTGACCGTTGTCTTTCATCTGGCCTGGGAGCCAAAAAATAATGTAGAAGTGACCGGTCCCGACTCATTCCATGGGTGTTGAAATGTTGTCATCCCCATCACTCAACGTTCATAGGTCTCTCGACATGGCCCTTTCTATCACTTTTTATACATTCAATAATTACTAGCACCTAGCTAGTGTAATGAAAATTAATTAAACGTAGTAGAGTGGATTCCTTGATGACGTCTGGCTTGTAAGAATGAAAATAAACGCAATGGAATTGAATTCTAAGGTAGTACAGTGAATTGGCTTGATGAAGTCTGACATATTATGAATGAAAATAAACTGGGAACAGAGCAGGAAGATGACTATGACCTCTCGCTCACCTCAACAGCATACAAACCATGTAGCCATTCTTTGTGTGTTGGTGTATTAGTAATAAGAGCATTGAATTTAATAATTGTTTTACGGCACGTTCTCAGTTACGACACCGTCCCAAGAGAACATTAGGTTCTAACTAAAACAGCAGCCGGTAGCAGGGAACTGTAACAAAAGAACTGCGCGCCCTCACCACATTATAATTTAATTTCTTAAGTCTAGATCTGCTTCCACGCGATGCCATTGTGGCTTCCCCTGAGCGACTGTTATTAAAATTAAGCCCCGCTACGTGCACTGAATCCCCAGCGGCTGAAAGTGCTCGAAAAGCTAATTAGACATTTTGGTTCCCAGTTCTGGATAGCCGAGAAAGAAAGAAATTTTGGCAGTTAACTTGATTGACTTTATGGAAGCTATTAATCCTGACACGCTAAAAAAGAAGCAAGCGGGGGTAAAGTGGGAAGCAGCAATAGAGATTTTTTGCGGAATCCCTTCGGTGAAAATCCCAATTAGTTTTGTTTAATTATCTTTGTGTCAAAGGCGTCGAGGTCGACCTAGAAAGAGAGGCGAGATACATAAATCACGCCTATATCCCCGAAGGGGTAGGCAGAGGTGAACTAGCACCCACGTTTCGCCAATTATGTTAGGTCTCATGTAGTAGGTGGCGAGCCTATTGCCATTTATCGGGCACAAAAGTCACAGTACATTGCTATTGCTAGGTAGTACAAGAGGAACGCTGCTGCCCATTCCTCATCATTGATTTATCCTTAGTCGCCTTGTACGACACCCACGGGAGAGATTTGGGGTGGTGACAATTGTATTCTACTCTGCCGTCACCACACGGCGGACCTATCAGCTAAGTAAACACTTCTTACACTCATACATATAATTTAACCCAGTCCAGTGACACGATATATTTATACAGTAGATAGTAAATAATTTCTTACACTCATACCTTAGTATCATTTAGCCCAGTCGTATTCTACTCAGCGTTTACCACACGACATTGACTGCTTCGGCAAATTAATGGTACCTTGAATCAGTAATGATTCAAGGTCCAACACCCATGCCGCTGACACGTAAGAACGGTAAGAAGATAAAAATTGCTGACAAAAAAGCAAAATGCCCTCAATATTTAGTCGGATTTTACGTTCTAAAAGCTCCGGCCGGTCTGCCTTTCGGAAAAAATCGCACGCCGGTGATTCCGGTTCGTTGCTTCCGAGTATTTCATCAGCAAAAAGCCTATCAGAATGCGGACAGGGAAGCAAAAGTCGAACAAACACGTGGCCAGCAGCACATTGGAGCATCGCCGCTGTGTTCGCTTTGAGGACGCCGAAATGCAACCATTTCGTATATATCGGAAACATTGGCGGTGAGTCTGTCGGTATATTGGCCGGCGTAAAGCTAATGAGAGCTGAATATAGGGTTAAAACAGCAATGAGTAATGGGCAGCAGAGACCACCTAGCAATGTGCTACTTACTTTGGGCTAGATGATAGTTGTGAGTGTAAAGTATTAAAAAAAAATTATGATGAATGAGAAAAAAAGCGATTTCCATGCCCGATAAATGGCAATAGGCCATTTATCGGGCACGAAAATCGCAGTACCTGGGTTATTTCGCGAAAATTGGGTGTTAATTCGTCTCTGCCTACTCCTTCGGGGATATAGCCGTGATTTATGTATGTATGAAATTCTATTTAGTGGATTGTAAAGAAATTAGTAGCCAACGTTCCAATTCATATTGCTCAACGTTTTGGCTTAGGTTTTACAGGCGGCCGCCTGCCTGACACCAAACCTTTTTGGATTGCTGTATTTATTAATATCATTAATCATTAATTTCTACACTAATGGTTAGTCAAAGGTGTTTGTGTGCCAGTTAATTCCAGGTCCCATGTACTAGGGGGTGAGTCCATTGCCATTCACCGGGAACTCTAATCGCAATATTTTGCTAGATACATATACATACACAAATCACGCCTAAGTATAATATTGTTGGATTGTATCCAGAGTTTTCTTCAGATTGTCGGTCCACCTAGTTGGAGCACTGCCCAAGGTGTGTGGTATCAATAATTTACGTATTTTAAATTCATGCAATTGGACAATTTAATCACGTATGCACCGTGTTAGCTCACCAGTGCTAATTCAGTTTGTACCACACTCCTCGCGTGACAGAAATCGGTTTATGAGCTATGAACGGCGCAAGTGAAGAAAATGTAAACCTGATGTCAAGAGGTAATAATAATATTACATTAGGTTTGATGGCTTGAGTTCCTCCGTGCTTCGGAAGGCACGTTAAGCCGTTGGCCCCGGCTGCATCTGCAGTCGTTAGTACCCACCAACCCGCACTGGGCCAGCGTGGTGGGTTATGTACCAATCTCCCTATATTCTTCCATCCATAGGGAAGGCCCGTGCGCCAGCAGTGGGGACATTAAAGGGCTAGTGATGATTATGATGAGTACGATTGTCAAAAGACTGAAAATAATGCTCTTGGATGTAAAGCTATCAACACGTCTGACATTGCAAAAATGTCAAATATCTACCAAGAATCGAATGTCAACCTAAAATGTCGTCAACCTAAAATAAAAACTAGCTCCCGACATTAAAGGGTTACACAAAAGGGTGATGATGGGGTTTGATGGCTGGGTCAGTCGAATGGTTACACCGTTGGCATGCATATAGGTCGCCCGCTGCTTCGCTCGCGGTAATTTCCGTTATTATAAAGGCTTCCTTGTTATATAGACTATCCAACACAAAAATATTTTTTTCAATTTAAGTCAGTAGTTACTGAGATTAGCGCGTTTAAGCAACCAACCAAACAAACCAACTCTTCAGCTTTATATTAGTAGAAGATATTTATATATTTAATTTCCTTGAAGTTCTTCTCTCACCCGCAACTAAAATAAATGTGTTCTACTCTTGAATAAAATGGCAAACCGTCGCTTCTCTTGACTTAAGGCGGACACACACTTCAAACACACCACTCGGCACCGAACTTAGTTTATTAGATTGTTTGCTTTTGAACTCATTAATTAGAGCCCGCTCCCCACCTGTAGTTTCTGCTAAATGCTGCTGTTCGATCAAGTCGGGACATTTAATTGTTTGTCGTTTATTTTCCCAAACCCAATATAATCTCAGCTTTGGAGCTTGAAAAACGAGATAGAACAAGACGTCGATAGATGGCGCTGTCTCATTTAGGTAGACATAATTGTTACCTGTAAAGTGTAACCTACATAATCTAGTGTTTTCAAATGTTCTTGATCTTATAGGTTTATGGTGTTTTGAGATCCAAAATTTTATCTAAGCATTTTTATTTTAGATTTATTGAGAACATTAGTTAAATGAATGTAATAATTCGAACATTTTAATTGTTTAATGTTTTCTTATATATGCACGAGCACTACACATTTGAAATAAAACAACTTTTACGGATATGATGAGTCCCCCGTGACCACGGCCACTGTAAAGTGATCGAAACGTCGGGTTAAATAATTAATATGCCAAACACCAAATTATACGCGATTCTTATCCGTAAAAGTGGTTTTATTTCAAATTATAATTATTAATGTTAGAAAAATTAATAGTACAATAACATACATACATAAATCACGCCCATATCCCCGAAGGGGTAGGCAGAGGTGAATTCTCACCCGCGTTTCGCCAATTATGTTTAGTCCCATGTAATAGGTGGCGAGCCCATTGCCATTAGAGCCATAAGAGCTATATGGTCGCCACCTAACATGGGACCTTTTTTTTTTTTTTTTGCGGAGAGGTAAACTGCATTTACGCATCATCCCTGCAGTACGGTGCAACTACAGAGGTATGTGGGACTCGGGGTAGAGGCGTTCCCCCATTACACCACTAAACATCCTCTCCGGGCATATCCAGCCAAAGCACACTATGGCAGCCATCCGGGGTCATCCGTTAGGATATGTCACCGGAAAGCTACCGGCGCTCTTCCAGCCCCAGAGGCAGCTAGAGGGCGCAGGCTCCCTCACCCTACCTGCACTGCCGGACAAGCGCCCCGACGCAGTCACACCTAACGCCGCCGGACAGATGCCCCGACGCGGCCCTCCAAGACTCCACCGGACAAAAGCCCCGACGTGGTCCCACCCCCCGGTCGCCGGACAAACGCCCCGACACGACCGCTACGTCCTGCCGTCTCCTCCAGTGGCGATCGCGATCCCCCGGCGGGCGATGCATCGGACCTGCCCAAGACACTGTGCGGCACTGGGCGGTGGACATACCCATCGTGTGGTGTGCCTCCACATAGGGCTCTGTCACTCACTGCTCAGACAGCTCCCAGCACAAGTCCGCACACTCCACCCGCCGACGAGCCGCGCCCGCCAGGAGAAAACTGCCGACCGCCGGACAAACGCCCCGACGCGGCCAACACCTATCGGCCGCCGGGCAGACGCCCCGACGCAGCCCTCCACCTGGTGACCGCCGGGCAAGTGCCCCGACGCGGCCCCACACACGTCTCCATCAGTGGTGTCAAAAGGGGCCCGCCCGGATGAAACTCAGCGCTAAATTTAAGGCTATGGTCTACGCTTTGGCCCCCTACCAAAGGCGAACTATCCGGAAGACGCCGCAAACACCACGTCTTAGGTGGTGAGCCGACGCCAACGTGTAGGCACCAGGCTCTCGCATCGACCAGACAGCGCTGCTTCTTCCGGCACCACCATTGGAGACCTCCTTCGACCCGAAGGTCCGTCTGCCCGGAAAGTCAGTGCCGCTCCGACCCATCGAACAGACGTTGCCCAGGGTGCACCACGTGGAGGTCTCAGAACTTCGCACCCCACCTAACATGGGACCTAACTTAATTGACGAAAAGTTCTCTGCCTACCGCTTCGGGGATATAAGCGTGATTTATATATCCTACATCCCCGAAGGGGTAGGCAGAGGTGAACTAGCACCAATTATGTTAGGTCCCATGTAATAGGTGGTGAGCCTATTGCCATTTATCGGGCACAAAAGTCGCAGTAGGTACATAGCTAGATGGTATAGTGAGGAACGCTGCTGCCCATTCCTCATCACTGATTTATCCTTAGTCGCCTTGTACGACACCCACGGGAGAGATTTGTGATGGTGACAATTGTATTCTACTCTGCCGTCACCACACGGCTAAAATACATTGTGGTAGAAAAAAACGCCTTGGATCACAGAGGACTCAGGTTCTCGAGGATTATCGCATCAAGACTTTAATTTTTGATACTTTTTCTAACCTCAATTTTCTTTATACATACGTTCTTGATCCACTTATGAGTCGACCTGTACACAATTTATTACTATGTCACTTACAGTAAGTTCCAAATTGAAAACAATAGACATTCTACGCCAATATCAATATCCTAATGCACCATCAGCGGCCGCATAAAATATAGGAATTTACTATTTCCCCCATGTCACGAAACTTGTCGTCCGACGTTGGAACGAGCAAAAATAGGCGCCTTGAATAGAATACAGGTATCACACAGGTCATATTCAATTTTCAGCACGATTGTCCAGAACGGTGTGCGAAAGTGAGCCTTATTCCGTCGGGGCAAAGGTCGGGCACAGAGAGCCTTCTTGAGAACAGGATCACGTAGGCACTGCCACGTACAATGTGTCAGGTTGTCGTGTGAAAGGTTTTGTTTGGAGTTTCGCGACGTTCGTGCGCTCGACATAAAATTGTAGTAGCGGGAACAAGTTTATGTTTCTATGAGTTCGGTGACAATGTATGGTTTTGATTTTACAGTGAATAGTTTTATATCGTCTTGCTTTGCCGATTGTATGTTTTAAAAAGAATTTTATTTTATCATGCTCTTGCACTCGTCCCATTTATTTATGTTACTGTTATACTATTTACCATGCGCCCACTTAAAATGAAACTATGGCTCAATGAAAAATGGTTGCCTGTCAGTTGTTATAGATTTACTTTCACAGCTTTGCTAGCTTGGAATAATGCTAACCACGCTGTCTTCAATATCTTCAAAAAGAATAAGATCTTCTTAGACATCAAAGATCTTTGCACCCAATAAAGACATCGTATATTCTTTCTTTTATATGCTCGTAAGATGATTGCACCGAATAATAAAAAACTTTAAAAGAGAGCGTCTTTATCCACTAAGAGAAAAAAATATTATTTATTTACACCCTATACTCAGCAGAAGATTAAAATTGCAGTAACTCAGACGCAATCTAATAGAAAGGCGAAGCTTTAAAACGGCATAAATCGAGCGGGAGCTTCGATAGGCCCGGTTCAATTGCTTATAAATCCAACAAAACGGTTATTGGGTGAAAAATGGGGGAGAGGGGGAAGGGTTCGGTTAATTCGACCTCTCTATGTGTGTATATTACTTTAGCGAGCTAAGCATCCGTGATGTATATATGGACGATTTTGCAAACAACACAATTTTGGATAGAGTTTGTTCATTTTTGAAACGTAACAAAGAACGGTCATAAAGTTAATGGAACAATCGTTTTTATTGACAACGGAGATCACACCAAGCTCGTTTGGAAACAATTGGATTGATAATGTGGCGATGATGCGCCATTTTATAGTCTCTCCCGAAATGGAAAGGCTAATGAAGTAGGTATTTTTTGGTAAATGTAGATTTTGTCACAATGTATAGCGTCAACTGAACTCCGACGCTACTGTAACGAATTTTTCGTTGACTTTTCTGAAATAATTAGTTACGTTAAGTCACCATCCAGAATCCAGAACTACGGCCTAAATAAATGAGATGAAAACCCTTAGTATTCCATGGATTCAACGTGTGGATGTCGTGTCCATAGTGTGCCAGAGAGGGAAGTTAGTGGCAGAGCTTGGGACTCGTGACATAAGTGTAGGTTTACCCTTTGACTTATATTTCGCAATTAAGAGCAGAAAATAGAGGAAACTTTACCAATACGGTGTTCCAGGTTTCAGGATATGACAATCCTTGAATGATAAAACCTACCGTTTATTCCGAGAAAGAACTCCGTTATCAGACGCAACTATATTTTTTTATGCATGCTAGACAGGGAAGCTCTTAGCTTTTATCTCACCTGATGGTAAGTGACGATAAGGCCCGAACATGGAATCGAGCTTCACCTGGAACCCTGAACCACAGAGGGGATGGCTATCTTATCACAAATTTTCGAGAATAAACAAGCATGAATTAGAAGCTCTTGTTGGAGTCATGTAGGAAGCACACCAAAGCATTGTCGTGTGCCTCATCTGACCACTAATTAAATTAGTCACGAACTCTATAGCTCTTTTACTACACCATTACACGGACCCTGCATTATAGATCACCACATTCGCCGAACAATCTCGAAGGCAGGCCCAATGCACAGTATAGAACCGTAGTTTATCTGCGGCCTGTCGGCGAGCTATTAGCCTACTCTGCCTTAACGCTAGGGTTGTAACTAAAGTGGCGGCTGCGAGCACGAATATACCTTGCGGGACCGAGAGCGAGCGAAAGTGTAATCACCTCTTACACGCGCGATCACACCGAACCCACGGCCCCCGTATTCCCCCGTATTTTATGTCAATGTGTGCGTTACAGTGCGTGCCTGCACGAAGTAAGGCGCCGAGTACGAAAGCACACATTCTAATGGTCAGCGGCTAGTTTGTATGAAGTCATATTACTGTTTGTACTGTGCCCAATGTTTAAGCCGCAAGACTCTTTCGCCGAGCCGGGGCTGTGGGCGAGTCATCTATTATTCAAGTCGACCTCCAAATCTGGTCAATTCCAACAATTGAACCGACATCAAATATTAAGCGGTTTTGGTTTGTACGGTTGCTGTAGAACAGTTTTCTGGCAATGTGACCAAATCTTGCAGTGTATCTACCTTCTAGGTAAAGAGTAAATTCTTGGGCAAAATGTAATATTTATTTAAAGCGACTAGCAAAACTAAGATTTTATGCCAGACAGGGAAGCTCTTGGCCTTCATTCCACATGATGGTAATTAGGTAATGGTATGAGCCAAAGATGGAATCGAGCTTCACCTGGATCCTCCAACCAAAGAGGGGCTGCTTATCTTCTCGCAAATTGTTACAACACAATAATGCTGTTAACATTATTATTATGGCAACAGATTTTGATAAGATGGACTAAACGGATTTTGGATAAAAATCCCAACACCTACCAAACCGATTACAAATTTATACTCCAATGGAGATCGAGCCCGGGACCTCTGGATCTTAATTTCGGTGGGCAATCCACTAGACCACGGAGGCGCTTGAGTAGAACGAAATTATTGAGAAAGTTAAAGCAAAACGTCCAAATTAAGCTTGCATTATGTTACATATTATACAGCACGTCTTTCTCCATCATAGGTAGAGATCATCGCATGATTTTATTTTCTCCAAATTACATACAAAAGTAAATCACAAATATTCATCCCCGAAGGGGTAGACAGTGACAGACCACCCACGTCTCTCCAGTTATGTTAATTCCCCTGTAATATGTACGAGCCAATTGTCATCTCTCGGGCACGAAATAAATATTAACGCTACCAGGCCAGCATAGAATTTGAAGTAAAGTAAACTATAACAATGCAAATCGGCTCTTATTACAATTCCAAAAGATAGGAATACACTGTCGCTTGATGCGCTGCCCATTGTATCTTCAAGCCAAGCGATTCATCTCTTATCCCTGTCGGTGTTGGTTTCAGCTCACCGCCGGAGACATTTTCGCGACTAAAGGATTTGCTAAAGCATGCACCGGAGGAAATAAGAATTTCCCCGTATTCAGCTCACGACATTTCGTGTTGTGGAGAGCACAGTGAATTTTGTCATCATATTTTAAATTGTGGCATATTTTGCAAATAGTAAGTCACTTGTCTTGGGAAGTTGTTGTAGAGAAATGTGAGCAAGAATACCAAATAACTTGTGAGGAGTTTTTTAAATTGATATTTACAATTGTTGGATAGTTGGAGTGTTGGGCTATGAAGAAGACTGATGAAAGAAGAGCGCATGTAACAGAGATGCGTATGTTAAGATGGATCTGTGGTGTGACACGGAGAGATAAGATAAGGAATGAGCATATCAGGGGAAGTTTGAAAGTAGCGCCAGTGACAGAGAGACTGCGGAGTAATAGACTGGGATGGTTTGGTCATGTTATGCGAAGAGATGAAAGCTATGTTGGCAGAAGAATGTTAGGCATGAACGTGGAAGGACGTAGAAGGAGAGGAAGACCAAAGAAGAGATGAATGGACTGTGTAAAGGAGTATATGATAACGAGAGGAGTGGACGAGAAATTGGTATCGAAAGGAGTGGAAGAAGAAGACATATTGTGCCGACCCCGCCTAGAGCAGGATAAGGGCAGAAAACAGAAGATTTACAATAACTGGATAGTGAATACAGATCCATATAATTATACTCGCATGAGCATAGGAACTTTTTAACAGAATTACTTAAGCAAATAAATATTTTAATTGTAGATAGTATTTTTATGATGACTTTAAGTATGTAGGTACGTATAACTTCATCGATTTGTGAAAGTCGGTGATACTAATAATATAAATACCAGACATAAAAGAAGTCTAGCCCTGATAAAGTGCCAGACTTATGAGTCGACTATCCTCTCCCCAATTCCGATTTCATAAGACTGATATTACTTAGAGAAATATAATCAAATATAGAACAAAACACCATCTTAAAGTGAACTCCCGTACATTAAATTTAAGATACAAATTAAAAAAAGGAATAATATAAGCTTACTTAACAACGAATTATGTTACTTTGGTAAGTATATTTTATATAGCCCTAACAACCTTGGCCTACCCTTTAGGGGGGAAAGGCGTGATGTATGCATGCATACATGTATGTACGATTCGATAAATACGAAATCAATTACACTACGCCAACGTCTAAACCATAAATTGCCAGCGACGCGTGCAAGCTGAAAAATTCAGCGAACTCGCGAAGTTAAAAAAAAACGCGAGTGTTTACAGAAAATTATCAAACTCCAGTCTCGTATGACATCTCGGTGTTATTTATGAGTATTCCCATTGGGTGAACTTTGTCGGCGCGGGCCCGTCAGAGCACAGAATTTACGCTTCTTGTAAAGACTTCTCATTAAGAAGCTTGCGTTACTCGCTTCGATAATCAACGCTTCGTAATTTTGTACAGTTTCCAACGGCTACAGGCTTAACACTGAAGCCGTATGATATTACTACGTGTTCACGCCAGTATCTTTTCTAAGTTTTAATTTTATCTGTGCGTGAACAAAAAGTCTATATACTCTGTACACTAAAAAATGCTGTATTATCTGTGTGTAAAGTTGAATAATTAAATATTCTAATCTAAATCCAACAAAATACCATTTATTTACATAATTTTCTTGCCTAAACGATAAGACAGTTAAGACTGTTTTTTACTATATAAAACTATCAGATGACACTAAGCTATACACTCCTTTTTGATTCATATCACACATCACATGAGTTATGAATGAATATATAAAAGTGATGGAAATGACAATGTCAAGAAATCGAAGAACAAAGAGTGATTGGGATGACAACAGTTCAATTCACACTGCTCAAGGTTTTTGGCTAAGGTTTTACAGCCGACCGTTTGCCTTAAAACCAACCATCTATGAGTATATTGTTGTATGCTAATAAGGTCAAAGAAATACATTAAAACTGCATATTACTCCACACACCATATAAAAAATATGCACTTCAAAGCACTATTCAAGTGCAAGACTAAACATTTCGCGTCTTATTCTGACTCCGTAAAACAAAACGATGCAAAATAAACGCAGAATAGCTACAAACATACAGGAACCATGAAACAAATTTAGTTCACCAGAATAGTGCTCGCGGAATCTCATAACGCAGCCGCGGTTGTTATTTGTAATATTTTCGGAATGAACTTAAATTCTCATTGCTCTGAGCGAGTATGTCGAATGGGATTTACAATTCACATAATTTCACCGTCGACGCAATATGTGGGCAATTTTGCAACGCTTATGCAACTTACACAATAACTGCATGTCAGCCTTTAAAATACTGTCTAACCGCGCCATCTGATGTTCGACCTTATCTCTTTCGTAGTGGAATTCAAAATAGTTTTAGAACAGAGTGGACAGTAGGTGCTTACTTGATATGCCGTTGTATAGTGTTAAAAGTCATGGTCTGCATTTTATTTCTGACACTATGTTGTTTAGCAATAACTAATCCTTATGATGAAGCCTTTCGATTGGTATGATAAAGATACAGAGTAATTTTTTTTCTCGTGTAGTCCCGGTTTACCCACTTAAATCAGATTGCCCGGTGTAGACCAATAAGCACCTTGGGGCACCCGAATGGTGGAGGGCAAACCACCAACAACAGCATACCCAAAGAGGGTTGATGTCAGGCAGGCGGCCGGCTGTAAAACCTAAGCCATAACTTTGAGCGGTATGGATTGGAATGTTGTCATTCCAATCACTCTCTCCGTTCATCGACATGGTCCGTTCTGTCTCTTTTCTATACATTCATTCATCACTAGCACCTTTACGGTGTGATGGATGATATGAATCAAAAGGGAGTGGATGGCTTGATGATGTCTGACCGATATGAATGGAAGAGGAAACATACTGCGCCGACCCCAGATAGACTGGGAACAGGGCAGGAAGAAGAAGGAAGAAGTTCTGGTTCACCCACGTTATTATTAAAAATATTTTGAATGCAGTTTAATGTTTAAATTAAAACAATGTCTTCTTTCAGTAAAATGTTCCATCTGCAATATTTAAGGTAATTTCCCTCCGCATAGCGTGGATAGTGTGGCATAGCCGTGGGACGCCCTGAAGGGAGAATGAGCCATAACCGACCACGCTGGCCCAGTGGGGGTTGTTGGGTATTAAAGACGGCAGATGCAGCCGGGACCAACGACTTAACGTGCCTTCCGGAGCACAGACGAACTCGATATAAAACATTTTTGGTCACCCTGACTGGTCTTAGCGAATATTGCTTATTTTACGCAATCGCCTAACGCTATGCCAGCTAGAGTGAGTTCCTCTTGATGATGCTCCTTTTGAAGATGAAGATAAAAACACAAATCGTTTTAAATCTCCCCGCGGCAAGTTCTCTCGCCGTGCTTGTTCTATTGCCTCTAGAGTTTTATGTTACGCTTGAGATGTTATTTTGCATATTTTGCACCGCCCGCAGAGCTCTTAAGCGGCTACGATTTTTTTCATTTTCCTCAATAAAAAGTTAGAACTCCAATTCTCCGCTTTGTCTTATATTGTCATCATAAATATGTAAAACTTTGTCTCGCAATGTCATTAAGCAGTCTTGGGTATTTGGACATTTTCGATGTGGCAAGATTTTGCAATTAAATTATTTATTTATTTATAATATTTTCAAAAGACACGCACATTGTTAGTTTTTTTTTTATAAATAATTTACACTGATAAAAGAATTTGTGTCAATTGTAACAATTGTTTCCTCATAAACTAGTAAAATTAGTTAAAAATCCAATTTGGCAATTCTGAAATTTGAATGCTTTAATACAGACTGTGAATCACATTTTTTCACATCGAATGGCAAACCGATCCCAAATTAGCCTTTTTTGTGTCTTTAATAAAAATTTAACAACTTCGTTGTTTTCGTCGACACATCGTTCACTGTACCTATGAGTGTTTTACTTATTATTTTGATTTTAATTTAAACATCTGATCAGATAAAAATCTTCTGATCTAATTAATAATTATTCTGTTTTACATAATTCCTATAGTGTGCCTTTTAGTTTTCATCAATAAGTACAATAGTGACTAGAATAACGACACAACGACGTCATTAGGCATCATCAGCTTGCCCTTATCCCACCCTATTTGAGGTCGGCGCAATATGTCCTCTAGCTAGACACCCATCATCTTCATATCATACCTTACACAATCTATCTATCTTTTCAGTGGTCTTCCTCTACTTTGACATCCATAGAAATTCATATCCATAACTTTTTAAGTCACATTCATGGCATCCCGTCTTATAACATACCATGCTAAACGGCTCCCTTTCATCTTTTCTGTTACTGGCGCCTCATTAGGAATATAATTCACAAATTATAATTCAATTTCCGCCTTGACACCCACATTCTATCGCATCAACTGCTTGACATTGACAAATCTTAGTAACCGCCTTCAGTTTTCTTAAGGGGTGTAAGGGTGCTTTTCCACCAGAGCTGTGCGAGTAATGTTTGAGGAGAATCAATAAAATTGCTCTATTTTCATATTTTTTTTCAAAAGGGTGATTCTATTGGTGTAGGTATGTGTTTAAGGTATGATATGGTTTTCCTCAAACACATCATCATCATCATTCAGCCGAATGTGATGATGAGGTGATAGAATCACTCATACAAATACATCATATACAAAATACGTCTATATCCTCGAAGGCAGAGGTGAATTACACCCACGTTTCGCCTACTAGGTTAGGTCGCATGTAATAGGTAGCTAGCCTATTACCATTTATCGGGTACGGAAATCTCAGTACATTGCTAGGTGGCATAAGAGGAACGCTGCTGCCCATTACTCATTACTGTCCATTACTGCCCATTACTCGTTTAACCCTTATTCGCCTTGTAAATTACTTGTATCAACTTGTACCATCGATGGGAGTGGTGACAATTGCATTCTGCTCTGCCGTCACTGCACCGGCTGATTTGAAAATGGAGTCATTCTATTGGTACATTCCTCGCAACGCATCTTGCACAGCTCTAGTGGAAAAGCACCCTTACATCTGTGCTTATCAATCATTGAATTAGTCACGTCTAATGTTTGATATTAATTAATTCATTTCGTTTCGGAAACTTCGCCCCGAACTCCATTACCGTGGTGATTTATGAAAAATTTCATCTTTTAGGGTCTTTAATGGGGCAATTATCATCTTCTTTCTGTTTCGCATTGTTCGCTAGATTGGATACTTTGTTTAATTTATCGTTGTTATCAAAAGCTATTAGAAACAGGTGTTGTGAGTTAGGCTAATGTTACGGTATTTATAACACTTTTTGTCGTATCTTATTAATGATATATTTTTGATGATTAAACGAACTTACCTGTACGTGAAGTTCGATCACAATTACTCAAATAGCCTCGTTCGAAGATATTAAGCATATAACACAATGTAGTTTCACATATAGACTCGCCATCCCGCACTATATTTTGGAGAAAAATAATTAAAATTCTATCAAAAGGTAGATCGAAAAAACTTTTGCACGGTACCCACATTCCCGCTACCACTCGTCATTTAGTTTAGAGTAATGCTGAGCTGTATAATTCATGACGTCAGGGTCCAGGAAGCCTATAAGGGAGGGTGGGATGCTAATATCTTCGAACGAGGCTATTTGAGTAATTGTGATCGAACTTCACGTACAGGTAAGTTCGTTTAATCATCAATTACTCTCAAGCCTCGTTCGAAGATATTAAGCATATAACACAATGTAGATGTTGAGAGAAAATCGTCGTGAATTTGTATAATTAGGTTCTTATGAAGGTTCTTATGAAGGGCAGCAATAAAATAAATCATGTTTAAATATAACCAAAATGATTTATTTAATTAATTATGAATTTCTTTTATGTATGTATTCAAACAAAAAAAAAAATTCTCAAACTTATTGGAAAACTAAATGCTTTGTTTTTGATAATGTAACCAAATGCAAAGTATGAATAATTATTATGTTGTATTCAAAATATTTCTAGCGAAATCACCATCTGCGACTATGTCACTTAAAATCAATCTATTATAGTGTTTAGCGAAAATAGCTGAATTAGGAGTCCATCCCGCAGTACGTCTTATGACATCTAGACTAACTCCAGCCCTATATGCTTTAGAGGTGGCCGCGTGTCTGGTACTGTGTGCAGTAAATACGGAAGTGTCAATGCCACTGCTCTCTAACGCACTCTTTACCCATCTGCTTAACGTCTGGGAACCTTCTTCACGATGTGGTCTTCTGTATGAAATAAATAATAGTTGTTGGCCCTCACGTAGGCTCTTGGTCTTATCAAGATATGTACGTAGGGCATTTGCAGGACATATTTCAGGCCTTTGTAAGAAAAAAGGTAACGAAAGTACTGGTTGCATTGAACCAACGCGCGAGGTTTTAATCAGGTCGGGAATTTTTATAGAAATTCCGAATTCAGACATACTAATATTATTAATATCAATTTTTGATATTGTCTGAACCCTATGAGCTGTTACGAGTGCTATTAACGTCACTAACTTTGCTATGGTTTTCGAGACTTAAGCCTTCATTAGGGGACCATTTCGATAAGTAATTTAAAACCTGATCTGTATCCCACGTTAAATTGTATTTAGGTAGCGTAGGTCGCAACCGAAAAACTCCCTTGAAATATCTTTGTATAAAACTATTATTTACTATCTCTTGTCCTAGTAACAATGAGAGGGCAGATCGGCAGCTGTTAAGCGTACCATACCGAGCACCGGCGTTATAATGATGCGTTAGGAAGCATAGGACATTATTTGTAGAGGCAACATAGGCGTCGATGGAGTTTTCTTGGCAATACAAAAACCATTTCCTGAGACACGTGTCATATTGTTTCACCGTACTTTGTGAGAGGGACGCGAGCATTATTGGAATCGATGAAGGGTGAATTCCTCTTCGGAGTAGTGATCTCCGGATAACCTCCCGGCAATCAGTGTAATCCGACGGTGAACCGCGCGATTGCTAGAATGAGAGATTATTAAGTCATTATGAGAATTAAAAATCAAAGGCTTCGAGGTAAGAAGTGTTTTGAAAAGGGGAAACCAAGCTTGTGTAGGCCATTGAGGTACTACTACTATTCCTGTGGCCTTGTCATTAATGATTTTACGCAAGGTTTTTAATATAACAGATATTGGAGGAAAAGCATAAAAGAAGAATTTGGTCCATGATACAGTAAATGCGTTGACTGCATAAGCATCGGGGTCCTTATGCCAAGACATGTATTTTTTACATTTGTGATTAGTTCTGCTCGCGAATAAGTCTATGCAAGGGTTACCAAAGTGAATTATTATACTGTTGTACGCGTTTTGAGAAATTTCCCACTCGATATCTGGGTGTAACTTTCTTGATTCAGCATCAGCAATAAAGTTATCGGATGAACGAATATAATCGGCATGGACCATAATTTTTCGCTCTTCACACCATTGCCACAGTTGTTTTGTTACATCAGTTAAATGGGGAAACTGAACTCCACCCATTCTATTAATATAAGATATTGCTGTTGTATTATCTATACGTAATAAAATTTGGCAATTTTTGTAATTTTTTGCGAAAACTTTGAGGCCAAGAAATGCTGCAAGTATTTCTAAATAATTAATATGCATAGAACGTTCGTGGTCATCCCAAGGACCACTGGCAGTTTCCTGACCAGACGCTGCTCCCCATCCCGTTGTTGAGGCATCAGTAAATACCTCCAAGGAATACTCATCGCTTTTTATTTTTCTTTTTGATTTATCAATGTTTTCCATCCACCAATCATAAATTGGTGTTAAAGTATCTGGTAGTGTCATTAATTTATCATAATTATAGTCATTTTTTAAATTTAAGAACTTGCACCTCTCAAAATCTTTCGTATATAACCAGCCATAATCTACAGCTTGACATGCAGATGTTAATAGTCCTAAAAATCGAGCAAAATCTCTTATTTTACATCTTTTCAGGTTACTGTACTTTATAATTTCTTTTTTGATTTTTTCTTTTTTCTCATCTGGCAATCTAACTTCTAAACTTTTTGAATCAATTATATTACCTAAAAATTTACATGATTTTGTAGGTACAGATAAAGATTTCTCAGTATTTATAATAAATCCCAAACTTTGCAATAAGGATTTAGTGTCTTCAATATTATTTAAACATTCGTCATAAGTTCGACCAATTAGGTAAATATCATCTAAATAAAAAGTCGATAAGTGTCCCTTGGATCTCAGCAGTTTTGCAACGGGTTTGAGAATTTTTGTGAACACATACGGCGCTGTGTTCAAACCAAACGGTAAAACATTAAATTCATAAAGATTTCCGTTCCATTTAAAACGCAAATACTTTCTCGTGTTGGGGTGAACATTAATTAAAAAATACGCGTCCTTCAAATCAATTGTGCACATAAAACTGTCTTTGGATACTAAGTTCAAAGCTGTTCTTAAATCTTCAAGTTTAAAGTGTTGAGTTGTAATAAATTTGTTTAACTGTTTTAAGTTTAATATTAATCGTTGTTTACCGTTTGGTTTGGGAATAAGAAATACACTGGAAATGTATTGACCCTCACATGATTTACACAAAGAAATTGCTCCAATGGATAAAAGATTGTCAATAGCCTCTTTGAAAGCCCTGTATTCAGTTTTTGAATATCTTGGTTCCGTAGGCAAAACTGTTTGAAAGACTGGAGATGTAAAATTAATTTCATAACCATGTATCCATGAGAGAATTATTGGATTACTAGTGATCATAGACCACTCATTGTAAAAGTGAGAGAGGCGGCCAGCTGGCTTTACCGTGTCTAGCGCCTGTAACGTGCCGGCGGCTGACGCAACGATGGCTTGGTGAAGTTGTGCTGCGTCGCCGTCGTCGCCTGCCTCGAAGTCGGAGCTGAGTTCGTCGCGCGTGCACCCCTCCTGCCCCCCGACGGAGCTCTGCGCGACACGGGGGGAGGCTTGAAGTTTAAAGGCTTATTCGCCTCTTTTCCTTGCCTTTGGAAAGTGGTCTTTAATACTGAAGCTGCTCTAATGTCGGCTCCTGACTTATTGATTATTTTTGCTGCTTTTAATACTTCTGACAAATTACTACCAAAGAGCATGTCGTCTATTTTGGTTTTTTCTAGTTGATTCTTTAGATCCTTATTTACGGTTGATAGAGCGAAAAATCGTCGAGAATGTGAGTCAGTATATTGTATATCACCTACTATTCGAGCCGTATCCATCAGTATCTTCAGTAGTTCAGGGTTTTTACTCTCTAATGAAAGAAGCAGTGTTATTGCTTCGCTGAGCGACGCCAATGCGCAAGATGTCAAGTTCTGCTTATATTCTATGCCTTTATCCCTCTTAGCCTGACTCTCTATTAAGGAAGCCTTAATTTCGGGATTTAAAATGGGCGCTTTAATCAATTTACAATTGGAAGGAACTAGATATCTATCTTTCAGTTTCTTGCGTATTTCATTAGAGAGGCCATTAGTTGCAATGTGATTCAGTCTAATTGCTAGGTCTGTTTGAATAACTTTGCCATATTCTTTAATAATGCTTGGATCTTCGCCTAAAATTTCCATCAGGGATGCATCCAACTCAGGAGTCTGCTCTGTGGATGAATGGTCCTCTACAGGCAGCGCGATAACTGTGGTGACATCAAGTGGCGCAGCGGCGGCAGCCTCGAGTGGCGGGGTGTGGGTGGTAGCGCTTCCAGGTTGGGCTGTTCAACTACATCTGACACGTCAGAGTGGTGGGCATCGCTCCAGTATGAACATCCAGGTATATTATTGTCAACGAAAGTGCACGAGTTGCTCTCTGCAATAAAGATAATTAACCTTCTTAAGGTAAGATGTGATGGGTAAGTAGTGAGACTCCATAGTGAGAAACACGCGTATACCCTGTAATTTTTTATTACGTGCGCACTAGGATGTTTGCAATAGCCCAATATACATAACTATGGAAATACCCCACAGGTAAGTCCGGTCAGTATGTATTTGATTTTGGAATCGGAAAGCCCCATGTGGACAGTCCACCGCTCCAATTATCAAAATAATTATGCCAATGGCAATATTATACATATATTAGTATACAGTAAACACCAACCGTTGGCACAGTTTAAAATGTTATATCAATTATCACTGAAAAAATTTTTGTTAGTGACCTGTGGGTTAACAGACGGTGCAATATTGTGCCGTCTTGTGTGCAAAATTTACGTTAACACAGTATCAATGGTTGTGATGTGTAATAATGATTTAAGAACTCACCTTGTTGTTTCCGAGGTGTATCATTGTCACTATCCGATGACGAATAACTTCTACGACGACAACGACTAATTCGCTTTTGTAATTTCTTCAGTTTTTTATTTAAATAATCATATTCATTGTCATCACACCTGTCACGTTTCCTTTTATGCATTTTAAATTAACAATTTTAACTATAATATCAGTAAGAATCGATATTAAAAAAAATATCTAAGTAAGTTGCGAAACAGCGAAGCACTAAAATGTGAATGACGAGTGGTAGCGGGAATGTGGGTACCGTGCAAAAGTTTTTTCGATCTACCTTTTGATAGAATTTTAATTATTTTTCTCCAAAATATAGTGCGGGATGGCGAGTCTATATGTGAAACTACATTGTGTTATATGCTTAATATCTTCGAACGAGGCTTGAGAGTAATTGGAATGTTCGGTCACCACACGTTTGTTTACTTTTTTAAGATTGTTATTATTTTTATTAGGTAATCGTGGTGGTGATGGTTTAGCAAAATAAATTATTCTGCATTTTTTATTGTATATTGGATCTTTTTAAACAAAGTGGACATACAACTTTATTTGATCGTGTAGGTAACACCATTTTTAAACGTGTTTTAGCCAAATTTGACTTACTGCCGCACTCAGAGACGTCAAATAACGATAATGAGTACTCAATGTCAAAAAATGACAATTCAAAACTAGTCGCTATTCTTGCCGGGTCTATGGACTCGATTTAATTGAAATATTTTGACATTAGGTACTCATCAAAGTTATTTCACGTCTCTGAGTGCGGCAGTTACTTATCACATTAGACAGAGGCTATTAAAAAAAATGTTACCATTCTGTTATTCTGTTCTTCTTCTCCCTGTCCTGCTTCCAGTCCCAGCCCATCTGGGGTCAACGCAGTATGTTTCCTCTTCCATTCATATCAGTCAGACGTCAACAAGCCATCCACTTCCTTTTGATTCATATCATCCATCACACCGTAAAGGTGACAGTGATCAATTAATGTATAGAAAAGAGACGAAAAGGACCATGTCGAGCGAGAATTCTGAGAGTCATATCTGACTCATTGGACAGGGCAATTGATATTGGGCAGCATTGTTCATGGGACTCACCAATACACCTCTGGATATCGTCCCTTAGCATAAGTACATCATAACATAAGTACAGTACAACATAAGTACATATACCGCATAAGTCATTTTTACCAACTTTACAGGAGACGAAAAAACTGTCGGTGTTGAGAGGTCAACAGACTTGGGCGCTCATACTACTTTTTGAATTACGACTTGTTATTGGCTAAAATCTATATAATGTGACCAATGGTTAGACGCGCAATGAGCAGTTCTATCGAAATGCATTAAAAGTGAAAACCGCTAATTTTCGACTTGTGCGGTGTTGTAAGCTAAGGGACGATATGGTACAGGCTCGATTGATATAGTATATAAACTAATTATCAAGACTTGTCACTTACTGCCGCACTCAGAGACGTCAATTAACTTTAATGAGTATTTAATGTCAAAAATTTTCATTCAAATCTAGACCATAGACCCGGCAAGAATAGCGACTAGTTTAGAATTGTCATTTTTTGACGTTAAGTACTCATTAACGTCATTTGACGTCTCTGAGTGCGGCAGTTAAAGTTTTCCCAAATATCCTTTAACACTGTTGAGAAATATTAAAACAATAATATAGTATTTCGATCACAATTAATCTTATTGGGGCTACACATATAATTAAATGATTTATTTATTCTACAAGCGAACCAGCCCTGTTTGGCGCTAATTTACATTCGAGCTACCAATTCATTTGGCATCCTAATTTGAGTCTCACTTTGTTTACCCTCATTTGAATAACAGTGCGTTGACTCAATTTGGGGTTATTTATAGATTTTTTTTACAGTTAGCAGTAATTGCTTTTGTTAGTTTAATTTACTCTGTGTGTTTGATGTCGAGTATAAAATATTGTCTATTTATTAGTTTACATTTTAGCTGTTATGAATACGACTTTGTATTACATACATACATACATAAATCACGCCTATATCCCCGAAGGGGTAGGCAGAGGTGAACTAGCACCCACGTTTCGCCAATTATGTTAGGTCCCATGTAATAGGTGGCGAGCCTATTGCCATTTATCGGGCACAAAAGTCGCAGTACATTGCTAGATGGTATAAGAAGAACGCTGCTGCCCATTCCTCATTACTGATTTATCCTTAGTCGCCTTGTACGACACCCACGGGAGAGATTTGGGGTGGTGACAATTGTATTCTACTCTGCCGTCACCACACGGCGACTTTGTATTAGGTATATAAAAATGTAATTAATAAATTTAAAACGTAAAATCTGCAAGTCTGATAAAAGATCTGTCGTCATGTAGGTATGGATTGGTTGTAAAAAAGACGGATAGAAGAAAATTGCATGACAGTGATAAGGCGGAGATGCATGTTTAGATGGATGTATTCCATCCAATCCTTGGGTAAGTATGCCAATTAGTACGTTAATGTTTTTTAACACAGATTCTTCTTCTTCTACTCCCTGCCCTGTTCCCAGTCTATCTGGGGTCGGTGCAGTATGTTTCCTCTTCCATTCATATCGGTCAGGCGTCATCAAGCCATCCTCTCCCTTTTGATCCATTTTAACATAGATTATTATTTTGAATTTTTAAACGATACGTAATTATGTCAATATTTTCTTTCTATCCTAAAGTTCGCCACTATCTAATGATCTAATAATATAACTAAAACTTATTGCTGCTACGAAACAAGATATTATAATGAAATAGTTTGTTCCTCAATATGAGCCCCAAAGAAAACTTGTACACCATAACGTGCACCTCATAGCAAGCATCCTTCAGCTCTCTTTTATATTCCACGCGAGTTCAGAGCAGCATTATGCATTTAAATTGTTATTATTTTGTGAGAAATTTGCTCAAGAATATAGTTTCAGCTCGCAAGTGAATAACGTGTTCGGTGTTTGCCTTTGTTCTGCAAGACTAGGCATCAATAACAAAATAGGGTGTTTTCGTGTTTTTTTGTAGCTTCAGCCTTCAATGTTTGTGTAATTTTTTTTTGTAGGGTGAGTCTTAAGAGATATTTATAGCCTAAAAAAAGAATCAATTTCACTAGGCTTAGAGCATGCAGTATCTATGTTCGGCTAGCGATTATTCAACATACAGATTCAAAAAAAGAAATACATACAAATTGAGAACCTCCTCCTTTTTTGTGAAGTCGGTTAATATGGAACATATTGTATGAATTTAACAGTTAAAAACATTTATCAGAGGTGGTGCAACTAGGCCTTAGGTTTACTAACAGCCGTCATTATGCTGTTAACTTTATTATTATGGCGACTGATTTTTATAAGATGGTGGTAGCGGTAGCTAGCCAGGCGGACTTGAAAGAAGTCCTATCACGAACCAAACCGAGCACAAATTTGTAACCCCCTGGGGATCGAACCCGGCACCTCTGGATCTTAATTCCGGTGGGAGAACCACTAAACCACGGAGGCGGACATTTTTACATAAAAGTATTTCTGTTCAAATAAATAAAACAATCTGTAAATTCAACATTATTTATTATTGCTTATTACATACATAAATCACGCCTATATCCCCGAAGGGGTAGGCAGAGGTGAACTAGCACCCACGTTTCGCCAAATATGTCAAGTCCCATGTAATAGGTGGCGAGCCTATTGCCTTTTATCGGGCAAAGAGTCGCAGTACATTGCTAGCCTAGGTGGTATAAGAGGAACGCTGATGCCGATTCCTAATTATTACTTATTCATACACGAAATTGCCGGCACTATACTTAACAAGTTGTAACACCACAAAGTATCAGTGGCTACCAATGCTTATCTCACAATCTCGTACTTGGCACCACGCCACCATTCATCCGTCGGACGGTTAAATAAATTTAATTCAGTACTGCATTTAGAGTACTTAGCAAGTTTGCTGGCTGAATGTTTACAAGCGAGAGAGATCGCGTCAAAAGTGAAATTCTGAAATGCAGAGTAGAAGTGTTTTTAACCTACCTTTATTCTCTTCTTGCTGCCTATACATACTGCGCCGACCCCGAAATACTGTGTACCTTTTCGGGGTAGGCGCAGTATGTTTCCTCTTCTATTAAATCGATTAGACGTGACATTTAACCACCATTAATAAGGAGGAGCTCGCTAGCGCAGTGGCACAGCGCGCTTGGCCTGCGATTGAGTAAACGAAGCAATTTCGCTAAGGCCGGTCATTGGATGGGTGACCAAAAATTATCTCGAGCTCCTCCGTGCTTCGGAAGGCACGTTAAGCCGTTGGTACCGGCTGCATCTGTAGTCGTTAGTACCCACCAACCCGCACTGGGCCAGCGTGGTGGGTTATGGCCCAATCTCCCTATATTCGTCCATCCATAGGGAAGGCCCGTGCCCCAGCAGCGGGGACATCAAAGGGCTGGTGATGATGATGAATATCATTCATCAAGTGATGAATCACGGTATAGGAAAGAGATGAAAAGTACCATGACAAGAGATCGATGAACGGAGAGTGATTGGGATGGCAACATCCCAATCCATACTGCTCGAAGCTAGCTTTATTGCATGTTCGAATAAAATGTTGTTTGAAGTTTTTCCTTTGCATGAGTCTTGGACCTACTCAGTATCGTCGTCAGCATTTGAACGTCCCCATTGCTGCACAAGGATTTTTTTCGTTTATTCGGCGACTTAGGGTAAAACCAGTGATTAGGAATAGGCAGCAGCGTTCCTAATGTACCACGTAGCAATATACGGTAGTAAAAGTGCCCTAAATCTGGCAATAAGCTGGCCCCCTAGCTATTACATGGGCCTGAAAATAGTTGGAGAAATGTGTATGATACACCTCTGACTATCCCTACTGGAGTGTGATATAATGTTTGTGTCAATTATATTAGGTATATTTAACTCTACTGAACTTGAAGTCGTGCCCGATATATTGCGGTAATTCACCATGCCCTCGGGATAATTACATAAATCAAACCGTCGCCTAATTAACGTAGATAGGCCATTCGCCGTCTCGTGTAGTATTAGTAATAAATTCTTTATTTGCCATTAGAGATGTCAACGAAATCTTTTTTAACCGACGAAAAAACGGAGGAGGTTACTTAATTCGCACCCGTATGTTTTAGTTTCTTTTTCGCTTGTTCGTAGAAGTTAAATTAGTGTCAGTTATTAATTAATAAATATATATTAAGGGTGAGTCCAATACCATAATTATTACTACTAGCTGAGGAAAATTAAATTAATATAATAGAATTAATAAAACACAGTTGGAATCCATGTGTAACTAGATTGTGTAATGTTTTTTTTTTTGGTAAAAATATGCATGGTACACATTGAGGACAACATTAGATGGAAGATAAAGTCCGAATGTGAATCACTCAATTCAGATATCTCTAGCAAAGAGGGTGTTAATACACCTCTATCATTAGGCGTAATTTTATGTATATGTTCTATAACGAGATTGCTTTAACACCATTACAAGTTGAAAACACAAAAGAAAAACTGTTATTTTCGTGTTGTATCAAAAATAAACCATTATGCTTCTTTAAAGGTCACGTTCAGCTGCGTGGGATCTATAAGCCAATTTTAATACTTAAATTGTAATGACTAAATCACAATAGGCCCCGATCGCCATAAATTCCAAAGCCACTTTCCTATTCAGACTCCTTGCTGGCGAGAAATACAATTGGTGGCTCGCAAACGAATAGATATCGACTAAAATCGATTCTAACGATGCGACGCGCGGTATCGAGAGACATTGTATAAATTAAGTAATAAATTCTCTGAAGGGTTCTGGCTTTCTGGTTCCGGGTCGGTGCGCAACCTTTTTTTAATTTTCCTACCGTTTGTTCAGTGGGAAACAAATACATAAATCAAATGGAAATGGTTGGGTACTTCTGCTGCTACTGTTTTCATAACTGATTATTACATACACAATCCGAGGAGTTCGATAGCGCAGTGCCCTGGCGTGCTCGGACTGCGATTGCGTAAACTAAACAATGTTCACTGAGGCCTGTCATTGGATGGGTGACCAAAAATTTATTTTCATCTAGTATCCACAACACAAGTGCTCAGGCTACTTACTTTGGGCTAGATGATAGGTGTGCGTGTAAAATATATTAATTTATTTTAATATTTATTTAGGAAAACAAAACTGTATCATGCACAAATGAGAGCGAAATATTTAATTGTCTCTTTCCAGCTAGCATTATAATAAGTTATTACGCCCGTCTGGCGCGGTGTCGTCAAAAACCTTTAGCGCATTAAGGACTTTGCGCCGGAGTACGACTATAAAGTACACGTTTTAAGGGAAACAGCGTGTGTCGCGATCCTGCACTAGGGCTGTCAACACATCGATAGGTCCTACTTACGTAAGTGGGAAATCGCAAGTTTACAGGAGAGCAATTAAAAAGGTAATTAAAATTAGAAGAGTGAATAAAATTAGTTATTAAACTGATTTACCTGTGTAAGCTGCTGGAAAAGTTTAACAGCTCCTGTTTGTGAAAATCAATTATGTGCCAAGTACTTAACCTCAAAAAAGCACTTCTAAAAACTGCCAAACTTGCGAGAGAGATATTGTATAAATACGCACAGGTACATATTATTAAGTGTAGGTACGGAATATATAAGTCCTGAACACACGCTTTTTTCTACAGCCGCCTCCCTTAAATGTTATAGTTTGTAATCGTTGGACATATTGATAACAATTCGAAACAATGAAAAGAGAAGAAAAATTGAAAATAAACTCATAAATCACACTATAAAAACGAAAATTGCCATTCTTTACACTAATCTCTCCCAAAGGCTGCTATGGCACAAGAAGAGAATTCACTATCATCACATCAGCAGTTTCATCCTCTCTAAGGCTGTGACTGTAAATGAGAGAATATGTGTACGTGTACAAAATGTATAACAAATATCTATACAAATCCCAGAACACAATGCGTGTCAAGAATAGCACTGACATAAAAATGCTCTTACTATAAGCTTAGTAATTGTTTTTTGAAGACAATCACAGTATCCACATAAAAGCAAATACCTTTCTACACTGTCTCCGATCCGTTGAACATACCAAATCCGCTAAGCTCTTTCCAACTTTCAAGTGATGGCAATTAAGCTGAAAATTCACTGACGCAGACCTGACCTGTACCAGCCCACATTACCCTACATTGTTTGCTGTCAAGGAAATCCAGTGCTTTACACGAGGAAGCAGTAAAAACTACAGGCGAACTCAACTTTATTAGCACGTAAAGCTCCCGCGATTAACTCGGCTCGTCACAATCCATGAGCCGGGTGCGCCGGTCGTGTAGCCACTGCGCCACAAACAACTCTCACTGCTCTAAAACTTAAATTCTACTTTGTTGGATGCCCTGTGGTGACGGCAGAGCAGAATACAATTGTCACCACCCCAATCTCTCACTCGGGTGTCGTACAAGGCGTCTAAGGGTTTAGACAGCGATGAGTAATGGGCAGCAGCGTTCCTCTTAAACTACCTAGCATTATACTGCGCCCATTACTCATCGCTGTTTCAATATTCTATCGACAGTTATTGGTTACTTAGCAACTTCTGTTATTTATAGTGATATAACAAAAATGCCAGGCAACTAAACTTTGGTAAGTTAGTTTTAACTGTAGGTAGAATAAATGGAAACCCGCGAGTGAGATTAGGAAAGGTGACAAGTGTATTCTGCTCTGCCGACACCACACGGTTTCCATCACATTTCTATACATTAATTACTAGCACCTTTCGAAAGTTGTAAAAAACCGATTTTAATAAAAACAATGTGTTTGAAATAAAACAACTTTTACGGATAAGACTCGCGTATAATTTGGTGTTTGGCATATTAATTATTTAACCCGACGTTTCGATCACTTTACAGTGGTCGTGGTCACGGGGGGACTGGACTGTCCCTCCGTGACCACTTGTTTTATTTCAAATGTGTAGTGCTCGTGCAAATATAAGAAAACAAAAACAATGTGATTTTTAGTAGGTCCTAGGCTATTTTCATACCCTTAAGCTGTAAGGGTTTGTAAATGTTTGCCGAGTCAGCCAGTATTAATATATTAACATGAGATTGACAGCCCTACACTATCGGCAACGCGCGATCTCAGCGCCACCTGCGGCGCACTGATTTCGGCTTTCTTAAAGCTAAATTAACTTGTTTATTTAGTGCGGCGTGAGCTGTTTCACGCCTCATTCCCTTAAGCGTTACGTTAAGATCCTGAAATATACTTGCTCAAAGCCGCGCGGGTTGAACGCTCGAATCGAGACGTTGTTGGTTCGTTTTGTTATGTTTCGCGGTTGGCGATGCGGGGAATCGAATAGAACGCGGTGTATTTGTATTTCAGTTTGATCTCTAACGCTATTTTTTGCATTTCAAAGCATAGTATTTGACCTAGATAGAGGGGCAGACCGAAGAAGCGATGGATGGATTGTGTGAAAAATTATGTGAGGAAGAGTGGAGTTCATACTGAGCTTTGTGATAGAGCAGAGTGGAATAAAACGACAAACCCCCTTATTATAAAACATGGACTAAAGTTAGTCATAGCTTATAACTGATGCTGTCTATTTGCTTAATAAAAGACAGAGTTAGCATCAATTTTAAACTATGACTAACTTTAGTCTATGTTTTATAATAAGTGGGATTGTGCTGTGCCGACAAGAAAACACAAATCAAATTTTGTTTTCTATCTTATTAATTACAAATAACCCTCATACTTCGTTCTATACACAGCTTCGCCCTCAAAGTTTATAATTATGGCTTTGATGAACCCCGTTTTCACATACCGACACGGAGCTTGTTACTTCCTGGTTGTACAGTGAAAAGCAAAAGTAAATGATGATTACAGGCAATAGTAAATTGAAAAGAAATTGTATGCCACGGTGGCAAAGTATTTGACAAAAAAAAACAACTTTAACGCATTTAACTCCCATATGTTTAGGTGTTTGGAATTGTTTTGACATAAGCCGTCATATTGATTGGTTACTTTACAGCCGTGGTCACGGGGAGACTAAAGATGACAGGTGTCTTACATACATACATACATAAATCACGCCTATATCCCCGAAAGGGTAGGCAGAGGTGAACTAGCACCCACGCTTCGCCAATTATGTTAGGTCCCATGTAATAAGTGGCGTACCTATTGCCATTTATCGGGCACAAAAGTCGCAGATGTCTTCATATTACAAAATAATAGTTAACTACCGTCATAAAATTTATTGTATTAATTGCCCAACACCTAAATATATGCGAGTTAAATCGAGGCGAGGTGTATTACTATATTGTCAAATCGTTAAAAAGTGTAATTCATAGAGCTATTTTCATTTTACCACTTTCACAACTAGTTGACCAAGTAACGTAGAGTAAATTCGGGTTTTATTTTCTCATTAGGACATTATTATAATATCTTGTGCTATTTTTATGCAAGTTTGTCATTTGTTATATTGAACATACCAAAAAAATTAAATTTTAACTGATCTACAATTTGTTAGCTTACCATCTTATTTTGCTCAAGACTGTACCTCAAAGGAGCGCTCCGGTCAATAACCTCTTAAGCACGCTGTTACACAAAACATAACAATATAAGTTTGATAGCAAATTTCAGCTATAATTAAGGCCGGTGGCCGCAAAGGCAAAAGTTCTCCACAACAAATTAATTTGAAGGGATCTCAGTGCGACAAATCCGGTCTCGCCTCAACCAGAATTTAATATTGAAATTAATTAACGTTCCCAGTCCGTCCCTTCTTAAAATAACGTTAAAACATGTTCCAATTTCAACCGGCTGCCTCCGAGCATTTGAATGATCGCGTTGCTGTCGCCATGTTCGACGTGGTTCATGAAAAAAGGAAAAACGTTAAAAAAAAAACCCGTAAATTACAGACTTGGTGTGGGAAACGAACCCGCGTCCTCCGCATTCCAGGCAGATGCCTATACCAGTCAGCCTGAAAAAATTTTCTAGCCTGAAAATATTTTCTTTGTAATAATTTTTGTAACATTTATAAATAATGTTCAATAAAAAAACAAAAAAACAGTGATTTATGGAATCTATTAAAAAAATGTAGGTACAGAGTCAACATTACAGTTCAGATTATTTATTACGTACTGTGTACTACTCTTTACTGGTCCAACCCCTTATTTTTAATTTAAAAGACAGATTTAAGACTTAAGACTTTTATTTAAGACAGTTTCATACATTTATTTAATTGTATTCTATTCGTTCGAATAAATTGGCAATTTGAATCCAATTACCACCTGTGTCGGTATATAAAGTGTAAATTTTTCTTTTATCTCTAAGTTATTGATGTTAAACACAAAATCGATTGAATTTGACATATTGTAACAAGCACACTCAATCTTATCCCCCTCTTTAGAAAGGCTAATAGCTGTACTCATAAATAACCCAACTGAAAGTCAACGAGCATGCTCAACAACACAGTTGCCGACCAAGACATAAATCAACCCCAATTTGTCAGTCCCGGGTACATCGTGAACCTAAATGGATAGATCTTTCCAATTTCCATTAACAATTTCATATTGTAATTTATGGCATATAAATTACCGTGGGATATCCTCGGTTTTACGAGAAAAGGAATTAGTCAATGAAATATCGTTATCAATGTTAATAAATGCTGTTTGTTTTGCTTTAATTACTTATATTCGGAAGGGTTGTTGGATCAAAGGCTTATATATTCGAACGCATAGAAAACAAACGTATCAAACTGACGTACCTATTGATTTCTCTGTAATACGTCAGTTTTATACATTTTGTAATCCATGCGTTAGATAGATTCGCTACTTGGCTAGGGGGGCAGATTGTAAAGGATATTGCTGTTACGATATTACAAAACTAACAATAGTGTCGAACTGGGAATACGTATAGGGAGTACAGAACTAACTCTCGCATGTAAAGTTTCATTTTCTTCGGAAGGAATTACATTTGGGTGTAGTGCAATTCGACGTTCGTTTGCAACGCATTAAAATGTAGAACGACTGCATTATGATCTACTGTGTAAGTGTAACGTGCTCTCTAACAACGTGATTGCCCGGTGTGTGTGGAGGGCAAGCCACGTAAACTAAGCAATGTTCGCTAAGGCAAGTCATTGGATGTGTGACCATAAATGTATGGTCTCTAGTTCCGCATTGCTTCGAAAGAAACGTTAAGCTGTTGGTCCCGGCTGCATCTGCTGCCTTTAATGCCCACCAAACCGCACTGGGCCAGCGTGGTGGGTTATGGCCCACTCTCCCTATATTCTTCCATCCATAGGGAAGGACTTAAGAACTTTGCTTCAGCAGTGGGGACATTAAAAGGCTGGTGACGATGATGATGACGCTTTTCATAAACATCAATAGAATAAAGCAATGTACAACTTTATTCATTAAAAGCGGTCGCCCTCGGCTTCGCTCGCGTTAATGTCGGTTATTATCTAACTAGCCTATAGCCTTCCTCTATAAATGAACTATTCAACACACAAACAATTTTCTAATGATGATGACGATGAGACAGTATTTATATTATACATACATAATTCACGCCTATATCCCCGAAGGGGTAGACAGAGGTGAACTAGCATCCACGCTTCGCCAATTATGCTAGGTCCCATGTAATAGGTGGCGAGCCTATTGCCATTTATCGGGCACAAAAGTCGCAGTACTTTGCTAGGTGGTAGGTATAAGAGGAACACTGCTGCCCATTCCTCATCACTGATTAATCCTTAGTCGCCTTGTACGACACCCACGGGAGAGATTTGGGGTGGTGACAATTGTATTCCACTCTGCCGTCACCACACGGCCAGCTTTATATTATAAAGCTATAATATTAGTACAGATAACAAGAGCTTTTTCAGCGATCTTTCACGTAAAAAAGAGGAAGCAAACACCACACGTGGTCAAGCTAAAGCTGACTGGGTATTTGTAGCGCTGTCCCGGACCTAACGTGATCCGACGTGACGTCGGGATCCGTTTTTTGCTATTTGCTAGACGTCACAGATTTCACGGGTCCCTCATGTCAGTGGTTAGCGGGCGAGCTGCAGTTTCGATTGGATGTCAAGAATTTTTGTGATAGTTTTCGTTTTTTTTTATTAAACCGATTGGCTTCTAACTTGCATGTTTTTCTTCTCTATGTCAAGTATGATAGTTTTTGTGTTTTGTTTAACCTTTAACTATTCAGGCCGGGGGCTCTCAGGCCTCGAGAAAGTAAAATTATTTATTTTTTAGTCTTTATTTTCGTTAGTCTTTCCCTCGTGTACCTTCAAGTACCATCGAGTCTATTATCTCCGTAGATGCCTACGTCTATGCACGTGTTTGCGCGCGCAATATCGGTAAGTAACTTAATTATGAAATTTTTTCATGGGTCTCTCAGACCCCACCTCAGTTTTTACGTAACTTTTTACAAAGAGTTTCGATTTAGTTTTTATCTTTTTTTGCAGTAGTTTTGAAACCATATTGTGAAAGAATCTTCTTGGACTTCGATAATAGTAGACTGTATGTAATCTACTAATATTTTATAAGTCCCTTATTGCAGTCTAGTCCAATATAGAATCAAGATCCAGACAATATCACATTGTTCTAATGCTCAATTTAACGCACATGGTGTCGCCAGAATTGCAGCTGTGTTTGTATTATATTAACGACAAGCTTTATAATTAAGGATTGATAACAATATTCTAAGCTTATAAAAAATAATTGGTCTTATTCTGGTATATTGCTTACATCTGGTATATTGCGTATACTCGCTTTAGGTACTAAACCTGTAAAGTTTGTGTATGTTTGTGTTTAAATAAATAAAAAATCATTCAAGATCCATTACGTCACGAATGCTTATCTTTCATAATTCCTCTCAATATTCTTTGAATCGAATCTTACGTGCTGGCCTGGGAGCGAAAAAATAACGTAAAATATGCCAGTCCCGTATACTGATAAACTGGGAATAGGGCAGGAAGAAGAAGAAAGAATGGTCCACTGTGTGACTCCACTCAGTAGGGGTTGGCACGTTCTGCGTCATTTTTTTGCTCCCAGCCCGGCTAGTATGAACATCGAAACACGTATTATGATATAGCCATTTATCGCGTTGAACTAAAAAAAATTGACAGTTCAAAGCGATAAATAGCTTTATCTTTAACTTAAAGCATTATAACTTATTCAATTATTCAAATATGGCTTATTCAAGTATTTAAAACCCAATGATTTCTACAGTTCAACGCGATAAATGGCTATATAATTTCGCCATTCGGTGGTCATGCTAGCCTGGCAGGTCAGAATGGGAGGTAAAATCTGGACAGAGATATCCCGTTTTACTCAAATACTCTGGATCCTCGTAAGATATGCGCTAACCCGCCTCACGCATTCAGGGACGAAACGGAACACTGGGCCGTCCCGGCTCGCATAAATCACTGGCTTGCTTCTTAACAACTGCCGCTGGAGCTTAATATGGCGCTTATAGATGAAACGAAGCTTCTGTCAATGACTGCGTTTCGTATAGGGAAATATTATGTATTTTTTTACACATGATCACCTTTCTGCCCTGTTTTCTCTTCATTCCATTAAAATCTGTGAGACCGCATAAAACATTCACTCTCTTAAAACTCATTATCATCTATCATTCCGATAAGTATACTAGTGCTGAATGTACAAAAGAGTGAGGGAAAAACTTTTTATCCTATTTATACACCTACTATTTACTGCCGAAGGAGTGATTAATTACGTTTTGCTTATTATGTTAGGTCCCATGTAATCGTTGGCGACCCTATTGCCATCTATCGGGCACATAAATCGCAGAATATTGCTAGGTGGAAAAGAGGAATGCTTCTGCACATTATTCATAGCTGTCTTTATCCTTTCTTTATCCTGTCTTTACCCGTTACCACGGGAGAGATGTGGCGGTTGATATTCTGCTATGCAGTCACAAGACGGCTAAATATTAAAATAAAAATGTACGTATACATAAATAACTTTACACGGAAGCTTAACTCAAGAAAGCTTATTAACTTAATAAACTTAAGAAGCATTTCCTTTCAAGCGGCATTTTACGGCCCAGGGGACTACCTACTTGACTACGTATAAACGTCGCGTGACATTTGCGAATTAAGAGACAAAATTAAAACAGTCTTGTAATTTATATTGTAGGTCGTTCTAGACACTCGAGTCAATTTTGAAACGGCGAAAGCTAAAAGCAGGTTATTTTGTAAGCCGATTGCGATTCTTCTACCCGTTACTCTCATACTAATTGAGAATGTTAACAGAGTGTGAGATGAAGCCGCACTCAGAGACGTCAATTAACGATAATGGTGCTTATTGTCGTTAATTCGTCGTCGTAAACGTCTCTGAGTGCGGCTCTTAATGTCAAAAATTTACAATTCAGAACTAGTCGCTATTCTAGACAGGTTTATGGTCTTTTTTTTAATGATTTGATTGAAATTTTTGACAAGAACAGTTCTGTTACACACGTTCTAGACAAGCCAACATCTTTTAGTAATGTTTATAGGGATTTAGCTGGCCCTCGCTTCTACCTCTAAAGCATACAAACCCACAATGTAATTTTTTGATAGTTTGTTTATTAAATCAAAGTAGGTAGCTATGGTCACATTACGTGAGTTTCAATAATATAATGATTTCGCGTAATGTAACTGACAATAGAAATGATACCGAACGTTATGAGGTATTAATGCTCCCACGGCGCCGATCTTGAAGAAATATTATACCCCGCAGTGGGACATGATTTTTTGCAATTGTTTAGAATGTTTTTGGGATTTTCTTAACACTAAACAAATAGCTTACGCTTGCCATTTGATGTATGATTTACCATGTTGCAATCACCTAAAAATCATCACCCCCATTAGTCTACTAATGTACCCGCTATTCAGACATATCCTTACAAGTGTTGATAAGTATAATTTTTTAAATTGTGAATAAACGGGATTTATACCACGTACCTGGATTTTTATTTCTAAATCCAGATACGTGGTTAAAATCCCGTTTATTCACAATTTAAAGATGAAAGTGACCACGTAAGCTTAAAACAAGGATATTATTATGCAGCTGAAATGTATGTTATAAATGAATGTATAGAAAAGCGATGGAAAGGTCCATAAAATCTTGTGAAACCGATGAACGGAGAGAGTAATTGGGAAGACAACACTCCAATCAATACTACTCAAGGTTTTGGCTTACGTTTTACAGCCGGCCGCCTGCCTGACACCAACCCCCTTTTGGCACGCTATTGTCGCTGGTTTGCTCTCCACCATTCGCATGCCCAAAGATGCTTATTGGTCTACACCAGACAACCTACCTCCATCGATTTTTACCACAGGCCTGCCCGGCTAGCATGACCACCGAAACACGATAATATTATGATATGGCCAATTATCGCTTTGAACTATCAAATTAGATTTTTGACAGTTTAAATCGATAAATGGCTATATTTAAATGATATAGTCATAAAGGCTTTATGATATAACCATTTATTGCTTTGAACTCTCGAATATCCAATGATTTTAACAGTTCAAAGCGATAATCGGCTATATCATATCGTGTTTCGGTGGTCATGCTAGCCGGTCATGCTAGCCGGGGGCCTACCGCCTCACTCGATTGCTGATGATAGCTATATTACAATGCACTGCTTACGGCTATAGCAGCCATCCTGAATTTTCAGGCGGCACGGATTTTGTGCCAAATTCATACAAAATTATTCGGTGATCATTCGTTCAAAGCTATCACTAATAGTTTAGGTACATTTGGTGCGAAATGACAGCATGACGTCATAAGCTTTTGCTTTAGCAATCGAGTTAGGCGGTAGGCTCCCAGGCCTGTGGTAACTTTTTATGTTATTTCTATGTTAGGCACTTTCTATGTTATTTCATCGCTTCCAGGTCAGGATAGATGACTTTAAGGCTACGACTAATCAGCTACAACAAATCTAGGATATTCTGGCAGATTCGAATAAGTGCTAAATATGTCATTAAAAGAAAAAATAATTTTAAATATTGAGCGATCATAGTAGAGCTGCTGGATAACTGTTTTGCACAAAAAATAAAATCATTGATCAGGTTCCTGCAGTATTACCTTCCTGCAGTTCTTGGTTTGCCAGGTAAAAAGAGCAGAAAAACTAAGTATGCTCATGAAGGTATTTAACTGAAAATTATCTTAAATTTTGCACGTATTCGGCTCTGCCAGAATACCCTCGGAATATTAGTTCAAACTAGTAAATTGCTTATGAATACAGACCATCTTTAATCGTCCCGTAGGTAGGCCCTAACATCTCAATTTACCACACCCTTCATGCCGCCAGTCCGACGGAAACCCGTTACGTAGGTACCTACACCATTTGGTTACGTACACCATTTGCTAGCCAAATAACCATTCGCGTCTCCTCCGCTACCCAACAGGTACGGCGCAATTCCCCAGCAAATTAAACATCGCATACTCACTTCTGTGGCTCTTCTTAAGAGCACTCAGGCGCCATATTTATTTCTCATACGCCACTTAAGCTCGCATTCGCCAAAGCGATCGCAGCGAAGGGAGCGGGCTGAGCGACGCTATTTCCCGCTGAATATTGCATGGGCTACGCGCGTGCCGTTTACGACGCAATCAGATAAATTTTAATATTCACACAAATAAAAATGCGCTGTGCCTGTAACTTGTTTTTGCGTTCGCGCGGGATTTGCGGGCGCTTGGCGCTCTTTTGTTTTGGAGAAGGCTTCTTTGTGAAAGAGGCGGTGCGAATGACAAGGGAGTGGATGATTTTGTGAGAGCTGACCGGGATGTTTTGAAGTGTACGTAAAGCTCACCACGTAGACCCCAGACAACATTATTGTGTTTGACAACATTTAAAAAATGACAACCCCCCAAAATAAAAATACCGTTTCTTTATTTTCTGATCCTGACTTGGAAAATATTTTTATTAAATTTTTTATTACTTAATTACAGAGAAAATAATAAAATGTAAAAAACATGCGATGACGTCACAGTCGTAGATGTATGAAGTAAAAAGAATAAAAAAGTTATCATAGACATGTAAACAGACGTCAGTCATAAATCAAATCCAATATCATTAATCGTTATCGTAGAAATTAACACCAGTAAAGTAGCATTAAATTGAAATCCTTCATAAACTTTAATTTGAAACGTATTTTACCTTGAAATTGAATTCAAACATTTTAGATAGAATGTTTATATTTTCGACACCGGAAACGCCAGTTCGTCAATTTTGACAAGTGATCTTTTAATTTTTTGCGTCAAGAGTGATTTCGCTATTTGTCCACGATTGTGACGTCATTTGGGGCTTACGTCTGTTTAGAATGACCGGTATTTCAATCATGATTTTTTGTATGAAAACGACGGAATTCAAAAGAAATAAAACATATGGGTGTCTTCATTTTCGGTTTAATTTCATATAACATCACAATAAAGGTATGTTGAAAAAATGAAATGTTGTCAATTGGTGATCATAATAAGATACATTTTAATATTATAGGTATTAGTAGGTACTTTCTATCTAGCGGTGTTTCCAAAACTTTTCATTTATTCTTTGATCTAAGACTCTATTGTGAACATCAGGTTCAAGTCTTCATGAAAGTTTAGGGCATCTAAATAAAACAATATCGGTGCTTAACGAAAGATACCGCAGTCGCATAAGTAAAGTAACCATTATATCTGTCTGAGGCTTCATGAATACAATGCGGGCTTGGGAGTGGCCCATTATGATCATTTATCCTAGAACTTTGGGAAAACCCTCTGTAATAAATCGATTTAAAATGCAATGACCTGTACTCTAAATGGCCGAGCTTGAGTTGCTCTTTCAAATTGCAGTTGAATTTTTCCTTCTATCATTCTGAATTTTATACTGTTCTATTTATTAAATAACTACATACATACATAAATTACCCCTATATTCCCGAAGGGGTAGGCGGACGTGAATTAGCACACACGTTCCGCCAATTATGTTAGGTCCCATGTAATTGGTGGCGAGCTTATTGCCAGTTATCGGGCACAAAAGTCACAGTACATTGCTAGGTGGTTTATGAGGAACGCTGCTGCCCATTACTCATTGCTGTTTTAACCCTAAGTCACCTTGTACGTCACCCGCGGGAGAGATGGGGGTGGTGACAACTGTATTCTGCTCTGGCGTCAGCACACGTGTGTTGTCATATTTTCGTTTATGAGTGTAAGTGAGTGTCATAAGTTAACACGAAATCTAAACTAAGCAGTTCCAGTGACTGTCTTCGCCCAAACTCAAACTCAAAGAACAAAAGAAAACAGAGGTGGCGATGGGAGAATCGCCGCAGGCTGCGTCGCCTTGGCAACCGGCGAGCGGTCGACGCCCGGCCGTATGACCTTGCTTGTGTGTGGGAATAAATCGCGTACGAATTATTCCACTTCAATCGCAGTCGACTCTACACCTTATTACTGTACCTACTAGGTTGTAAATGCATCGCATGACGCATTTATGCGACACCAATGAAATTCAGTTCGTTAAGGTTGCGCTAGAATTGGGATGTGACTATTTGCATTGTATCTGACACTCCACACGGTATGGTTGTTGAATCGAGAAGTAACGGTAATAATAAATGAGTACAGTGATGAGTACAGTTCTTTTTCTCATCATCACCAGCCTTTGATGTTCCCACTGTTGTGGCACAGGCTTATCCTATGGATGGAAGCGATTATTTCTTCCATCGAAGAACTTGAAGACTAAGCTGTATTTTCTATTTTATTTGACTTTGTTCGTGCAACAGTGATACAGAAAGAGTGAATTTATAATTAATTGAATTATTTTTTATATAAGACAAATTATAATGATAAAATATTCTTCTAGGCTGGCCTGGGAGCGAACAAATAACGTAGAATGGACCAGCGCCGACTCATCCCATGGGTGTCGTAAAAGTCGACTAAGGGAGACTGCCTGGTGTAGACCAATCACCTTGGGGCACCCGAATGGTGGAGGGTAAACCAACAACAGCATACCCAAAGAGGGTTGGTGTCAGGCAGGCGGCCGGCTGTAAAATCTAAAGCCAAAACCGAATAGAATTGGATTGGAATGTTGTCATTCCGATCACTCTCCGTTCTTCGTTCCCTCGACATGGTCTGTTCCGTCCCTTACGGTGTGATGGATGATATGAATCAAAAGGGAGTGGATGGCTTGATGAAGTCTGACCGATATGAATGGAAAAGGAAACATACTGCGCCGACCCCAGATTGACTGGGAACAGGGCAAGGAGAAGAAGATTAAGTTAAAATATTAAATACAAATTAGGTATTGCTTGTTGCAGAGTGCAATGAATAATCATGATAAATCAGTCCTAAACATCTGGTACATATAATATTATTATGGTTGTCACACGTCATGTGTGCATAAAGAATGATGCAATAATATTTTGTAATTAACTGAGTAAGTAGAAAACCTAACTTTTTGCTGGGTATATTATTAACTCCGCGATAGTAAGAGGAGTAAATTCCACTCGATGCACTGCTCTGCAGTCTGTCTAGACTCATGATAGTCAAAAGGGATGGCGGGAGCTTAATACAGCTCACGAGCAAATTCCTCAGAGTATAACGTCGAAAAGTAGACGTCTCTTCATTCAGATGAATAAACATTATTTTGTTTTCATTTCAAAAGTTACTCGGATAATTTTTAAGCTAGGAAGATAGGAGCTCTGTGTAGGAGCTCGATTGCACAGTGCTTTGGCGCACTCGGCCTGCGATTTCGTAAGCTAAGTAATGTTCGCTAAGGCCGGTCATTGGATGGGTGATCAAAAATATAACAAGTTTCTCCTTCGGAAGCCACGGTAAGCCGTTGGTCCCGGCTGCTTTTGGGCCAGCGTTACGGCCCATTCTCTTTACTTTCGCATGCCCTTTATGAATTAATGAATTTTGACTTTGACTTTGACATCGCGGTCTTTACCTTTAGTCGCCTTGTACGACACCCACGGGAGAGATGGGGATGGTAACAATTGTAATCAACTCTGCCGTCACCACACGGCTTCAATAATCAATTCGTAAACTTTTAGCCATAGGTATTATGACTAAAAAACGCGAAATATACCGCCGTTCAATATTTATTATCGTGCCTACATTACAGTAATAAATCACGATGTCTGCCGAATTCAGCAGTTTCAGCGGAGTACCGTTCCACATCCTGTTGCCATGGCAACCGGTTAGATCAACTCATCATGGCGGCACGTCTTCTCCAAGGTCCCGCCGTGACTTTGAAATAATACCAGCAATCTGCATGTGTACGATTATCAAGTAGTTTGAATATAAGACACACATTAAGATACATGATATTACTGATTTATTTTCATGTTAGGCTGGGAACGAAAATAAAACTATAGAATGCACGTTTATCACTAGACTGGGTGTTAAAACAATAATAATAAAATAAATTATATAAATTGAGACGTATTATATAGTCTTTAAGTTAAGACAGCAATACGCAGCAGCGTTCCTCGTATACCACCTAGCAATCCACTTTTGCGATTTCCGTGCCTGATAAATAGCATTAGGCTCGCCCACTATTACATGGGATATAACCTAATTGGCGAAACGTGGGTTCTAATTCCCCTTTGGGGATATAGGCGTTATTTTTGTATGTACCTACTTATTTGAATACCGTCTATTCGATACAAGCTTAAAGCTAATACAGATCGAATCAAAAGTGGCACCACACACAATGAAAAAAATCACGAAAATAAAGAGGTATATTCACGAAGCGAAAAATTATGGCCCCAATTTCTGATGTCGCCTTCGCTTTACTCTCATCTGCTAAGGGCAGAGAGTGGAACGTATCCTGTGCAGAATGCGCAATATAGAATAATATTTCATGCCATGGGCCGAATACGGAATAGATTTTAGCTCGGAAACGGTATTGGATTTTGAAGAGGGGAGAAAGGGTGAGCGAAATCTTCCACCTTAATTTACCGCTACGTGGCGGGTAGGAGCTTTTCTGTGACGCTTTAACTTAAATTTATAGTAGAGGGGGTTACACTATTCAAATATAACTTGAGAATTCCCGCCTCAAGATTATAATTTTTCGAAATTCTTTTTCTAACCACCAAAAACTTTGTACTGATTTTTCTAACATTTATATAATGTTAAAATTAAAATCGAATAGTTTATTAAGCAAATCCAAGCTTAACCGAAGGCACGGTATTTGTAAAAATATCTGCTTTGGAATGTTTGAAATTTATTTCTAACCCGTTGGCTTACAACGTGAAGTGTAAAGGTTAGAAGAATTTCGGCAAGTTAATTAATGTCTTGGGTGGCCGAGCGGTCAGGCACCTGCCCGGGTTCGATTCCCACCTCAAGATCATAATTTTTCGAAATTCTTTTTCTAACCACCAAAGTCTTTGTATTTAAGAGTTTGCTAAAAATAGGGCATTATAGGACATTACAAACAAAAAGAAGAAAATAATAGTTGTCGTCAAATACAACTTATGAATTTGCTAAAAATAAGGCATATTAGAAACGAAAGGAAGAAAATTGTGTCGTTAGAAAAAAATCGTCTTGGCTGGCCGAGTAGGCATCTGCCCGGATTGCAGAGAGCGCGGGTTCGATTCCCGCATCAAGAATAAAATTATACGAACCACATTTTTTTCCCTAATATTTTTATAAGGATCAAATTAAGATCAGAGTAATAAATGAAAAGAAGACAAAATATTTTTTTTAAATATGTTCTTTAAAGTCTACACTCAATCATCTACACTAAATCACGCCTATTTGCTCCCGAAGGTGTAGGCAGAGGTGAAATTATCACCCACGTTCGCCAGTTATGTTAAGCGGGCGAACCTATTGCTATCTATTGAACACGTAAATTGATTTCTATTTTCAACTATAATTAAGCCAATTAATTACTCCGAAGGTAGTTAAACAATAATAATTAAATGTTTATTTATGCGAAAAATTTTTGCTTTCAAGTTCACTAACAAAAAAAAGAGTAGCGAGCAAAACTAAAACGTATTGTCAGCTTTGGCAGAGGCAACTCGGGCCCGTAATGTGTCTCTCTCGCATTTGGCACCTCAGATACAGTTGAATGAAGATGTCTGTCCTTCGTCAAGATCCGCGATTATGCCCCGGCATGCCGGCTCGTCCCTGCCATTCAATATCAAGTGTTCATTTACCAAGGGCTTTATTAATGCTATATTACCGCCTTGTAACAAACGGTTTCTCACTCAAAGATTCCTTCGAAAGCTCGGTGGGAATTCAAACCGTTTTACAAGTATGTACACATACCTATAATTTTAATAACGTCCTTCCATACTTTTTTTGAAAGCTTTAATTATAAAATACGAAAGCAAATAAAAAAATTATAGTTTATTCAATCATTACATACACTCATGAATCGTCAACGAAATATTCGTCTTAATTGAAAAGTCAAAAGATTTCTAAGATTTAACGTGTGATGTATGTGTTAGCCCCAAACCCAGGGGTGTCGTAGTAGTTCAAATCATATTATCCAAGCAGCCTATTTATCCAGGCAGAGGTGAATTAACACCCATTATTTTCCCATGATATTAGGTCCCATTAATAGTGGGTGAGCCTACATCCAAGCACGTAACTCGCAGTATATTGCTATGTGGTATAAAACGAACGCTACTGCCTATTACTCATAGCTGTCTTTACCCTTAATCGCCTTGTACGACACCCGCGGGAAATGGGGGGAGGTGTATTCTGCCCTGCCTGTCATCACACCGCGGCATAGATACTGCTATGGAAAATTTTATTATCAGATAAAAAATATATTCAAATTTTATTATAAATCCCAAGCTTTTTAGATATTGATGGAATAATCTTTCGGGTTAGCTCCCGTGGGAATACACGCTGGAATGTTTTGCGCTACTTGGTTGATCGTTCACCTATTTAGAGGTCAAGTTTAGCATAAATAAAGGATGTTCCATATTATTATGTAAGTTGCCATATTCGGAAGGTAGTTTTAAGACCGTTTGAGGTTTTGGCAGCTCATAAAGGGTCATGGACCTATGTTACATTCAGTAGGTACTACAGCCATTAGAAACCACGTTGGTGTTTTGGAACTTTAATGTGTCACAACTGCGTAATATCTACCGTAGTGAATAATTTATAGTACATAATATCGTAGACAAGGCACTGAAGTTATTTGGTTGTCATTTTGAATGTTATGTAAACAGATTTTTTTATTTATTTATAAAAGATAAAAGATATTTATTTGTTGGAACATGTGTACATGAAAGATCTTATATTAGTTAGTTTATCTATCTTTATTAGTTAGTCTTATATTAGTTGTATGTAGCCACCATACAACACTTTACTATACGAAAATTTCAATTTCATTTGCCTACCACGAAAATAAATATATTTTATAACTAGTGCAATAGGTATATTATATAAAGACTATCACTAAAACAAAGCAGCTATATTTATGCTAGATTATAAGTGTGTACATGTAAGAAAAAACTTCGCAGAGTCTATAGGTGACACGCTAAGCCAATTTAACGCGAGTTTGAGGTTTATTATCGCATAAAACTTGCTTGAATCGCTTTTTACGACCGAACACTGAATGTCCTATTAAATTTTGATGAATCATAAAAATGAAGTTGAACCCGTATTTAAAACTGTGCCGGCCTATTCTCAAACTGCTGTACTAGGTAACGTTTTTGTAATATTAAATCTGCACTTACATTTTCCTATTCTCTGAGTAATATTAATTTTGGGTCATAAATTCTTTCTATTTTCTACGTAATGAAGAATGCATTAACCCATTAACCTTTAAGTTAACTTTGAATAATTAGGGGTAACTACAGTTAAGATAAGGAAAATTATGGTTATGCAGTTCTCGAGTTACAGATGAAAATATACGCAATCTGTCGCCGACATTTTATCGATAAATAATTTCTAAACAAGGTGAATTTTAAATCCCACTTTTGCCAAATAAGCAAGGTCCCATGAAATAGGTGGCGAGTTTCAGTAATACCTACATACATACATACATAAATCACGCCTATATCCCCGAAGGGGTAGGCAGAGGTGAACTAGCACCCACGTTTCGCCAATTATGTTAGGTCCCATGTAATAGGTGGCGAGCCTATTGCCATTTATCGGGCACAAAAGTCGCAGTACATTGCTAGGTGGTATCAGAAGAACGCTGCTGCCCATTGCTCATTACTGATTTATCCTTAGTCGCCTTGTACGACACCCACGGGAGAGATTTAGGGTGGTGACAATTGTATTCTACTCTGCCGTCACCACACGGCACCATCAGTAATACCTAAAGTCAGAAAAGTATTCTACCCGAATAGCTGTGAGATTTTCCGAATCACCGGTATACATGGAAACATGTGGGCTTATGCAAAGAAAACATTTTAATTAAACCGTAACCCGCCGCTGAAATCATAGTGTGTGTGTGTACCGAATGCGACAGCCGTTAGTGTACGTAAAGAGGCCGTGTGGTAATTGAGTCGCTATTAGTTTTCAGTCAATAGGGGGAGGGTGGGCGAGATGGACACAGTGATGTTTTCTTTATATTTGCACGAGCACTACATATTTGAAATAAAACAAAAAACTTTTACGGGTAAGACTCGCGTATAATTAAGTGTTTGGCATATTGATTATTTACACGATGATTCGATCACTTTACAGCGGCCGTGGTCACGGGGGGACTAATGATGACAGGTGTCCTCACAATAAGTAATAAATATCGACCGTCATAATATTTTATATTTTAGTTGTTCCGATTTACACAAACAGAGCTTACAGTATCATTGTTTTTGGCAGTATGAGGACGGTGTTGGGATTTAATTATTCTAATAATTGGGTCCCAAGCAGGTGGTATGTTCCAACCATTATCCCTATTGAAGTTTGGACGTTAGTGTGCGACATTGTCACGACATGCGGCAGCGGTACCGCGTGTCGTGCGAGGCTACACCGACAAGGCATTGCAACTATTATAGATCTGACTGTTCTGTGTATAAAAGTTGTGGTAATGCTATGACAAAGAAAATTGGTGTTAGAAAAAGTTCCAAAAATTAAAGTACTGATGCGACAAATAGGTAATTTTTCAAATGTTTTCTAACAACAGTTTTCTTTGTAATATTTTTTAACATAATATATTCTTCGCTCTGCCCTGTTCCCATTCTATCTGGGGTCAGCGCAATATGTTTCCTCTTCCACTCATAGCGGTCAGACGTCATCAAGACATCCACTCCATTTTGATTCATATTATACATCACACCGTAAAGGTGCTAGTGATGATTGAAAAGAGACGGAACCTACCATCAGACCATGTCAATAGGCCGATGAACGGAGAGTGATTAGAATGACAACATTCCAATCCATACTGCTCAAGGTTTTGGCTTAGGTTTTACAGCTGGCCGCCTGCCTGACACCAACCCTCTTTGGGTATGCTGTTGTTGGTGGTTTGCCCTCCACCATTCGGGTGCCCCAATGTGCTTATTGGTCTACACCGGCCAATCTCCCTTAGTCGACTTTTACGACTCCTATGGGATGAGTCAGGGCTGGCCTATTTTACTAGGGAGAGACTGGTGAATTACCTCGCGGCGGATCCCAGACTCTCCCCGCTCGAAGGGCTTGGGGAACACCGGAGTGGTTTAGTGGCGTATTCCCGACTCCGTCATGAGTCGGGCGAGTCCCACACACGTCGGCCATCTAGCTAGCGGCCGATACGGTGCTAAATGCATTCCACGCCGTAAAAAAAAAGAAAGGGCTGGCCTATTCTACGTTATTTGTTCGCTCCCAGGCCAGCATAGAAGACCCCATTTCCTAACATATATTATGATGTTCAAAAAAGTTACACCTTTGCTACTTGACTGGGCTCCAACGTAAATTTCTAAAGATATGCTCTTAGATACCTGGTGAATACCTTAACATGATGAAATTTCTAGACGATCGCCGTTTCCAGTGAAAGGAATGCAGCTGCCTTAGTCAGGCTTCATTAAGGGCGCTATCGTTGCAAACAGCTCAAAAATCCCGCCCAAAGTTGGCGAATGAAAAACTTTTTTGAGGCGACTTTTTTTGCTCGACTCTAATTAACCACCATACTTGTTGCTTAACAAACCAAGTTGGACGGGATTCAACGAAATTGTCAAATTAAAAGTTGCGAACACGCTGCATTGTCGCAGAATACGGATCTAGTTAATTTGTTTTTATTCTCATTTGAAAGTACCTATCACTGGGAATTAATGTTAATATTGTAGATTATCTGTGCGGGATAGTTTAAATCAACATACACAATGAAGGCGTGCACTGTATAATTGTGTGTACCATTATACAGTGCACGCCTTCCATAAGGGATAAGCAGAGATGTATTAACACCACGTTTCACCCACAACAACATAATTATTGCTGTCATTGATTGATTGATTGAAAGAATGAATTTGTTAAACACCCACGTTTCACCAGATTACCCATCTAGGGGAATTTATTACCATTCACCGGAAACTTTCCAAGTTTTAGTGTATTATTGTTATAACTCTTATTATCACCATTCCTCGTTATGTTATCACTCTGACCCGAATGCGCCAACACGTAAAACAAGCAATTAAAAAATAATCGCCAGTTTTTGACAGTTCTTCAATTCGTTAAAATATCAAAAACCGACGGTGAAATAATAATCGCTTGTTTAGGTGTTGGTGAACTCAACCATTAGTCGCCTTGTACGACACCCACGAGATAGGCCGGGGTAATGACAATTGTATTCTTCTCTGTCATCACCACACGACTAATTAATTAATTAATTATAACTACTGAAAACCATCGTTGAGTCGTGCAATCAATTATGACCAGCTGGGTGACCACGAGTACACTAGAGGAACTTGACGGATGCCAGATTCACAAGGTATCCAGTGACAAAAAACAGAAAACAGCTGACTCGGCCATCTCCGCCCAGCTGTCATTACCGTGTCCGTAGTTTTTATCGCTATCACAGTAAGTGGGCCATCATTTTTCATAGTATTGGGATTAGAAAATATAAAAATATGGATACATACATACATAAATCACGCCTATACCACCGAAGGGGTAGGCAGACGGTCCCATGTAATATGTTATTTATCGGACACAAAAGTCGCAGTACATCGCTAGGTGGTATAATAGGAACGCTGCTGCCCATTCCTCGGCATTGATTTATCCTTAGTCGCCTTGTACGACACCCACGGGAAAGATTTGGGGTGGTGAGAATTGTATTCTACTCTGCCGTCACCACACGGCTGGCAAAATCCATATAAAAATATGGATTGTTCATAAGGTAACTAGGAGGTCTAGACATGCATGTAGCAGGCACACTTGCATAAAAGCTCCTTACACATGCCACCATCTAATGTGTATACGCTACCTGGCATGCCTATATCTGCCACGCAAGTGGAGAACACAACATTTGATTTACTGGCATCCCTCATTTTGCATGCCGGTAAATCAAAGACATTCGCGAGAGCGATAATGGGTAGTAATAATAATTATTATATTCTCCTCAGCCGCCATAACCCGTCGTACAGTCCAATAATAATAAAAGTCTTCAATAATGCAATTCTAGAAATTCCACCCAGCCTAATGCTCTATCTCCCTAATAATAATAATTTATTCCTATTAATAATTTATTTTAAGGAGATAATTCTCCTATAATAATTCGTTAGACACAAAACAGACGTAAACACAGTTGCTCATTATTCCGACTGCAATAATTAATTTTGAGTGCACTTTAGAAAATATGGCCTATTACAATAATATGGAATATTTAGAATAGAATGGGCGTGTGGTAACGGCAGTAAAATCCCGCGGGTGTCGTACCTACAAGGCGACTAAGGTTAACACAGTTATGAGAAATGGGTCAGCAGCAGCGTTCCTCTTATGCCATCTAGCAATAAACGTTTTTCTTTCTTCTTCCTTTCTTTCAATGTATTGCGAATTCCGTATCCGATTAATAGCAATAGGCTCGCCGCCTATTACATAGGACCTAACCTAATCGGCAAAAGGTGGGTGATAAGTCACCTCCTTAGGGGATATAGGCGTGATTTATGTATGCAATTACTATTTTGATTTTAATTTGAAATGAAACAAATTAGAAAACAAAGAAGTAGTACAAAGAATATTGCTGTTAGAAAAAGTTCGAAAATTTATTGGTCTTGATGCGGGAATCGAACCCGCATCCTCTGCAAACTAGGCAGGTGCCTAAATCACTCGGCCTACCAAGACGTTTTGGTTCCCGATTCGATTCCCGCATTGAGACTATAATTTTTCGAACTTTTACTAAACACAATATTCATTGTATGTATGTATGTACTTGAGATTTAATCCTGGGAAAACCGAACGAGTGGTGCGCTTAGCGCTTGAGACCGACACATTAGGGATATTATCTGGCACATTAGAGCGCCCGTCTCTAGATCGTCTAATGTCGAGGGCTGTGTATCTCGCTTCCGTTATTGCTTAGATTACGATCTTTATTTATTTATGAAGGCGGCGTGCAAAAGGTGCGTTCAGGTGGGGAAATTTCTGTCGCGGATTTCTGGTAATGCCTTTTTTGATTTTATTTTGAAAATTATATAAATGTTAAATAAATTAGCCGTGTGGTGACGGCAGAGTAGAATAAAATTGTCACCACCCCAAATCTCTCCCACGGGTGTCGTACAAGGCGACTAAGGATAAATCAGTGATGAGGAATGGGCAGCAGCGTTCCTCCCTATACCAACTAGCTATGTATCTACTGCGACTTTTGTGCCCGATAAATGGCAATAGGCTCGCCAACTATTACATGGGACCTAACATAACTGGCGAAACGTGGGTGCTAGTTCACCTCTGCCTACTCCTTCGGGGATATACGCGTGATTTATGTATGTATGTATGTAAATAAATTAGTACAAATAATATTTTGATAAGAAAAATTGGAAAAAGTCTTGATGCGGGAATCGAACCCGCGTCCTCTGCGACCCGGGCAGATGCCTGTACCAGTCGAACGGTACGGAGTGGTACAGGCGTTTACCCGGATCGGTATTACACGGAACTTTTTCTAACCCTAATATTCTATGTGCAAAATCATCATGTTATTTTCAATCTAAGCTAAGAAATTTGAAACAGCTTTGAAGAGAACCGTGTGGTGACGGCAGAGTAGAATACAATTTTCACCACACCGAATCTCTCCAGTGGGTGTCGTACAAGGCGACTAACGATAAATCAGTGATGAGGAATGGGCAGCAGCGTTCCTCTTATACCACCTAGCAAAGTACTGCGACTTTTGTGCCCGATAAATGGCAATAGGCTCGCCACCTAATACATGGGACCTAACATAATTGGCGAAAGGTAGGTGCTGGTTCACCTCTGCCTACTCCTTCGGGGATATAGGCGTGAATTATGTATGTATGTTGAAGAGAACAACAATTTTTTCTTCTATGTGCTTGTGCGAGTGATAAGCGCGCTGAATTTATATCGCAATCCCCATCCCTATTGGTACATAACAACAATAAATTTATTCATTACACAATACGTAAGGGCAAAACATTCCATTTCATTTAAATACAACTATCGAATTATAATGATATTCATTTTATGGTATCCGACATTCAATTGGAATTCATTAGTTTTGGACTGCTTTACTGTACGAATCCTGGAATTATTAAATATTTAATTTTAATTCGTCAAACTGAAACGGCAAATTCATATAATTATTTCGTGGAAACCAAATGGACATGATTTGTTCAGTAGATTTTCATGATTGAATGCCGTTGAATGCCAAAACTTATCATGCAAGTTACGTAGCTGAAAAGTTTAGCGGCGTAGCTGCAATGTAACGTCCATGAATCACGCCTTTCTCCCCTAAGGGGTGGGCAGAGGTGTTTTAACACCCGCGTTTCGCCAGCTTATTTCCGATCCCTTATCAAATTTATTTTATTTGACATTGTACGTATTGGTAGACATTAACCATACTCCCTTAGTTCGTAGCATAGGTTGTTTATGTCAAGGTAGGTGCGAAGTTCCGAGGGGTGCGAAGTTCCGAGACCTCCACGTGGTGCACCCTGGGCAACGGCTGGTTGATGGATCGACGCCTGCCGCGTCGAACCATCAACCAGACGGCTAGCTTCGGAACAGAGGAGGTACGGCCTTTGGTCGTAGTGGTCTCCAATGGTGGTGCCGGAAGAGGCAACGTTGGCTGGTCGATGCAGACCCTGGTGCCCTCACAGGTGCGTTGGACCTCCCACCTAAGACGTGGGGGTAGCGGCGCATTTGCGCTTCGGCCACGGGATGGCCACGGCCTTCGGAGGGGGGGCAAGGCGTAAACCATAGCCATAATTTTAACGCTGAGTTTCATCCGGGCCCCTTTTGTCACCACTGTTGGAGACGTGTGTGGGGCCGCGTCGGGGCGTTTGTCCGGCGGCGTGTGAGGGAGGAGGCCTCTTGTGAGGCCTGCAGGAGGGAGGAGGGCTGCCTCCTGTCCCTCTGTTACCAGAGGACGGGGGTGGAGGGCCGTGAAACGGCCCTTTTCAGGGCCAACTAGTGGCTGTCCCCAATTGTGGCACCGGAAGGGTCGGCGCTGGCTGGTCGATGCGAGAGCCTGGTGCCTACACGGAGTTGGCTCACCACCCGTCGGTGGTGTTTGCGGCGCTCGGATGGTTCGCCTTTAGTAGGGGGCCAAAGCGTAGACCATAGCCGTAAAATCTTCTGGCGCCACTGTTGGAGACGTGCGTGGAGCCGTGTCGGGGCGTTTGTCCGACGGCTGTGTGCATAGGCGGGGAGGGTTATCTCCGGGCTTGCCCGTTTGAGGAGTTAAAGTTCGTCCGCTGAGCCGGGAACATTAGTCCGGCGGGAAAATTTTGGGGAGGGCCGCAACCCTGTGATACGGGTGCTGCGGCGGTAGGTTTGAGGAGGGCCGGCCTTTAGCGGGCAACGCGATGCGGGATCGATGGATGGGAGACCTCGGTCATGTCCTAGGCCCGCATCAACGCGTTGAAGGTGTATCACCCAGGGGACGTTTAGTGCCGTATGGAGGGCACCTATTCCCTCGAGTCCCACATACCCTTCAAGGCGGAGTTCCCGCCGCTGCGAGGGGATGCTAACTGCATTTTACCCCTGATAAAAAAGTACGATTTTAATAATTATATATTTTTTAGTATCGAGTTTATTTTAAACATTCATCCTAAGTGCTCTCTTCGTTCATTGATCTCTCGATATGCTTCTTCACATTTCTATTCATATATTTGTCACTGGCAATTATTATGATTGTATGTCCGTCATCAAATTTCCGTAATAATTTTTGGTACTTACTATATCTCCTATCTTCTCTATTCTTTCAGCTCAGTCATCATTCATTCAACATTGTGCTAATGAGCACTCAATAATGTAGTCTGTAGCATTCGTAGAAGATGTGACAATCGTAGCAGCTTAAGTAGTTATATGTAGCAGGATCGTAGCAGCTCCGTAGAATTTTATTTGATTCTACGTAGCTTATCTGTACTAATATTATAAAGCTGAAGAGTTTGTTTGATTGGTTGGTTAAGCGCGCCAATCTCAGAAACTATTTATTCAAATTGAAAAATTATTTTTGTTTTGGAATAGGGTCCATTTATCGAGGAAGGCTATGGCTATATAACAACCGACATTAACGCGAGCGAAGCCGCGAGCGACCACTAGTTTTTTTATAAAACTCGACCTGACAGGGATATTAATATTATAATAACTAACGATAGAAATAAGTAACGACTAGAAATAAATACTATCAAAATAATTTATTTATTTAACACTTTACCTGGACATCGCTGAACACATTTCAACTACCGCCAACTTGTAACTGATTTTAATTACAGGGAAACCCAAACTTTTTCCTTAACTGATCGACTTGGCCTATTGAGCGGGGAACGGAGGCAGGAAAACCCTACCCTTAGGGCATAATAAAATACCTAAATTAAATTCTTGGACACGGCCGTGCTTCAGTTCGATGCTCTAAAGAATTCCAGCAAGAGATTGGGTATTTTGTGTTTTCGTTACTTATATTCGTAGTCATCACACTCAGTTTTCGGATGAAATTAAAATAAATATTATCAAATACAAAAACATAATTTTCATCACCCTCTTTAAGTGTTAACCAGATATCCCTTAATAAATAACCAGTCAAATTCTAGATAGCGACAATGCTACACTGACCTAATTATATTTGGAATATGATACATACATACATAAATCACGCCTATATCCCCGAAGGGGTAGGCAGAGGTGAACTAGCACCCACGTTTCGCCAATTATGTTAGGTCCTATGTAATAGGTGGCGAGCCTATTGCCATTTATCGGGCACAAAATTCACAGTGCATTGCTATTGGTAGGTGGTATAAGAGGGATACACCCGCGGGAGAGATTTGGGGTGGTGACAATTGTATTCTACTCTGCCGTCACCACACGGCATATGATAGGAGGACTATAATTAAAAATGATGCTGTTCTCGTATTTTGTGTGATGACAGCAAATCGGAATACAATTGTCACCACTTGCCCCCTCCCCCCATCTGTCCCGTGCGTCATAAAATCAAAACATGGAACTGATGACCAGTTGACCAGCCATCAGTTACCAACACATTATTATAAACAGATCAAAGTTGCAGTCGCCGAATAAAAAAAAACGTGTGATCACGTCCGCCAGTCAAATTGGAGTATGATCCAATTATGGGACGCGCGCCCCGATACCTCATCAGATCAATTATCGGAACGAATGCGCTCAATGTGAACGTTTTTAAGCTGTCTCGTTATGGAACGGAAAATATCGCTGTAACTGTAATTAAGTGAGGGCGATTCGCGTCGCCATTGAAGAGATTGGTGCATTCGTCCGCCATGCCATTCGTTAACCTTTAATTTTTAATTACTCAGTGAGTAAACAAACTTTTACTATTAATCAGTTTTAACATCATACATACATCACGCCTGTTGATAGGCAGATTTGTTATGTTAGGTCTCGTGTAATAGGTGGCGAGCCTATTGCCAACTATCGGGCACGTGAATGGCTGTATATCGCTGGGTGGTTTATGAGGAACGCCGCTGCCTATTACTCATCGCTGTCTTTTACCTTAGTCGCCTTGCAATGACACCCGGGGGAGAGAAAAGGGGTGGAGTGACAATTGTATTCAGTTCTGACGTTACCATACGGCAGATTTAAGAATAGGGAAATTTTATATTTCCTTAGAACGGTTACTGGTAGGCTTTTTTATTTTTCAGTGTAACCTCATAAAAAAAACACTTTAGAAATTATTATAAAACAACATTGTACCCATGACGGAGTGAAATAAGCCTTCTGTGATTTCTAGAGGTACACAAGAGAAGCCGCTTTACGGCGGATTTCAATATTCTATCTACAGTTAACAGTAAGCTTACTAAAGTTCAGTTGACTGGCATTTTTTGTTATATTACGATAAATTTTAATAACAGAAGTTGCATAGCAACCAAACTGCGGTACGTTTATCTTCTTGAAGAGAGAATTTTTAATTCTATACTATTCGAATTTCTAATTTTGAATTGTAACCCGCCGTTAGACGGCACGCACGCTTTGCGCCACCAACCCCTACCACGGGTACTTCGAGAAACCAATTTATTGTTAGAATGCGAATATTGTTTTCACCTCAAATGCAATTAAAAGCGAACATGTAGGGATGTTCGCTATTAAACCCGTCTCGTGCCTGTCACTTTCCATAGTGCGCTTAACAAGAACTGCCGGCTTTGTTCCATGCGTGCGATATGCAAATACGGGCAACGTTGAGCCTCCTAGACGAAGCCGTCAGGGCCCCAGGCACGACCTTTGCGAAGATTCGAATCGTAAACGTATCGAAAAAAAAAATCTAAAAGTAAAATAAATTCTATATTTTAAATCGAAAATTATTAATTTTTCTTAGGTGATTATATTAAATTAGTTTTTGCATTATAAAAACATATTTGATATGTATTAAATTCTCTTGATTAACATAAAATAAATTTTATAAATAATTCTTGATAGTAATAAATATTAGTTTGGTTTATGAACGCTTTTCTTGACTTTTGTTTTTTGACGTTTGGCATAGAACTAACGAGGAATGCGAAAGTATTGTCACGTAAAACCTTGCGTAGTTAAAAAAATCGAAACTGTCGCTGTCAACCCAAACATATAGATGATCATTGAAACCCTTCATTTAATCATACATTGAATGCTTTGTCGATACGATTGCGTTACGAAACTCCAAAAAGTTCACGCTAGAGGAACAGTTTGCTATCGCACGCAAACGTATTTGCTTGGCGGCTCCATTTATTCGGTAATGTTGAGTCAACTAAGCCGAAAATTTACGATCTTGTCCAATACAGCGGAATCCCCGAGTGTAAATAACACATTTTGCAACACCTCCTATCGCCTAGTCATGCGAGAATGAATTACTGAGTAAAACGTCATGTCAGTAAAAAAGCAAAACTACCGCCCCTACGTACATAGGCAAGCGTGCGCCTGCGAACGAAACTCGCTCCTATTGCGAGGGTGCGAAGGGCGGATTGGGCAGCAATTAAAGTTGGTACGGCTATGCACGTCAGCAAAACTCATGAATAGAAATTGCAGCGCCAAACCGTGGAAAATTGGACCTTCAGCTTACGGACATTATTATTGTTTTACGCGCATTCGGCTCGCGTACTTACCTACGGCGAAATTTTAGCACCCCGGGGGCGACCAAAATAATCCGCACTATTAATTTTTCCATTCGTATGTGAGCGCGGTGAGTCATTCTGCACTTTTGAGCTAAAAAGCAAAATCTCAAAAAATCAAAAAAGTATACGAATTTTGTTGTATTGGAAATTTTAACACATAACTTTAAAAGTGGGTGTTAATTCACCTCTGCCTACCCCTTCGGGGATATAGCGTGATTTCGTGATTTATGTATATATAGTAAAATATATATAGTAGTAACTAAAAAAAAACAGGTTTTTGTTGCATAGGTACGTTATACCTAAACAATTAGGAAGAGGTGACCCAGAGCAGTTAGGTCTAAAACGGACACTCGTGTTTAAAATTATATTGAAAGTGGTTATTCTCACACCAGTCTCGTTCTCTTCTCTCACCAATCAGCTTGCATATTGGAAAATATTTTTATACACAACAATAGCTGCGTCAGGCAGTGTGCCCGCTTTGGTCACCCTTGCCTTATCTATCTAACGGGCTATGCCGAATAGATTAACTCTTTTAAAAAGTATATAAAGTCCACTAGAATATTGCATGAGTATTTCAATGATATCTGAAATTAATAAGCAAATTGGAGGCATTGAATGAAGTTAATAAAAACACAATGTATACTAATATTATAAAGAGTTTGATTGTCTAAAGATTTTGGTGGCTAGAAAAAGAATTACGAAAAATTGAGGCGGGAATCGAACCCGCGTCCGCTGCTATCCGGGCAGGTGCCTGACCGCTCGGCCACCCAAGACACTGGGTTCACAAGGGTTCGATTCCCGCCTCAAGATCATAATTTTTCGAAATTCTTCTTCTAACCACCAAAATCTTTGTACTAATTTTTCTAACATTTATATAATGTTAAAATTAAAATCGAATAGTTTGTTTGTCTGTTTTTTTGTTTGTTTGCTTGGTTGGAAAAACGCGCTAATCTCGCAAACTACTGGGTTAAATTTATTGGAAAATTAGTTTTGTGTTGGATAGTCCATTTATTGAAGAAGGCTATAGGCTACATAACAACCGCCATTAACGCGAGCGAAACCGGGGTCGACCACTAGTAATATAATAAGCTTCTCGAAAATAATAATTATTCTTGCTGAGATACCCCTTTTTGGCTTACGAGGTCAGTATGGGTTTTCATACAGGTCATGGTCTATAAAAACGCTAAATAGTTGTCACGTAGTTTTGTTTTTCAATCAATCTAATGCATACATAATTGGATTCGCCAACATTTATTTGAATACGACAGCAGGAAAAAATATCAAATATCCCATCGTTTTCAACGCATGTAGTATATTTTTCGTTGGTTACCGACCACCGTGGCGCCGCCCGATCAATTAATGTGACATCACAGACATCATGACAAGTCGTCACAGACAGAACAGGAAAAAGAAGTCGTTACGGGAAGGATAGATAGATAAACAGTCTGTTTCCTTTTCTATGCGGGGGGTCTACTCAAATATCGGTATATTTCGGTTTATATGATTGGCGAGTTGTGGGATTGTATGGTGCATAATTTACAATATACCTACAATGTCATAACTCGCTGACAACATTGACCTACTATTACTAGCGTATAGAAGCGACACCGCAAACAAGAAATGTAGTCCGTGCGTTGATGCTCCGGAGCAACAACTCGTTTAGTCATTCGCCAACGCTCGAAGCGACTGCTTGCCGAATTGTGGCTACAGATCGATCTAAAAATGCGTCTTCTTGCGTGTTAAAAACATGAAACAATGAATCAAAAACAGAACAAAAAGATAGTGGTGTGACTTATCATCGTTAATTGTAACAAAATATTAATTAAAACATATCAAATATTAATTTAATAGCATAATTCCACATTTGCGATGCATAATCTAATCTATAAGGATATTTTTGTTAGACTGCGTCGAAAGAAACGCGTAAGCGCCATAAAATCGGCGGCGCTTACGATGTTTTGGCCGCGAGAAAACTGTATTCTATCAGCGATCAGCGCTGTTTTAATACTTTGGTTAGACGATAATCGACTGCTAATTGTGTTAGCGCTTATGTTGTTTGTTTAGCGCTGCAGCATATAACTGATTCCACGCCACGCTCGCCCGCTGGCCCCGCACACCCCGCCACCGTAGGTAGATTCGAGTTGGGAGAATATTTTTGTTTGGCATAGCGTCTCTAGTTTACCTTATAACTCAATGGCTGACAACGGTGGATTTATCTAACCTACTTGCGCGCCGATTTGCTAGCGAGGCGTGTGGCTCTGGCGCGTTTAGTATCAACTTTGTCAGCGCTTTAATTGAGACATAATGCGCATTTCCCCATCCTCCCTTGGACATACAGGTTTTCGATATCTAACGTCGTGACGATACATGCACATACAGTGTATTGTAATCATACGAACGAATTTTGACATTGACATTGACATCATTAAAAATAATACGCATACATCATTTTTATACATAAATCACATCTATTTGAGGTGAATTATTAATACATCCCATGTATTGCATTAAGTGGTTTGCCAATTGGCAGGGCACGTAAACAGCAGTATAATTATTCGATTTTAATTTTAACATTATAAAAATGTTAGAAAAATTAGTACAAATATTTTGGTGGTTAGAAAAAGAATTAAAAAAAAATCTAAAAAAACGAAAAGCAGAATAAATATACTAATAAGAGTTTGTTTGTTTGGTTGGTTGGTTAAGCGCGCTAATCTCGGTAACTACTGAATCAAATTGAAAAATTCTTGTTGTGTTGGATAGTCCATATATCGAGCAAGGCTATAGGCTATTTAGTAACCGTCATTAACGCGAGTGACGCCGCGGGCGACCACTAGTTGATTTTTAAAGGTGGTATAAGAGAAATGCTGCTTCCCATTACTCGTCGCTTGTTTTACATTAGTCGCCTTGTACGACACCCGCGGGAGCTGGGAGGGGGGCACCCTAGGGTGAGTCTGAAATGGCTTATTTTATGTTGATTTGGTATTTATTTTTGAATTTGAAAAATTATTGTACTGATGCTGGAAAAAACATTTTAAGTTTTTTTTTTGTAGATCCCCCGGCCATTCTATAAAGTTATCAAAACTAATAAACAAAGTTAACAGTTTCATTAAAAAAACCCTTAACAAAGTCAGCGGTTTCATTAAACAAACCCGTCAAAAGGCCATCTATTTGAACGAATAGAATACAAATGTCTGAGCAGTTGTCAAAAAGGCTGGCAGGCTATCGCGAAATAGCAAAAGCCCCGCTGTCAGCTCGCACCTGATAAGAGCGACTGTAAAATTTGTAATTACTCAGCCAGTCGTTTAGGCCTTTTGTGGGTAGCGTGTTAAAATAACGTTCTCCACCCCCGTAGCAAGGGACGCGGACAAAATCTCCTAGGGGACAAGCTTCCTACGAGCTCCCCTCCCCTCGCTCTAACACCCACTAAGCCCCGAGACAAAACACTGACAAGTGGGGCAGAGAAATTTTGTCCCCGTCCCGTGCTAGACCTATAGGGAAGCGGGCGAGTGGGACTTCCCCCTTGAGTGGGACTTCCCCGTCGTCCCCGGCGTTTTTGTTTCTCTTTTCAATCTGAGCTTTTGGGAACAATTATTTTTCTCGAGATCCTGTCAGCTTTATCTCGGCGTATCTTTTTACACTGTTTTCATTTTGCCCGTTGATTTTTTTGTGCGCGTGTTTTTTTTAACGTTCCCAAATCGCACTGCTGGCGATTGTTTTAATCGGTGGCGCCTGTAGCGAGCTTCGTGGGAGCCCAAATTGTCGTTATTATCTATCAAATCTTTTATTAGAATTATTTGATTTAAAAGTTACCAATGTGACATAATAATGTACCTACTGTTTCACAAATGGCTCGATTATGAAAATTCCTCTCTATGCAACGTATGCATGATTCATCCTCATCATCATTACCAGCCCTTTAACGTGCCCCATTACTGGGGCATAGGACTTTCCTATGGATGAATGAATATACATGAATGGGCCATAACCCGCCACGCTGGCCCAGTGCGGGTTGGTGGGTATTAACGACTGCAGATGCAGCTGGGACCAATGATTTAACGTGCCTTCCGAAGCACAAGAACTCGATGTAATAAATTTTTGGTCACCCCATCCGATGTCCAGCCTTAGCTAACATAGCTTAGCTTACGCAACAGCAGGCCGAGCGCACTATGCCACTGCGCTAGCAAGCTCCTCCATATGCATGATAACGAATGACTAATTATAGAAATCTAAGCAGTAGCAGTCAACATCTTGTGAAAGCGCAAACATTCGCTAGCTAAACACCCGGATATCCCCAAGCATGTGACAACTCGACAAACAGTGGCGGACTACTTAATGCTATTTGATTAATGGGTTCAATTAGATTACATTTCGTCGGGTGCCCATATAGCGTGGTCACCCTTTCCCAAAACTGTTAGCTTAAGGTGAACGCACGCTTATCTGAGCCGAACGCGCCGAACACACCGAACGCGCCGAAGTCAACGAATTTATCGTAATCTTTATATTATAGAAACATAATATAAAACCTCGCACACTTGCCGGAGTTGAATCGTCCGATTCGTCCGAATCTGTAGAAAACTTCTGAATTCGGATGACGCCATCGGAAATAATGCGCACAATGCGGACAGATCAGTCAATTCAGTACTAGAGTGCGCGCCCGACAAGTCCGCGCGCGATAGGTGGCGCTGCTCGCTCACATTGACACTCTTACTGCCGCACTCAGAGACATCAATTAACTTTAATGAGTATTTAATGTCAAAAATTTTCATTCAAATCTAGACCCGGCAAGAATAGCGACTGGTTTTGAATTGTCATTTTTGACGTTAAGTACACATTAACGTTATTTGACGGCTCTGAGTGCGGCAGTTAGACAAACAAAATAGTAGGCAGAGTTTTAGTTCCAATTTTGACCACGAGCAGACTTATCTGGCGCGCACTCTATTTTCAATTCCTTCAGCGCGGATAGGTGTGCGAGGACTCCGCTGACTTCGGCGCGTTCGGCTTGGATAAGTGTGCGTTCACCTTTAAGCACAATAACTTGGTGGCCAAAACAAGGGCCCGGCTCCGCTATAATCCGATTCCATTATTATCTCAGCGAGCAGATAGTTTTGATACGAAGCTCGGTCTGACGACTTTTGCGATCGATTGTGGCAGTGAGTAAATGTAATTATAAATAAATAAATAAATAAATATTTTTACACTCACACCTATCATCTAGCCCAAAGTGAGTAGCCTAAGCACTTGTGTTATGGATACTAGATGACGGACATATTTTTAATATAATAATGTATATAAATGTTGAAAATATACTACATAAACATATACACAACCATGACTCGGAAACAAACATTTGTGGTCATCACAAAGTTTGCCCCTACTAGGATTCGAACCCGGGGCCTCTAGGCCAATACCCAGCAATCTGAGCATTCGACCAAGGCGGCCGTCAAATAATGTTTTTAACAAGTTTATTAATTTATGGTTTTTTATGCCTAAGTCTCACCCGAAGGTGACGATAAGGGGCGAAGATGGAATCTAGCTTCACGTGGAACCCCCAACCACAGATCTCCCTCTGTGGTTAAGGGTTCCACGCTAGGGTTCATCGCTGTCTTTACCCTTAGCCGCCTTGTACGACACCCACGGAAAAAATGTGGGTGGTGACAATTGCATTCTGCTCTGCCGTCACCACACGACACGGCCCTGGATCTGCAATCGTTAAAACCCACCAATCCATTCTGAACCAGCATGTTGCGTTATAGCCAATTCTACCAATATTATTCCATAGGGAATGCCAGTGCGCCAGCAGTGGGCACGTTACAAGTCTAGCGAATATGATGATGTGATTATGTGCGTAATTGTACCAAGATCCCGTAAGAATTAAAACGTGACTGCCTACGTCAATTAGTTAATTGATCAAGCAGGGCTTTCGTCGAGAACTTTCCAGAAATAAGTGGGTACCTATCGATTCTCAAACGAGTCTCAAGCGGGCGATTCCAAGGCTTTTTTTCCTTGGAACGCTCCAAATTAAACACAGCATTGAAATCAAGTTGCGCACTCCAAATTTGATCGCGGCTAATGAATTAAGCGAACTGTAAATACCGGATCCGATATCGTTTCCACTTTACCGCCATTTTGTTTGGAGCGAATGGATTTTGGAGAACTAGGTCGGGAAGTTTAACTAGAACTTTTTCAATGTGACCGCGGTAATCTGTTTTAGAGTTCAGGTAAGTTTCGACGGCCGCCTTGGTCGAATGCTCAGATTGCTGGGTATTGGCCAAGAGGTCCCGGGTTCGAATCCTGGTAGGGGCAAACTTTGTGATGACCACAAATGTTTGTTTCCGAGTCATGGTTGTGTATATGTTTATGTAGTATATTTTCAACATTAATATACATAATTATATTAAAAATATGTCCGTCATCTAGTATCCATAACACAAGTGCTTAGGCTACTTACTTTGGGCTAGATGATAGGTGTGAGTGTAAAAAAAAAAAAAAAAAAATATTTGTTATTTATTTATTTGAGTTGAAACCTAGATCGGTATGGATTGAAATGTTATCATCCCAGTGATTGCGAAGACAACATTCCGAGAGAGAGAGAGAGAGAGAGAGAGATTCTCTCCGTTTATAGGTCTTTATACGGCAAGTCCACCTACCTACTGTTGTTGGTGGTTTGCTATCCACCATTCGGTTCCCCAAGGTGCTTATTGATCTACACCGGACAATCTACCTTAGTAGACTTTTACGGCACCTATGGGAAGAGTCAGGGATGGTAAATTCTACGTTATGTTATCGCTGCCAGCCCGGCTAGCATGACCACCAAAACACGATATGATATAGACATTTAACGCGTTGAACTTTTAAAAATCATTAGATTTTACATACATACATAAATCACGCCGATATCCCCGAAGGGGCAGGCAGAGGTGAACTAGCACCCACGTTTCGCCAATTATGTTAGGTCCCATGTAATAGATGGCGAGCCTATTGCCATAATTTGTACAACTTATTTATAAGATCTTACCTACTGTATGCTGTACCATATTGTGCAAATTATAATAGTGAATAAATGAATATTAAAAACAAAAAAAAAAACATATATCGGGCACAAAAGTGTCGCAGTACATTGCTAGGTGGTATAAGAGAAACGCTGCTGTCCATTCCTCATCACTGATTTATCCTTAGTCCCTCGTACGACACCCACGGGAGAGATTTGGGGTGGTGACAATTGTATTCTACTCTGCCGTCACCACACGGCAAATAGATTTTAACACTCGAATAAGCCTTATTTGAATAAAAGAATAAGCCTATAAGGCTGTAAGTTAAAGATATAGCCATTTATCGCTTTGAACTGTCAAAAATCCAATGATATTTGTAAGTTCAACGCGGTAAATGGCTATATCATATCGTGTTTCAGTAGTCATGCTAGCCGGGCAGGTCAGCTCAGAAGACTTACTACACAAATAAAGACCCTATTACATCGATACATGACGCTACCGAAGGTGTCACGAGGTCAATCGTTCTGTGACACTTGTTGCTTCAGACACGTCACTTGGTCATGTCACGGCCGCGGTGACGTGATTTATTATGGTGGGTGACGGTTATGGTTTTGTTATATTGCTTCGTCAGCTTAATTGGCTTATTATGTGGGGTGTGGTGGCTAAATGCGGTCCTTTAAGCACCGCTGTGAGGTGACTCGCTTTTTTATTTTTTCATGTTGAAAGATGGAATGAATTTATTTAATTAAGGTACACCTTCGTCCCCCTGCTCTGTTCCCAGTTTATCTGTGAGTATGTGGAGCATTTCAAAACTATATAAAAAAATTAATAAGACAAAAATACAATAAATGTAGAAACTAATTAAGGTGAAACCAGTAAAAGTGATTTTAAAACCCATTTTGGTTTTCATACCTATTTATTTAAAATTATTATTTTGATTTCAATTTGAACGTCTTAAATACGTTAGAAAAATCACAAAGAAAATTGAGGCAAGAATTTTTTTTCGAAATTTTTTAGCCATAATGTAATTTTCTATTTTATAAGTTACCCAAAGAATGTATTTGTCTGTTCATTAGTTTACAAGCTAGTATTGTTAACAGCTTATCGCATTGCAGAAGACGCGAGTTTCGCGTCTTTTGCAATTCCATATGAGGATATATTGACATATTTTTCTGACTTATCACAATATTATTTTCGGTCCCAATCCAATGATCGGCTAAACGAGAACACTGCATCTTCAAGCTCCTCAAATCGTTCCAGATAATTATATTAACTTCGTTCAAGAAACCACCAACTAACACGACATCATGTACGCGATACGCCTGTATCGCATCACGACAGTCATAAACTCATAACAGATCATAACTTCGAACTCATAAAAATAAGTCTGCCCACTAAATTATGGCCGAAGACGTTTTTATGCTTCGCTTACAGCTAGCAATTGCTATTAAAATCGAGTGAGCTGAGGGTTGCCAGTTCTTGAAACAGCTATAGTCAACTGTCAACTGTCATATGTAATCGCGTTTCCAATCTCTGTAAGGCATTGTTGCTATTGACAATAGACTGAGAATTTAATGACATGTGGCCACGTGTAGGGCACGTAAATCACTGTACATAGCTAGCTGGTATAAGAGTGAAGCTGCTGCCCATTACTCATTGCTGTCTTACTGCCGCACTCAGAGACGTCAAATAACGTTAATGAGTACTTATCGTTAAAAAATGACAATTCAAAACTAGCCGCTATTCTTGCCGGGTCTATAAAATTTTTGACATTAAATACTTATTAAAGTTAATTGACGTCTCTGAGTGCGGCAGTTAGCCCTTAGTCGCCTTGTACGACACCTGCGGGACAGATGGGGTGGTGACTATTGAATTCTGCTCTGCCGTCACCGCACGAAAAATGACAATTCAAAACTAGTCTCTATTCTTGCCGGGTCTGTCTGTCTGGATTTAAATTACTTTTTAGTACTAATAAGTACTCATTATAGTTAATTGACGTCTCCGAGTTCGGCAGTAAGAACTGATTCAGGTAAATTACAAGCGGATACTGGTGGATAGTTTTCAAATAGACCTATCCAACGGACGGTGAGTCAGCGTAAGCAGATGACAGCCCTATTTGTTCCAACCGTTGTTAGTAATTTTTGTATAAATCACTGCGGAGTAGGCTCTCTTTGTTTGCCGTTAAGATGATTATTGCTTGCCGCGAAATGAGTTTTTATAGCGGAATTTGTCTTTTGTTTTTGTCAAAGTGTTACCAAAATAAGATAGCGTTCCAAAATAAAAATAACAAATATTTTGTGAATTTTCCGCTACTTTTAAAAGGTATATCTTAAGTCATCATAAGTTTAATAATAGTAAATTAATAAAGTATACAATTATTTTGGTTCTTAATATTTTCCTAAGTATGAGAGAGTACGAAATCATTTACTTAATGCGTAAGAATAATAATAGTGTAAGAAATGTTTCTTCAGATATCTTAAAATTCGAGTTATCTACACAGAATAAATTGTCAGGTTAGCTGTGTAGCAGCATACAGCATGCTGCCGCCCGGATTGCAAATTACGTGGGTTCGATTGTCGCATCAGGGTTCTTTTACTTTACTTTTTTTATAATTTTAAAATTTGCAACTGCAACCAAAACTAAAATTATTTTATAAACTATAGTTATTATTTTATATTGGCTACTATTTTCTGCTTACGCTTATAAGATCGACGCTGCAATATAAATCCTGTCCAAATCCCCTATATACACTTGAATAGGTAAGATTTAAAATAGGAATAAAGTACTCTTCTTCTTAAATTTGCACAACGCACTCAATTGTCGGATCCCATCGGTCAACTCAATACTCCCTCTGTGCCAACGCAGTACCTAAGTGGATTTGTTATAACAACCATTAATCTAATTGTTTTGTTCCAATCGGCTTCGAACAAAGCATCGGAGCCACTCATAAATCAGGACGGAGAATCGACTCTGGCAACATCTCTAATATATCGAGGCATTGACTACGATGAGGGGCCGACCTTAGTATGGCCCGATATTCCAACCGCGGTCTAATAACTGTGGTGCAGGTTATTTAGTATATATATATATACAGGGCGTCCCACGGCCATGCCACACGGAGGGAAAGTATATTAAATATTGAACGTAGGATATTTTACTAAAAGAAGAAATCGTTTTATTTTTAATAATAAGTAGAACTGCATTCACAGATTTTTAAAAATCGCCTACCTCAACCGGGAATCGAACCCGCCCTGAACAAAATTTTAAATAAAATGAAAAATTTTATGATCTTAGTTTCATTTAATATGCTAGGTTATTTAGAAAAAAAATAATGCTTATGAGTAGCCCTTTCAAACGCTATTATAAAATACAAGTAATTTTTCTATCACATTTGGCGGGTTCGATTCCCGGTTGAGGTAGGCAATTTAAAAAAAATCTGTGAATGCAGTTCTACTTATTATTAAAAATAAAACGATGTCTTCTTTTAGTAAAATATCCTACTTTCAATATTTAATATACTTTCCCTCCGTGTGGCATGGCCGTGGGACGCCCTGTATATACTCTTCTTCTTCTCCCTGCTATGTTCCCAGCCTATCTGGGGTTGGCGCAGTATGTTTCCTCTTCCATTCATATCGGTCAGACGTCATCAAGCCATCCACTCCCTTTTGATTCATATCATCCATCACACCGGAAAGTAGTAAAGCTAGTGATGAATGAATGTATAGAAAAGAGACGGAACGACCATGTCGAGAGACCGATGAAGTATTTATAACATACTCATAAATTACGATTATATCCCGAAGGGCTAGGCATAGGTGAATTAAACACCAGATCCCGTCCCAGATGGTGAGCCTATTGCCACATATAGGGTGAGGCACTCCGAATCCGACGAGGGAGCCGACGTTATTATAGCTCGATATTCTAACCGCGGACTCATAACTGTGGTGTCCTGCCCGACTAGCATGACCACCAAAACACGATATTATGATATAGCACTTTATCGCGTTGAACTATCAAAACTCCATTGATTTTTGACAATTCAAAGAGATAAATTGGTATATCATATCGTGTTTCAGAGGTCATGCTAGCCGGGCTGCATTTCCAAGGGATATCCAAGGGTTGGATTTAAAATAAATTATTTTTTGTTTATTTTTTTTGTTACGCATTATTATATTGTATGTTTCCCAAATAGTAAATAAATAAACATGCACGTCCACTTATTTATTCCACACCGGTACCGGTACGTAGATACTTGCAACAATTTCTCAACAGTTCGATCCAAGTGACTGGATATATGTTGAGCTGGCTATTTTCAGACTGCTAACATGTATATCGCCTAGTACTATCGGTAACACGAGTCGTATGCTTGCTTTTGGCTTTGGAAAAAATCACTATCACAGTCAGTGATGTTACAATGACTTTTTAACCTTAAGAGTTAGTTTTAGATATCTTCTTTTAACGTATAAACTATATATAAACTTATAAACTATAACTTATAAACTTATAATAAAACTTATAAATATAACGTATAAACTATATATTAACGTATAAACTATATATAAACTATAAAACCTTGTACTTCGCTTAATCTTACTGGGGTCATTTCGGACCGCAGCATGAAACCGGCCCCCGTATTATGTAAGACGATTTCAGTTGCTTTGGTCATTGAGTTATATGGTAAACTAGAGACGCTATGCCAAACAAAAATATTCCCCCGACTCGAAGCTTTGAGCACAATTTTCTCACGACCAAAACATCGTAAGCGCCGCTGATTTCATGGCGCTTATGCGTTTCTTTCAAGCAAGCAGTCGCTTCATGCATAAATGACTAACTGCCGCACTCAGAGACGTGAATTAAAGTTAATGAGTACTTAATGTCAAAAAATTTCATTCAAATCTAGACCATAGACCCGGCAAGAATAGCGAGTAGTTTTGGATTGTCATTTTTTGACAGTAAGTACTCATCACGTTATTTAACGTCTCTGAGTGCGGCAGTAAATGAGTTGTTGTCCTGCACCGCAACGCACGAACTACAATTCTTGTTTGCGGTGTCGCTTCTATACGCTAGTAATAGTAGTTCAATGGCTTTGGTCTACCCGTCTCCCTCACTCATGGACAATAACACCTATGTGTGAGAGTGACGGATAGACCAAAGCAACTGAAATCGGCTTACATAATACGGGGTCGGATCCCCAACGATATGCGAACACTGAAAAAACTAAACGACGTGTAAAAAAATCAATTTTGTTTGTGGCACATGCCCAATGGCCACAGCTGTTGTTTCGCATGCATCCAGAAAAATGTTTGGCACGTTTCATACACAGCGGATTAGGAGGTCTAACGCCGTTAGTACACCAACGCATTCGCATGCGAAACTTCTGCGAATCTATTTGCAAATCAGTAAAAACAAGGACGCAACTATCTCATCTCGCTTATAACAAAATATTCGGTGTTTATATTAATTGTAGCGTTGTTCGCTTGTACTGGGGCAGAGAAAAATTGTGAACAACAATTATTAGAGGGCAGCACTTTTATTTCAAATAGAGCTAGTTGGTTGAGCTGCTGCTACAAGCTGACCAGCCCCCGTGGTACGGGACGTGGAGAAAATCTCCTCGGGGAAGATAAAATATTGTCCTCTCGCCCTTAACTCCCAATTAGTCCCGAGACAAAACACTGTCAAGTGGAGGAGAGACATTTTGTCCATTTCCCGTGATAGGCCTTCTGGGGGCCTAGCCAAGTGAAAAGGGATACAACGTTTCTGGCGAATTTTATGTCAATTGTTGACAACTACTCTTACATTTGACGCGATGGTCGCCATGGTGTGTTTGTTTTCTGTATTACGTCATTTTCATACATTTGTATTAAAAATCGGCCGTGTGGTGACGGCAGAGTAGAATTCAATTGTCACCACCCCAAATCTCTCCCGTGGGTGTCGTACAAGGCGACTAAGGATAAATCAGTGATGAGGAATGGGCAGCAGCGTTCCTCTTATACCTACCACCTAGCAAAGTACTGCGACTTTTGTGCCCGATAAATGGCAATAGGCTCGCCACCTATTACATGGGACCTAGCATAATTGGCGAAGCGTGGGTGCTAGTTCACCTCTGCCTACCCCTTCGGGGATATAGGCGTGAATTATGTATGTATGTATTAAAATTCGTTCGAATATTATAACCGCCTCCGTAACATTTAAATAATGTAAATGTTCAAATGAAAATAAAAAATTAAAAAACCAATCATGAAAAAACAAATGATTGAAGGTTTTCGAAACTCAAATGTACCAGCTAAATGGATTTATTTCTAAATTTAAATTTGGAATTCTTAACCAGAGAGGAGATGTTTCGTAACAAAGTGACCAGTGCGACAAAACGACTTGAAATATCGTACTAGCTCTCACTACAAAATCTCCTCCAATCTTCCGAACAACAGTCAAAGTCAAGGTTAATTCATACAATAAATATAGCCCTGTCACTGCTCGAGAGGCAAACATGTCATAACATGTTTGTCGCTCCATCGTGCGCTGTCATCCGTGAGCGCGGACGCTATGAGACGTGGCCGAGTAATTACTTTGGATTTTATCTCCCTGAAGCTCTACTCTACCTATGGATAGATCTAATCCTGTGCCATAAAGACAATTAGTAATTGCGTTCACTTTAAAGCGATTGAAACTCGGGGGAGAAAAGGGTGAATCGAACCTCGTTTTGAATCTAGACGAGCGCTTATCTTTTGTCTCAAATCATTAAAATAAAACGATCAACAAGGTCATTTATGACAGGTAGAGAGCCTATTACCATCTGTCATCATCATCGTAAATCGCACTAAATTACTAGATGCTATAAGAGGAAAATACACAAGTAGGTAGTTATTGGGCATTCTATTCACTTTTCCTTCACCGTTCGCTCTCTTGAAAAAGTGAATTAGATTGCCCAATAATTATTTTCTGAACAAAACGTGAATTAGAATGCCTAATAACTACCTACTTACACACATATAAAACACGCCAATATCCCCGAATGGGTATGCAGAGGTAAATTAACAACCACTTATCGCCAAATAGGTTAGGTCCCATGTAATGAAGGGCGAGCCTATTACCATCTGTCGGGCACGTAAATCGCAGTATATTGCTAGGTGGTATAAGAGGAACGCTGCTGCCCATTGCTCATTCTCCCTTAGTCGCCTTGTACGACACCCGCGGGAGAGATGGAGGGTGGTGACAATATTGTATTCTGCTCTGCCGTCACCACACGGCTCAGAAGAGGAATGTGCTGCCTATTTCTCAGTGTACATGTTTATTGATAAAATCAGATAGCAACACACGGAGAGTAGTTGTGATCCAAAATACTTCGAACATTACAAGACCGGGCGCGCTTACCCGAGTTACATATTAAGTAAGCGGCGGTAATATATTCCGGGGAAGTGTAAAGTTTCAGCTTGCGAACAGACAGACGTGCAGATTTAGAGGAAACAGGTGGCGGAGTGTGTTGGAACTCGTTCCGAATGAGACTTCTGTCTCGGCTCGGAAGGACAATTGTGGAGGCGCCAATATTTTGCGTCGGTTATTTTATTGCCGTCGAAATTTTAATCGAGATTCGTGTAAAAATAATACTTTACAATTTGTTTCTTATTGCAATGCTAAGCGACAAACTTAACATATTATCTCCTATAATTATATATAAATGAATTGCTGTGCCTTTGTCTCGCTAAAACTCGAGAACAGCTGGGCCGATTTAGTTGATTTTGGTTTAGATATGGTAATCAAATCGTAACCATGCCTACGGGACAATTTATATGACATAACAACGTATGCCGAGTCAGCTAGTTAAATATAATTAAAGACGAAAGGGTTAAAACAGCAATGAGTAATGGGCAACAGCGTTCCGTTTAGACCGCCTAGCAATGTACCTACTGCCGTTTCCGTGCCCGATAAATAGCAATAGGCTCGCCACCAGTTACATGGGACCTGACCTAATTGGCAAAACGTGGGTGTAGTTCACCTCTGCCTATCTATTCGGGGATATAGGCATGATTTATGTATGTATGGGAATACGTAAGCATTAAAAGCTTTTTATTTCCTTTATGAGTATTCCATAGCTCATTGTTAATTTGAAAAGTGCTAACCCACTACTAAGTGTACTAAAATAAAATTCGTATAAAATAACGCGAAAAAATAATTTACAAAATGGTTTTTTTACCTCTATTGAAAATGTATTAGTGATGTGTCTGATATCCGATTCCATATCCGCAAATATTATTCGTGGAAAAAGTAGAACATAACGCGTGACACGGCCTTATTTCATTATTAAATTGCTTCAATATAATATTTAAACTTTAAATGCAGTGAGTTAAGAATAATCTCTCATAAGATGCCAACAACCTATCATAAATCAAGGTACAATGCAACTTATGTAACTATGATTTACAATTAATGAAATCTTTAATTATTGAAAATAATAATCATAATTGTTCATACAATACAAAAAAAAGTCTCGGCTTATACGTATCTTGATTATTAAACTTTACACATCTTATAGAACCGGAACAACACCTAGCGTTATATAAACTCACTCGAACATGGTTACTGCGACACAGGTCTACGAGCCTAGTGCTGTAATCAACGTAAATTGATACATGTAATATGTGTATAAATGGATAATAAAGTTATTATTATTATTATTAAATGCTTGGGAAAAAAACATGAGTACTGAAGATTCGTGTATTCGGATCCTTCGATTGATATTTTTTCGATTCGGCACACCACTAAAATGTATCACTCAGAGCTTCAAATAGCATTTATTTTGTGTCCGGAAAGGAGCATTATAGAAATTGGACGAAACACACTCTTCAATCTGTCACTCAAACGCGAAATTGAGCAGTTTCTGAGTGGGGGCTGTCATAAAACTTGCCATGTCACCAGGAGTGTTTAAAGCGGGACGTGGGTAGTATCGTAATCTGCATATATTTAAGGTCCAAAATACCTCGTCCACAACAAGGGAATTCCACTTCAGCGCTAAGACTAATGACTCAAGTTTTCCGTTGTATGTAACGAGTATTTGTCAAGACTGTCGCCACTTAATCTTGGGGCAACTAGCTGCCTTGCTAAATGCTAAAACTGTTTGTTTCGTGCAAATAAATAGGGTTTATTATCCGCTGTATAATGGGTAACTCGTTTTCTGCAAGAAAACATTAAATATAGGACTCAATTTGCCTCCTCCTTCACAATGGGTGTAATTAACTGCTTTGCTTGCTGTCACAATTATTGTTCTATGGAGTTTTCTTTGTGATGCATTGTAGCGTTGTTCGCTTGTACTGTGGCAGAGAAAAATCGAGAACAAAGACAATTAGAGGGTAGCACTTTTATTTCAAATAGAGCTTGTTGGTTCATTGGTAGCGCGTTCTACATGCGATTTTGTTGGAAGTGAGTTGGGGCTGGCACATTCTATGCAATTTTTTCGCTCTCAGGTCAGCGTGAAGGACACATTAAAGGAAATAAAGCACATATTACCCCCCTTTTAAAAAAAAAACTAAAGTTAGTCATGGTTTAAAATTGATGCTAACTCTGTATATGGCAAGGATTAGACAGTCAAGCAATATCGCCATCCAATATCGTGATACCGGTCTCAGTAAATATTGAATTTCCTAGGATATTATATTTTCAATAAATATTGACAACAAATTTTGCACTATTCATTGATTCACAATTCCGTGCAAACGCGTTTACAATAAGTTTAAAACGGCTAAAAGGATCAAGATCCTTGCCTTTCATTCAGAAAATAAAAGTGACAGCATCAGTTTTGAGCTATGACTAACTTTAGTCCATAAGTTTTATAACCAGGAGGATAATGTTTGGCAATATTTAGGAACTGGGACCGTACCCTTTTGGGCCTAACCTACTTCGGAACGCAGCAAGCCCAATATTGTCCAACACTGGCGAACCTCTGCAAAATAAATGCCGTAAAAACTTGTGTCGTAAAAGGAATTAGGTTTGCGGGGGAGGTTTTGCCAACACGATGTTAATAAGAATATTTTCCTGTAGGCCTAGCATGGGAAGTGGACTAAATCTCTCTCCACCACTTGACAGTGTTTTGTCTCGAGAATTAGTGGCAGTTGGAGCGAGAGGAAATATTTTCATTTCTCCGGGGAGTTTTTGCGCCCTCGATGTTAATCACAATGTTTTCCTGTTCGAGTGACAAAGTCCCGTAAGGAACGATACGGTCCGTGGACACGGTCATTTTGCGAGACATGAATTTTTCAGGTGGCCTAATCCCACATTATGAGGAATAGCGAAAAGCACTCAAAGACGATTATTCATTCAACGAAATACGAAACAGCGGTCAAACAGTCGAAATTAACGGAACGAAATGGTTTACGTTACAAATTCAATTGTTTACGTTTTTTTTTCTTACGTCGAACGAAACGATCTAAATTCTATTGTTTACGTTTTTGTTCTTTTACTTGCTTGGTGCCTTTACCGCGCAATGATAATAAAAATTGAATTTGGCACAGTCATAATGTTGTGAAGACGACTGCACTAAATAAAATATTGAACATCCTTTGTCCTCCAGACTGACAGTACATTATAATAAAATTGTAGTAATGTTAAATAAAAACCCTCGAAAAATAAATAGCAATTGGTCAAATTACGAGTGATGATGAAACACACGTAAAGTCATCATGACTAAATTATTAACATTTAATTAATTCTCATAAAAAATTTTTGAAAACTATATGTTGGAAAAAACGTTTCGATGAAAATAAAATCGTTTTTTTTCGACTTTATTTTCATCGAAACATTAAAAAAAAAATTTTGGTCCTTATGCGGGAATCAAGCCCGCGTCCTCTGGAATCCGGGCAGATGCCTGTATTACTCGGCCAACCATTATTTAATGTTCAAATAAAAATCAAATAGGTAACGAAGAAGATATTATAATTATTATATTGCACTACATAATTAAACTGCACATTTTTCTAATTATTCCAAATTAAATTACTGCCTCGTGTAATAACTTAGCTGTTTAATGAACATTGCATACACGGGCTCACATCTGAGTTTACTAGATGGATATTATGCTACTCAGAAGCTATTTGAGACGCTTAATTAATTTACGTTTAAACGATCTGAAACTCTACGTAGGTGTAATAGGGTATTTAATTAAATTGATTAGGGAGGGTGTGTGTGTATAGGTACGGTGCACGGTTAAATGAATCAGGGAGGGTTTTTGAAAAATAACGAGAGTCCATTACAGTAAAAAAATATGGTTGGTTAATTTTGTTAGATTTGTCGACGCAGTTACTATTTGAGTCTTTTTTTAAGGTCTAATTGTCAGATCTAATTGTCACCACCCCAAATCGTACAAGGCGATTAAGGGTTAAAACAGTGACGAGGAATGGCCGGAAGCATTCTTGTTAGAAATATTCTACTTCGATTGACGTGCCCAAAGAAACGTGGGTGTTATTTCCCCTCTGCCTACTCATTCGGGATTCGAGATTTACAATTACATATATATATTCGAGATTTATATATGTAATTGTATGGAAATACTGAAAATCTAATAAATAAACGCATTAATCAAACCAGCTGCCGTGCCTTAGACAGAGTATCAAATGAATATTCTCAAAAAATTATAGTGTCGCAACGGTAAAAAAAGGCTATTCGGAATTCTAAATCAATACAGTCCCTCTATACAAGTAGCTAATCTATTCAAACGAATATACAAATGTAAGTAGCCTACGTATTACAGACAAAAGAACATGGCGACCGTCGTGTCAAATGCAGGTGAAAGAGGAGCTGTAAAAAATTACATTTATATTCTACTAGTGGTATCCTGTGGCTTTGCTCGCGTTAATGTCGGTTATTATATACTCGTAGCCATTCCTCGATAAATGAACCATCCAACACAAAAATATATTTTTAATTTGAGACAGTAGTACCTGAGATTAGCGCGTTCAACCAACCAAACAATATCAAACTTCTTAAGCTTTATAATATTAGTATAGATTCGTTCGAATAGATTGTTCATAATGTCTATGGGCTGTTCTGTTTCTATAGAGGTTTGAATAAATATTGAAGTCTAACTGCCGCACTCAGAGACGTCAATTAACTTTATTAAGTATTTAATGTCAAAAAATTTCATTCAAATTTTGACCATAGCGACTAGTAAGAATAGCAACTAGTTTTGAATTGTCATTTTTTGACGTTAAGTATTAATTAACGTTATTTGACGTCTCTGGGTGCTGCAATTAATGAAGTGAAGAATACTTTACAAAATATCAAAGTGACGTAGTCGGCGTGTAGCTTTAGTTAAGCTTATGAGAATGCAACGCGCCAAAAAGTGCCAGAGTTCTAAGTTGACATTAAAAAAAATCTGAATTTTGTTTTTACATTTAAATTCTCTGTGCAGTTTACGCGAAAAACTCCGAGACGCTGCACTCTACTGGATTGAACATTATTTTATCTCACAATTCACTTTCGGAGTGGATGCCAAAGAACTGAGATCAGTGCCACATTGAATACAACGCTTTGAAGTCTGGACCCGTAACTGCGCTATTTCTTGGTGATGGACGGTTTCCTCGAATAGAGTCGTAGGTCGTTTCCTCGTCTTTAATAAGGGAGATTGCTCGGTGTAGATCAATAAGCACATTGGGGCACCCGAATGGTGGATCCCAACAACAAAAGACAAGTTGTAAACGATACAACGTTTCTATCGAACGAATCTCAATTTTTTTGTGGTGATGGCAGAGTAGAATACAATTGTCACCACCCTAAATCTCTCCCGTGGGTGTCGTACAAGGCGACTAAGGATAAATCAGTGAAGAAGAATGGGCAGCAGCGTTCCTCTTATACCACCCAGCAATGCACTGCGACTTTTGTGCCCGATAAATGGCAATAGGCTCGCCACCTATTACATGGGACTTAACATAATTGGCGAAACGTGGGTGCTAGTTCACCTCTGCCTACCCCTTCTGGGATATAGGCGTTATTTATGTATGTATGTATGTACTCTTACATTGGACACGTCACTATTGTGTTTTCTCAGTAATATTATGCCAGTTTCATACAGACAGACAGTGTGATTGGAGACTTTTGTCTAGCCCCCCTGATACTGATATCAACGTTGATCGCCCTGAGAGCTGGATGATTATTCTGAATTGCCGTCACCACACGGCAAAATAGTCGGCTGTATGTGGAATGAAGGACGAAGGAAGGAGGAGCTCGCTAGCGCAGTGGCACAGCGCGCTTGGCCTGCGATTGCGTAAACTAAGCAATTTCGCTAAGGCCGGTCATTGGATGGTTGACCAAAAATTTATTATCTCGAGTTCCTCCGTGCTTCGGAAGGCACGTTAAGCTGTTGGTCCCGGCTGCATCTGCAGTCGTTAGTACCCACCAACCCGCACTGGGCCAGCGTGGTGGGTTATGGCCCAATCTCCCTATATTCTTCCATCCATAGGGAAGGCCCGTGCCCCAGCAGTAGGGACATTAAAGGGCTGGTGATGATGATAATGATGATGATGTACGTGGAATTGCGGACATGTAAGTAAAATGCCAGATCTCTCTTGTGGAATTACCTACATACTTCCGCACTTCTCATTTCACCTAATGTCGAAACACCATTTTGTAATACGACTCGTAATAACATTTAATCGCGCTCAGTACAACGCAACTGTATAAGATAAGATTTAATAACATAATTACGTTACGTTTCTGCAAAGCTAAAGGTCCATGTCGAGAGACCGATGAACGGAAAGGGTAAATAGGATGAAAAAACCCTTCAATCCATTCTGTTCAAGGTTCAATCCATTCTGCTCAAGGTTCAATCCATTCTGCTCAAGGTTTTGACTTAAGTTTTACAGCCGGCCGCCTGCCTGAAATCTCTTTGGATATGCTGTTGTTGGTGGTTTTTCCCTCCACCATACGGGTGCCCTAAGGTGCTTATTGGTCTACACCGGGCAATCTCCCTTAGTCGACTCTTACGACACGCCTGGGAAGAGTCAGACACATTCTTGCTGATGAGAATGATGAAAACTATAGAACAATTGGTATATGATTATTGTGTATATTAAGATTTGTCCGTCATCTAATAACCATAACACAATGACATAAAATATTACTTTGGGCTAGATGATAGATGTATTTATTTACTCTCTCACGAACAAGCAATTTTCGTTCAGAACTCACATGAACGCAAATCATATTTAAAAGACCTCCAGTAAAATCCTGAAATATTTAAATAGTTCGAGCCAGCCCGACGCTTGTAATGTCGGCTATTAAGAATAATTATTAAAAATGAAATGAATGCTTCCCTCTGCTGATCGTAAAAGTCCATCAAGCCAATATTAACTGAATGGGGGTCGTTAGTCGAACGTGGGGATGATGCGGCGGGAAAATTCGACTTAAGTGAGAGCTGTTTAATTTTGTTTAATCGATATAGTTCATTTTGGAAGTTTGGTCGTTGTAAGTAGGTACTTTGCTTGTGTGCCCTCATTATAAGGTGCTGCGTCGCGAGCATCATTGCTAATAAGGATTTATTTTTATTACTACTTTTTTTTGTTTTGCCGTGTGGTGACGGCAGAGCAGAATACAATTGTCACTCCAAATCTCTCCCACGGGTATCGTACAAGGCGACTTAGGGCAAAGGGTAATGGGTAGCAGCGTTCCTCCACCTAACAATATACTACGATTTCTAAAAGTGGGTGTGTTGATTCACCTCTCTCTACCCCTTCGGGGATAAAGGTGTGAGTTATGAATGGGATATATATTTACTTTCAGTTTGGCTTGCAAAATGTCTTACAAAGCTAATCTATTCAGTAATTCACAAACGCCAAAACAAAAATGGTAACAATTTCTCCATAGAAAAAAAAAAAAAATGACCCATCATCTCATTTCTCTTTTTAAAATCCAAACAATGTTTATTGGAAGGACAATAAGCTATGTCAATGATTTCAAAATCGATTATTTTTATAATTGAAAATCATTTAGTATTTTATTAAACAAATAATTTCCACTCCATTGTTTCCGTTAGGACCCCACGCTATTGTTATCCTTTTCGTCGCCCCTAGAAGTCATATTTCTATCTCTCTCTGTAATGATGAGGCTGTAAAGTTGGACTTAAGAGGGAGCTGATTAATTTTGTTTAATCGATATAGTTCATTTTGGAAGTTTGTTCTATGTAAGTACTAAGTTTGTGTGTGGGCATATTACTTAACTTTATACTTTTATTGAACTCTGACAGATTTTATCTTGTTGCGCGTCCATTGCAGAAGTAAAGGGATCGATGCCTTAGGCGTCTGCAAGATGGGTGAGCGGTAGATGTGATGCGAAGGACTGGTTTTCTTTATTGACAAAAACCTGTATTAGACTGTGATTCGTATTTTCGATGAAGATAACGAGCTGAGAGATCTAGGATATATGAGGTGATTTAAACACCCATGTTTCGCCAATGTGAATAGGTCCCATTCACGTCCTATTTAATAGGAGGTCAGCCTATTGCCATCTATCTGGCTCGCAAATTACAGTATATTGCTAGGTTGTTTAAGAGGAATGCTGATGCCCTTTACATTTAATAGACACTTTGCAAGACACCTGCCTGAGAGGTTGGTGGTAGTGACAATTGTATTCTGCGTTTTCTATCCACAATTTTCTTTGTATTAATTTTGTTTAATAAATATGTAATTGGAATGTATGGACAAAAAAGTCTGAAAATAAATAGATTTTTTATTATTACAATCAAACACCCGAATGACCTTCGACACCGCCACGGATCTCCCGAGACAGCGAGCCAAGGCTGTACCTCCGGAAACTGGAATTAGTTTGTCAATGTCCAAAGTGATTCGAACAATAAATAAGCAGACGGCCGCGCTCAGGTAAAGTCAACAAGCGAACCGAACCCCGATCATGTAAGCCCCTTTCAATCGCTTTCGTCTACATGTCACTCTCACACTTTGCGATTATTCTCAATGAGTGAGAGTGACAGGTAGACGAAAGCGATTGAAAGAGGCTTACAGAATAACCCCGCCGGACTGCCTCCTGGGTCAAGGATATGGGGAGATTTCCTATCAATTTCATATTTCATCTCGCTCGCGAGGGAGCGGGCTGAAATTGGTAGCTGTCCTATTTGTTGGTTTCGCTTTCACTCCTTGGCTGTTGTCAGTTTCGGTACTGTCTCAATATAAATTAATTTTAAATAAATTAATATTTCCTTAACTTATTATAGAATGGCTGTATGTAGTTTTCTCGTCTTGTTGACCACTGGGAGAAATCAGGGGTGGTGACAATTATTATTGTATTGCAGCTCTGCCGTCAAGACACGGCACCAGTAATGTTTATGTCAGTGGTAAGACTTCTTTCAAGTCCGCCTGGCTACCTACCACCATCTTATCAAAATCTGCGCCATAATAATAATGTTAACAGCATATTATTGTGTTCCGACAATGTGTGATAAGATAGCCAGCCCCTCTGTGTCACTTACCATCAGGTGAGATGAAGGGCAAGAGCTTTCCCTGTCTAAAGTCATAAAAATCCCACAAAACATAAGGACAATAGCAATTTTGTTTAATTGTACGGCGTTCCCAGCAGTAGTTATTCCACAATTTTGGCAATGACGCGTTCAAAATACATCAGATAAGTAATTTATTGGCTGGCTAGTCGAAAATTATTGGAAATACGTGGCCGTCAGAAATTGGCAGATGATGTTTTTGTTGTGAAAATTGCATTTCATCCCATTCCAACAGCGACATTTAATTTTATAATCTTTTTACTGTACGGAGATTTTTATTAGGTGTGAACTTACGTGGCAGCGGGCAGGGCACATTACGAGGAGGACTGTAGAGACTAGTTTTGAATTGTATTTTTTTAATTAAGTACTCATCAACGTTAATTGACGTCTCTGAGTGCGGCAGTTAGTCTGATAAGTCCCAGGTAAGAAGGTACTTATTGGTTTTTATAGCGTGGCCTTTGGGATGTTGGTTTCGTATTATGATTTATTTGTTTCCGTAAAACATTTATTTACTGGGCCGCAAACTTAGGGTGTTAAAGGCTTAAATTAAAATATCTTAGCCTGGTCTTCAGTTAAAACGCTGCGTACCTACTCTAGCCCGCGAAAAAGTCTGAAGTTCATAACATTTTCATTGGCCCTTATTAGACTTAATCCCCGATGCTTTTAAAATACCACTTTTTATTTCATTTTAACTTGTTAAGAAAAGGTTTCTAAAGGAAATTTCGAAAGGCAATATTATGAAAAGATAATCCCGCTAAGGAACGCGTTTTATATTGCTGAGGGGAATGATCGTTTCACGGTAAGTAATACAGATAAAAAACACAGTCTTTGTAATTAAGAGCGGGGCAAAACATTTTATGAGAGAGAGCCTTGCTCGTAAGGGTGGGGTGATATCCGGGTAAGCGCGCTGTATTTATTTTTTAGCGTATAGCTTACTAACTGCCGCACTCAGAGACGTCAAATAACGTTAATGAGTACTTAACGTCAAAAAATGACAATTCAAAACTAGTCGCTATTCTTGCCGGGTCTATGGTCTAGATTTGAATGAAATTTTTTGACATTAAATACTCATTAAAGTTAATTGACGTTTTTGAGTGCGGCAGTAAGAGTCTAACTGCCGCACTCAGAGATGTCAAATAACGTTAATGAGTACTTAACGTCAAAAAATGACAATTCTAAACTAGTCTCTATTCTTGCCGGGTCTATGGTCAAAATTTGAATGAAATTTTTTGACATTAAATACTCATTAAAGTTAATTGACGTCTCTGAGTGCGGCAGTACCTGTTGAGTAGATAGCACGGTCAGCATCCAAACTGATTACCAATAGGGAAAGGCTGCCTTAACACAATACTGCGGGCCTAGCACGGGGACGTGGACAAGTCTCTCTCCACCACTTGACAGTGTTTTGTCGGGATTTAGTGGGAGTTAGAGCGAGAGGAAAAGATTTTCTTTCCCCCGAAGGAGATGTGTCCAGGGCCCGTGCTACAGGGGCAGGTCGAATTTAAGTCCCTACCTGGCCATTTGGCAGTCACCCACTTCGCAACTGGTTACAATTTTACGAGTATGCTGTTCCTCTTCTTCTCCCTACCCTGTTCCCAGTCTATCTGGAGTCGGTTCAGTATTTTTCCTTTTTCATTCATATCGGTCAGACGCCATCAAGCCACCCACTCTCTTTTGATTCATACCATCCATCACACCGGACAGGCTAGCTTTTCCTGATGAATGAATGTATGTATTGCCGTGTGGTGACGGCAGAGTAGAATACAATTGTCACCACCCCAAATCTCTCCCGTGGGTGTCGTACAAGGCGACTAAGGATAAATCATTGATGAGGAATGGGCAGCAGCAGCGTTCCTCTAATACCACCTAGCAATAGCAAAGTACTGCCGACTTTTGTGCCCGATATATGGCAATAGGCTCGCCACCTATTACATGGGACCTAACATAATTGGCGAAACGTGTGTGCTAGTTCACCTCTGCCTACCCCTTCGGGGATATAGGCGTGATTTATGTATGTATGTATGTATGAATGTATGTATAGAAAAAAGACGGAACGGACCATGTCAAGAGACAGATGAACGGAGAGAGTGATTGGGACGACAACATGCCAAATGATGCCAATCTATACTGTTCAAGCTTTTAGGTTTTGCAGCCGGCCGCCTGTCTGACACCAACCCTATTTGGGTATGCTGTTGTTAGTGGTTTGTTCTCCTCCACTATGTGGTGACGGCGAAGTAGAATAATTTGTCACCATGCCTGATCTCTCCCGCGGGTGTCGTGAAGGCGACTGAGAGTTAAAACAGCGATGAGTAATGGGCATCAGTTTTCCTCGTATACCACCTAGCAATATTTTGCGATTTACTTGCCAGATACATGACAATAGGCTCTCCACCTATTACATGGGCTCTATGCTTAATTGGCGAAACATGGGTGTTGATTCACCTCTGCCTACCCCTTCGGGGATATAGGATTTACGTATGTATGTTGTAAGTGGTTTCTTATCCACCATTCGGCTGTCCCAAGGTGCTTATTGGTCTATACCAGGCAATCTCACTTACTGCCGCACTCAGAGACGTCAAATAACGTTAATGAGTACCTAACGACAAAAAATGACAATTCAAAACTAGTCGCTATTCTTGCCGGGTCTATGGTCTTGATTTGAATGAAAAATTTTGACATTAAATACTCATTAAAGTTAATTGACGTCTCTGAGTGCGGCAGTTAGACGATTTTTACGACAGTTAGGGGTGAGTTGCACCACACGGCGAGTCTCTTAGACTTAAAACAACTGCATTGGAAACTTTCCCCCGTCAAAGTCAACCCTTGCAAGAGGCCAGCGGGTTATTATTATCATTCCTAACGTGGAACTATTAGGGGCTGCTCCGGTTGGCTTCATTAGAGCTGTCAGAGGCACCGCGCTGCGGGCACGTGACGGGAATGCCTGCGGGACCGGCGGGGCTACTATGTAAGCCTCTTTCAAGCTTCCGTCTACCTGACACTATCACTCATTGCAAATAGTCGCAAAGTGTGAGAGTGACAGGTAGATGAAAGCGATTGAAAGAGGCTTACATAATCGGGGTTCGACCCGCCGCAGATGATGGAAAGACAATACGCCAATGTCATTTGTGATTCTTGCTCATTTTCGGCCGTAACGCGCCATTTTGTCAAATTACTCGCCCGTGTTGCTTGGTTGCCATAAATAGGTTACTTTTTATAGACGCCAAGGTTGAATAAATGCAAAGTTAGCGTTCATAGAATGAATAATGTATATCGGATGTAGATTAATAATATGCAAAATACGGACTAAAGCTGATTCATTTTATGTGTGTTTCATTCTGTTGCTAGGTCAGAACAGATCTTTTTTATGTCTGTTTGATTTGTTTGACATATAAAAGATTAGCTGATTGACCGTCTCCGAGGCCCATTATAGTCAAATATAGTGTTCTAATTGTCTAATATAATATTCAATGGATGCGAGAAAATTTTTTCCACATCAGGACTATAATTTTTCAATTTTTTTCTGTTCTCGTTTTCTTTGTAATCATATTTAAATTCAAATAAAAAAAAATACATACATAAATCACGCCTATTATATAAGGGGACTGATATTAAAGAAAGCGATGAGTAATGGGCGGCACCGTTGCTTTTATACCACTTACACTTGCTGCACACAGAGACGTCAATTAATTTTAATGAGTACCTACACTTAACACAAAAAAAGGATCATTCAAAACTAGTCGGTATTCTTGCCGAGTCTAAGATCTAGATTTAAATGAAATTTTTGACATTATTACTCATCAAAGTACAAAAAAACCAACCAAATCTGATTCTGATAGAGCCACTACAAAACTTGTTTCGATCCCAACATCGAAACAACACTTGTCTGAAAGGGATTGCTGTTAAGCAGTAAGACCGCCTGTTGTGCTGTATCTTTAATTCGATGTTTTCTGTATTTGTATGTTCTTGTGTGCAATAAAGTGTTTGTGTTGTATTGTAACAGCCCTCATACTAAACACGTCTTCTCGCTCCTCTGTCTACTGGGAGTTAGGTACTCTAATAAAGTTCCAGTTACTTGAGGAATTGAAAGAAGGTGTGTGAGGAATATCATTTCATCCCTTCATCCGAAATGAATTCCGTCGCAAACTTTTAATTTACTTTCTCCAGACGTGACCAGAAATTGTATGGACAGGGATATTCTTTCTCCAATAAATTCGAGTTACATTTTCATCATAACGCCAATGAGATTTTTATCTCTAGACGAGTTCGAAGTAGATTCTTTTTTAGTCCGATTCAGTGTTACGAGTTTGAAGTAGTTTATTTTTTCTCTGTTTCGGTGTTATTTGGGTACATGTATGTACCTAATAATAATCTGTGTATTGCGTACTTTAACCCCCGAATACAGAAACGCTATTCAAATTTTGAGCACTGCTTATAAAGTTAAGTAGACAATACCTGTCAGAATTTGTACAAAAAAAACGTCAATTTTGACAATAATTAAATGTTAAGCAGGACTCAAACGTTGAGAAGCGTTTCTGTATTCGGGGGTAAATGTCTGAGATTCTAAGATCTCCCCATCTCTCCCACGAGTGTCACACAAGGCGACTAAGGGTTAAGTTATAAGATCTCCCTATCTCTCACGGATGTCGTACAAGGCGAGTAAGGGTTAAGACAGCAATGAGTAATGGGTTATGCTACCCCGCAATGTACTGCGATTTCCGTGCCCGATATATGTCAATAGGCTCGCCACTTTATACATGGGATTTAACCTAATTGACGAAACGTGGGTGTTATGGGTGGCCGCCTGCCTGTCACCAAAAAGGCTCATTCTCCTATATTCTATATTCTTTGATGATGATGATGACAGCCATGTCGATTACCCCCAACAGACCATTGGCACCCCTGCGGCTAGCCTGCATTAACAACGTGCAGTTGATTCTATTGTTTACAGCAAAGATGTTAATTGAGCGAAACGAGCGCTATTTTAACGAGCTGTTTGATTAACTGGCGTTCGATGATTTGCACTGGGAAATGCCTGGCCGATTATTTTATTTAGGTTAAGCCCACACTATAAAATACACGGTAACTAGATTGGGGAAAATGTGCCGACAGTTTTTTTTCATATTAAAATTATTTTGAAGCTGTGATTTTTTTTTCATAAAAAAATATTTAATGTTTGTTGTCAGGAGTCCATACACTTTTTTGCCAGGCGGTATAGGTTTATTTATACAAGTATCAGTCTATACGTGTATGAGTCTATGCATGTATGAGTTTATGCGTGCATGAGTCACGTACGCAGATCCTTATTATTTTCAAATCCCCATTCAACATACTTAACTATAAAAATCGAGAAAAAAGCACACTGAATTTATACTTACATATACTTCACATACTACATAAACTAATATCTATTCGTATCTACGTTCTTAATCAATATGGTCTAGCGATAATGATGGTCTTACGCCATAATTCCAATTCTCCGAAATGCAGCCAGCATTCTTTCGAGACCGCCATTATCTTAGACTTGCAAACTGATATTTAATGTCGGAATGAAGTGCTCGCAGCACGGTGTAATATTTTAATATCAAAGCTGCACCTGCCGCCTAATAAATGCCCACAAAGTGGCAATATCGCCTTTGAAGACAAGCTCCATTTAATATCGGCGCAGTATCTCTTTTACAGCGCCCGTGTAGGATTTGAGGTTTTTCATCATTTAAGCCTGATTTTGTGTGCGAAGAGTGAACAGGTTTGTGTTTGATGTGTGCTCTGCGATATAATATATTAACCCCCGAATACTGAAACGCTACTCAAAGTTTGGGCCCTGCTTAACAGTTAAGGATTGTCCAAATTGACGTTTTTCCACACAAATTCTGACAGGTACTGTCCACTTAACTTTTTAAGCAGTGCTCAAAATTTGATTGGCGTTGCAGTATTCGGGGGATAGAGGCATGTTTTTTTGGTGGTACAAAAGAGAAGTGAAGGAGCTCTTAGTGGTCTAGCCTTCGTGGTATAGCGGTTCGCCCATCAGAATTAAGACTAGAGGTTCTGGGTTAGATCTCCAGGGGAGTACAAATTTGTACTCGGTTTGGTTGGTGATAGGACTTCTTACAAGACCTTATCAAAATCTGTAGTAAAAATAATTATATTAACAGCATTATTGTGTTCCAACAATTTGTGATAATATAGCCAGCACCTCTGTGGTTGAGAATTCCAGGTCTATTCCATCTTCGACTCTTATCGTCACTTACAATCAGGTGAGGTGAAGGTCAAGAGTCTAACATAAAAAAGGTACTATCACCACACAATCGTTCCTTATTATTCAAGTTGGAATATTGAATGAGTGTCCCATAAATTATGGAGAGCAAACGAAAGCGCGGATCATAAAACTACCAGCGCCATCTAGTCAGATGCAATAAAAACATTGATCGAAGCACATAATATTAATACGGCAATAACGAGCTACCTTACATTGTTTGTTTGTTGCGGGGACCTGGGAATAACCGTTAATCTAATCTTAATCGTCGGGATTATTCGAACAATAAATAGAAGAGTTTTGTAATAGACTACGGATTCACACTCGAACAAATGCAAAAGGTAAAAGCGTCAAAGTATTGTCGGACATAATATAATCTTAGCTATCTAACAAACAAATTGTCAAAGTCAAAATTCATTTTCATATGTGGTATGATTACAATACATTTAGGAATCGTCAAGACGCTAGATACCGAAAATCCGTGTGTCCAAGAAAAAATAGGGGAATGCGCAGCATGCCTCAGTCTGTAATGACAGGTCCCCAAAACCCGTGTACGCCCCGATCCGCAACGAAACGCCGACCCTGACGCGTTCAATACCAAGATAGCAGAACGACACGCAAAAAGGCTGTAGAGAAACCCACCTTTGTCAACGAGTTATGACATTGCAGGTACATTGTAAATTATGTACCAGATACAAACCCACAGCTCGCCAATCACATTGTGATCATAATGAAGATAATTAAAGATAAACATTACTACAATGACAGCTTCGAGACGAATCAACGAGGACGCGGGTTCAATTCTCTCATCTAGACTATAATTTTCCTGAATTTCTCGGACCTGTTTTCTTGGTAATAATCTCGAATTTCGCTTATGATGAAACTCAATATTTATTTCCGCTACTTTTAAAAACGAACCTATCTCAATTACTCGTCGATCTAGGCTCGCCGTGCCATGGCCGCTGAAATCGCCCGAGCCATCCGAATAATTGAATTTCGCTTACGATAAAAAATATTTATTTCCGCAACTTTTAAAAACGAACCTATCTCAATTACTCGTCGATCTGTCAGGCTCGCCATGGCATGGCCGCAGAAATCGCCCGAGCCATCCGAATAATTGTGGCACGCTTTAAGCGCAATTAAGTGTCCCGGGTGGGCGTTAAAACACTCTAACTTGTTGCTATTCCTGGAATGGTGCCAGGATACGTCGGCTCGTGGTTTCTCGATAGGCCGGTCTTCGGGTGCTAAGTTCTGGCACGCCGCATGAATAATGAGGAGGAGCTCGCTAGCGCAGTGGCATAGCGCGCTTGGACTGCGATTGCGTAAACTAAGCAAGTTCGCTAAGGCCGGTCATAGGATGGGTGACCAAAAATTTATTATCTTGAGTTCCTCCGTGCTTCGGAAGGCACGTTGAGTCGGCGGTCCCGGCTGCATCTGCAGTCGTTAATACCCACCAACCCGCACTGGGCCAGTGTGGTGGGTTGTGGTCCAATTTCCCTATATTCTTCCATCCATAGGGAAGGCCCGTGCCCCAGCAGTGGGGACATTAAAGGGCTGATGATGCGTAAATAATAATGTGGCCGATTTGAAATTGTGGCGGGATGAATTTTGGAAGGTCGGCCGCAAGTTTTATGGGTGGGAAAGGTAAAAGTCTCGTAGAGTCCGACCATGGTATGGTAATCGAGAATCGACTGGCCATTTATAGGCAACTGGCATTGAGTCATGCGAAATTTGTATATAGAACGTGTTATTTGTTAAGTTAGAAAATAATATGTTTGTAAAATATTAAATCGTGTCAGGCAGGTGGCCGCCTCTAAAACTCAAGCTAAGACCTTGAGAAGGTGCTGGAATATTGTCATTTCAATCACTCTCTCTGTGTGTTTGTCGACAGTTTATCTTTTTCTATATATTCATTCATCACGAGAACCTCTCCGGTGTGATGGATGCATGAATCAAAGGAGAGCGGATGGCTTGATGACGTCTGACATGAATAGAAGAGGAAACATACTCCACTGACCCCAGATAAACTGGGAACAGAACAGAACAAAGAAGAAAGAATATTCAATTACATACATCACGCCTATTTATTCCCTAAGGAGCAGACAGAAGTGTATTAACACCCACGTTCCGCCAAAACTGTTCGGTCCCAGGTAATAGCAGCACAAATTCAAGTAGGTCCAGGAGACATGTTCCATGACAGGACACAGAAGAAACCCGTTTATTAAAAATACAAGTCCATTTATTTCCAGCAATGGCTGACTCATATCCTTAGCCAGTTCCATATTAGGTCTCCCCATTCCGTACTCTGTAATACTTCCAGAGCCTCCGCAACACTAGAAAGTTCAGAACTAGTTACGGCCTGAAGAGCGCTTCAACTCGCTGAGCGCTTACCACCTGTAATACTAAACAGAGCGGAATATTAGATAGGAAATGTTCTGGAAAAGTCTGGGAACGTAAGTTTTTCACGATAACCGCTTTCCGTAATTCTTGTAACGGCAGAAGTTCATAGCGCTCACCCTTAAATACAGTAAAATTGAGCTTGACAGCGCAGTGGATTAGCTTGCGATAACGTAAACTGAGCAATGTTCGCTAAGGGCGGTCAGTGGATGGGTGACCAAAAATGTATTATCTCGATTTCCTCAATTGTCACCACCTCCATCTGTCCCGTGAGTGTCGTACAAGATAACAACAGTGATGGATAAGTTATAGGTAGCGTTCCTCTTTATACTACCTAGCAATATACTACGATTTACGTGCCCGATAGACGGCTATAGTCTCGCCCTCTATTACTTGTAACCTAAATAATTGGCGAAACGTGAGTGTCAACCTCACCCTTTCGTCAATACGACTAGTTTTGAATTGTCATTTTTTGACGTTAAGTACTCATTAATGTTATTTGACGTCTCTGAGTGCGGCAGTATGTAACTTTTTAAAATAATCCACAGACGAAGACAAAAGTATTCGTATTTTCATTTCCCACCAAAACACAAATAGTGCCAACTCAAAAAGCTAATTGAAAACGTCACGTAGCCCAGCCAATACAGAAAGAGCTTTCTTTGGAACAACAGCACGAAATCAATGTACAACTTTGCTCCGGAATCCTTCAAAGAGTTCGAACAATGAACGGAACGGGCAGAGGTGAGCAGTCTGACAAAGGAGGTTAATTAATATTTCGACTGCAACTCGCCCCGTTTTATTTAAAGAGCATTGGCCACAACAGTAGGTGTTCGCATTTCTGATCACACCTCGTATCTATCTTGTTATTTATTTATTTTATTTTAGGTTGCAATAACCTTTTTTTACTCATTTTTTTATTTAAAAATGGCATAGGTCGGCATAGTGCTCATTAGAGCCACCCGGCATCCGACCCGCACCGCCTCGTCGCTCAGCGTCCACTTGTTGTCGCGTGGTCAACCATTGGACTAAGATGCTAAAGTCATACAATAAATTATAATTTATTGTTACACATTAGAAAGAAAGGCTGGATAATTATGACGGCTTCACCTTGCATTGTCCTCGCGTGGACCACTGTGGCCCGCCCGCGGTCTAATCGATGTTCGCGCGTGGTGGAAGGCTTACGACCGCGGCGATCCGAAGTTGATGTAGTGAGCGCACATCAATACAAGTCCATTTATCTATACAAATATTATAAAACTGAAGAGTTTGTTTGTTTGGTTGGTTGGTTAAATGCGCCAATCTCAGAAACTTTTGGTTCAAATTCAAAAATAATTTTTGTGTTGGATAGTGCATTTATTGAGTAAGGCTACAGGCTATAATAACAACCGACATTAACGCGATCGAAGCCGCAGGCGACCACTAGTAAAGAATACTAACAGCTTGAGGCGAGGCGTGCGGGTCGGGTACCGGTGAGCCGTGACCTTAATCGTATATACCTATACCTAATCATAATACTTGCTTCAGACGGTTCGGCTGTCAAAGATGGCGTCAGAATTTTCTCGTTCACTTTCTGACAGCAATTATCGCAAAAATTGGTCGCAAGAGATCAGCAATAAAAAAACGTTTCAATCACCCGTCACTCCCATTTTCGACTGACATCAAACGAAGAGAGCGCTGTTATTTTAAATAATACTATGTTACCAGGATTACGTATAAGTTCTATATTTTATGACCTTTCGATGGTGAATTTTTCTTTCTATTTCTACGTAATCGTCTTAGAATGAATATAATACCAATATCAGCCTATTATCCCCAACGGTATAGGCAAACGTGAATTAACAACCACATTACGCAAATTTTGTTTGGTCCCAATAAGAGACGAGTTTATTGCCATTTATCGGGCACGAAAATCGCAAAGTATTGCTAGTTGGTATAATAAGAAAACTGTTGCCCATTCCTCCATCACCACAACCCCCCAATTTTTTTTTTAATTCTCCCTATATTTTAGGGAAGGCAAAGGGTCTAGCCCATACAGCAAAGTCTTTAGTGTATATTTTATCTGTAGTCTTATGAAATAATGAGTGGGTGAAATATATGAATGAAATGAATTTTACGTTAAAATATGAGTGTCACACATTTTAACGCATCTAGGGAGTGCTTGGAGCGAATTTAATGGTAGCAGAGTTCATGATGGTGCCTGATGAGGTGGACAAAACCACTTTTTAAAGTAGTCTTCACCACAACATCAAACACATCATATGACTTATTTTCAATGATTCTGCATAATTGCACATCAGCACGGATGCTTGTGCATCAAAATTACACCACTTTCACTGCACAAAATCCACTCTGTAACAATTTTTGAATTAGTGAAAATAAATCTGACTGACACCACAAAACGCGCCAAACACTCCCCAACCCCCCAAAATGAAAATACCGTTTCTTTTTTTTCCTTTTTTAATTCTCCCTATATTTTAGGGAAGGCAAAGGGTCTCGCCCTTTCAGCCATGTCTATGAAATAATGAGTGGGTGAAATGTATGAATGAAATGAATTTTACGTTAAAATATGGGTGTCACACATTTTAACGCATTAAGGGAGTGCTTGGAGCGAATTTAATGGTAACAGATTTCGTGACGGTGCCTGATGAGGTGGACAAAACCACTTTTTATAGTGGTCTTCACCACAACATCAAACACGCCACAAGACTTATTTTTATGATTCTGCATAATTGCACATCAACACGGATGCTTGTGCATCAAAATAACACCACTTTCACTGCACAAAATTCACTCTAAAGCAATTTTTGAATTATCGAAAATAAATCCGACTGACACCACGAAACGCGCCAAACACCCCAATACCGTTTCTTTATTTTCCAATCCTGACTCCGAAAATATTTTTCTTAGATTTTTTCATTACTTAATCACAGAGAAAGAAAATAAAATGTAATAAACATGCGATGACGTCACAGTCACGAAGTTAATCAGTGTCATGTCTGTCGGTCAGGAATTAAATTCTTTGTCAATAATTGTCATCGTCAAAAATAACATTTAATAAAGAAACAATAAATTTAAAATCCTTCCAAGACTTTAACTTTAACTAATTTAAAACGTATATAATTTGAAAATTAATTTCAAACATTTCAAATAATATGTTTTCATTTCCGCCACCGGAAACGCCAGATTGCCATTTCGCCATTTTTTCGTGACTGTGACGTCATTGGGCGCTGACGTTTGTTTAGAATGTCCGGAATTTTAATCATGATGTTTTGTATGAAAACGACGGAGTTCAGAAAAAATTAAAAATATGGGTATCTTCATTTTCTGTCTTTTGTATATAACATCATAATAAAATTTTGTTGAAAAAATGAAATGTTGTCAATTGTATTCTGCTCTGTCATCACCACAACCAATGTCGTGGTAACTATAATTATTATTACAAAGATTTTAGTGGTTAAAAAAAGAATTCCCGCCTCAAGATCATAATTTTTCGAAATTCTTTTTCTAACCACTAAAATCTTTGTACTAATTTTTCTAACATTTATATAATGTTAAAATTAAAATCAAATAGTTTATAATTATTATGCCATGCAGTAATATTTGTGATTTCCTGCTGCTGCAGAATACAATTGATTGTTATTTTGATAAAAACATTAAAGGAGGTTCAAAAACCCAAACCTTTCAAAAGGTTCACTTCAAAATGGCTGTTTTGGGTGTAAATTAATAAATTGGTTTCCAATATTGTGGTTCCTTTTTGTTTAACTCCGTCCATTTGTTATCCGAGAATTCCTTGCTGTGCAAGCGCGATACTTCATTTTGCATTAAGCAAAGAGTCAAACCAAGTCTGAATTCAATTTCGTAAGCTGTCGAGTAGACGGATAACAATTTCCCCGGTCTATCTCTGTCCTAAATCTGCTTCGAAGCGGGCTAGGCTAGATTAGTTTTTACCAGTTTACATAATTTTCGAGAGGCGAGGTGATTCCTCTCTGCGATTATAAAGAGAGCGTCGTTGTTACATACATACATAAATAACGCCTTTCTCCGCTAAAGGGTAGGCAGAGGCGTTTTAACACCCGCGTTTAGCCAGCTGATTTTAGGTCCCATGTAAAAGGTGCGGACCTATTGCCATTCACCGGGCAATTTCCATGTAGGGCCAAAGCCACACGGCAAATCGTCGTTTAATTATGAAATAAATAAATAAAATAAAACGTTTCTTACACTCACGCCTGTCATCCCGAAGTAAGACTATATTCAGAAAAAAACTGCACAAGTTTGTCCTGGAACCCTTGGTGTATGCCATAAATAAAAGTCCAGGAAGATAGTGACTGGTCCCGGAAAATTTGCATACTAACCCTGGACCGTACGAGTTTGACTCTGTCTCGTGCATATTAAGGAGGGTCGTAAATGTCACTTAATATCTTAATATTGTATTCGGGGCTTATACTATTTATTTAGCATTATTTTTAATTTTATAATAAGTACACAGTATTATTTAAAGCCGTGTGACAGCACAGCAGCATACAATTTTCACTACCTCTAATTCATATTTATACTATTAATTTTGTATTATTTTTAGTAATGGTAGTACTATTTGAAGCCTATTGCCATCTATCGGGCACATAAATCGCAGTATAATGCTAGGCGGAATCAGAGGAAGGCTGTTGTCCATTACTCATCGCGGTCTTTACCCTTAGTCGCCTTGAACGACACCCATGGGAGAGACTTTTGCTCTGCCGTCACCACGCCGCAATGCAAAACCAAAGAGAATTGTGACGCTGTAAAAAGCGATAACACTTTTCACCCCGTAAACATAGTCTAATTTTATTATTTTTTGGATATGTCGTAAATATAATAAAAAACTAGGTTTGTACGTTTTTATTGTTACGAAATATTGCTTACGATAAAAGTTGTTAACATCGAAATATCTTATCTTTATGTTTGACATAAAAACTTTCTCGAGCATTACATATATTTTTTTAATTGAACTCAACTGAATTAATTAAAAAAAAAACGTACAGACTTAGATTAGGATGTACTGAATCTAAAAAGTTTTAGGGGAGTGAAAGAATACGTTAACGCTTGAGACAAGTATTCAAAAAATAAATGTGTGCATTACTCGCACCGGGTATCGGCACTTCACAATCCTCTTAAATGACAAAAATTATACGCTCCTATCTTGAGACGATTCAATTTCATTAAAGGGTGTTGATTCAACGGCCACCTATTGTGATATGACGGGTTCAGTCGGCAGGACAATAGCTGTCTTGTGGAGTCCGGTAACTGGGTCATTAGCATGTTAACTATAACACAACACAGTCCGTGATGCACGTAATTGCCTATACGTTGGCTGACCTTCGGTGGTTTTGTCAGTACAATATACCTAATACAGTACATTACAAGACAATACATTACAACAATTAGTATGCTTATCAACACATTAAAATACATTACAATACAACCCATTACAAAACAAAAAGAAATAAATTTATTACAAAAGAAACACAAAATAAAGGAAATGAAAATTTTACAAACAGCACGATGGACGGTATTATTGCTAATCAGAAATTTCTTCCAGACAACCATGGAGGAAATATAATATTAGAAGGTATAATATTAGGAGGTTGGGTGTCAGAACGTACGTAAATAAATAAATTGAATACTTATTCTTATGTCTGCCCCGTTCCCAGTGTATTTGGGATCGGCCCAGTATGTTTCCTCTTCTATTAATATCGGTCAGAAGTCATCAAGCCATCCACTCCCTTTTCATTCATAGGGAAGGCCTGGACCGCAACAGTACCCCTACAGTGATCATTAACAAAAAATGAAAAGCAAATTTCTTTTTAGAGTTGAAAACGCATGCGCAAATCCGGGAGTAATGAGTTAGCACCTTTTATAGTCGAGGCTTCTCGCACAAGCCAATATTAAATAAAATGATTGATCGATAGTGTTAGGAGAATAGGGGCTGGAATAATGTACCATGTTTGTATGAGGTGATGCCTTATAAGTTGGCTGTGAGAATGAGATCTTACCCCGATTTTGATAGATGATACACCAACCTATGAAAAAAAGACACTAAAATTATATTCGTACTGGAACTAAAAACAACAATCCAGACGTTTCCACAAATGGCCATAGTCGATATCTAAGAAAGTACTAACTTTATGATAACGGTTTCTATTTGAGAATTTAGTAAAGAATTTCTAAAGTATTTTAAGAAATTACCAGCTCGCTAGGATGTGAGGCTACAGATTTATGGCGGTTTAACTGGGACACTCAATTCAGTACATGTCTGAACTGAGTGATCTCCAAAATATGGGTTTAATGGAAGAAATACATTAAAATAACACTTTTATCGTGTAGTTTAACTCTATTACGAATTTCTAAAATTGAAATAATGGCTCAAAAGCTTACTATTAAAAAATAAACGTAAATACAATTTTTGTGAAACGTCTGGATTGAGTGTTCCATATAAACGTCTTTACAGATGAAACTCAACCTCGTAGGCTGATGCAATTTAGATTAATGGTTTTTAGAATTTTTTTCCTAAAATTTAAGATATCTTCCGTTTTTCTAAATGTTATACTTTTAGAGAAAATCCATTTTTAATGTTTTCATATAAGAAATTATTGTAGGGTGACCATATAGATTTGGACAGTTAGTCAGTACACGGCATTTACGTAAAGACTAAGATCGTTTAGTAGAGCATTTAATTAATAGTATCTACGTTTATTACCAAGGGCGGTAATACAAATAATGCCTCTAATCGCAAGTATTTGATAAATTATGTGAAAAATTATGCGCCCGAGGTAATTACAAAATTTTTCCTCCAACCAAACAAACAAACAAACTCTTCGGCTTTATATAATATTAGTATAGAATGATCCCATCTTCTTAATAATGTCTGACGAACTAGGTGCTAAGATGACAGCAATGGCTTTATATATGGCATTTAGAACATACAAGGCAGCTTACAGTGGAGAAGAACCTCAAGATAAAACACAAGATGATACTTCACGTCATACTAGTCGCAGTTCCATAATTTCAAAGACTGTTAAAAGGTCTGTTTTACTACCCTTGGTAATAAACGTTGATGGAGTGGATGGCTTGATGACGTCTGACATATGGAAGAGGAAACATACTGCGCCGACCCCAGATACACTGGGAACAGCGCAGGAAGAAGAAGAAGTAATAAACGTAGATAGATTAATTAAATGCCGTACTAAACGATCTTACTGCCGCACTCAGAGCGTCAATTAACTTTAATGAGTACATAGTGTCAAAAACTGAGAATTCAAAGCTGGTCACTATACTTTCCGGGTCTTTGGTCTCGATATCAATGAATTTTTTTGACACTAAGTACTCTTCTTCTTCTTCTTCTTCATCCTGCCCTGTTTCCAGTCTATCTGGGGTCGGCGCAGTATGTTTCCTCTTCCATTCATATGTCAGACGTCATCAAGCCATCCACTCCCTTTTGATTCATATCATCCATCCCACCGTAATGAATGAATGTATAGAAAAGAGACTGAACGGACCATGTCGAGAGACCCATGAACGGAGAGAGTGATTAGAATGACAACATTCCAATCCATACTGCTCAAGGTTTTGGCTTAGGTTTTACAGCTGGCCGCCTGCCTGACACCAACCCAACCTTTGACACTAAGTACTCATTAAAGTTAATTGACGTCTCTGAGTGCGGCAGTAAGTCTTTACGTAAATGCCGCGTACTGACCAACTGTCCAAATCTATATGGTCACCCTACAATAATTTCGTATATGAAAACATTAAAAATGGATTTTCTCTAAAAGTATAACATTTAGAAAAACGGAAGATATCTTAAATTTTAGTAAAAAAATTCTAAAAACCATTAATCTAAATTGCATCAGCCTACGAGGTTTAGTTTCATCTGTAAAGCCGTTTATATGGAACACTCAATCCAGACGTTTCACAAAAATTGTATTTACGTTTATTTTTTAATAGTAAGCTTTTGAGCCATTTTAAACTACACGATAAAAGTGTTATTTTTATGTATTTCTTCCATTAAACCCATATTTTGGAGATCACTCAGTTCAGACATGTACTGAATTGAGTGTTCCAGTTAAACCGCCATAAATCTGTAACCTCACATCCTAGCGAGCTGGTAATTTCTTAAAATACTTTAGAAATTCTTTACTAAATTCTAAAATAGAAACCGTTATTATAAAGTTAGTACTTTCTTAGATATCGACTATGGCCATTTGTGGAAACGTCTGGATTGAGTGTTCCAGTTTTTTGGCTATGACTGCTTTAATTCAAGTTTTAGAAATTTGTGACCCCATGCAATAAGTTTTTAGAATTTTTTACAAAATTTCCTATAAATTTCGTTTTATTTACTAAATGTTGACAAAAAGAACACTCAATGCAGATGCACATAACTGCCTACCCCTTCAGGTAATCCCCGTGGTATAATAAGCGTGATATATTTATGTATGCAGTCGTGTAAGCGAAAGTTGCCTGTAAATAAAGTGCCGAGGAGTCAGTAACAAAAGCTAGTCAACGAAAAATTGTCTGGACAAAGCGTCAAAGTGAACCGATATTGGGGTCGATAGTAGATAGTGTACGCTAGCCGTGTCGGTCGCGACGTAATTTTATCAGATAAGGTTTTTATAGATTTTCAATATCTCCAGTGAAAAGGTTCTTGCTCTGGAAGTTTCATAGGTGGAATCGTAAAAGACTGTTTGCTTAGCTTTTATGGAATCTGACGGGCGTATTGGAGACGGTGATACCTACTGGCTGCGGTAAGTACTGGCGTAAAATAAATTTACAGTCTAGCTTTATTAAGAGGTTTAGTAAAGAAGAGAGTATATTGTTGTGTCTAGTACTAAACTGGCAGGAGTGTAGACGTGAATAAACATAAATAAATAAATCCTGGAAACGGTGCCTCATTACATGTCGATTTATACTGTATTTATGTATGTATGTAAATTAGTTTGATTCAACAATGTGCAGGCACGTAGCTTGAAATTAAAAAGAGGATAGCTAACTTTAAGGCCAGTAAAATGTTGCATTTGAAAGAGTGAATGACGGCTCCTTCAGAATCTTACCAATATCGAAAAAGTCTGTGTAGCGAAGAAGGTTAGTGTTGACATGTTGTGCAGAATAAACTTACACTTGGGTCACAAGTCACAAACGCTGCTCCTGACTTTCCTCTCTGCCGCAATTTGAACCCGTGCCGGGTTCATATTCTGCACAGGGAATCCATGGAATGCCAAGAGTTTTCGTGTCTTCATTTGGCACACGACAGTCCAAGTAATATTTTTCTAATTTACTTTTACAACACCCTCACAGAAGAATACGAAATCTCGGCCTACATCACTCATGAAAATATTAGGATCTTATTAATAACTAGTGGACGCCCACGGCTTCGCTCGCGTTAATGTCGTTAGCCTTTAGCCTTCCTCGATAAATGGACTATCCAACACAAAAATATTTTTTCAATTTGAATCAGTAGTTCGTGAGATTAGCGCGTTTAACCATACAAACAACCTCTTCAGCTTTATTATATTAGTATAGAAGTATAAGTATATTTAATGTTATCTCAAATGAGAGACATTTGTATTTTTACAGTTTCAGTCATAAAAGATTGGTTTATTTAAATATTACAATGTAACAATTTTTGGTGCAACATTTTAGTGGCCTTTGGGAATCATCATTTTCTGATGTGGAATAAAATTACGTTCCACGTACAGCGACCGATGCGCTTGGACCAAGCAAAAGTTTGAGCAAGAGTCCGAGTTAACCGCTGGACGTTTCAAAATATTATTTTAGCAAAGCGTCGCCTGTTTATAAACAGGAATGCGAGATAATTTGCGACGTTGAGCAAATTTAATTGATGTAAGTACGATGGATATATGTACGTATGTGTACAATCGTACCCATCCTATATTATTTAAAGACTGCAAAATTTTCTGGTTTATATACTTAAATAAATAAAAATAAAAGTTTATATTGGCAGTGGGCGTCTCATGGCTGACTGGCATGCAACCAATAAAAGTTTTATTTTCCAGTGTCGTATTATATCCAGTATCATATAAGAAGTCATGCTCTGTTCAGATTGTTCATGTGGCTAGTGAATTCTTATGTCATGATAAGTGCATCAGGGCCAAATTGACCTAACAACCTATAGTCATTGCGTCGAACTCACTATTAAGGCGTGTGTACACTCAGGCTCATTTATTATATTTCATTATGTTTTTCTAGCGCTAATTGGTCAATTTACGCAATCGCATGCCGAGCACGCTAAGCCACTGCGCTATAGGCAACGTCAACTGTTTTCCCTGTAACCCATGAGTCTGGCACAGTAGCGAAATAGTATAAAGATTTGATTCCAATTCCAAAGTGCTAGAGGTTCGAAAAACAAAAAAAAACACTCAAGACAGGAATGTTTGCAAACTAAATAGGTACCTATGCGAAATGGTTATAATAGTTTGATTCCAATTCCAAAGTGCTAGAAGTTCGAAAAACAAAAAAAAAGCACTCACAGACAGTTCATGTTCGCAAATTAAATAGGTACCAATGCAAAATGAGTGCCCCTCGGTATGTACCGCCCTTAAGCGTTCGACCCCGCACTGTTGGCATTTGCCCGTCCGACGTCAACCTGTTTCGGTGTACAGAATTCCGTACCGGAATATCGGCCTCCTTTATAAGGACCAAAGTTGGCCCTGAATGGAATACTGTTGTCACCTTTGGGATGGAGCGGTCCTATTGGCCCGTAGCTATAAAAGCGGCTTAGATGGCTTATTGCTGGCCGAGCCTAAAGGTGCGCTTATACGGGCCACTAAATTTGGTCAATTCATGTCAAAACACAGCAACTATGACGTTACGATTACATCAAGTACTTGAGGCGTTGGCGATATGTTGCAACCTTGGTCAATTCCTGTTAATACATACTCAAGACATCACGATCACATCAAGTAATTAAGGCGATGGCAACTTGTAGCAACCTGCTGCCGTATCTCAGGCCACACAATACCATGCCATATGGAGCTACTTAAAAAACTAAGGAATACAATGCAATACAATCCCCACCCCATTCACTGCCAGCCTGTTCCACTCAAAAAACGAGACGTAAAAAGATAGAATAAATACTTAAGATAGAAATAACATTGAAGATTTTTAAAGCGATTGGATATTAAGCAACTCACATTGAGAAATGTAATGGAATATAGGGAGCAACTAGAAGCAATAGAGGAGCTCGATAGCACATTGGCTTGGCGCGCTTGACCTGCGATTGCGTAAACTAAGCAATTTACGCTGAGGCTGGTCATTGGATGGGTGACCAAAAATGTATTACAAATTTCTTGAATTCCTCCGTGTCTCGGAAGGCACGGCTATATAACCGTTAATCCGCACTGGACCAGCGTCGACGGTTATGGCCCATTCTCCCTGTATTCTTCCATGCATAGGGAAAGGCTGTGCACTAGCAGTAGGGACATTAAAGGGTTGGTGATGATGAGAAGCAAAATTCCCAGAATAATCCCAGCAGAATTCAGTGTGATTGCTCCAGATTGGTCCATTACAGTTGCCAAACAATTATTGCCAAAATATTGCCAGTGTAAGAGCACCTTTAGTTCAGGCTAAACCTGGCGAATTTGTCCGATGTCGCCGCAGGATTGCTTGTTTATCGAGACCATTATGTGAACGATTTGGAGAAAATGGCACAATTGATTTTTGGTTTGTTATTTCATTATACGAGTGTCAAAATTGGTTCTAATGCTATAAGATTAAGTTTTAACCCTCGATATCTCTGACTCATCAACGCTGAGCTAAAAAACTGATTTTAGGCAATAGTTTCTCTACGATATGTACGAACAATGAAGAATATATCGAAAAGCGATGATGCCTCAAAACTTACCCCAAAACTTACATCGACCAACAGATTTGAAATGTCATCGATAGCGCAGTGGCTTAGCTTTTTTCAAATCAACGTCAAATGAATAATCTAAGACATAAATAGTAATGAGAGCGTATGATGTGATCACATTCTGGTAAAAGTTATGTAACTTCACAATATTCAGGCAGTAAAAAAAAAAAAGTTATAAACTTTTTTATGGAATAAAAAATGCCATCATTTAGACGATGTCTCCGGCAAAACTACTTTAAAAAGGAGTCCTCTTTCTTTTCACTTAAAAAAAAAAACAAAAAACAAATAAGTGATTACAGAAATTTTCAGACCTTTACCTTTACTATGATGGAGAAAGGAGTGAATTATACTTACTACTACGAATTATACTTATACGTAGAAATGGACTTACATAAATAATGCGAATAAAATATCATCTGTACAAATAACAAAAAAATTATATTCTGATACCGAGATTATCTCGTCGAGAAAAAATGCTGGCAACAAAATATCATATTTGTGCCTTGCCTACCCTAAATAGCGTGTAATGCTCATTATATGAGCGCATGTGTCCATTGTCCTACGAGTCCATTGTCCCTATTAGGCACGAATAGCAATAATTGCTTATAGATTCCCTGCCCATCATTCTGGTATTTACTGAAATATACGAATAATATATTCCAGCTCCACTGGCTTCTATGCTGGCCTGGGAGCGAACAAATAACGTAGAATAGGCCAGCCCCAACTCATCCCATTGGTGTCGTAAAAGTCGACTAAGGGAAATTGCCCGGTGCAGACCAATAAGCACCTTGGGGCACCCGAATGGTGGAGGGCAAACCACCAACAACACATACCCAAAGAGGGTTGGTGTCAGGCAGGCGGCCGGCTGTAAAACCTAAGCCAAAACCTTGAGCAGTATGGATTGGAATGTTGTCATTCTAATCACTCTCTCCGTTCATGGGTCTCTCGACATGGTCCGTTCCGTCTCTTTTCTATACATTCATTCATCACTAGCACCTTTACGGTGGGATGGATGATATGAATCAAAAGGGAGTGGGTGGCTTAATGACGTCTGACATACGCCGACCCCAGATAGACTGGGAACAGGGCAGGAAGAAGAAGAAGATATTCCAGCTCCATATTGCGATAAGAGTGATAATCCCTGTTCGGTGAACACATTAACTTTATTATTTATTTATTTTATTTATTGATTTAAACTTTATTGCACACATATTAAAAGGTACAAATGGCGGACTTAATGCCATAAGGCATTCTCTACCAGTCAACCGGAAAACTGAGTACAGACAATATTTTGGCGGTGCGTAAAATGAGTATCGTTAAAATAAAGCAGTTTTGAAATAATTACTTATGTAAATACTACTAATACTACCTACTAAATACTATATAACATAAATAATAAACTATAAAATAAAACATTTACTTATAATAATATATGTAAAAGACATAATAATAATTATTATATATAGTAGAAGGCATCAAGACGGGTTATTTATAACAACCGACAAATGTCGTGTAAAAAAATAAAAAAATAATATATTGTTAGGAACCAGGAACGTAATTGATTTAAAAATATAAAGAACGACGAAAAGTAAAGAAATTTATTCACAAGTAGAATTATTACGACATAACAATAAGTGTACAGTACTAAACAAGAGAAAGCACGTCCGTTCCGTCCAAGCGCCGGAGCAAAAGTGGCGCGCTGTCGCTACGCCGACCTGGCCTCACGCCACGTCCCCACCCCGACCATTTGCCGATCACGTGGTTGAAGAGTCTTGTAACACGGCCGTTCCTGATAGCTGAACGTCCTCGTCAGCTTGTCTTTCATCCACTCTTGATTCTTGGTCTTCGATTGATGTTGGGTTCTCAACATCAAGGTCCTCATCTAAAACATACGCAGACCATTAGTATTAGGCAAACTAGCCATATAGAAGCATCACGACCTACTTATAACGACAAGATCACCAGCGTGCACTCCAGCGATCGAGTCTATGTAAGCGGCCAGAGCAACTATATAGAAAGCGACAAATAAAAACATCAACTGTGATGAAAGAGTTCCGGATCTCAAACATCCACATTGATGAGTTCGTTATCGCACAAAAACAACAACAAAAAAAATAGTCTGACACCCCTATAAGGGGTTCCAAAACCCAGTACACGTAGGCCACAATGTCGGGGCTCGAGGATTGCCATAATGTCGGGGCATGAGGGTTGCCACAATGTCGGGGCACAAGGATTTGCCACAATGTCGGGGCACAAGGATTTGCCACAATGTCGGGGCACAAGGATTTGCCACAATGTCGGGGCACAAGGATTTGCCACAATGTCGGGGCACAAGGATTTGCCACAATGTCGGGGCACACATTCACCATTCCCAATAAACGTCTGACACACATACAGGGTACATTTGCCACGCCAAGAGACCATGTACTCCGCTGCTGCCTCTGTAGCCTTGCCATAAGAGCCAGCGATGAGTTGCAGCATTGCAGCTCGTTCCGCCCAAGCGGCAATGCATGACACGGTACGGCCCATGCATACCAGCGTCCAACTTGCCTGTAGATGGCGCTTGCTTTCTGTTTGACAGTAATGCCTTGACCTTGTCACGACTCGGCTGTACCTGACTTTCATATAAAATCTTAAGCCCTAAATGGCTAATTTGCGAAGTCAAAACTAAGCACTTGTTCAGGTTGATCGAAAACCCAATTCAGTGTCTAGTACCCTACGTAAAATAGTGATGCCCTATTACTGCTATGGTTACGTCAATACTGTGGATAGATTTAAATCGACTACAAAAGTTTACATCGTTCATATCACGTGTTTCGGAATTCTGTCTGCAAAACACGATTTAACCTTGTGTCCAATTTTCTTGCAAAAAGAATAAGTGACTGGGTTAGTCGGTAGGTACTTTACAGACGGTGGCACAAACATCTACCTTCGATTTCTTACTAACAGTGTGCTTGATTATGGCCCGGCTGTCCACACAAAATACGTTTGCCTTCCTCGAAACGACTCTACGTTTTCACTAAAACGAACTAACGACATTTTTATTTCTTTGATTGGTCTAACTATCAGCTTTTAGAAGTATTGAGCTTAACATAATTTCAAAGAAATTCAACTAACTCATTGGACCTATTTTTAATGTTGGTAACTAACGCTCATATTTGCGGATCGATTAAACCATGAATACCATGAAATTATTGCTGCGATCAATTTGTCACTGGGTTTACGAACTATGCGTAACCCAAGAAGAATCCTACGAATAAGGATATTCAGCGTAAGACGCATATTTATCAGAGCCAGTTCACATCACGTTCTACAAAATATTAACAACGTCAGAAGTTACATAGGAGTTATATAGGAGCTTTTAAGCAGGTACTTCTCTGCGACAAACGTTCATGGTCAGTCCAGTTATCTAAATATTTCTTATCCACAATACGATCTGCTACCGTCGAATGTAACAGAGTAGACCTTACCGTAGTATTGATTAAGCGAATCGCATCTACAATACGATCCGTTACCATCGCATGCAACAGAGTAGACGGCGCGGGGCGTTTACTTCGCTGGCCACACGCTCCAACGCAGGCTCATTACACCCACCCAGCACCCGACCAGCACTGGCTCGTCGCGGGGACGCCACATATGCGCCGCGGGGACGCCACATAGGCGCCGCGGGGACGCCACATAGGCGCCTTTTCTTTATGCAGTGACAGCGGTCGCGTAGAGAATGCCCGCTCAGCCGACGACTGTGACGCCTCGTGCGCTCACGGCACCGGCTGACACCGTGCTGGGGCGGCGTCACCCGACTAGAGTCCCTCGGTGCGAACGGCATGCACTCACATCACACCGAATCTTCCTCCCGACCAGCGTGCCTTTCTACACACACATTTTTGCAAAGCAAAAACCGATTAACACAATAAATTTTCGTTATATGCGACACATAACAATAAAACACTTTAAGTATTCAACCCTCTCAATGCCTCAGCGGGCATTATAAGTCAGCGGTCGTAGATGCCTAAGGCCGAATCAATCCAGGCCTCCCATCATGTCTTCACCCTTACTGAACTCATCAGCAACTGGCGCAAATTAGTCAATAACACAATATCCAACACATGGTAATAATTCACCTAAACTGAATATTTACGGGGCACAACTAAATTAGTACCTAAATATTTTATAAAAAAAATAGCACTCGTATCGGGTGTCCTGACTAATAAAACGAATATAGGTAAATCTCGCCAGCATTAACGGCTGCCGTACCATTGGGAAAGTATACAGAGTATTTTTTCAATACAGAGGACAATTGTACTTGAAATTATAAATTTCCACACAACAAATCGAATCGTACAAGTGATTCACTTCACTCGGAGTGATATTATTTACAAGTCGACTATTTCTTATTAGACGTTGATGGCTACCCGTTCGTATGTACGCAATGCCCTCCTTATTTAGGACGTCGGTTGCATTATGCACTGGCATAATTATACGGCACAATATGAAAATCTACCTCTAACGTGATATCATTAAATTCAGCCGGTATCGTGACAAAAATCAAAACATCACTACACCACCTAAACCACACAATATCTGTAGGTACCTATGTCCTACATCTTACAGCACGAACAACGTTTGACAAGATCGTTCGATATTAAAGAAATACTCGAACCACTATTATTTAATACATCTGTGGGTGTGTCTCTATAACGACGCGTTTAGTGCAGACGTACCTACGTCTCGACAAAAGTTAACATCCCTTTGCAAAGCATACCTTTTCAATGTGACCTACCTTCTTACAAAATTAACAAACAATCTTACTTCGGAGGTAGTTACAGAAATGTTTCTATTCACATTATGTACGGTAGATTCGATTTTAAATAGTTTTGTACAAAATCTGCTTTGATGTCCGGGTAGATTACAATTAAAGCAATACATTTTTATATTTGGATTGTATCCAAAGCTGGTCATTAGAGAGAGACTTATTTACTATAGCACATTAACAATTTTGATTTATCTAAATTGATAAGAATTCTGCTATTATTTCTGGCGTTATTTTAGACTACTGGCGACTGCCGGTATAATAATATGCGGATCTTTTAAGCCGCGTATTATTTACATAACAAATCGTCACTTAATCCTTTCAAAACACTTAATCGTTATTTCGATTTACGAACATAGTCTGCATAAATGGTGTACTTATCGGATTCGTTACACATTAGGTACATCAAAAGTAGGTTGGCAAAGTCGATGCGTCGCGGACGCAAAGATTTCAATTCTAATTTAAAATTGACCAACTGTTATTGTTACCACTCCACTAGCGTATTCAAGTACGCGCGTCACTTTTTTAGAAATAAGCCCACACGGGCTAAGCACTCCTTTTCGTCCCACTTGATATGTAAAAGAGCGCGATCGACTTCCTCACACCATGCATTGAAATCGTAAATACTAGGGTCGAAATCGGACACATAATAATAGGTGGATCTCACCGGGTTTATCGCGCTGACTGCTGACACATTCACGCTCGGCGCACACGAAATTGTGTCTGTCGCTACCGCCAATGTATTCGTACAAGCTTCACCTTGCGCACCCAAAAGGGCGGCAAACTCACTCGCCAGGGCAGGCATATGAAAGGGCGGCGTGTGTGAACGCGCCAACTGCGTAGGCGCAGCAGCGTTGCACACGAACGCGCACCAGCACTCTTGCTCGCCTCACCTAAATGCGATCCCTAGTATCTTCCAACACCAACAAACAAGAAATTATTGTTCGAAATTGTTGTGTTCGATACCCGGAACGGAAGAACGTGCTTTCGAGGTGTACTAATAAATTCCTTAGACATTTCGACAAATTCAACTGGAGTAATTTAACGTCTCAATTTGAACTATCAGTTTACGGTAATTCTCTAAAACTTAACAAAATCGTTGATAGGTTTCCACTTGTACCCACAAACTATAACGATGGCGAACGTTAAAAATAGCACATAGTGAATCCCACTTCTGATGTTAGGAACCAGGAACGTAATTGATTTAAAAATATAAAGAACGACGAAAAGTAAAGAAATTTATTCACAAGTAGAATTATTACGACATAACAATAAGTGTACAGTACTAAACAAGAGAAAGCACGTCCGTTCCGTCCAAGCGCCGGAGCAAAAGTGGCGCGCTGTCGCTACGCCGACCTGGCCTCACGCCACGTCCCCACCCCGACCATTTGCCGATCACGTGGTTGAAGAGTCTTGTAACAATATAGTATATTATATAGTTTATTATATATAAATAAATATTTAAAATAAATAATAATAATGAGGGTCTTTACAAAACAGTGGTTCCGATCAACCATTTGGAGAATTCAAATAGTGGCTGCGAACAAGATTTTTGAACGCAAGTTTATTTTTTGCTCTTTGAATAGAAGGTGGGAGGGCATTCCAGAGTCGTACTGCTTGAAGAATGAAGGAGTTAGAAATATTATGTCACGGGTAAAGACGATTTTCCTATGGTCTTCCAAGCTGGCCTAGGAGCGATAAAATAACGTAGAATTTAAAGCGGTGCAGACCTATATAGGTAGAATAACACTAGGGCATCCGAATGGTGGAGGGCTAACCACCAACAACCGCTTACCCAAGGAGGGTTTATTTATTTATTAGTACCACAATTGCCTTCTATGCTGGCCTGGGAGCGAACAAATAACGTAGAATAGGCCAGCCCCAACTCATCCCATGGGTGTCGTAAAAGTCGACTAAGGGAGATTGCCCGGTGTAGACCAATAAGCACCTTGGGGCAACCGAATGGTGGAGGGCAAACCACCAACAACAGCGTACCCAAGGAGGGTTGGTGTCAGGCAGGCGGCCGGCTGTAAAACCTAAGCCAAAACCTTGAGCAGTATGGATTGGAATGTTGTCATTCTAATCACTCTCTCCGTTCATGGGTCTCTCGACATGGTCCGTTCCGTCTCTTTTCTATACATTCATTCATCACTAACACCTTTACGGTGGGATGGATGATATGAATCAAAAGGGAGTGGATGGCTTGATGACGTCTGACATATGAATGGAAGAGGAAACATACTGCGCCGACCCCAGATAGACTGGGAACAGGGCAGGAAGAAGAAGAAGTACCACAATTGTTGGTGTCAAGCAGGTGGCTGGTTGTTAAGCCTAAGCTAAAACCTTGAGCAGTATGGATGGGAATGTTTTCATCCCAATCTCCACACTCTCAGTTAATCGGTCTCTCGACATGGTCCTTTCCGTCTCTCTTCTATACATTCATTCATCACTAGCACCTATGTTATGGATGAAATGAATTAATAGGGAGTGAATGGCTTCGTGACGTCTGACCGATATGAATGGAAGGGGAAACTTAGTGCAACGACCCCAGATAAACTGGGAACAGGGCAGACAAAGAAAATGAGGTATAAGGTCCTAGCTCTATATTACGGTAAAAGTGATAATTAATCATGCTGTCGCACTCAGAGACGTCAAAAAACGATAATGAGTACTTAATATCAAAAAATGACAATTCAAAACTAGACGCTATTCTTGCTGGGTCTATGGTCTAGATTTAAACGAATTTTTTGGCATTAAGTACTTATTAAAGTTTATTGACGTCTCTGAGTGCGGCAGTTATTATGTCATGTATAATGACGGTTTTAAATTATTAATACAATTGTCACCACCCCCAACTCTCCCGTGTGTGTCGTACAAGGCGAATAAGGGTTTGAACAGCATAAGCAATGGGCAGCAGCATTGCTCTTACACCACCTAGCAATGTACTGCGAATTGTGTGAGCAATAGGCTCTGCATGTAGGGGATATATGAGTGATTTGTGTATGTGTATTATGTATGTGTACATTTGACACGACGGTCGCCATGGTGTTTTTCTGCAATACGTCAGTTTAGTAAATTTCTATTCTATTCGTTGGAATAGATTCGCCACTTGTCTTGACCCCCTGAAAGAGCGTTTAGTCAAATAAAACGCCTAAAACAGAACACGTCAGACGAAACTAATTCGAAGCGTTCAACAAATCGGCGAAATTATTGCAAAACCAATTTCCAATATCAATGCGGCGCACTCCAGGCAGAGGCCGCAAAGTTTCTAAACAACATTTAAATTGAAACTTTCGGGGCTGGCTCTTTGGGACACGCGCCCTTGTTATGAGATAAAATTGTTGTTTTGGAGGCAGACTTCTCGTCTTAGCCTAGCCCTATATATTTTTGTGCTTATAAAACACTTTACTGAAAATAGTTGGAGGAGCTTGCTAGCGCAGTGGCACAACGCGCTTGGCCTGCGATTGCGTAAACTAAGCAATTTCGCTAAGGCCGGTCATTGGATAACGACTGCAGATGCAGTCCCGGCTGCATCTGCAGTCGTTAGTACCCACCAACCCGCACTGGGCCCGCGTGGTGGGTTATGGCCCAATCTACCTATATTCTTCCATCCATAGGGATGGCCCGTGCCCCAGCAGTGGGGTCGTTAAAAAGGGCTGGTGATGATGATGATGATGAGTATGTCATATGAAATTATGAAAAAGAATATTATGTTTGTTGACTACTATGGCAAATGAAATTATGGCAAAAGAAATTCTCGCAAGTGTGCGTCAATAATATATACAGGGTAGGCACCATGTAAAAGGGGGTGAGCCTATTGCTATCTAATGGGCACGGGAATCGTAGTACGTCGCTAGGTGGTATAAGAGGACCGCTGCTGCCCATTACTCATAGCTGTCTTCACTCTAAGTCGCCTTGTACGACACATGCGGAAGAGATGGTGGTGGGAGGTGACTGATTCTGCTCTCCCGTCACCACACGGCATAATTTAATTCAATTCAATTAAGGTAAACACAACAACAAGCTCTTTAGCTATTTCGATCATACTTTAATGTGCAATTACCAACAAGTCATTGCAAGCAAGAAGAGCTATTAGAAGCGCGTCATTCGCCACGTCGCCAAGCGGACGTCGCTTCCCGCTTCAAAGAACCAACATTTTTCATGCAACGTTTTTGCAACATTAAAACTCCCTGACTGCGGACGTTAGATAAATGAGAGTCGACCACAAGGTTTGTTCTCATTAGTTCGATCGTCGAACTCGTGGAATTGTTTTCTCATTGCTTATATTACGTCGAAATGTAGAGAATTAAGTAATAAATGGCTACATTGTTGGTTTGCATGCTGTTGAGGTGGCAGCGAGGGTTATACCAGCTCAATCCCTATATTCATCACTTAAAGACCTTGGCTTGTCTAGACCTTTCGTAAGTTCGACACTGGACGTGTGTCTAAGGCGGCTCTCACATAATTGAATTCTCTCACATAATTGAATTCAAATCTTTTAGGTAAGGTTGGGTTAGAACTGCGACCACAGGAATCATTGGCCGCGTGGTGACGGCAGAGTAGAATACAATTGTCACCACCCCAAATCTCTCCTGTGGGTGTCGTACAAGGCGACTAAGGATAAATCAGTGATGAGGCATGGGCAGCAGCGTTCCTCTTATACCACCTAGCAATGTACTGCGACTTTTGTGCCCGATAAATGGCAATAGGCTCGCCACCTATTACATGGGACCTAACATAATTGGCGAATCGTGGGTGCTAGTTCACCTCTGCCTACCCCTTCGGGGATATAGGCGTGATTTATGTATCTATGTATGCACCACAGGATCAAGAGCCGAGCAAGCGCAGCGAGCATGATGCGCCAAGCGCTAAACTAAAAATCGCAGTAAAAATTCATGATCAAAACCACTTTTCACTGCAAAAATCAGTTAAAAGTCAGCCCTTTAATTTCTCCACTGCTAGGACACGGAAGAATATAGGTAGATCGGGCCATAACCCACCACGCTGGCCCAGTGCGGGTTTTGAACTATCGAGAAAAATAATTTCACTAGATAGACGATAGAACTAGTGAGAACATACCAAAGACTGGTAACATAGTGTCCGTGGTTTTAGTAGCCTTTTGTTTCCCAAATTAAATCCTGTTTAGTATTAGTTCCGAAACAATAACAGTTAGTTGGGCTGTACCCAAATAGTTTTCGTGGCTCGCCCGCGTTATATTTCTATTACAACGTTTTATTACAACCCAAAAGCCCGTTTCTTGTGCGATTGTCTGAACTATTATTTGAGTTTGAAATCCACCCGTGTACTGTGAGTTCCGTGTGCTCTCTGAACAAAACAAATTTGGTCTAAATAAAATCGGAAACTATATTTCTTGTCACCAAAATTTATAATTAATAAAATCTATGTAAATCTAAGAAACTAGAACAAAATATTATTATCTGTTGGTCGAGTCTGCCGGTTTGCGTAAAAAAATACTCCTTCTTTATTTAACCCACGAATTGAATTGAAACTGAATTTACACCCACGTTTTATAAGTGGCGATCCTATTGCCATTTGTCGTGCACAAAATCGCAGTATATTTATTGATAGATAGTATAACAGTAGATAACGGGCAGCACTGTTACCTACTCATCGCAATCTAAACCCATACCCGCGGTAGAGAATGGGGGTGGTAACAAATTTTAATCTACCGTCAAAATTAAATGTTAAATGCAGCGCAGGACGGATCGGTTAGGACATCCTTGGGGCGGCCTATGCCCAACAGTGGGTGTCTCTCAACTGACTGACTTGCCCAATCAAATATGTCATCCCTTCATTTCTTGTTCCAATAAAAATCCATTGTAACTCCGTCCAAAAAATTGCATTCCGCACTCTACTTGTTTCGACCCCGACTAGATAATCCGATTTCAATTACTATGATCTACCCATCACTCTCACACTCTGCTATTATTCTCAATGAGTTAAAGAGACGGCTAGACCAAAGCAACTGAAATCGGCTTACATAATACGGGGGCTGGTCTTAAATCAGCTATGAATTTGAACCGTTCTTCCCCATAGTGAGAAATTACTGTCCAAAGAATGCGCTTGCCGCAACTTTTAATAACGACACTGGAAAATTCCATATTAAGTGAGCGGATCGGAATTTATCCGATACAACGTGTGGGTAATCCTGTAAGTACTGTGCGATTGCTGTTACAGCACTCTTTTATAGCCCATTGAATATATCGGAGAGGAATTATGACGCGTCTTTCTTTTTGGTAGTGAAATGTTTGTATTTTCACGACTTCGATTACTTTATTGATTTTGTTTTGTTATTTTTGATTTCTACTGTAACGTTAGTTATTTATGATTTATTACTGTGCGTCTACCTATCCTTTTAACTTTATTGGAACCTAAGGAAATGAGTTGCTGCCGAAACAGATGGCATCAGTAGTCTTCCAAATCTAAAATATATATAATTATGTTCACAAATTTGTCACGACATGCGGTATAGGGATAAATATTTATTAACATTATCATCACAAGCACCACGACATATAGAAAATATAACCAAATGTTTTCAACATCACACAACCATTTGCCCCTACCAGGATTCGATTGCAACGCTCGCCGTTGGCCAAACCAAATACCTATAGATTAGACTGTACCTAACCACAAACGTAGAAAGAAAAACAAATGTATTTTTCACGAAGCAGTTTGGTCGTAAAAATATATTTCATTGCGGGGTGTTTTCTTTTTTTTTTAATTTTTGGGAACATCCTATCCTGTTTCGGTAATGGAAAAGGCAAGTTTATTTTTTTTATCTTGCACGAGCCCGGTTATTCATAGGAGAGATTTATTGCTGGCAAGATTAATGTCATGGTTTCTTTTGTTTGATGTTAAATGACTTTATTTAGGCACTTAAGCCGCTCATTTGGCCGGTGGACGTTTTAGTTTTTTCTCCGTAAGAAAACAAAACATGGGGGCGGGAATATTTATTTGGCTTCCCTCCAACAAATTAATGTTTTGTATTGTAGCAATTATTTGGGGACCTCAAATTATTTTCGTGGCTATAAGCGGTGAATGGAAACGCTAAGCAATAATAAGCCTTTTGTCACTCCGTGTAGGAATACTTTTGTGTGAATGCAAGGTGACAGACTTCCTCAATCAACTATGTGTGTTACTTCAAGCCAATTAAGGTTGATAATTGATAGCTTTTGAATAGCCTGACATGCGATTATGCTGTATCTTGATGCTTTTTAATTAAAATAATTTTCGCTTTAAGTGGACTCTAACTGGGCTAGGGAATCGAATTAGGCTAAGCGTAAATAATAAAATAAGAACTTTATATAAAGATACCTCCATAAATATGGTTTATGTATATTAAAAGCAATGCACTTTACTGAATATAAATAAGTTATGATAAAGTACTAAGGAAATATTAAACATTTATTTATATTTGTTATAATTTTGAGCACATTGTTATTTAATAGCTTAGGAAATTGAATAACAATTAGAAAGGAAATTATTGTAAATGCCTAACCTCGTAGCGTAGAATCTACGCGTTAATATCATCTACGCCGTAGCAAAAGTAACTGATAAGTGATTTTGGAGCTACACCGTAGCTCGACTACGGTTCTTCAAAGAAGTAGCCTTCAACTGACTACACATACTGCTACATTGATGTACTTGTTGTTGGTAAAAACGGAAATTATTCAAAATTAACGACACCCAAGAGAGGGATAAGGGTAGTCATAGTATATTCAGTTTTGCTGGAAGCCGTGTAGTGACGGCAGGGCAGAATACAATTATTGTCACCACCCCCCTTCTCTCCTGTGGGTGTCGTACAAGACGACTAAGGGCAAAGACAGCGATGAGTCAGCATTTCTCACATACCACCTATCAATATACAAACTGCGATTTATGTTCCCGATATATGGCAATGGGCTCGCCACCTATTACTTGGGACCTAACTTAATTGGCGAAAAGTGGGTGTTAATTCACCTTTGCCTACCCCTTAGGCGTGATTTGTGTTTGTATGTGTATCGCTAATAAAGCAGTAAGACTTTGATCGAGCTCTGTACAGACACTTTATTACTTTCCTAACAAATTGTATAGTGAAGCTTAACTTCCTATTACACTTGTAATTTGACGTCGTAGCTCGTAGCATTATGTCCAATAACACAGTGTAATAAATGAAGCTTACCGCTCATTGCAATTCCTGAGCGAGGGCAAATTCAGCAGAACACTTAATGCATTCCAATGCATGGTGTCTTCCCAGAGGGCATAGATCTTTCGGTCTGTCGTTAATAAATTATCGGTTGTTATAATAATTATTAATTTCATCTGTGCATAATTAATAAATAGTTTAACCGAAGTACAGATTTACGTTTTTAAAGTTCTGTCTCTGCAGAACAGTTGTCATGTGTCTCTGTAAGTAGATTTTTAGTTTTGATCAGGTATTTGATAGTTACAGTCCGAACTTTATCTTTTTATCGAGTAAGAAGTATAACATACATTTGGAATTTTTGAAATTTATTTCTACATTGCGAGGGTACCCGTTGGCTTACAACGTGAAGTGTAAAGGTTAGAAGAACTTCGGCAAGTTAGTTAGTGTCTTGGGTGGCCGAGCGGTCAGGCACCTGCCCGGATAGCAGCGGACGCGGGTTCGATTCCCGCCTCAAGGTCATAATTTTTCGAAATTCTTTTTCTAACCACCAAAATCTTTGTACTAATTTTTCTAACATTTATATAATGTTAAAATTAAAATCGAATAGTTTATAAAGCAAACCCAAGCTTAACCGAACGCACGGTATTTGTAAAAATATCTGCTTTGGAATGTTTGAAATTTATTTCTACATTGCGAGGGTACCCGTTGGCTTACAACGTGAAGTGTAAAGGTTAGAAGAATTTCGGCAAGTTAGTTAGTGTCTTGGGTGGCCGAGCGGTCAGGCACCTGCCCGGATAGCAGCGGACGCGGGTTCGATTCCCGCCTCAAGATCATAATTTTTTGAAATTCTTTTTCTAACCACCAAAATCTTTGTACTAATTTTTCTAACATTTATATAATGTTAAAAATCGAATAGTTTATAAAGCAAACCCAAGCTTAACCGAACGCACGGTATGTGTAAAAATATCTGCTTTGGAATGTTTGAAATTTATTTCTACATTGCGAGGGTACCCGTTGGCTTACAACGTGAAGTGTAAAGGTTAGAAGAATTTCGGCAAGTTAGTTAGTGTCTTGGGTGGCCGAGCGGTCAGGCACCTGCCCGGATGGCAGCGGACGCGGGTTCGATTCCCGCCTCAAGATCATAATTTTTCGAAATTCTTTTTCTAACCACCAAAAACTGATATTTTATTTGGCTTACAAACAATCGCAACATTATAGTAATAATACACAAAACACTAACACAAATGCTACAAATACTTAAAGGTAAACACCACATGACTAAGGTGTCTCCGTAACTAATATAGCTATATTATCAGATCTTTTAAATGAACTATGAAACGTGTATACTGGTAAAGCTATAAACTTGTATACTGGAAATGACAGTAAGTGGAGCAAATGGACGGTGCCGGTTGGAAGTCGACCGTTGTGGTCCAATATTGGCTTAAGCTTGTGATGTACGCCCGAGCGCCGCCGACGACCCCTGAGACAAGCCGGGAATTTCGGTTGAGACTCCCTCTAATTGTTTGATTTAGACGTTTCGATTGGGTTGGGTGCCTCTACGCGAAAACAAAGAACAGTGAAACATGGCTGCGAACTGCTGGACATCATACCAACCTAACATGCAAGCTATATATTATATAGAGTGAGGGATTGTTCGCTAATTGCGATATTTTATGTCGTTATTTTTATTACAGTTGTTGCAATTCGCAACGTAAATTGAATGAAAGTTTGGCATCGGTGGATTGGTTCCATGGGGTTGTAGAATCACCACCCTAGCTTCGATTAAGTAAACTAACCAAATTTAGCTAAGGCCGTTCATTAAGTGGGTGAGCTGAGCAATAATATATTATTTTGCCATAAAAAAGATACAACGGCTCAACCTGCCTCCCTAAACGGTGAGGGTTTAGGGAGGCAGGTTGAGCCGTTGTATCTTTTTTTCTTTCCTGAGAGGCATGTGCCCCAGCGCTACATAGTACCTACTGATGGTAACAATATAATGTCGTTAAAAGATATTGGAATAACTTTAGGGATAAATTGTGTATGCATATCTGTAAAATATATTGACACAACCGTATTAAGTTCTGACTATTTCAATGTCAAAATAAACTTGAAACAGATATGCTGACTAGAGCGTCGCCGTAAAACGCGAGCCAAGTAAGTGCGTCGCTACTCGAACTTGCGAAAGTTTGTACACAATCTCGAATTGGGCGAACTCGCCGGAGATTACTAGTTCCCGCCCCACATAAATAAGACTTTAACGAGTTCTTTTGGAGCGAACTTTTGAAATGTTGCAAAATATCGTCGGAATCCTCCCTTTCCCGTAATCATTTTTGTAACGGAAAGTTTACATTGACGGTAAGCTAATGTAGCCAAATGGCCCTTAAAAGCGTTAAGCGATGCTTCCGTTTTACCAGAAGTTTTTTATACTAAGTCTTAACACCGAGTTTTTTTATATTACTGTTGAAATCATCGTTTCTTTTCAAATAATTATGTCTGCCATTCGACTTACACTTACCCCAAATCTTCCCAGATGTGCTTATTAATTTTTCTAACATTTATAAATAAAGCTAAGATTAAATCAAAACAAAACTTCTAGGTGTTAGAGAAAGGTGATATGTCAAGAGGTTATTCAACTTTTACTATAAGACCAAAATCGACATCAGCTGACATCAGTTTGTATGAGGAAACGAATTTTCCTTGAGATTATGATGTTAGTCCTATAGTGAAAATTGTTTAGTTTGATATTCTTTTTCAATCACTGCACCTTTCTGTTACATTTCGTATACAGGTTACCATTTTAGTAACATTCCTAAGTACGTACCATTTTAGTAATATTTCTAATATTCACAATTTTGTAAGCGAAGACCGAAATAAACAAACAATAATATTCACAATATTGTAAATAGGGACTGAGATAAACAAACAGTAATATTTGACTTTCAGATCCAACCGATAATATTTAATAGCGGTTGAAGAAGAGAAATGCTCGAAACACGTTGAAGGACTCCAGAGTGGACCCAAGAAGCCAACTCACGAAGACAAATGACTTAAAAACGAGGGGAGACGCGGTAAACGTGGACCACTCGAACGATTTTGCGTCCTTATTTTTTTGTACTCATTAATAGGGCTTCATTATGCTAAGTGACATTTTAGCATTTCGAACAATTTGAAACATGCTCGGTGTTCAATCAATTAGGAATGCAAAAAAACAATAGATTTGTTTTTTTTTGTAAAAAAATTCACATATAATCACATATAATATTAATGTTCAAATAAAAATCAAATAATAATATTTTTGGTCACCTTTCGAATGACAGGCCTTAGGGAACATTGCTCAGTGTAAGCAATCGCAGGCCGAGTTTCCCCCGAAATAAACTTATTGTGTTTTTGCAAGAGCCACCAAAATTTTTAATATGTAATGCTTAAATTAAATAATATAAAAATTTTGCTAGCTTTGATGTGTTTTGCACCCGCGTTTTACCAGCTTATTTCAGGTTCCGTGTTTCAGCTTTATCTAATGAGAACTTCAATCGCAATAATTTAGTAGGTGGAGCGCCAAGAACGCTGCTGCCTATTTCTCGTTATATTATAACTCTTACTGCCGCACTCAGAGACGTCAAATAACGTTAAGGAGTACTTATCGTCAAAAAATGACAATTCAAATAGTCGCTATTCTTGCCTGGTCTATGGTCTAGATTTGAATGAAAATTTTTGACATTAAATACTCATTAAAGATAATTGACGTCTCAGAGTGCGGCAGTAGGTATGTCGCCTTGTACGACACTCACGACAGAGACAGGGGGTGGTGACGGATGATTCTTCTTTGCCGTCACCATACGGTATATTTATTATATAAACATACATATTTAAATACCTTAACTCCATTCCTATCTAGGTGCGGACCGATTAATTGCTAGAGCCGCCATTGCAAATAATTGCACGAGACTACGTGATCCGATTCCAGTATCGGAGAGTTACAGATTTTATCACGGACATGTTTAATTGAAGAAAAAACCACAGCGAAGGTTGTAATGGACGAACGGCGGAAATTGCGGTCGATGAACCGCTGCCATCTTGTATAAAGTTCCCGCATTAAGCGGTTAACGAGGAACTTTATTGCCGGGTCTTAAAGTTGAAGTTCGCTCGCGAGACAATTATAAATATTATGAAAGTCTGGCGAGTATATTTTTATGTTACACCAGTAAAAGTAGGTGGAAAAGTTGATTATATTAAGCACCCACTTATTAGATTTCATTAGGGAGATAGATTCATAGCTTCGTTGTTTTTTTTGGGGGAAAGGTCAACAGTCAACAACGGCAACAGCCTGTCGTCTTCAACGCTCCATCGCTACGCGGACTGACTGTCCTATATTTAAACGCCACTGTCCTTCCAAACTGTAATGTCCCACTTTTCTGCTCTCATGTGAAATAGACCTAAGAGAAGTTGTAAAAAATATACATTTGTATTCTTCTTTTTCTTCTTATCACAACCTTGTTCTAGGTCTATCTGGGGTCGGCGCAGAAGTTTCCTCTTCCATTCATATCGGTCAGACGTCATCAAGACAATCACTCCCTATTTCGATTCATCATCCATCACACCGGAAAGGTGCTAGCGATGAAAGAATGTATAGAAAAGAGATGGAAGAGGACCAAGTCCAGAGACCGATGAACGGAGGGAGTGACTGGGATGACAACATTCTAATCTATACCGGTTAAGGTCTTGGCTTAGGTTGTTACAGCCGACCGCCTTCCTGATCCCAACCCTCTTTGAGTATACCTTTTACATCTGTATTCTATTCGTTTGAATAGATTAGCGACTTGACTAGGCCTTCTGATCTATATTATTATTATAAATACTCAATACTTTATTGCGTTCCATAGGTTAATTGGTGTTACAGTAAGTACATTGGTGAATCACTATGGACTCTGTTGGGCACAATAATAATGGAAAGGAAGAACACTTTATTTTTCACTTGATTTTATGCTATTGATTAGATATGTTTTATTATTTTTATTATTTTTATCATATTATTTATTATTATATTTATTAAGTATTTTAAATTTAAATATGTTGTTATTTTTTTTTAATTATGTAGTCATTTTGATTTGTATTTATACATTTTAATATTTAAAAGTTATGTCATTTTTACTTATCTATTGTTAATTATTCAGTATTAGTTGATGTTATATATTTCTGTCTTCTAAATATTTTGTTATATTATAATAGGTATTTTCAGTGACTAATTGTTTTAGGCCTTTTATAAAATGTTTTTCATCACTGATGTTTTTTATTAAATCAGGTAGCTTGTTGAAAATTTTTATTGACATAACTATTGGCCCGGAATAGTGATGTTTCATTTGAGAGAAGAAAAGGCTAACGAGATAGTTTGTTTGTTTAGGTGGTCGCGCTTATCTCAGGAACTACTGAATCAAATTGATTTTTTTTTTTGTTGCATAGTCCATTTATCGAGGAAGCCTATATAATAATCGATATTAACGCGAGCGCAGCCACGGGCGACCACTGGTCACTAACTTCGAACGCGCTTTGCACCCCACCGAACTCCTCAGTGGAATGACAAATGCTCGCGAGTTATTCCCACTGTGGCTAACATTCATGGGAGTACCAAGTGGAGGCAATAACTGAACTTGCCCGCTCGGATTAGATGAAATATTTCATAGCCATCTGCGTCGCGTACGAGGTTGGGGCGACGGCAGTATACAAACTTGAGACACCCTTATTGAATAGAAAGTGTTTTTAAGTAATATTGGAAAGTCTATGAAAGAATTTTTTTCTACCCTACTCCGAAATTCAGACGATATTTTCGTCCAAACACATAATTATAAAGGTGCGGACATTTCATTACTTGTTATAAATAAATACATAATTACCTGGCGAGCAATCTAACGGGATCGTAAATTACAGTATATTGCTAGGCAGTATAAGAGGAACTAAAACAGTTGGGTTCCGCTATCCCGCTTTGGACCGGCTAGGTGTGGACGCACAACGTCATGGTGTCATTCAACAGATCTGCACACCATGATGATACAACGACCTATTACCGTAATACTTTATACAGTCCATTTCTAAATATATTTGAATCCTTCACAATCCCTCTTGTTTCATACACTGTAGATAATCATAGCAGGAAGATAATAATTCCGTTTAAAAAAATATATTGCGTAAGGGCCATACTGCCTTATCACTTACCTCGGTTCCGCTACGCTCGAACCTGATACATGGTATAATACATCTACGTATTTAGACTTTCTAGGGAATTGCAGTGCGGACGATGCAATAAACTTTTAAAGGGACGCCGGCTTAGCAAGCCGGTTCATTTTGTTGTGAAATTTAATTATGCTAATTCAAGTGGTTTATCGCGTTCCGAATGTACAGTGAGTAACTACTGCAAAGGTGGTCTCGCTGCAAGTGAATAAATAGAGCTAATTAATGTGTTGCAACTACCGCTTTTGAAATCACGGAATTTGTAAAAAGAAGTTAAGATATTATGTTTTATTTATGATGATACAATTTTTGGTTTATTTATAATATAATTTGTGATTTAATTATAATACAATGTATGGTTTATTTATACTTAGAATGCCTTAAAATGCGTGATAAAACTAATCTATTTCGGTAATCATCAAAAGCTTAAGCCCACGCTTCATCAAACATATTCCAATCTCAATCAATACAATAAACTATTCAGCCCGGTTAGCATGACCACCGAAACACAATAATTATGTTAAAGCCATTACGCTTTGAACTGTCAAGATTAATTTTTGACAAGCCATTTATCGCCTCGAGCTTTGACAGTTCACAGCGATTATCATATCGTGTTTCGGCGGTCGTGCTAGCCGGGCATCACACCAACACTTGCACAACGTCTGTTGAGGCATTAAACATAAAACGCTACGCCTTAAAAACCGCAGTTAAGCCCTTGACCTGGACAAATCCCAGGTAAGGTCTGTCCGGGGACAAGGGTCGGTAACGTGACCGTTGTTACCAATGAGATTGTTCGTTATTTCGCAACTGATAATGCGGGCCTGAGCTGCGCTAATCGCACGTGATGCGGACTCAAATGTGGTTATTAGCTTAAAATTGAAGCGTTATCGCTAATGAACGCTGTCTAGGCCTTCAGATGTTTATTTTAATGTGATTATATTCATTTAGGTACGGCGGGTCCCAATATTCTATCTGCAGTTAAAAGTAAGCTTACTAAGGTTTAGTTGCCTGGCATTTGTTGTTTTACTACGATAAATAACAGAAATTGCTAAGCAACTAAGCTGTAGTACGACTGTCTTCAACTGTTTAAAGAATAGATATTCGGCTTCTCCATGGATTTACATGTCGGAAGTGATTCCGACATGTAAATCCTTTTTGTCACTCTCATTTCACTCATTCTTTCTACGTGACCAAACCCTGTAAGCATACCTTGCCGAATTCTTGACATTTATTAATTTAATGATCGAAATTCCTCACTATGATATCACAACAATTTAGACCTTGTTACTTAAAGAAAGTTTGAGTTTTATCGATAGCGGTTGCTCCGAGAATCATTCTCAAGCCATCTGTAACTGTCACAGGCGAAGGCTTGCAAAACCATATATCAAAACATCAAACTAATATTATTTTCCACAATACCCCCGCTGTACAATATTCAAGATCGCTTAATTCACCCGCCACCATAAATCACCATCTCAAGTTTCTGGAGACATTGAAACTGGGGAAATATTAAATGTTTACTGTTTAACAGCGTCACGGCCCTCCCTCGGGGATCGAGATGTCACAGTGGAGATTAAGAGAGGCATAAACTTTTAGCACTCCATGGATTCACCGTGCGGGTGCCGGGTCCACAGTGTGGTAGAGAGGAAAGTCAGGGGCAGCGCTTGGGACTTGTGACCCAAGTGTAGGTTCATGAGTATATCAACACTCCCTACCCAGCCATATTTAGTAAGATTCTGTCAGAGCCGCCTTAGTCACACATTCCAATGTAGAACTTGCGAAAGTACTGAGTTTAATTTTTATAAAAAATTGCCAATATTAATGCATGATTGTTAGTCAACTTCATCGCCAGCCATTCCATAACCCCACTGCTGGGGCCTTCCCTATGGATGGAAGGGTATAGGGAGAATGAGCCATAACCACCAGCCCAGTGCGACATGGTGGGTTAGTCAACGTAGTTTGTCAATATTGCTTTTTATGAACATTCTGGGTTTTATGGAACGTGTAATTATACACAAAGAAAGCCTTTTCATGGGATTTCATCTCCGTCAAATAATGATAAATAGTATATACAGTGCGGTATGTTTCTTCTCCATAAAGCCATTCATTTCGTTTTAATTCATATATACCCATCACCTATCACACCGAAAAGGTGCTGAAAAGAAATTCGAAATTCGCTTAACTTTTATTTTTGTACATCGAAGCTTACGAAAATCTAAGCAACCAGAAAGACAATTAGACCTAGTAATCAAAATAAACGCAATCCCTCCTCGGAGGCAAGGATTAATCCAAAGAGACTTTATTAAAGTTACATAATTAATTATTAAGTATCTGGCCTTAATTAAAAACCGACACAATCTTTAAAGAGTTTTCTGCAGGGTTAACTTGTTTTATAAGTTCGCAAACTTTTTAAATGGACCAAAATTTGCTGAGTTCTACCAACGTAATGAGTCCGGAGTAGGAATAGCTTTAAAGAGAACGCTGTGATCGTTGCTCTAAAATAAATTAAGGGTTTTACATACATGAATCACGCCTACTTATCCCCGAAGGGGAAGGCAGTGGGATATTCAGGCTCGTTCCGCCACGTGGGTGTCGTACACGGCAACTAAGGTTAAAGACAGCGATGAGTAATGAGTAGCAGCGTAGCAGCATTCTTCATATACCGCCTAGCAATGTTCTGCGAAGCGTGCCATCTATAACATGGGACCTAACTTAATTGGCGAAAAGTGAGTGCTTAATTTACCTTTGCCTACCCCTTTGGGGATATAGGCGTGATTTTTTTTTTTTGAATGGACCTAGGCTGTTGGCCGAGAGGCCTTTACAGCATCTACCGGGTTTTTTGGGGAAGGCGAAGACCTTGACCTAAAGCCAAACGTGTCCTCAAGCCTTGCAGTCGAGCACTCCCTGTGAGGGTGCCTTCACAGCAGGCGTCCCCCGTGTGGGGACGGCATCTCCCGAGGGAGGTATACTGCCGCGGAGAGCCTCGCAGGGCGCCCGAGTCGGAGCTTGGATCGGCAGGCCTGAGGGTGCCTCTAAGGGCGCGGACCTCGGCTCAGGCGTGCCGTGTAGTGGGGGGAGGGGGCGAGAAGCGCCCAGGGACACGAGTGTACCTGGTAAAGCGCCTTGTGTGTAGACCGGGTCTTCGCACTCTTATACGACGAGTGCGGTGTGTAGGATGGGTGTGTGTGGTGTGTTCAGGCGTGATTTATGTATGTACGCTTCGTTATTATGTTGGGTTATGGGTGTTGTATGTAATAGGTGGTGAGCCTGCTATTATTATCAGGCATGCAAATCGCAGTATATTGCTAGGCAGTAAAGGAAAGCTGCCGGCCATTACTCATCGCTGCCTTTACCCTTAGTCGCCTTGTGCGACACCCACGGGAGGGATGGGGGCGGTGACAATTGTATTCTGCTCTGCCATCACCACACGCCAAAAAATAGTAGATTATAATAAACGAAGAATGAAACAAAGAATGTCCCAGGTCGCAGATATTTGATGCTCGAGCCTAAGGCGAGAGGCTGAGGCTTTTTTTTATCACCCGACGTAAGATCATAGTTTTATGTCACCCCCTGACCAGGAAGTTGGATCCGTACGCGTAGCGGGCGGAAAAGTCCACTTTATAGTTAGGTGTAACATAAAAAATATTTAATGTTGGCCTGGGGGCCTACCGCCTACATCGATTGCTAAAGCAAAAGCTATAGTTTATGACGTCATGCTGTCATTTTGCACCAAATTTACCTAAACTATGAGCAATATCTTTGAACGAATGATCACCAAATGATTTTGTATGAATTTGTAATAAAATCCGTACCGCCTAAAAATTCAAGATGGTTGCTAGCTAAATTGATAGCCGTAAGAAATGCATTGCTTTAAAGCTATCATCAGCAATCGAGTTAGGCGGTAGGCCCCCTGGACGATGATGTCTAAGAACGAAGAAGCCGCATCGCCCGCGATTGCTCACCAAATTACGACATCCACATTGTGACAGTAACAAACTCCGCGCCCCAGTCACATATGTAAATGAGCCTTGGCCCAGACGAGGCATTACGCAAATTACCATCCATTTGCGAATTTTTCGCCTCAGTTTTCGCAAATACAAACAATGTTACAATGGGGCACTTCACGCCCGGGATAATGTTGCTATTTCTCCTTTTTAATGCCATCCGGGAATGTTTGGGCCGTTGACAGATTGCCGGCGGCACGGGCGCTGGTTCTATCAACAATTACCGTAGAACAAGGCGGTGAGGGCGGGTCATCGTTAATAATCCACTTAGATTATCCAAAACGGTTTACTCCACAAACGCGGGGGATATGTAGACTTTTCTTGTACAGATACCCTTAGCGTCAGGGGGTTTCTACACTAAAAGTTACAAATCGGAATTTGAAACCAATTTTCTGAAGCATGGAGGAACTCCACATATAGTAATTGTATTTGTAATGGAATGTAACTATGGACACAAAGTCTGAAAATATATTGATAACTTAACCTTGTTAGTAGTATTATAGTCACCCATCCATTGACCTGACTTTGGCTTGGTTTACGCAAAGCTAAGCTAACTAAGCTAATGCGTCATAAAGCTCCTCATGGGTTATTTAATTTGCTACCAATTTTGCACTACACAAATAATACTTAGTACAGGGAAAGGCTAAAATAAAAACTACAGATACAATATATTAATAATCTTTTCATCCCACCATCTCGGAAAAAGCGTTTTTGCTCTTCGATATCTGAGTGCAAAAGCCGTTTTTATCCTCTAGAGGTTAAAGTAAATTTGAATTTAGAACATCGTGTGCAATGAGTTTGTGAATTCAAAACATCATTATACCTATTTATTTCTACCTCCATGGTGCCGAAATTATCATGCAACCTATTTTTATTTGTTAAAAACTCAGACTCGGACCCTTCTTGGTGTACTTTTTTTGGAATTTGCTTTGCGCGCGCCATTTTCTTTTCGCGTCATAAATTTGTTAAAACTTAGGAGTTCCGTAACGGTCAATCAGCTTGGCGTCAATCTTGCTTAAACATTTTGATCGTCTACAATGCTTGCTTGATGCTTGAGTCAAGCATTTAAAAGTTTTTTAGGTTTGTTTGATTTGTTTACGCTAGCAACGGAACAAAAATATACAGAAAATAAACGTGCTTGACTCAAGCTGATTGACCGTCTCGGAACTCCATTACGGACGGTAATTTTTATAGGTGTGTCAGGATAAATTTTGCGGGTGTGGCTGGGTGGATGGGTGGGTGTTGGAGGTGTCTGGGTGAATGGGTGTTTTGTGGGTGTGTCTAGGTGAATGGGTTTTTTGTGGGTGTGTCTAGATGAATGGGTGTTTTGTGGGTTTGTCTGAATGGATGGGAGAGTATTGTGGGCGTGACTGGGTGGAAGTTGTGGGTGTCTGAATGGATGTTGTGGGTGTGTCTGGGTGATTAGATATTTTGTGGGTGTTTCTGGGTGAATGGGTGTTTCTGGGTGAATGGGTGTTTTGTGGGTGTTTCTGTGTGAATGGGTGTTTCTGGATGAATAGGTGTTTTGTGGGTGAATGGGTGAGTTGTGGGTGTTTCTGGAAGAATGGGCGTTTTTGGGTGTTTTTGGGTGAATGGGTGTTTCTGGGTGAATGGGTATTTTGTGGGTGTTTCTGGGTGAATGGGTGTTTTTTGGGTGTTTCTGGGTGAACGGGTGTATATTTCGGATGTGAATGTTGTGGGTGTTTCTGGGTGGGTGTTGAGAGTGTGTTTGGGTTAATGGGAGGGTGTTGTGGAAGTTTCTGCGTGAAAACAGAAACGGTTGTGATTGTATTTTTTTTTTGTATTTTGCAATTTCCTCGTTGTGGGGGATGAAAAGTTACGTGTTGCACTCGAGTGCAAAGATTTTTCACCTTGTGCTCTTTTGATTCCCTCGCTATCGCTCAGGATTCTAATTTGTGAATCACTCGCTACGCTCGTGATTCAATTTTAGAATCCTTCGCTAGCTCGGTCATCAAAATTGAGCACGCGGTTAAAAAACAACTTTGCACTCACGTACAACAAATAACTATTTTCATCCCACCATCTCGGAAAAAGCGTTTTTGCTCTTCGATATCTGAGTGCAAAAGCCGTTTTTATCCTCTAGAGGTTAAAGTAAATTTGAATTTAGAACATCGTGTGCAATGAGTTTGTGAATTCAAAACATCATTATACCTATTTATTTCTACCTCCATGGTGCCGAAATTATCATGCAACCTATTTTAATTTGTTAAAAACTCAGACTCGGAACCTTCTTGATGTACTTTTTTGTAATTTGCTTTGCGCGCGCCATTTTCTTTTCACGTCATAAATTTGTTAAAACTTAGGAGTTCCGTGACGGTCAATCAGCTTGGCGTCAATCTTGATTTAAACATTTTGATCGTCTACAATGCTTGCTTGATGCTTGAGTCAAGCATTTAAAAGTTTTTTAGGTTTGTTTGATTTGTTTACGCTAGCTACGGAACCAAAATATACAGAAAATCAACGTGCTTGGCTCAAGCTGATTGACCGTCTCGGAACTCCATTAGGGACGGTAATTTTTATTAGGTACTTACAGGTGTGTCAGGATAAATTTTGCGGGTGTGGCTGGGTGGATGGGTGGGTGTTGTAGGTGTCTGGGTGTTTTGTGGGTGTTTCTGGGTGAATGGGTGTTTTGTGGGTGTGTCTGGGTGATTGGACATCTTGTGGGTATGTCTGGGTGATTGGACATCTTGTGGGTGTTTCTGGGTGAATGGGTGTTTTGTGGGTGTTTCTGGGTGAATGGGTGTTTTGTGGGTGTTTCTGGGTGAAATGGTGTTTTGTGGGTGTTTCTGGGCGAATGGGTGAGTTGTGGGTGTTTCTGGGTGAATGGGTGTTTTTTGAGTGTTTCTGGGTGAATGGGTGTTTTGTGGTTGTTTCTGGGTGAATGGGTGTGTATTGCGGGTGTGAATGTTTCCTCGTTGGGGGGGATGAAAAGTTACGTGCTGCACTCGAGTGCAAAGATTTTTCACCTTGTGCTCTTTTGATTCCCTCGCTATCGCTCAGGATTCTAATTTTTTAATCACTCGCTACGCTCGTGATTCAATTTTAGAATCCTTCGCTAGCTCGGTCATCAAAATTGAGCACGCGGTTAAAAAACAACTTTGCACTCACGTACAACAAATAACTATTATATCCAAAGTCTTCCCCAAGTTACTAATTACGTAACAAGCCGTGTATGTTTCGTGTCTTAATGCGTAATTAGGGTAGAAGAGCAATCTTCTCTAATAAGACGGGTCCGCTAATCAGAAACTGGTAAGGGCTCGGACACATACTGACAATACAAGAACAAATAAAATAACCTAACATGGTAAATAGCGCTTGATGGCGAAGTGATAAGTGAATTCCTTGGACCGATAGACAACTAGACAGACAATACAACTAGATACAAAACAATAGAATAGAATAAATCTTTATTGCACATCTTCACAAGTTAAAATAACACAAAATAATAAAATTACAAAAAAAAGAAGTGAAATAAAAATGTTGTTAACTATATGCATTTCTATCTTTGCATTTCTATCTTTCCCTCTATGTTTATATATTTATTAACATAGAGGGAAAGATAGAAATGCAGCAACTCAAAACTAACAATATTATACTCATCACAATATACTAAACTAATAAAGTATAACGTACCTACCTACATAATAAATAATATAAATATAATATAACATATACAATAAATACCTAGTTCTACAATATAACTGTTCTTCATAAAAAGAAAAACTCTAAGACAAAACTCAACTTCCAAGTCAAACTATAAAAGCTCTTAACAATATCAACTTAAGAGAACCTTAGCCTGTAGCTCAGAGGATTAAGCTGGGGTGGTTGAACTCTATTATAAAGAAGATTAAACACAACATCGAGCACTTGTCTATCTGAAAAGTAGATTTCAATTACGTGGCGCCGGCACTGCGTGTAATCACCGCCTTTGATTTAGGCTGAACGCGCACGGCACGATTTTTAGACACATCGATTTTTATGTTTTAACATAAGAATCTTTTCAGATTTTAAATACATACAAAGTCACGTCTATCCAAACCCGCAACACCCGCGGGAGAAATTGGGGTGATGACAATTTTATTCTGCTCTGCGGTCACCACACGGCTAATTTTTTATATTAATTTATACTAATTTTTATACACTTTTACATACTTTTACATAAATAAATCAGCCTATCCTTCCTCGAGGGGGTAGGCAGGGTGAACTAACATCCATGTTTCGACAACTGTTGCTATGAGAGGTACTACTATGAAAGAGGGGTCGAGCCTTTTGCCATCTGTCGGGCTCATAAATCGCAGTATATTGTGAGGAGGAACGCTGCAGGCATTCTCCTTTAGTTGACTTTTAGGACACTCCTAGGGTAAGTCGGGGCTAGCACATTTAATGTTATTTTTTCGCTACCAGGCCAACATAGAACCTGAAATAGAAATCGGAGCTGAAAAAGTATGATAGATTATTAATCAGTACCTACTTACTTGATCAAATATTTTTTAACTTTAAGATTAACACGAAGAGTAAAAAAAATCTCAACTTACTTGTGCTTTACGGCTAACAAGTTAGGCTTGACAATCGATTGGAGATGTTTGACAATTTACAATAATCGCTCCGTAAGCGCTAAGCCTAACCGCCAGCAAGTTGTTGGCGGAACTCCATCGTGCCTGAGTAAGTGAACTGCGAAAGATTACAAAGAAAAAGTACTCTCGCCACTGCGATTGCGGTCACTAAATCCTCAATTATTTCTGAAAGAAATTCAAAATATGTTTAAAAAAATAACAAACAATTATGACCAATGTGCAATCGCCAGCCCTTTTAATGTCCCTACTGCTGGGGCACGGGCCGTCCCTGTGGATGGAAGAATATAGGGAGATTGGGCCATAACCCACTACGCTGGCCCAGTGGGTAAGAACGACTGTAGATGCACCCGGGACCAGCGGCTTAATGTGCCTTCCGAAGCACGGAGGAACTCGAGGTAGTAAATTTTTGGTCACCCATCCAATGACCGGCCTTTTTTTTTTTTTTTTGGAGTGGACCACATTAACGCACCATATCAGCCGCTAGCTAAGCGACTGATATGGTGCGCTAGCTTAGCGACATTGATTAGTTTACGCAATCGCAGTCCAAGCGTGCTATGCCACTGCGCTGGCCGGCTACTCGCTAGCGCAGACCAATGTGCTTCAGGGGGCCTACCGCCTAACTCGATTGCTAAAGCAAAAGCTATAGTTTATGACGTCATGCTGTCATTTCGCACCAAATGTACCTAAACTATTAGCGATAGCTTTGAACGAATGATCACCGAATGATTTTGTATGAATTTGGCACAAAATCCGTGCCGCCTAAAAATTCAGGATGGCTGCTATAGCCGTAAGCAGTGCAATATACCTATCATCAGCAATCGAGTTAGGCGGTAGGCCCCCAAGTCTCAATTTAAACTGGAAATCATGTATTTTTTGTCACCCATCCAATGACCGGCCGTGGAGAACTTTGCTTAGTGTGCGCAATCGCAGGCCGAGCGCGCTAAGCTGTTATCAAGCTGCTTGCTATTAAACAAAATTATCTCACCACCTGCATCATATTTCATAATTACCGCCACACTTAAGGCCAAATCGCACCGCTTCGCCTCGCTTCGTGCAGCATCTAATCCTATCTGCACTTAAGGGGCATCCCGCAAATCCAGTGGGAAATTCACACATAGTAAACTCATGGCGCTGTTAGTATGAAATTTATCACTTAGACCGCCGGCGCCACCGACATAATTAAAGGTTGATTAAAATGTTATTCATTACGAGTTGCAATGTGTTGCATATGAGTTTACGATACAGTGATAAAATAGTAGGGATGTGCATGTTTTTTTTAATAAAATCAGATGGACCTAGAGAGATATAGCGATGCGTGGATAGTTTGAAATTGTTCTTATTAGATTGTGATCGCCGCGCCACAGTACGTAAGCACTTTTGAGCACTACGTCCGATCCGAATCCGCAAAAAATACTGTCCGTTGTAGCCGTAGAACTATTTCTATGGTGACTTACGCACTTACATCCGATCTCTGTCCGAGTTTTCTAGAACAATATTTTTTCTCGGATTCGGATCGGACGTAGTACGTAACCGCTCTAATTGTTGCTGCAATCCGTTGATTTCCATTGTTTTATGTGATATGGCATGTATAGGCTCAGCGTCCAATATGATACTTTGCAGTACAAAAAAGAGCTATACGTGCCTTAATACACGCTAAGAGTCTGTTTAGGGGAATTTATATTAACTAGTTATGATAACATTAAGTATGTATAAACAATCTTCTACTTCCACTACGAAGGTCGCAGCAATCTAGACTTTATTATTTTTGACATTGAGTGCAGAATCTATTCTGAGATTTTGTCATGTTGCGGGAGCCCGATATGCGACAGACTGCACATTAACTCGGAGAATGCTCCGGACCCAAACCGCAGCCTTTACCTTCGCGTCGAGTGCCGGCTGCAGCTAATTGGAATCGTTCCGGTCAAATGCGGATCCACTGTCAGACAACACTGGCTCGAGAATAGTTCTAATTTTGGAACTTGTTGAGGTGGAGAAAGTTTTGCGCGAATTCTTTTGCTTAAATTTGACGTTAGGACGAAATTAATAAAATTCCAAATACATTTAATATTATCAAATTTTAATGTTAGTCGCAATTTACAAATAGAATTAATATTTTTATTCACTTAACCGCTATACATTGAAGCAGACTCTGTATATGTGTTGCAGCCAACTAGCTTATTTAGCCGTTCAATCAACAGACCAGCCTCTTTACTAATAGGGATGATGACACTAACAAAGAATCACTGATATAATGATTTATAATAATAATTTAGGATAAGGAGATTCGTTAATAGTCACTTGTTATCAGGTTATACTTGTGATTGATATTTCTTTTATAAAAATAAAAGTAGGTACAAAACTTATCAATCCGCCATATTTGCTAAAACGCCATGTGACGTCATTATTCAGTTATCTCCATTTTGACATTTTATTTGCCAATCAAATCCACTAGTTTAATATAGAACCTGTCCGTTTTACGGAATAGTGACATCACACAGACACCATTGCAATTTTGGCGTTTTGGCGGAAATTTTAAATTGCATTATTCCAAACATGTTTTTTCTATCAAAATCGAAAGTTTTTACAAAAATATAATTTATTTTGGGTAAAGTAGACACGTAAGTAAAACATGGTGTAGTTTTTCAAAATTAGGCATCATGCCTATTCTATAATAGCACAAATTACTGACTGTTTGTTAGTTCTTAATATAGTAACCAAAGATTTTGGGGTTAGAAAAAGAATTTCGAAAAATTATGATCTTGAGGCGGGAATCGAACCCGCGTCCGTTCGATTCCCGCCTCAAGATCATAATTTTTCGAAATTCTTTTTCTAACCCCAAAATCTTTGTACTAATTTTTCTAACATTTATATAATGTTAAAATTAAAATCGAATAGTAACCAAACCTAACCAACTTACTAACCCATGTCGGTAAATAGTAAGATTTTTGCCTGACTGGCTGCTGCATATCATTCAGGCCGCTAGTTGAACGGCGGTGTTTAGTAAAGAGTCTGGGCTGTTGATTTAACGCCTAATTAAGCTAGTTGGCTGCGACATATGCAATAGAGCAACGTAGTAACTATCTTTGGTACAGGTGCTCATTGGACCGAACTATTGACGTTTGTATTAATGTTTATACTTTATATGTATTACTTGTTACTTTGCGACGAACTAACAGAATAACCGCAAGCTCCCAACAAATGTAATCCAAATGAAAACACAGCGACAGTACCGACAAAAAGATAGATTGTGTATTTTGTGAGGAACGAGGCATCAGCGTCAATCGAGTGAACTGAGGGATAAAATGTTGCTGATACTTCGTGTTCAATTTTTCATCTGAATTGGTGGTGGGACGCAAAGCGTTTCGGAAAACGCACACTGATAGACGGTGTAAGGCGTCGAGAAAGAATAAAAACACAAATATAAAACAGGTATCCAAAATGTACCATCGTTGTCTGATAAAGCCCCCGAATGTATTTACTTCTTTATCTCTTTGGCACAGTAAAAAAAAACCTGTTCCCCCGGAGGCAATAAATGGCAGAAGGTGTTTTCTGTTACCATCAAAAGCCATTTTAAAGTATTGGTCGTTGAATAAAAAGAGGGTTGGTGTCAGGCAGGCGGTCGGCTGTAAAACCTAAGCCAAAACCTTGGGCAGTATGGATTGGAATGTTGTCATTCTAATCACTCTCTCCGTTCATGGGTCTCTCGACATTGTCCGTTTCGTCCTTTTCTATACATTCATTCATCACTAGCACCTTTACGGTGGGATGGATGATATGAATCAAAAGGGAGTGGATGGCTTGATGACGTCCGAAATATGAATGGAAGAGGAAACATACTGCGCCGACCCCAGATAGACTGGGAACAGGGCAGGAAGAAGGAAGGTCGTTGAATAAGAAAACAGAGCGAATCTGTGGCCCCTAAGGTTTTACAATAAAAACCAGTAGGCCTATTCCCTAACTTTTTTTGACAGTTGAAAGTGATGATCACCGAACTATTTGCTAATCCATTGCTGTTATCACAGGACAAGTGTCACAATAGCATTATAGTAAAGTGGTAATGGATAAGTAAATAGTTCGGTGATCATCACTTTCAACTGTCAAAAAAAGTTAGGGAATAGGCCTACTGGGGGCCTAGACAAAGCAACATACCGACAAAGATAACGAAGTTCGATAAAGCAAAATGTATGGGATTTGACGTAAGTCGTCGTGAAATCACGTTACCAAAATCGTCTTCGTAAGTTACCAGTTATGTTGGTAGCGCAAGCTAAGACGCTGTAGATACCAAAGTAATATGGCCGATCGTGACGAACTTCGATACGTTATCGTTATGAAACGATTGCCACTTGGCTACGGGCCTTGAATTGTGAAGCAGCCTTTAACATGGTCAGAGCGTGTCAGTACTTTTGGTCTTGGTAATGGTGTGACTGCTACCATCAAAAGCCATTTCATAGTATCGGTCGTTGAATAAAATCTTGGAAAAGCGTCATACCTAAACCACCTTAGTTCGCCCACCAGAACTAAGATCCCGAGGCCCCAGGTTCGATCTCCAAAGGAGTACAAATTTGTGCTAGGTTTGGTTGGTGGTAGGACTTTTTCAAGTCAGCCAGGCGGGCTACCACTATCTCATCAAAATCTTTTACCGTAATAATAATGTTAACACCATTATTGTGTCCCACTGGATTGAGATTTCCAGGTGAAGCTCGATTCCATCTTCGGCCCTTATCATCACTTACCATCATGTGAGATGAGGGCCAAGAGTTTCCCTGTCGAGCATATAAAACACAAATCGATCACCTCAAAGGTCTTAGCAAAACATCCCAAAATCCACTTGTTTCCTATGTTTAAATTATCCGAACTCAATATATACATTGAACTCCTTAGTCATTTTAGAAGGATGCCTTTCGACACACCTGAATTTTGTCACAGTACCGCATTAGATACTTGACGATATTTATAAGACGCATGGCTGATGAAAATATTTTGAAATACACTCCTGAAATTATGATCCTAATTTTAACAACACAAATAATATGTAGTAATAAGTCACCGTAGTGATGTTGTAATGGTCAGTAGCAACAATTGGATACGAAAGACATCGAGCTGAGTGAATCGATAAAAGCAATTGAATGTGACCAACGGGAACGCGACGAAATGATTTTCCCTATATTCCAATTGTGTCGCGGTGAGCTCGTGGCTAACTGGACGAGGGAAAACGGATATCTGCAATACGGATACCTGCATAAATGAACATAATGTAACTGTGTATAATTATGTTACTAAATCAATACTTCTCCCTTTTCTTCTTCTTCCTACCCTGTTCCCAGATCATCTAGGGTCGGTGCAGTATGTTTCCTCTTCCATTAATCGGTCAGACATCATCAAGGCATCCACTCCCTTTTGATTCATAATTATCCATTCCACCGAACAGTTGCTTTTGATGAATGAATGTTTAGAAAAGTGATAAAAAGGAACCTGTCGAGAGGTCAATCAACGGAGATAGTGATTAAGCAGACAACATTCAAATCTACACTGCTCAGTTTTGGTTCAGGTTTTACAGCAGGCCTCCTGCCTGACATCAACCCTAATTGGGTGTGTTGTAGTTGGTGGTTTTCCCTCCACCATTCGGGTGCCCCAAAGTGCTTATTGCTGTGCACCGGGCATCTCTCTCAGTCGACGTGTTATTTTTTCGCTCCCAGGCTAGCATGGAACTTTTTTCGCAGTAACCTCAATACACAATTCCGTTTCTACCGATCAAGTACTGCAGTCTTTGTGAGGAAATAACTAAATAAGTCTTAGCTAGAAACGGGCTGAGCAATTTTGCAAAACAAACAATAGGAACGGTCAATCCTAAAAACCTGATGCTTTCTCTGTGAACCTCGCTCGACCTCGTTGCATTCGCACTGTTCCAATGATAGACAACCGGCGTCGATTTGCTTTGAGGGATTAGTTTTTCAGTTCGAAGCTGTTACGCCGAAACAACGAACAGAGTTTAAGCTTCCATCGTGATATTGTTGCGTTTGTGTTTTTGGATAGAATACGGAAAATGCTTCAGCGGACGACAGAAACAGAACCTTCATCTTCTTCCTATATAGCCGTGTAGTGACGGCAGAGTAGAATACAATTGTCACCACCCCAAATCTCTCCCGTGGGTGTCGTACAAGGCGACTAAGGATAAATCAGTGATGAGCAATGGGCAGCAGCGTTCCTCTTATACCATCTAGCTATGTACCTACTGCGACTTTTGTGCCCGATAAATGGCAATAGGCTCGCCACCTATTTCATGGGACCGGGCATAATTGGCGAAGAGTGGGTGCTAGTTCACCTCTGCCTACCCCTTCGGAAATATAGGCGTGAATTATGTATGTATATATAATTCACCGATTAATGGATCGATTGTCTGTTTCCATCAAATAAATACTTTTGCATCATCCATGTTAGAGTGTTACCACACCAATCGTTCGATCGTCGGTAGATACTTTTATTCGACGTCGGTTGATTGGTATGGTTCGGAATTGTTAAGTAAAAAATATAGGTCGACGTCGACTATTACAATTATTCGTCGATTGATGACGTCGATCGATCGATCGATTAGTGTGGTAACACCCTAAAAGTCATAATTGTAATTGATAATTTGCAAGAATTTTGAATAATCTCCTTGAAACTGTGTAGTGTCGACAGAGCAGAATACAATTGTCACCACACCCAATCTCTCCCGAGTTTGTCGTATGTACATAGCGGCTAAGGGCTCAATAGATGGAAGTTTTTTACGTTGTCCTACCTGGCAATATACTGCGTGGTCGATAGATGGCTATAGGCTCCCCCCAATTAAATGGAACCTAAACATACGAAAACTGAGGTATAAATACACCTATGTCTAACCCTTCGGCGATAAATTGCTTTGCAGTCAAGGGGACTAACTTTAGAAAAAAATGTCAAGAACATAATTTATAGGCTGCACCCTGCTTAGTATGAAAGGAGCACTCTTTGTGACGACGTCACGTTTGCTTTCGTTTGCATGCCTGTTGGGAAATCAAAGGCTCGATAAATTGCTAATTTTATTTCACACTATTCTTCTATGCTGGCCTGCCTGGTCATGCTAGCCGGGCTGGGAGCGAAAATATAACGTAGAATAGGCTAACCCTTGGGGCACCTGGTGGAGGGCAAACCACCAACAAGAGCATACCCAAAGAGGGCTGGTGTTATGCAGACGGGTGGCTGTAAAAGTTAAGCCAAAACCTTGAGCAGTATTGATTGGAACGTTGTCATTCCAATCACTCTCTACGTTCATCGGTCTCTGGACATGGTCCGTTCCTTCTCTTTTCCATACATTCATTCATCACTAGCACATTTCCGGTGTGATGCATGCTAATATGGCTTGATGGCGTCTGACTGATATAAATGCAAGAGAAAACATACTGCGCTGACCCCAGATAAACTGGGAATAGGGCAGGAAGAAAAAGTACCTAAACTACTTAATAACAGTCTTGCCATTTCCACTATACGCCTACATCTTTTCACATTTATTTGTTATTAAGAAATTTTTTATTTGGTTTTAGATCCAACATTTGAAACGATATTGAGGATTCTGATCGTAATACGGTTTTTTATGGTCCAGTGTAATAATAATTTAAAGCCTTGTGGCGACGGCAGAGCAGAATACAATTGTCCAAACATCTTCCGCGGATGTCGTACAAGGCGACTAAGAGATAGCGATGATGTTTTCTTATATTTGCACGAGCACTACACATTTGAAATAAAACAACTTTTACGGATAAGACTCGCGTATAATTTGGTGTTTGGCATATTAATTATTGACCCGAAGTTTCGATCACTTTACAGTGGCCGTGGTCACGGGGGGACTAAAGATGACAGGTGTCCTCACAATCAAGTAATAATTAACTACCGTCATAATATTTGATATTTTAGGTGTTCCGATTTACACAAACAGAGCTTACAGTATCATTGTTTTTGGCAGTATGAGGACGGTGTTTGGATTTAATTATTCTAATAATTGGGTCCCAAGCAGGTGGTGTGTTCCAACCATTATCCCTATTGAAGTTGGATGTTTCTTAATTTCAATAGCTTCACGTATCATTCTAGGTATATATTGTCTGTATGTATGGTTGAACATGCCTTAGACGGACCCAACCATTATTTAAGATTTGACAAACCGCAAATTCTAGCAAAAGAGAAACGATATATACCTAGAATGATACGTGAAGCTATTGAAATCAAGAAACATCCAAACACCAAATTATACGCGAATCTTATCCGTAAAAGTTGTTTTATTTCAAAAGATAGCGATGAGTTTGGCCAGCGTTACCCTTATAAAACCTAGCAATATACTGTGCTTTACGTGCCCGATGGATGGCGAAAGCTCGCCACCTATATGGGGCCGAACGTAAGTAGATATTAATACTGAGTGTTTCATTTCGTAATTTTTTTGTGTAGGTAAGTCTGCCGTGTAATAATGCTAAAATGCCCGATTGCAGTATTAATACAAAACCCAAAGGTAGCCTCGAGCCTCGTACACGCTTCTAATGCATTTAAGGCAATTTCCATATTAACCCGCCAGATTTGACAATGGGCCGGGCTGCAGGAGGCCCTTGGGAAATCATCGGGTTCCAATAAACAGCTTACTTAGCTGCTTACGTGAGTCCATTCACTTCTTCTTTGAAGAAAAGCTTATGAGTTCCTTTTAACGGAATTAAACAAAAACAGTTTTGAATAAGGGGACCTCGATACAACCTCTCTTAGGTTACGCAATCACAGGCCGACCGCGCGCTCGGCCTGTGATTGCGTAAACTGAGCAATTTACTTTAAGGCCGGTCTTTGGATGGGAGACCAGAAATTTATTATCTCGAGTTCCTCCGTGCTACGGAAGCACGATAAGCCGTTGGTCCCGGCTGCATCTGCAATTGAAAATACCTACCGCATTGCAATGGGCCAGCGTGGTGGGTTATAGCCCTATCTCCCTATATTCTTCCATCCATACAGAATGGCTGTGCCCCAGGAGTGAAGACATTAAAGGGCTGGTGATGATGTAGTCACCACAGGCCAAAAATGGATGTGTAAATGTAAATCGTTGATAAATTTAACACGAAAACTCGCCACAATCATTCAACCCAAACCTCAAATTCATTTGCAAATTTCACAACTAAGAGTAGGTCCAAAGCTGTTCCGTTTTCCTCCAAAGCTCATACCGAAACAATGTGCTCGCCGTCTAATTGCTCACGTACTCCGTAATAAGAGCGGATGGACAGCGGTCCGTTCGAACTGTCACGTGTACAAACTTTGACGTTGTAAATAAAAAGTCGTGACGCCCGTGAAAAGGCTAACACCATGGACGTAGTATAAAAACAAGGACTGAGCACCAGAGCCGCAAATACGAGCCTAACCTAACTAACCCCCGAATACAGAAACGCTAGTCTAAACAAAATTTGAGACCTGCTTAACATTTAATTATTGTCCAAATTTACGTTTTTCCATAAAAATTCTGACAGGTACTGTCCACTTAACTTGGTGAGCAGTCCCCAAAATTTGAGTAGCGTTTCTGTATTCGGGGGTGAGATGCAAAGAAGTGGAGTTGTTCGTCCTCTTCTAATGACAGTTATCATGTCAACTTTTGTCGGGGGGCAATTGCGAAAAGGGGACAGAGAACTCCACTCTGGCTATCTCACTCGGCTCGTTTTTCCTCTGATATATAATTTGTTTTCCAAAGTAAACCTTATGCCGTACGTTTAAATGGCTACCTACCACCATCTTATCAAAATCTGTGGCCATAATAATAATGTTAACAGCATTATTGTGTTCCGACAATGTGTGACAAGATAGCCAGCCCCTCTGTGGTAGAGGGTTCCAGGTGAAGCTCGATTCCAACTTCAGCCCTTATCGTCTCTTACCATCTGGTGAGATGAAGGGCAAGAGCTTGTCTAACATTAAAAAATAATAATACTACTTTGACAGTGCTCAGTCCACATTAATTAATATTACGTCCATGGTTAATACGCACGAACCAGAATCACCCCCCTTTTGTCTGTCAGAATAAAACGTTTGACCCGTCACACGCGCGCCCTTTCCTTTATTCGCGGGAGGTGAGTTTTTGTTGCGAATTTTAAGAACGTTACGTCGTGAACGGTTGAATTCACTTAACAACCATTCATGACGTAACACATGAACACTGAAAAGCGGTATGATAAAGCCATTTATCGCTTTAAACTGTCAAAAATCTATGTAGTTTTGACAGTGCAAAGTGGTAAATGGCTATATTATATCGTGTTTCGGTGGTCATGCTAGCCGGGTTTCTTATTGGTTCTTGTCGATACAAAATATTTGATATGTTCCATTTGATTTTCCCATGCCAGCAAAAACTTCACTAATAGCCGTACTCAGAAATGTCAATTAATGTCAATGAGTACTTATTACAAAAAAATGTTTAATTAAATTTAGACCGTTCACCTATGACAAGAATAACGACTAGTTTTTATTGATATTTAAAAAAATTAATTATTTATATATCTGCTAAACTCCCAACAGAAATTTCTTAAAGAAGATAAAGTTCTTAAAAACAAAAATCTTAGGATGTAAATAAAAAACTTAAGAATGATAATATGAAACAAAAGGGAGTGGATGGCTTGACGACATCTGACCGATAGTGCTTTATGGAAGAGGAAACATACTGCGCTATCCTCAAATAAACTGGGAACAGAGCAGGAAGAAGAAGAAGAAAATGTATCTAAAATTATATCTTCTAAAGAAATTTTTAAAATAATAAATCATAATAATGACCACTTAGGAGCATAATTCATACAACTTCTTGACTCCAAAAGAAAAAATTAGGAGAAAATAATGGGACGGATTCGGGCCCTTAATTAACAACGAACCTTGGACATCTTATAGAGATTATTTATTAGGACAGTGTATAATTAAAGAGGAACACAAAAGTATCAGTTTTATAAAGTATCAACTTCTGTCCGCGACTCAAGTTGCGTCACCCCAGAATTTACTGTTTTAATTTATGTATTCTAAGTTTCCGTCTTATTTGTCTTTAGACAGGAAACCAGCAGCTGGACATGGTTTCTTAACTTAATTTCCGGTCACCCATCCGTCTACCAATGTTCACTTTGCTGAACCTCGCAATCACAGCCTAAATACCTGTTGCAATTAGGGATACAAGTTATCCAATTCAGAGTATTGTCATTTCTTAAGGTTTAAAATTCGATACATAATTAGAATACAAAGATTTTGTTTGTACTAATTTTTCTAACATTTATATAATGTTAAAATTAAAATCGAATAATTAGAATATCTAAGTATGATAAAACAATCACACATATCCGAAAGGGTAGGCAGAGGTGATTCGGTCGGTTCGATTCTATGCATTCATTCATCACTAGCACCTTTCTGGTGTGATGGATGATAAGAATCAAAAGAGAATGGATGGCTTGATGACGTCTGACCGATATGAATGGAAGAGGAAACATACTGAGCCGACCCCAGATAAACTAGGAACAGGCCAGGAAGAAGAACTGGATAGTGTAGTAGCCTAGCACACTCGACCTGCGATTGCTTAGATTAAGCAATGTTTGCTAAGCCGGTCATTGGATGGGTGACCGAAAATTTACTATCACAAGCTCCTCCGTGTTTCGGAAAGCCCGTTAAGCCATTGGTCTCAGGTGCATCTGCAGTTGTTAATACCCACCAATCTACACTGGGCCAGCGCGAGCGGGGTTGATTATGGCCCATTGTCCCTATATTCTTCCATCCATAGGGAAGGCCTGTGCCACAGCAGTGGGGATATTGTGATGACTGATATGAATCAAAAGGGAGTAGATCGCTTGATGGGGTCTGATCGGCAATAACAGGAGATGAAACATACTTCGCCGACCCTAGATAAACTGGGACCAGCCCCCGTAGCACGGGACGTGGACACACGTCTTTCGGAGGAAAGGAAATATTTTTCTCTCGCTCTAACTCCCACTAAATCTCGAGACAAAACACTGTCAAGTAGTGGAGAGAGACTTGTCCACAACCCCGTGCTAGGCCCGCAGGGCAGGAGAAACAAGAAGACTTATTGTTGCAGGTATGCAATTTTGAGCTCTGTGAGCTCTTTTGTTTGAAGCGAAATGTGACAAACAAATCTAGCTACGAAGATATCGCTTAGTCGTCCACTCTGGGCCGCGCCTCCGTAATTAATTGCTGTATGTTCGACTGTGCGCTTAATTCATCATGGCCGCCAACCGTGTGGCGCGGATTTATCTTCATTAGCGTTTCGTTCGTCGTCGTGATAAGTTGCCAATACTGGAATTAGGAGCGGACTGTTTGTAGCGACGTTTTCTGAATTGTTGTTATCTGTTCCCTTGTCAACTTATGCGCTATTAGCATTAAGGGCGACTAAATAGCTATGCTCATCCCACAGAAAATAGATTATTTGAAAATTATGCTAAATTTGTATGAGCTCGATGACGCAGTGGCTTAACTTGTTTGGTCTGCGGTTGCTGTCACCCTCCAGACGAAGGCAATATAGAACCTGATTTCACAAGCCTTTTATTTATGATCAGGGGAGGAACGAATTTTGTGCCAAATTCATACAAAATCATTCGGTGGTCATTCGTTCAAAGCTATCGCTAATAGTTTAGGTACATTTGGTGCGAAAAGACAGCATGACGTCATAAACTATAGCTTTTGATTTAGCAATCGAGTTAGGCGGTAGGCCCCCAGGTCATTGGATACAGTTAAAATACCACTGGGACTTATTAAATCCATGAGAGAGGATATACAACTGAGATCAATTTACACTTAAAAGAGTTACTATATCTTCTCTTCTTTGGTCTCGCGGTTCAATTTGGTTGTATTTTGTTTCCAATCCACATGTTTTAATTCATTTGGTTCTAGTTTCTCTGATCCAGCTGTTCATTCTGTCTCCAGTACATGTTTCCAAATCTCCGGTACAGCTAAAAAGCTTGATCGCTGTACTTTCGTGCTAATCCTCACTCTTTCCCATTTCGCCTGAGTACGTAATTTATTAGGTCACCGCAAACTTGATTAATATGCGATTACTGACTCCTTTAACTTGGCCAAACACCAGAAAGCCAATTAGGCTTAGTGGACCGATAGGTTAAACTGGTGATGTTTCGGAAAGATTAACGAGGGAAGCTTTATCGTAATTATCTATGAGATGTTTTGACGACCGCTTGGAATACAGGTCTGGTCAGGGACGTCAAAAATTTTAGTCTCGAATCCCAGCCGTCTTATCGTTTTGTAAGAGTCGTGAACCTTTTGGAGATATTTTACAGTTTTGTGTAGTCTGATTTGCTGTTGAATTACTTTCTTTTTTTGTCTTATTTTGGTCGACGATTAAACTCAACAGTCAGCCTGGCCTGTAGCCCTCAAATAATATGGGCCAGTCTTTTTACAGAGTGGAATCATAATCAGCGTTTTAAGGATTATTGTTTACGATTGTTATTACATAAAAATTAGGATCTAATGAATTACTGAGATATCTGATAGCTGATCTATATCAAAAACCAAAAAGTGCTGCAAAAAAGACGTAATTTTTGCACTGCAAAACAGATAAAAATAGCAGTAACAGTCTAATCTAAATAATACCTAGTTATTACTCCTGCTTACCATGTTTCTATCGTGATCAAAGCCAGACGCTGGCAGTGTAGAAAATTGTTTTGAGGTAAAATGTATACTTAGGGTATAAAAATGGTGATGGTAAAAGAATTGCTCCAAATTTATTAAACAAACATCAATTTCATGCTGTTTCCTTAAAGCGCCATTTTCTATATCATCAACGGAGCTGCCTCAATGGTCTTCTGGATAAAGCAACTGTGAACAAAGATGTTTTCCAATATTATTTTTTAAAGCGAAATAGAAAACAAAAGATAGGGAACGAGCCGTATCTTATTTGAATACTAGGCTTTTATGCTCAAACTCACAGAACAGATCGCTCGATAATAGTACATTATGCTACGAGTATGGTACGTTGGTCATTACATACGAGGCATTATTGCAAGCGCGAGCCGCAGGCGAGCGCGGTAAGGAAGCTGAGTGTGTAATGATCAATGCATATGGGTTGCATATGACGTGTTTCAACACAATTGCGAGGAAAAAACAAACTTGTATTGTTATTAACTTTATCAATTTATTACGGAAAATGGCGCCTAAAAGTTTGGTTTTTGTTATTTTTTAATTCTCCTAATATGGCGTCCCTAGTAGGCAAAGGGAACCAGCACATATACCCTCATCTGATTTAGTTTACTTTCTTCAGTATTAATCGCATTAAAACGCGGATGTATAACGTTTTAATGCATTTTGGGAGAGTTTGGCGGCAAATTTACACTAACAGCCTATTGATGGAGACTGACGAGGTAGATCGACCACGAAAATGGTCATCGCCTTTCTCATCAAATACACTTTTGTTTCACTAAATCTTTATATTGTTCATCGCCGTAGACACTTATTACACACTACGCATCTTTTAACGGTAAACATCACTCTGACACAATTAATTTAATAAAACAAATATGACGACTTTCAAAAGTCAGAAAAAAACCGGCTATGCATCCGAAGCAGCACCAAAATAAAAAATAAAATAAATAGTGTATATGTATATTTATATAGTATAAATAGTTCTAAATACGATAGTTATGTTATGCTTATAAACATAAATAAAATGTTTATTTGTCATCTTAACTCTAAAATAATTTAATATTCATAAAATATTCAATGTCCAGACAAAGATTTTGGTGGTTAGAAAAAGAATTTCGAAAAATTATGGTCTTGATGCGGGAATCGAACCCGCGTCCGCTGCTATCCGGGCAGGTGCCTGACGGCCAACCTAGACACACAAATTCTTTTTCTAACTACCAAAATCTTTGTACATTTTTTTCTAACATTTATATAATGTTGAAATTATAATCGAATAGTCCATAGACAAATTCAATAAGCATAAACTTTGGAGTGTTTGGCGCGTTTCAATGGTGACAGTCAGATTTAGTGGTTTTTGTGGTTTTTGTGCAATGAAAGCGGTGTTATTTTGATGCTTAAGGGTCCGTGTCGACGTTCAATTATGATAAATTATTGAAAATAAGTCTCGTAATGTATTTGTTGTTCAGAATTTTATAGTGGTTTTCACCGCCTCATCAGTCGCCTTCATCAACTCTGTTACCATTAAATTCGCGCCGAGCACTCCCTAGATGCGTTAAAATGTGTGACATCCCTCTTTCAACGTATAATTAATTTTATTTTTATTCATTTCACACACATGAATACAGACTAAATATCCTAAAGACATCGCTGTATGCTATGCTTCCCTAAAAATATAGGGAGAATTTAACAAAAAAATATCATTAAGGAGGAGTGCGTTTCGTGGTGTCAGTCAGATTTTTTTTCGATAATTCTAAAATTGACTAAAAGTGGATTTTGTGCAGAGAAAGTGGTGATATTTTGATGCACAAGCATCCGTGTTGATGTGCAATTATTCAGAATCATTGCAAATAAGCTTTGTGACGTGTTTGATGTTGTGGTGAAGACCACTATAAAAATTGGTTTTGTCCACCTCATCGGGCACCATCATAAACTCTGTTACCATTAAATTTGCTCCAAGCACTCCCTAGATGCGTTAAAATATGTGACACCCATATTTTAACGTAAAATTCATTTCATTCATATATTTCACCCTCTCATTATTTCATAAGACTACAGATAAAATATACACTAAAGACATGGCTGTATGGGCTAGACCCTTTGCCTTCCCTAAAATATAGGGAGAATTAAAAACAATTAACAAAAAAAAGCATTAAAAATATATCATTACGTACTAGTGCGCAATGGTATATTATGCACGAGTGCATAATATGCTGCATTATGAACCTTAAAGCGGTGTAATAAGAGTCAATTTACGAGCAATTGTGTTGAAAAATATATTATTGAACAAAAAAATATATATTCAGAATATTATATTCACTCCAACCACCTAGCCCGAAGATAAGCCGAAGAGCTTGTTTTTGTGAAAGCTGGGTGACGACAGCCGTTTGTACACTTAATTTGCAAATAAATGAATATGAATAGGATAAGTCCTGTTTACCTGATTTATATTTTTCTGGCGTAGTCTGATCCGATGGGGTCTGACGAAATATGTTTCATACATTTAGTATGGTGAGATTTACATTAGTCTGATGCAATATGTTCTGATGGCTTATGTCAAATGAATGAACCACATACCATTCTGACGCATCAGATCAGACCACGTCAGACAAATATACATCCTTAAATTGTGATAAAACGGGATTTATACCACGTACCTGGATGTTGTTACACTTTTTTGTTGTTTGGTTTGTCGAAATATCGGAATTATAACAAAATCCAGGTACAGGCACGTGTTATAAATTCCGTTTTATCACAATTTAAAATTACAAATCCGCCATTTGTATGCGCAATGATATCGGTGTCGTGTAGTGTAAAATTAATGATACTCAAATAATATTAAACTCTATCGGTTTACAAATAACACTCCGACGCAATGAAAAGACTTCGCTCGAGTGTGGAACAAGAAACACAACTCCTTATTACGAATTCCATTTTTATGTGGCTAATGATCTTTTCCCTCAGGACTGTTGCCAGGCTTAACAATAATGAAGGTGGTGTCAAGAGAGACGCAATAAAAATTATAGGGGCCTATAAAATGTGAAATGATCCGTGTCGAATTTCCTGTTAAACACATTTTTTAAATGCAAGATAAAATATAGAGGTACCATAAGGCTCTAATTATGTATTTATACAGATTGGAACATTTTATCTGGCAATCAGAGAAGCAAGAGAAATTACCTTAACTGCACAAAAATTACTTTCAGAGATTATCTTTATTTTTATGTGAAATTTTGGTCCCCATTCACATATTTTCGAAATAATACACTTATTCACCTATATTCTCTTGACGAGTGTAATGACCCCGCTTAGAAGCTCCCAGCGCCTGGATTCGTTCGATTTCTCTAGAATGTTCGAGAACCGAGATATTGATAAGTTGAATTAGATTCAATTTGTCTGTTCTTGGGGAATTCTCAAGAACTATTTCTTGACCAATGTTTAGAACAATTTCAAGGGCAATTTCGAAGAAAATTTCGTCAAGCAATAGCTTAATAAGGGTATGCCTCTGTAATAAGGGTATACTGTTAAAAACTGATAGTAAAATATAGCCATATTGACTTCAACCAAGTACATAGGTACATCCATACATACACATACATACATAAATCACGCCTATATCTCCGAAGGGGTGGCAGATTCAGATTCGGTCCCGTGTGACGGTGGTGTGGTGACGAGCCTATTTCCATCTGTCGGGCACTTCAATCGCAGTATATTGCTAGGAATGCTGCTGACCATTCATCATCATTGATTTATCCTTAGTCGCCTTGTTCGACACCCACGAGAGAGATTAGGGGTGGTGACAATAGTATTCTACTCTACCGTCACCACAAGTGACATGTGGTAATAATCGATGTCCCATCTGTTCCCTAAGAGGTATGGAAATTTTATACGCAAAAGTGTTCGTTTTACGCACTATGCCCGCTGCCCACCTTCCACATGACTGTGTTAATTATCAAGAAGCATCTTTCAGAACCAATCGAAAGCGAATTTTTTAATATTAACTTCTCCATAGTTACAGAAACTAATTCATTTGCTGCTAAAGGACCGAAAAGGTGAGCGAAATATTGCAATATTCTTCAGTGTTTTTCCGTTTTGCCCGTTCAAAGAGTTTTGTATGGAGCGGCATCGTTGCATATTCAAAAGCTGGTAGGTACATATACGTTCCGTTCGTACGCGTCAGTCACATCAAATAGAGGACGTGTAGTTTGTCGTAACATAGTATCTAGTGAGATAATAATATATTATACCGCTTGGCTCTATCGTCACGTTCACGTCAATATATAAACATAATATCTCCGTAATCCTTAATACAAAACAATTCCAATAATAGTTATTAAAAGTATAAAATAGTAAAGAAGTGATAGTTGTGACTCAAGTTTGGTGTGCAGTTGTTATCTTATAATAAAATCTATCTAAACGTTAAAATTTTCTATAAAATACGTGAACGTCTTGAAGTGACTAATCATCTGTGTTAATGTAATAATAGTGCTTTAAAATATATAGCAAGTGTAAATAAAAGCATAAAACAATTGTTATTAAAGTGAAATGCAGTCTGAAGTAATTAAGTGTTAAAAACAATATTATTCTGATAAAAATCCAGTTAAATTCAAACTGTAACTGTAACTGTCATATAGTAATACAGACTTAAGCCACTGGCAAAACAGTTGAAAATTGAATGGGCTGGGTAAAAACCCCATCTGTTGACAAATATACCAAATACGACGTGATAGTTATTGCAAAGCAGTGTAGTATTATCACATTACCCACATCTTTACTCGTCGCAAGGCATTAATATTAACTATTATACTTTAGCTTTGTCGATTCACCCATAAGCCCCGTAGCCCAGCGGCGCATGCAGTGGACCAGAATACTTGACAGCTCGAGAAGGCCGTGGTTCAAACCCCGCAAATTTTATTATTTTTAAAAGAAAATTGTTAAATATCTTTTCACTTCTCATGCTCTGAAAGTGCTTATTTGTGCAGCATATAGGCTGCACAAAATCGAATTTTGTGCTCTAGAGCATTAACGTATCTACTCATAAATGTGTCGATAATAAGGCAAAGAAAATGAGCCATGCAGCCAAAGACAATAAGAAATTCAGAGATAGAATTTGTTATTTTTTAATATTTACTTAAATTTATTTGCCTAATGTGTTTTTTAAGACAAAAAAGATATTACAATTTTAATTCAAGCAGGTACGGTAGGTTATTAAATTAATTTAAAAAAATTATTATTTCAAAATTAATTTAATACTTGGCTGTATATGCCTGCAGCCCAAGCCTAGTATCAATGGGAAAAACAATTTGTCAGTATTCAAAACTGTACTAATTTTTGTTTGAATTTTAAGAAATGTTATGAGAAATTCTGATTTATTTCCTCGCAATCGAAGTGAAAAGCAGAGTTTCTACCTCGTCCACAAAACCATTTTTATCCTCAACATTACTATCAGCCCTCGCCTTTGGCTCGGGCTGCTAAAAGTCTCGGACAAAAATGATTCGTTTTGTGCACTTGATGGAAAATCTACTATTAAATATTAATAATGAATGAAAATATTACTTTCCGTAATCGACGACGAACAAGTTCATTGAATAATATTTCTGTTAATGATAGTTCAAATGTGTTTGACTCGACAATGATGAGCCTGCCGAATACCTCGCTTAATAACTCTGACACTATAACTGAACTCAGCGAAAAAGTAATTACTCTCAATGCTGAATTAGAAAGTGCCCACCAAGAAATTGAAAATTTAAATTGTGACGTGACACGGCTGAACTCGGAGTTACAAAAATGCTTAAAAATTATAGACACATATAAAACACTTAATTCCACGACGATTAATAAACAAAACACCCCACGAACAGGACGCATAAAGAGGTGTAATCAGTATAAACTAAAAACGCCTACAAAACCTGGTGTAGTAGATGACGATCCAAATGAATTAAATCCTACAGATAATATTATACTCACCCAAGAGAATAATAGCACACAACTAAATGAACAAGATACGTCTACGGGATCATCTGCCAAGAACCTTGCAAGAAGTTCACAAGGGTCACAAGGTGTAGACCATAGAAACAAAATTGCGATTGTTAGCGGAGACAATAGGAACAACATATTGAGCACGAGGCAAATGTTTGGAAATAGTGAATACTGTCATTACATTCATCCAGGCGCTGACATCAAAAAATTGCTGGAGAATATAGAATATAAGTTAAAAGACTATACACTGAGTGATTATTGTATTGTGATGTTTGGCAGTATAGACTTTCATATAACTAAAGATTATTTTGAGTTGGTCCACTTTGTTAAATCTAAGCTGCTTTTAGTGCAACATACAAATGTTGTCTTGTGTCTGCCAACATATATATGTAATAATTTTAGTAATTTATATAATTTACGCGTAGAAGCTTTTAATAACAGATTATATTCAGATAATTTGATGCATGAGTATGCCTTTCTTATAGACTCAAATAGAAATCTTAGCTATTCAAATGACATGTATAATAGACACACAGGCACAATAAATAACAGAGGTATACACATAATATTTGAAGATATATGCAATCTTATAATGGCAATAGAAAAAACTTTAGACTCGCATGAATGTTATTATGAAGCTGCTAACAATAGTATAGATCAGAACCCGAACATTTTTTTTCGATTTTAGCTACTTAAGACTCTTGCATTTAAATATTAACGGTCTAATTAGTAAAAGTGACCTTTTGAGTGTTCATTTGGACAATTTAGCAACCGAGGGTGAGCAAATTGATGTCCTCTGTTTAACCGAGCATAATTTGTGCGAAAGTGATGTAGAACTTGTTAATTTAACAAATTACAATGTATCATCATGTAGTTCAAGACATAATCGACGAGGAGGTTCTTGTATATTGGTTCATAACAGACATTTATATAAATCAATACCAGCGATTGCTAAATATGACGTTAATGGATTGCTCGAATGTAGTGGCGTAGAATTACTACATCATAAATTAATAATAATTTGTTTGTATAGATCTCCCAAATACAATAAATCTGATATTGACATATTTATGAATAAATTGGACGGAATACTCAATGAATTTGGACTCGGTACTAAGAAATTAATAATATGCGGTGACTTTAATCTAGACATCTTAGTTAGTAATAAAAGGACAAGAACCTTCACTCAAATTATAGAAAGTTTCAATTTGAAATTTGCAATCAAAGAACCGACTAGACCTGCCAGTGGAACGTGTCTCGATAATTTCATTTTAAATATAAAAGGATCACGCGCAAGGGTAATTGATTTTGCTATTTCGGATCACACAGCACAAGTGTTATCATGTCCTGTATCTGAAGTCTTCTATCTACCGTTTTGGTATACGGAGATTAGGGACTATAGTCAGGAAAATATAAAAAAATTTACAAAATACCTCGAATCCTAAAGTTTTTCTGAGGTCTTTAATAACTCAAATGATCCTGAAGAAGCTTATAATAGTTTTTTCATCCCACCATCTCGGAAAAAGCGTTTTTGCTCTTCGATATCTGAGTGCAAAAGCCGTTTTTATCCTCTAGAGGTTAAAGTAAATTTGAATTTAGAACATCGTGTGTACTGAGTTTGTGAATTCAAAATATCATTATACATATTTATTTCTACCTCCATGGTGCCGAAATTGTCATGCAACCTATTTTAATTTGTTAAAAACTCAGACTCGGAACCTTCTTCGTGTACTTTTTTTGTAATTTGCTTTGCGCGCGCCTTTTTCACGTCATAAATTTGTTAAAACTTAGGAGTTCCGTGACGGTCAATCAGCTTGACGTCAATCTTGCTTTAAACATTTTGATCGCCACAATGCTTGCTTGATGCTTGAGTCAAGCATTTAAAAGTTTTTTAGGTTTGTTTGATTTGTTTACGCTAGCAACGGAACAAAAATATACAGAAAATCAACGTGCTTGACTCAAGCTGATTGACCGTCTCGGAACTCCATTAGGGACGGCAATTTTTATTAGGTACTTACAGGTGTGTTAGGATAAATTTTGCGGGTGTGGCTGGGTGGATGGGTGGGTGTTGGAGGTGTCTGGGTGAATGGGTGTTTTGTGGGTATGTCTAGGTGAATGGGTTTTTTGTGGGTGTGTCTAGGTGAATGGGTGTTTTGTAGGTTTGTCGGAATGGATGTGTGAGTACTGTGGGCGTGACTGGGTGGAAGTTGGGGGTGTCTGAATGGATGTTGTGTCTGGGTGATTAGATATTTTGTGGGTCTTTCTGGGTGAATGGGTGTTTTGTGGGTGTTTCTGGGTGAATGGGTGTTTTGCGGGTGTTTCTGGGTGAATGGGTGTTTTGTGGGTGTTTCTGAGTGAATGGGTGTTTTTTGGGTGTTTCTGGGTGAATGGGTGTTTTGTGGTTGTTTCTGGATGAATGGATGTTTTGTGGGTGTTTCTGGGTGAATGGGTGTTTTGTGGGTGTTTCTGGGTGAATGGGTGTTTTGTGGGTGTTTCTGGGTGAATGGGTGTTTTTTGGGTGTTTCTAGGTGAATGGGTGTGTATTTCGGGTGTGAATGTTGTGGGTATTTCTGGGTGGGTGTTGAGAGTGTGTTTGGGTTAATGGGAGGGTGTTGTGGAAGTTTCTGGGTGAAAACAGAAACTGTTGTGATTGTATTTTTTTTTTGTATTTTGCAATTTCCTCGTTGGGGGGGATGAAAAGTTACGTGTTGCACTCGAGTGCAAAGATTTTTCACCTTGTGCTCTTTTGAGTCCCTCGCTATCGCTCAGGATTCTAATTTTTTTTTTTGTATTTTGCAATTTTCTCGTTGGGGGGGATGAAAAGTTACGTGTTGCACTCGAGTGCAAAAATTTTTCACCTTGTGCTCTTTTGATTCCCTCGCTATCGCTCAGGATTCTAATTTTTTTTTTTTTTGTATTTTGCAATTTCCTCGTTGGGGGGGATGAAAAGTTACGTGTTGCACTCGAGTGCAAAGATTTTTCACCTTGTGCTCTTTTGAGTCCCTCGCTATCGCTCAGGATTCTAATTTTTTTTTTTGTATTTTGCAATTTTCTCGTTGGGGGGGATGAAAAGTTACGTGTTGCACTCGAGTGCAAAAATTTTTCACCTTGTGCTCTTTTGATTCCCTCGCTATCGCTCAGGATTCTAATTTTTTTTGTTTTTGTATTTTGCAATTTCCTCGTTGGGGGGATGAAAAGTTACGTGTTGCACTCGAGTGCAAAGATTTTTCACCTTGTGCTCTTTTGATTCCCTCGCTATCGCTCAGGATTCTAATTTTTGAATCACGAGCGGAGCGAGTGATTCAAAAATTATTTTAGAATCCTTCGCTAGCTCGGTCATCAAAATTGAGCACGCGGTTAAAAAACAACTTTGCACTCACGTACAACAAATAACTATTTTGACTTATTTGTTTTACTCTATAAACTTTGTTTCCCACTGATTCGTATTAAAAACTATCCATATAAGAAACCAAAATGGATCACGAGAGGTATAAAAAAATGTTCCAAACGCAAAAGAGAATTGCTCTGGCAATATAGACTAAAGCCTTCGGATAAAAATAAATATAATTTTAAAACATATTCGTCTCGACTTAACCGCATTATCAAACAAACACAGAAATCGCAAAATAATTATATGATACAAACGTCTAACAATAAATCAAAGGCAGTATGGTCAATTATAAATAGAAGAAAGAAAAACTTACCATTTAAGGATATTGCTCAAATAAAATATGGCCGTGAAATTATTAAGAATGCATATAATATAGCACAGGCATTTAATAGTTATTTTCTTAATCCTTCTAAGAGTGACTTAACAATCATTAACACTACTGATTATTCATATAAATTTCCAATAGAAAACAATAACAAGACATTATTTATGACTCCAGCTACACCTGACGAAATAAGAAATATTATAAGGACATTAAAAAATAAAAACAGTACAGGATATGACGAAATCTGCACCAAAGTTATAAAAGCTGTTAGTTACATAATATCCCCAATAATTAGCCATATTGCAAATTTGTGTATTGAATTTGGTATTTTTCCCAAGAAGCTGAAAATTACTATCGTAAGGCCTCTCTTTAAAGCAAAAGATCGAGAAGATATGAATTGTTACCGACCAATTGCACTAGTATCCGTCTTTGCAAAAATATTTGAACGAATTATATACACAAGGCTTTACAATTTTCTGGAACAATGTAAAATTTTGGTTGACGAACAGGTAGGATTTCGTAAAGGTAAAACAATAAATTTAGCAATATATGACCTCTTGGACCAAGTACTAAGAAATATAGACAAAAAACGATCCGTCTGTGCAATGTATATGGACTTAACAAAAGCTTTCGATTTTGTAGATTACAAAATTCTTCTAATGAAATTAGAGCACTATGGAGTAACAGGGCACGTGTACAAACTTATAGAATCTTATTTGACAGGCAGGAAACAGTCAACAGAAATAAGACGCTTATGCATCAAACAAAAGGCTATTATTACATACGCATCTAAATTTGATAATATCAAGCAAGGAGTGCCGCAAGGAAGCGTTTTGGGTCCCTTGCTGTTTCTTGTTTATATTAATGATTTACCTAAGGCCACAAAAGAAAAACTCGTGTTGTTTGCAGATGACAGTACGGCAATTTATATCGATCACAACGCTAATCAACTTTTTAGTAGAGTAAATGATACCATAACTAACGTCATCACTTGGCTCACTTATAATAAATTGACCATCAATATTGATAAGACAAGTTGTATGATATTTTGTAAAAGATGTGCAGCAGATAAAGATTCATACAATGTTAAATATGGCAATCATAAAATTAAGGCAGTAGAGACTACGAAATTCTTAGGTATTCATTTGGATAATAAATTAAGTTGGAAAACCCATGTAGAATACGTATGTACGCGAATTAACCAGTGTTCATTTGCATTATATAAGTTACGGAAAATTGTAAATTCATGATGCATGAGGCCATGCAGAGTCTATCCTGAGATACGGAATCATGTTTTGGGGTAATTCTACAGAAAAATACTCAGTATTCAAGTCACAGAAAAAATGTGTTAGAGCGATATGTAATTTAAAACGAACTGACAGTTGTCAAACTTATTTTATCAAGCTGGGGATACTGACTGCACCTTGTTTATATATTTACGAAGTTGTGACTTTCATCAAATTACATATTAACATGTTTCAACGCCCCAAAAGTAAAAGGTGTAAAGATAATATTTGTCACCCTCCAAGACAAAGTGTTTTGTATAGTAAAAGCTTATTTGGTATGGCCCCACGACTATATAATCATTTACCTATTATAATAATATAATATAATAATAATAATAATAGGAACTAATCTTACTGCGTACCGTGCTCGGATGCTGTCTCTGTTTCAGGCTCTTGAACCAACTGTCAACGTTTCGGCTCAAAGACTATCGGATCAGGTGCGAGCTATTCAACGGGGTCACTTGTTGGACGACTCTGCACTTGACAGGCTCCGTACAGAGGTGCAACGTAATCACATCATTCCTACTGCATCGCAGGCGGCAGCCCAAGCTTCTCCCGTGGCTACATTGCAGGCTGAAGTTGCTGATGGTGATGGTGGTGATGATGTGATTACTACTGTAAGTCCCCAATTCCAATACAATGACATACTGAGGAGTACTCTCGAAGATGTGGTTCGGGAGTTTCGATCATCTCCTTTGCATCTTAGACCTAGGCTCCCGCGTTTTCCTATGCACAAAAAAAATAGGGCGCTGATGTGTGCTTTAGATTCGCTACTTTCAAATTACTTTGATAGTAGCGAAAACCTCGCTGATACACATTCGATCTTGTACTGTGCGGCTATTACAGCTTGTCGTGTTGCTCATGTCAAATTCCCAACTACTGACACAGCAACACGTCCTAGACTGGCTGTACCAGCCTGGCAGTGCAGGATTGAGCGTCGTATTAGTGAGGCTAGAGTACTCATCGGTAAGCTCAGCTGCTTTAGGGAGGGCAACATGCGCCCTAGGGTCATGCGCTTCGTGAGGCGTGCATTCTCGGGGACTGATATCAGTCCTCAGAATTATATTTCACGTGTCACAGAACGCATTGACTTCCTGAAGCAGAAAATTTGTGCATGGGCTAATCGTATTCGGAGGTATAAGATGCGAGTCAGTCGTTTTACCCAGAACCGGATCTTCGAAAGAGATCAAAGATGTATTTATAGATCCTGGGAGCGACCGGATCAGAGTGATAGTGATATGCACCGACCGGATGATGATGCCATGATTTCTTTCTGGCGCAACATCTGGTCTGTGCCTGTCTATCATTCTGAAGGTGTGTGGATGAGGGATGTTGAGCGATCATGTGAGCCTACACCAGATATGAACGAAGTAACGATTGACCATCAAGACGTAGTTTGTGTAGTTCGCTCCTTACCCAACTGGAAATCTCCAGGTCCAGACGGACTGCACAACTTCTGGTATAAATGGTTACAAAGCTCGCATGTTTGCTTAGCAACCCAATTTCAGCACGCTTTATTATCTTGTTCGCTCCCAGAATTTATGACAACTGGCATAACCCATCTGCTCCATAAATCTGGTAGTACTACGCAACCCAAAAATTATAGACCTATCACCTGTCTGCCAACAATTTATAAAATTCTTACATCCATTTTGAGATCCAAGATTAGTAAACATATTGATCAAAATTCTATTATGTCCGCCTCTCAAAATGGATGTAGGAATGGGGCTCGTGGTACTAAGGAGCTACTCCTCATTGACATGGCTATTAATCAACAGGTTCGCCGAAACCGAAGGAATCTGTCAACTTCCTGGATAGATTATAAGAAGGCCTATGATTCCGTGCCGCACTCTTGGCTCATGAGAGTGCTAGAATTGTATAAAATAGATACAACTCTACGCACTTTCTTGATATCGTGTATGCGACAGTGGAGAACGGTCCTTTTCTATCCAGAAACTCGACGGATCCTGGGCAACGGCGATCCTATAAAAATAGAGCGAGGCATCTTCCAGGGCGACAGCCTGAGTCCACTGTGGTTTTGTCTGGCCCTGAACCCTCTGAGTACACTTCTCGAGAGTTCAGGATTAGGCTATCGTTTACGGAGAAATGGTCAAGTATTATCACACCTGCTATACATGGATGACCTGAAACTATTTGCCCATAGCAGCTCCCATTTGACAGCCTTACTGAAGGTTACTGATGATTTCAGTAATGCTATCAAAATGGAATTTGGTGTGGACAAATGTGCTGTCATGCATGTAAAGCGCGGTCAGATAGTGGAATCCGCGGATATACAACTCTCGGATTCCATTCACCTTAGATCTCTCTCCGTGAACGAAACCTACAAATATTTAGGTATGTCACAGGCATTAGGCATCAAAGACGTCGACATGAAACAGTTACTACGTGAGCGATTCTTGGGGCGCCTGTCAAAAGTCCTTAAGAGTCTTTTGTCGGGCGGAAACAAGGTTCGTGCATATAATGGCTGGGTCTTGCCGCTATTGATGTACTCCTTTGGCATACTTAAATGGACTCAAACTGAACTGGATGCCCTGGATAGAACAGTTCGTACATTGTTAACAGCACATCGTATGCATCACCCACGTTCATCGACTATGAGATTGTATATCCCGCGGAAGTGTGGTGGGCGTGGCTTCTTAAATGCCAAGACACTACATAACCGCGAGATAAACAATCTAAGGGAATATTTTCTCCAGGTCGATATGGGGATTCATAGAGACGTAGTTGCTGTTGACAATGGACTCACTCCTCTATTTTTAGCTAAAGAAAACTGGCGCAAACCTATAGTTCTTAGTACTCTGGACCGCAACGCTGTGTGGCAAAGCAAGGAGTTACACGGCAGATTCTACCGAGCTCTCCATGGGCCCGACGTAGATTTACTAGCCTCAGTCTCCTGGCTCCGTTTCGGTGACCTTTTTGGTGAAACCGAAGGTTTTGTCTGTGCAATTACCGATGAAGTGGTGATGACGAATAACTACCGGAGGTTTGTTCTGAAGGATGGCACAGTGGATGTTTGCCGAGCATGCCATCGCCCGGGTGAATCCCTCAGACATATAATCTCCGGCTGTTCTCGTCTCGCAAATGGCGAGTATTTGCACAGACATAACCTAGTGGCCAGGATAATACACCAACAACTTGCTTTGAAATACAATCTTGTAGCATCAGAGGTGCCGTACTATAGATATGTGCCAGAACAGGTTCTCGAAAATAGCCATGCCACATTGTATTGGGATCGATCTATCATTACAGACAGGACTATTGTAGCTAATAAGCCTGATATTGTATTAATAGATCGACATGAACGCCGCGCAATAATTGTTGACATCGCTGTTCCTCATGACGACAACCTTGTGAAAGCCGAAAAAGATAAAGAAAACAAATATCTTGATTTAGCTCACGAGATTGTTGACATGTGGGACATCGATTCAGCAATTATTGTTCCGATAGTTCTATCTGCCCATGGCTTGATAGCCAAGAGCCTCGATAAACATCTTAAGAGGCTCGCGCTAGGTGGTTGGGTCAAGAGTCAGATGCAGAAGGCGGTACTTCTGGACACGGCGCGTATAGTGAGGAGGTTCCTGTCTCTGGATCCTTAACCACCGGTAGCCGGGACCCTGATCTTGCTACCGATGGGGAACTGCATTTTTGTATTTTTAAATGTTATATTTTTTAATGTTTTATATTGTAAAAATGTAATGTTTAGAAATATGATTTTGTATGTATTTGAAATGTAATAAAAATCAATAATAATAATAATAATCTTTATTGACAGAAATGGTACAAATATAACATGAAGTCTCTGATCTCTGAACTAGGTATAAAAATACCTGTATCTCAGAAGATCAGCGCCCTCTTCCACAGTAAATATTATAAAATTGTGTCAAAAGGTTATTAATAAAAAAGAGAATTTTAATAATATAAAGTATAAAACGAGTGTGTCTGTGTGTGTGTGTGTGTGTGAGTGTGTGTGAGTGTGTGTGTGTGTGTGTGTGTGAGTGTGTGTATGTGTGTGTGTGTGTGTGTGTGTAAGAGACTTTGTGAGTGATTGCTTGAATAGGTAGCTTACAAACGCGCTTGTAACAGTTCTTCGGATTTGTGGTAATCAAGCGTTGATAGCCAATTAGAAACCAACGATTTGCAAAAAATATTAATATTAAGAAATGTGACATTCTTGCGTTTAAGCTAAAAGTAAAGCAATTACTAGTGCTCAAGGCATATTATACTATTGACCAGTATTTAAATGATAAGTTATAAAATATGTAAAACATAACTATTTCTTATTAATGTGACAAAATTCCACTTTGACATTGTTATTATAATTATTACTAGAATTACTATGACCATTATAATTAGAAAACTATACAATTTTAACATAGGAAACGAAAATCATTAATTAATAAATGTAAATATTTTTTTTTTCTGGACAATATTACCAATGACATTTATATAATTTTGCACACCCAAACGGGTAAAATGTGGAGGACTATTTATTTTATTACCTACATAATTTAAGACCTTATACATATAATTAATTATTTGTATACTTACCCATATTTATGCAATAAATGATTTGATTTGATTTGATTTGATTTGATTTGATAATATAGGAAAAAATGGCTCGAGGGTAACAGACTTCCTGAAGCCTGAATTCGAGGCGCTTGATAGCGCACGGCTTAGCGCGCTTGGCTTGCGATTGCGTAAACTAAGCGATGTTCACTGAGGCCAGTCACTGGATGAGTGACCAAAAATTTACTAAGTATCTCGAGTTCCTCCGTGCTTCGAAAGGCACGTTAAGCCGTAGGTCCCGGCTGCATCTGCAGTCGTTTATACCCACCAACTCGCACTGGGCCAGCGTGGTGGGTTATGTACCAATCTCCCTATATTCTTCCATCCATAGGGAAGGCCCGTGCCCCAGCAGTGGGGACATTAAAGGGCGGGTGATGATGACGATGATGCAACTGAACTTTAGTAACTTACTTTTAACTGTAGAAAGAATATTGAAACCCGCCGTTAGTTCAATGTGACAAGGTTCCCGAGTGTGTTCATGCTTGCTTGCTCGCGACTGTACATGCTCGTAAGCTGTATTTACTGCGGTTGTGTCGCATTTAGTCCCAGGGCTCCGAATTAACATAATAATTTTCCCGGGCACGAGCTAGATAAATGGAGGCGTTTATAGTCTGCGTTGCATCTCAAGATTTTTTTACGGTCTTTGTTTTTTTTTTTCTTTAGCCTGTCCTCTACAAATGGTTTAGCTTTTTACAAGCGTAAAATTATGGATAAGATTTACGTTTTTTTTATGTAAGTAGTTAGTTCAATGTAATACGAAATAGCAAGGAGCTATTATCACTCCCATCAATACTTCATTATAATCAGAAAAAATGGTGCTAGCTAGCCAGGCGGACTTGTAAAAGTCCTACCACCAACCGAACCAAGTACAAATTTGTACCCGTCTGGGGATCGAACTCGGGACCTCTGGATCTTAATTCCGGTGGGCGAATCACTAGACCACAAAGGCGGCTTAAATAATCAATGTTCCATACATTTAAATAACACTCGTCATACCCCATTCGCTATTTACTGCATCCAGGCGCTAATGAACCTTAATTATCCGTAATTGCGTATCGACGGTAGTTGCATAAGTTTATAACATCGATTTCCGTAATCGTGTCAATGATAACTGTTGGCTTTGAGACCAGACAGATTATAATATTATGAAACGTCAGTAACGTTTCATAATGTAATAATCTAAAATATGCTTCCAAGTTAGCTCAGGAGCGAAATAGTAGATTATATGCCAAGGATCAAACAAGGAATGTCTCAGTTCGCAAGTATTTAATATGAGATCTGAGGCTTTCTTTTTTACTGCCCGAGGTAGGTAAGATCATAGTTTTATGTCACCCCCTGACCAGGAAGTGGGATTTTGGAAACGATGTGGTGACGGTAGAGCAGAATACATTCTTCACCACCCCCTAACATACATACATACATAAATCACGCCTATATCCCCGAAGGGGTAGGCAGAGGTGAACTAGCACCCACGTTTCGCCAGTTATGTTAGGTCCCATGTAATAGGTGGTGAGCCTATTGCCATTTATCGGGCACAAAAGTCGCAGTAGGTACATAGCTAGATGGTATAGTGTGGAACGCTACTGCCCATTCCTCATCACTGATTTATCCTTAGTCATCTTGTACGACACCCAAGGGAGAGATTTGGGTTGGTGACAATTGTATTCTACTCTGCCATCATCCCCTAACATATCCCGTGGATATCGTACAAGGCAACTAAGGGTTATAAGACAGCAATGAGTAATCGGCAGCTAGCTTAGGAGCGAAAGAGAGGGGCCATAAAACAAAGTAAGTATATATTATATGTCATATGGCGATATAATTATATGCGATCTGAGGTTTACTTTTTTATCGCCCGAGGCTATAAAAAAGAAAACATGTTTTAGGTCAGGGGGATACCCCTGACCAGGAAGTGGGATTTTCCGTACGCGTAGCGGGAGGAAACGAGGCGGTGGCGGCAGAGCAGTATACAATCGTCACCACCCCCCAACATCTCCCGTGTAGGTCGTACAAGGGTAAGTTAGCCAAACGTACAGCGATTAAAGTACCTAATAAGATGGCACTAGGCTCGCCACCTATTTATTACATGGGTCCTAACTTAACTGGCAATACTTGGGTGTTGATTCACCTCTGCCTATCCCTTCGGGGATATAGGCGTGATTTATTTATGTACCTATGTAAAGACAAAAAGTGCCTACTTCCAATATGGCACCGCGCCCTCATAAATTCTGTACCGCCACAAAGCATCGCGAAACAACAGCGCAGACGTTGACAGATCCTTTCCTCGTGAGCGCGGGTTCGATTCCCTCGAAGGCTTTCTATCTGGGATTGTTACAACTGAATTTATTGCGACTGGCCCGCTCCGTCTTTGTCAAAACGTCCGCGCTGCGAAGAAGGATTTATTTCGTTGCTTATGGTTCAGTGGAACACCTAAATCTACCGGTTTTCTATGTCTAGAGTGGTAGGGGGAGTGGTCTACAGCGGACATGCTATCTAAAGCGGCTGCTCTTTATTCGTTTAAGTTTTTATATATTTCTTTTAAAAAAAAAATTGCAGCTAATTTACAACTAACGGCGGGTCCCTGTCTGCCGCACTTAGAGACGTCAATTGACTTTAATGAGTATTTTACTCATTAAAGTTAATTGACGTCTCTAAGTAGCCGGCAAGAATAACGACAATTTTTGAATTGTCATTTTTTGACATTAAGTACTCATTATCGTGAATTGACGTCTCTGAGTGCGGCAGTTAATCTATCAACAATTGAAGATAGAGGTGCCTACTACAGCTTAGTTGCTTAGCAACTTCTGTTATTTATCGTTATAAAACAAAAAATGCCAGGCAACTAAACTGTAGTGAGTTTACTTTTAACTTTACCTAGATAGAATATTGGGAACCGCCCTTATCCCGCTCAACACAAACAAGCTACAATGTAATATGTTTTCTTCTTCCACTCCTCTCTATTCACACCAACCATCCAAGTCTATCACTCCACAGTCTCTCAGTCACTGGCGCGGCGCTACTTTCAATTCCCTAATAACGACTAAGACAATATTGACTAATAAACTCTTTAAAGCTGATTGCAAACCCACCTGAGTATGTAACATTTCTTGTGACCCAAAAAATTTATGACTATAGTATTTCCAATTTCCTTCGTACTTGTTGAGAACAAATCAAAATCATGTTCAGGAGGCTTACCACCATCTCTTAACGCGATCAAGTTTAGGACCTAAACTCAGTAGAATCGCTAATTCGTACTACGACGCTATCTACGTGACATTGTTTTGACGTCCGCTTTTGACAGCGATTGAGCTTAGAGTTGAATCGTAAACTCTATATCATTCGTTCAATTTATATGGAGAATTCATACCATGACCTTCGTATATAGCATAACCTGACACGCTGATCTGTCATTCTAAGCAATCTAATAAAAGTGACATTTCTGGAACCTAAAAATGTCTTCTACAAGGAATGTGTAGGTAAAACGTGCAATTTGAAGTGAATTTTGTTGTTTTTATTGAATTAATTATGTTGAGGCTCATTAAGTATTAATTAAACATCTTTATATTAACAATTATCAGTGTTTGAGAAGTGAAAAAATAATGTGAAGAGTTTTCGAAGGGAAACAATTCAGTATCACCAGTATGTAACCCTACAAGATGTTTAGTATGTTCCAGCTATAAACCAAGAATCTCTTTTCGGTTCTCGCACTCCACGATAAAGCTCGTAGTAGCGTTTTCTCTTCCACATTCAAACAATGCACAGTTTTTGGTAATGGAGAAGACTGTTTGAAAGGAAAACGACATAAGCACGGCCGTTTATTCAGCCTCCAAGTCGAAAACATACTGCCTGAGAAACTCCCAGAAGTCTATGCGACGTATAAGGCTCGTTTAGTCACTGCTGGTAATGAATCAGTTTCACCTAGACATCGAAAAATGTCAGATAAATTGAAACCCGAGGGAGACACTGTCAATAGTCCGGGCAGTCGTACCTGGATCGTAATGAACGTACTTTCGAGGGAGGAATGTAATACTAAATTATGATCATGATGATCTAGAAGAAGCAGATAATGGTGAAGAGTTTCATGGCGCTGAATGCCTGCTACGTAGTCGTTATAATTTTCATGATCGCAGACAGATCCAAAGCCCAAAGAAATATAATGATGATGATGTTTGCCTTTCCAAAACATACCCATCGAAGTTCTCTGATGCCGTGAGACGAAATGGTCGCGAATAATGGCGAAAGGTCATCGTTTGGATGCCCCGGAAGTTGCCAAAAGGCAAACCGCACAAGTGCAGGTAGTGGTGCAGCGTTTTAACCACGCTTTAAGTCACTGTGATAAGTGGCTTAGGATTAGGTCTCAAATACAGTGTAGATAGTGAGTTAGTGAATAATAGATATTATTGTGAGTGATTTATTTATTAGTTCGTTTCGTAAATATATTATTTTATTGTGTACAAAGCCTCGTGTTCTGAATTTCCGAATTGCCTGGAGCACTACACTGAAAACTTTATTTCTACAGATTGTGTTAACATACATACATACATACACAAATCACGCCTATATCCCCGAAGGGGTAGGCAGAGGTGAACTAGCACCCACGTTTCGCTAATTATGTTTAGGTCCCATGTAATAGGTGGCGAGCGTATTGCTATTTATCGGGCACAAAAGTCGCAGTACATTGCTTGATGGTATAAGAGATATATAGAATGGCCATTCCTCATCACTGATTTATACTTAGTCGCCTTGTACGACACCCGCGGGACAGATTTGGGGTGGTGGCTATTGTATTCTACTCTGCCATCACCACGCGGCTTTTTGTCAGATTGTGTTTCATTTCATACAGACATACATAAATCACGCCTATATCCCCGAAGGGGTAGGCAGAGGTGAATTAACACCTACTTTTCGCCAATTATGTTCGGTCCCATGTAACACGTGGCGAGCCTATTGCCATATATCGGGCACATAAATCGCAGTACAATTTTTTCATCTATTTTATTAAATAATTAAATTGTTGATAAGATTTCCTACTACAAGAATAAATTCCTTAATTAGGTACATTTAGGTATTCTCAGATACATATAGCCGTGTGGTGACGGCAGAGCACACACAATTGTCACCACCCCCATCTCTCCCGTGGGTGTCGTACAATACGACTGTTCAGAACCATTAAAATACATAATATTATGATAATTTACATTTTTCTCCAAAAGAATATTATTGGTTTTAAATAGTTGCTTTTGCATAATTAGCTTAAGATTAAACTAATTGAATTAGTAATTGTTCACATGTGTGGGGGTGACCTCACATATTATGTCCGCCCTTTTCTTTGTACCTATAATACCATATTACACGCACAATAGTCATTAAATTACTAGCTTTTTATTTGCATCTTTACAATCTCAACAACCTTTCTCAATACCCTTAGTCGCTGTACAAGTCCTGTACAGCGACTAAGGGTAGGTAAAGACAGCTATGAGTAATGGGCAGCAGCATTCCTCTTTTACCATCTAGCAATATACTGCGATTTATGTGCCCGATATATGGCAATAGGCTAGCCACCTATTACATGGGACCTAACTTATTTGGCGAAAAGTGTGTGGTAATTCACCTCTGCCTACCCCGGGGATATAGGCGTGATTTATGTTTGTATGTATGAAAATACATATAATAAAAAGCCTTTTAGGTAGAATCGAGTTTTTATTTCAAAAATTTTACAGGAATAAAAATTGTTTTCTTCAAAGTAATTAACTTTTAATAATCAATCAAATAAAAAGTGATGATACTTGTAACACTCTTAGGTACAGTTGGTTCCTCAAGATTTCCTCCGCTCGACTCAACCTAAAGGAAGAAGTTGTTATGTCAAAACTTACTTGAGGTGTTCTCTCCTAAGGCCGAGTGGAGGAAATCTCCAAGAACCGACTATACATATGGGTGTTAGTCTTTTCTCTCCATCATTGTTCTTATAGATCAGTCATTTAATAATCACAGTTACATTGTTTATATAAATAAAAGGCAGGGTTATATTTTTTTTATCATCATATGGGACACCCTTAATGTTTGTCTATACTAAAAGGGCCAGTTACCCTAAAAATATAACTTAATGCTAAATTTCTATAAAATAGTTTTGTTATAGTAATGGCTTGACATTGATATTTTTAATTTTAATTATAAATTCACTTAACATATTTAACAGATTCCGCTCCGGTTTTCCGACGGCCGGTTCATCATTGGACTGTTCGCCGACAGGACGATTTACCTTTTTACGTTTGACCAACAGTCTTTTTCACCTATGGACATTTCGCAGCCAAAAGTTTTCATCTACGTCACTTCCAACCAACACAAGTTGTTAAATCAAAGTACTTATTGGTTTGATATCGTGGTCTTTGGGGATGTTCGTTTCCCATGATACGGTCAGTTCGACTGGAAGTACACGCTTGAGTAGTCTCGAGTAAAGTACCTAATATATCCGGTCTAGATCTTGAAACCGCTACTACGTCATTTGGTATTTTGTAGTGTTTTTCATACGAGTCCATCAGAAGAGTCCAGTCCGGAGCCGAACCTGAAATTGAGTACGGTTTGTGATTCGATTTCGATGTTGAGCCATCATCATCATGAACAGCCTTTTAATGTCCCCACTACTGGGGCACGGGCCTTCCCTATGGATGGAAAAATATAGTGAGATTGGGCCATAACCCACCACGCTGGCCAAGTGCGGGTTGGTGGGTATTAACGACTGCATATGCAGCCGGGGCCAACGGCTTAACGTGTCTTTCGAAGCCCGGAAGAACTTGAGATAATAAATTTTTGGTCACCCATCCAATGACTGGCCTTAGCGACATTGCTTTTACGCAATCGCAGGCCAAGCGCGCTATGCCACTGCGCTAGCGAGCTCCCTAATGTTGATCCTTGGTTGGTGAAATTTACGAAGCTTTTGTTGGTTGTAAGTTTCCTTTGTGCTCTCGCAACCGTTATAAAATATTAATACAATACTATTTTATTACGGTTATACAGAGCTCGCTAGCGAACTCTGGCGAAACTCAATGTAACACTTACTGCCGCACTCAGAGACGTCAAATAACTTTAATGAATACCTAATGTCAAAAAATTTCAAAGAAATCTAGACCCTAAGCCCGGCAAGAATAGCGACTAGTTTTGAATTGTCATTTTTTGACATTAAGTAGGTACTCATCATCGTCAATTGCCGTCTCTGAGTGCGGCAGTTAGTACTTTACTTGCCTTGCACTAACCTTTCGAGTCTTTGGAAGCCCCATCGTATGCATTTAATTTCTCTCTAATGTTACTCCACATCCTTTTCGAAAACTCTATTGCTTGCGAGGTTTTGTTATACCCGTCGGAAGTAATCTACATATTTTGATCTAAGTGCTTCCAAAGTGCTTCTTACTGGGTATAACTGACTCTGCGACGAGGCCCCAAACTAAAAATGGTATAGATAGAAAGACCACTTGAAAGAAAACTTATTTGTCATGGCTGACATAAATATTTTATAGCATAATTTAAGCAATTATTAGATTTAAGCCTAAGAATAATATGTTAAATATCTTATAACTTACGACATTTTGTCAGGTTTATTTTGATTTAGTTAAAAAACTTAAAAATCTAATTTTAAACACCGCGGGTCTCACTCGACTCAATTTCATGTGCCAACGGTGTCAACACATAAAAATGACAACGTCAAACAAGATAAACATTTGGTGTGAACATCTTACAAAGTCACTATTTCGTATTCAATTTATTTTATCAAAAAGAATATATATTGAAATAATAATATCTTTTTATATATTTTTGTTAATACATGATACATAATATATATATATTACTTAATTGCCACACAATAAAGTATATTTTTTCAAATGTTTAAATGATTCTTCAAGAAATACGGTTTTTACCGGTAAGAAAATACGCAAAAGTTTTTGAACGCACTTCGGCATCAGTAAACTGAGACAGCTATATGTCATTTTTATATAGCGCTGTTTCTTTCACTCTGTAACAGACCAAATGCAGACCAGCGGCATCTTTCGTTCATTCAAGCGATTTTTTAAGCGACACGTTTTAAGAAGATGATGGTACGAATTAAAACGATGCAGTTTAGGAACCTACACTCAAAGGACAGGAATAACAATCGCTTTTAAAAAGATGGTGGTAAGCCTCCAGTGCTGTATACCTATTATAAGCAAAGTCATACATAAAATGAAACGTTGAATAAACACTTGTGTATAAAAAGGAGACAGATGGGATGTACCTTTACTCTCGGACGTACTTCTCAAGGGAACTGTTAATAAGGCTGACGGGAATATATCGGTTGTGAAAATTATTTTCTACACGAGAGTAGTCGCTTAAGGCGGCATGTCCGATTTCACCTGGGGGGGTAACCAAGTGGCCAATATATTCGAACGAATAGAATACAAATGTCAATTTTTGACAGCTTCTCATACATTTAATGGGCCTCGGAGACGGTCAAGCAGCTTCGCGTCAAGCTCGATCGTTCATTTTCTGTTTCATTCTGTTGCTAGGTCAAACAGATCTTTTTTAGTCTGTTTGATTTGTTTGACATAAGAAAGATTTGTTATACCTAGCAACAGAATGAAACACATAGAAAATGAACGAGCTTGGCGAAGCTGCTTGACCGTCTACGAGGCCCATTATTACACGACCGTCGCCATGTTATTTTATTTGTAATACGTCAGATTCATATATTTGTATTCTGTTCGTTCGAACAGATTGATCACTTGTCTAGACGGAACTCTCAGTACCTATGTAGTTTGACGAAAGAAAATTCTGTAGCTAGAAGATTTTTCTCACTAGTTCAAGAAGTCTATGGGCGAACTTTGTGACACTTTATTTTCTCAGTAGTTCAACGATAGAACTAATGACACCGTTGCGGCTTCCACCCTACATACCTACCTGACTCTAAGACCAGAGGGGTTACCCTGGAATATTATTTCGTTCGATCGAGTCTTTGCGTCTTTGTCGCTCTTATTTTAACCCGCAGTGGCGTGAGCAAGACGTATAGATGTATGTTAATCGTTCGGAGTTTCAGAGTAGACCTCCAGCTACGGTGACATGGCGTAATGACTACGAGAATACAAGCGGCGACATCGCGAAGACAACACGGACTGACGACGTACTTAGACTGGCGGGTGAAATAATTATTCATTTCTCTCCCCTGACTGCAAGACCTTACATAGTACAGGGACAAAACAGTTCTCATTGATTTGTTCTACATAGTATACCTACATACATACATAAATCGCGCCTATATTCCCGAAAGGGTAGTCAGAGGCGAATTGAAAAACATTTTGTTATACTAGTAAAAAAATCGTTAGGTTATGTTACAATAGTGACCACAAAACTAAATATCACTCAAAATAAATATAACTCAGTGCGTGTACACGGACTTCGTTCGGAATTTAGTAAAATATTTTTAATAAGGTTGAACTATTGAGACATTAATTATCTCACTCTTTGTCCCGAAACGAAGGAGAACCAAAGTAAGTAAGTATTAAGGGGAAAGGCAGAGATGTTTTAACACCCGCGTTTATCCTTTTTCAGGTGCCATGTAATAGGATGATAGCCTATTGTCATTTACTTTACTGTTATTTACTTTCACTTTCTGTTCACATACATAAATCACGCCTATATCCCCGAAGGGGTAGGCAGAGGTGAACTAGCACCCACATTTCGCCAATCATGTTAGGTCCCATGTAATATGGGGCGAGCCTATTGCCATATATCGGGCACAAAAGTGTCGCAGTACATTGCTAGGTGGTATAAGAGGAACGCTGCTGCCCATGCCTCATCACTGATTTATCCTTAGTCGCCTTGTACGACACCCACTGGAGAGATTTGGGGTGGTGACAATTGTATTCTACTCTGCCGTCACCACACGGCCAAGGCCAACGGGGAATTTTAATCGCAGTAATTTGCTTTATGGTGCACATGGAACGCCCATTCCTCGTTCTGTTACAACTCTTACTGCCGCACTCAGAGACGTCAATTATTTTTAATGAGTATTTAATGTCAAAATTTTTAATTTAAATCTAGACCATAGACCCGGCAAGAAAGCTACTAGTTTTGAATTTACTTTTTTCGTATTAAGTACTCATTAACGTTAACTGATGTCTCTGAGTGCGGCAGTTAGTCGCCTTGTACGACACCCACAAAAGGCAGAGGTAGCAACAGTAATTATTCTTCTTTGCTGTCACCACACGACTACCAATACACCCGTAAACATGATAATATAAGAATAAATATCACAAAGATAAACAAAGCTGATGGTCAACAAGCAATAACCAGTCCTCTTGATTAACCTTTCAATAAAGCAACGATACGATACGAACCTCCGTCTCCCAGAATCTCATTAATAACTAAACGTTGGGAACGAGACCAATACGGATCCAGAACCAATATTTTCTATGGCAAGTTTGTAGAAATCTCTCGGGTGAGCTCACAGTGCTCACTGCTGTTTGTCTTAGCAACTGATCGACAACATTGCTGTCAGGGCTGTCGCTGGCTGCACATTGGTAATTTTTATTTTTACGTTTTTATTAAAAATATTTAGCATTTACTATTAGACTTTGCGACTGATCCACAACCATTTCCTGGACTGTTTCTGGCTGCCGGTACTTTTTATTTATTTATAAAGTACGAACAAGTAACATTATGTTTATGGCATTTATTTCCACAATCTTCTATGTCTAATTACATTGTGTAATTAATTAGACATAGAAGATTATGTTTAATTACATTTTTAACCCCTTCCGTGGTCTAGAGGTTTGCCAACCGGAATTAAATCCCAGAGACCCCGGGTTCGATCCCCAGGAGAATCAAATTTGTACTCGGTTTGGTTGGTGTGAGAATTTTTTTCAAGTCCGCAGTAATCTTATTAAAAATGGCAATGTGTTCCGCCATTATTGGACATTATTGTGTTATTGTTTAACATTATTATGTTCGGACAATTTATAATGAGATAGCCAACCCCTCTGTGGTTGAGTGCTCCAGATGAAGCTCAATTCCATCTTCGGCCCTTATTGTCACTTATTATCAGATGAGATGAAGCTTCCCAGTCTAGCATTAACAAACTTAATTATTAAGTTACAGTTAGGTATTCAAAGCCGTCTACATTTTGGAACTGGGGGCCTACCGCCTAACTCGATTGCTGATGATAGCTATATTGCAATGCACTGCTTACGGATATAGTAGCCATCCTGAATTTTTAGGCTGCACGGATTTTGTGCCAAATTCATACAAGATCATTCGGTGATCTTTCGTTCAAAGCTATCGCTAATAGTTTAGATACATTTGGTGCGAAACGACAGCATGACGTTATAAACTATAGCTTTTGCTTTAGCAATCGAGTTAGGCGGTAGACCCCCTGAACTAGCCCAATTTGATATTCGATTCGCGGAAAATCTTACATCGCCGTCTGCATTATTGAGCCGGCAACCTGCTAACGGCTCCGAGCCGGGTTTTGCGCTAAACCAACAAATACGTTTAGCAAACAGTTCGGCTGCAATTCAAACGGCCCTGTTTGTTTGCAATTGACAACCCTGTCAGCGGATAGATCTAGGGTTGGGAGCTGAAGGTTTCAAGTGTTATCAAAATCATATATTTATTTGTGTACCTACGGCTAAGGAATCTTTTGCCTTCTTAACATATGGTGATAACAGAGCAGAATTTCATTGTCACCACCGTATGGGTCTCCCGTGGGTGTCGTACAAGGCGACTCCGAGTTATAATATAACGAGGAATAGGCAGCAGCATTCCTGATTCACTATTTAGCAATTTTCTGCGATTAAAATTCCCGTTGAATGACACTAGTCTCGCGTTTAGGAGAGGCGGGGTGATGACAATGTATTCGGCGCTGCCGTTACCATACTTTTTTCGTTACTCGAGAAAATTCCTTCTGCGGACCTACTTCACGAAAAGAAACGCAAATCTGAAAAATCCGGGATTCGAAAGCCCTAATAATCACTGTGACCATGGTCAGTTCGTTTAGAATTCGTTTTTCAATTGAACTCGCTTCATGGTACCGTGACTTTTCCACTCCATTGTTTTGTTTGCATTTACTACAATATCAACACAACAAAGCAGCTTTCGCGAAATTGCATCGGAAGATGGATGAACAATTAAGATGAATATCTTAAGTGCGCTATTTTCCCTTCATCGTTACCAAGGAGACTAGTGCCCAAGCTATTTGAAAGAATAGAATACAAATGAAACAGAGAAGAATTACATGATGAAAATTGACATCTGCTCGATACAAAAGTTGTATAGCTCGCCACTTATCTAGACCACTACTGCTCTTCTTCACGTCGTATTTATGTATTGTGGCCGAAAGTAACCGTCTTTATTTCACACACATCTCTTTCATCCCCAGCCAAGTCTGCAATCTATCGGACGCATAGAATACAAAATGTATGAAACTGATTTATTACAGAGAAAACAATACGTCATGCAGTTTCATACTTTTGTTTTCTATGCGTTCGAATATTGATTTTTATTTGAACATTATATTATATTGTATAAATCATGTATAAATCATGTCGATAGAATTTTTACTCATTTAAGTTAAATTAGCCTAGTTTTCAGCCTAGCTGAAAACCCTATGACTGTGGCAATAGAAACTTATGCAGAATACGAAGACCTAATTACAGAAACCTAATGTTTGCAAATGGTATTCGATTAATATATTCTATTCTACGTTTCATCTTCATTACTCATTCAACGCTAAGCAGGGGGCTGATTCTCATTTTTGAATGTATAGAAAAAGAGTCAGAAAGGACCATGTTGAAAGACTGATGAACGTAGAGAGTGATTTGGATGTCACAACATTCCAATCCATACTGCTCAAGGTTTTGGCTTAGGTTGTACGGCCGCCTGCCTGACACCAATGAGTATGCTCTTGTTAGTGGTTTGCCCTCCACCATTCGGGTGCCCCAAGGAGCTTATTGGTCTACACCGAGCAAGCTCCTTTAGTCGAATTTTACGAGAAGGATGAGGCGGTACTGGCACATTCTACATTATTTTTCTTTTTCCTTACCACCAACTCTAAACGCGACTCACATTTCCGTTGTTAAAGTAAGACAACGCTATTAGCTGAGTAGAGCGACGTCCCGTCACCCGCGTTTGGATTGCACTAATTCGATTCAAATATTAAAAATACTTCATGGTACGGCTACAGGCCAGCATGGAAGACGGCAATAAATTGAAAGTATTCAGGTGTAATTACATCCACTGGCAACTGTATGTAATTAGACAATAGCCCCTTTGTCTTTGCTTTACAGCTCCTCATCCTCAGGTTCGTCAGGGAGCAAGAAGCTTTAATTAACATCGATGCCTTAAACGAACGTCTCTTAATGACCGTAATTGTAACTTGCTTAGCCTTGTAGGTAAAAGTTACAAAGATAACTTTTGATTTGGTCACGTGAAGGAAATTTAGAAGTCCTTTGCACTAAATATTGACATCGCCATGCCAATAAATATACATACATAAATCACGCTTGATCGTTGAATTGTCTTATTTATATACAGATAACTACACACCTCAGTACAATTACCTAGAAAATATACACAAATTAAAAACTCTTTTCTGGCAAAAAATGTAAATACAAAATGATACGATGCTTTTTTAAAAATGCAGTTTTTTATTAAATGGATGACACACCAACGCATTTCGTTATTAATAGCAAACAAACCAATAAACACGAGAAGCACTGGGGCGGAACGTCGAAAATGGAAATCAAATTTAAATTTTCCAACATACATTTTTTCGCGCCGCTCCCAATGCAGGTGTGCTATGTAAATTTAGCTGTTAAAGGCAGTCCGGAATTGGATTCAGAAATCGGATTCGAATGGCAAACCTCGTCCGTGGCACGGATAATAGGGGAGGCCCCGTTGAGTTATTCCGTCGATAGAACGAGAGCTCTGATTGCTTAGCTCATTGTTCGAGAGGCTTAAAATCTTTAAAACTTCTTGCAAAACGATAGGTACGAATTTTAACGCGTGTGGACAAGGACATGATTGAAAAAGGGTTCTAGTTAATTGATCACCAGATTCATCTTAGGTTAGGTTTTACGAAATTAATAGGTTGGTTTCTTTATGATGTAAAATAGCCACTATAAAACAATTTGTGGCTACTATGAAGGAAGAATAAAGTCAAAAAAAGTCGTAAAATTATTAGTCCAAATAATTTTTTATATTTTTTGTAACCTTTTGAAAAGTATCGAGTTAACTAGTAGATTATTACTAATTATTACTAATTACTCTATCTATTTAAACTAAAAAATACTTAGGATAATCACATGACACTTATGCATAGAACTAAATCGAAGTACTAATTTTGTTGAGGCTGCCGATGAAAAGAGACAGACCAATAATTTGATTTAAAAAGGGTTTATATAACCGATTCAGTTTTATGAGTAAGAGAAAAGACATAAAAATCACAACGTTTTCCCCTAAGGACTGTAATAATATAATATAATAATAACCACATTGCGCCACCGTAAGTCAGGTTCCATGTAATAGGGGGTGTCACCGGGAACTTTAATCACAGTAATGTGCACCAGGAACGATGCTACGCGTTTCGTTGTACAATATTAAGCAACATAAGCTACTAATGCTGCTTAATAGCGAGCAATGTATAACGAAACGCTTCTTACGCTTCTTCTTACGCCTGGTACGACACCCGCGGGAGGTGGTTATCGAATCCGCGGGAATCGAACCCGCGTCCTCTGCAATCCGGGCAGAGACCACTCGGCCGAACTTTTCTAACAAGAATAATTCTTTATAATATTTTTTCTAACATTTATGTAATGTTCATAAAATATGAAGTCAAAAAAAAATTTAAAAAAAAACTGTACACCAGATTCCCACAATTCCTCCGCACAATCGATTTGCGAACAATAGAACAAGACAAAAATGAATACACAGCCGTTGACTCACGAAAGAAGATCGAGGCAAGTTATCTTTTGTAAGTCTCTAACTGCCGCACTCAGAGACGTAAATTAACTTTAATGAGTATTTAATGTCAAAAATTATCTAGACCGTAGACCCAGCAAGAATAGCGACTAGTTTTGTATTGTAATTTTTTGACGTTAAGTACTCGTTAACGTTATTTGACGTTTCTGAGTGCGGCAGGTAATCACCGCCGACATAAACTACCCGAAAGATACGAAAGTCGTATCACTGGCAAAAACAGGATCACTTAATGTTGTAGCGGTACTGTTTGCACCAACATTCATCTCGAAATAGTATCTCTGGCTTGTATGCCACCTGCCCCCGTAGCACAGGACGTGGACACATCTCCTCGCGGAAAGAAAATATTTTCCTCTCGCTCTAATTCCCACTAAGTCCCGAGACAAAACATTGTCAAGTGATGGAGAGAGATTTTGTCCACGTCCCGTGCCAGGCCTGCTGCTGTATCTTTGGATGCCCCACATTTTTTATAACGCCGCGTTTGTGTTTACTCTGTATTTAGCATTTCGACTATATTTCTACAGTTCAGAGAGATTCTATGCTGCCTAATGCGGGATAAATTAAATTTCTCCATTCGATTGCAACCTCTCGGTCCGAATAAAGGTAATTTACAAGTTTTATATAAAAAATTAATATAGAAAGAGATTTCTATATTAATTTTTTACAAGTTTTACATAATCTTAATTAATTAATTGCCGTGTGGTGACGGCAGAGTAGAATACAATTGTCACCAGCCCAAATCTCTCCCGTGGGTGTCGTACAAGGCGACTAAGGATAAATAAGTGAAGAGGAATGGGCAGCAGCGTTCCTCTTATAGCACCTAGCAATGTACTGCGACACTTTTGTGCCCGATATATGGCAATAGGCTCGCCACCTATTACATGGGACCTAACATAATTGGCGAAACGTGGGTGCTAGTTAACCTCTGCCTACCCCTTCCGGGATATAGGCGTGATTTATGTATGTATGTATGTTAATTAATTAAAAAATTCGCGTCGAAAGTGTTTGTTAGTAAACTCCTCCGAAAGAGCTTTAAGGATATTTAAGAATTTTGTTGTATAGGTATATTTGGTAGGTTTGAGAATAGGACCGTAGGCTATTTTTATACCTAACTAGATTATATGGGCAAAAAACGTTTGCCGGATCAGCTAGTGATCAAATAAAAATCAGAAAATAATAATTTGCCGTGAAGTGTTGTAACGTTGTCATTTTGTCACTTGTCAAAGTCGTCAAAGTCAAAATTGACAAACTGACTGACAGTGACAATGACATTAGTTGTCATAATAATTTTGGGTTTGCAAAGAGAAATTGGCATAATTGGGGACTAAAAAAAAAAAAAAAAAAAAAAAGGAAAAAGTTCAGATAAGAGTTGCTTGGTTTGGGTGGTTATATAACCCCCAAGTGTTATAAAAAATATTACTTCACTTTTTCCTTGGTTTCCAGACAATAATTTTGTATTTCGGCAGGTTAGGATTTTATTTAGTATTTAATCGGCGTTTAGGTTTCGTTAGGTCTTCAGTGGTCATATTTGTTGCCTAAAATTCCCTTAGAATCGATTTTTTAGAGATCGAAGAAATTGTCAATTTGTCAATGTTTTCTGGCTGTATGATACAGAATCGTTGCCCTAGTCCGGCCTAGTAGCCTTAAAGAATGTCAGGATTCGATTGTCAAACTACACGGCCAATGACGAGCGCTTATTTTGAAATTCGGAAGTGGATTTCATTCCGTTTTAAAATTCCTAGCGAGACGCTGTAAAATTTTGATGGTCTTCTTATCTTGGTGGAATTTTCCAAATTTCAGAAGAATTTTATAAATATTATATCGGAGCAAGAAAGTGATTCTCCGAATAACAGCTGTTATTAAAAGGAATACATACTGTGTCACTGACCCGAAAGGTAAACATAATGAAATGTCATAATAGGAAAGTCTCGTCTTGTCATTTTTTCTCTGTTCTAAATTCGAAAGTAAATTAAGTACATAATTTAATGCCGTAATTGTTGTGTTTCGTCATCATTTTGCATATATTTGGATCGGCAAAGTCGGTTGAAAAACCGTTGCTCGGACAATTCTCGGGATACCTTAAGTTGTATGGACAAAATTTCAAAGTAGAGTTTTTGGCGATTTTCGATATTATTTGATCTAAATTGATTATTAATATCGTTTCTTTTTAACCTCATAGGTACTTGCTGCCGGCTCGAACGTGTGCGATAGCGTTCGTCGGTGGTAATTCAGCGAAACCTGTGTATATTAGTTGGTGTTCATGTCAATTTTAGGCTTTTGATTAGGGTGTTTTTCGCATATATTGAGACGTTTTATATTGCACAACTTCAGGGTCCTTTGGTACGAGTAAAGAGACTCCAGTTAAAGCTGTCTTGATTGTGGACTGGACCTAGCGGGTAATCCTGTGAGGAATTGCTACTCCCTACTACACTTCTCTACAGTCAGGTACCTTACTAACCACCAGGCGGCTGAAGGCTCGGAGATAAAGATAGACTTCTATAGATATAGGTAGATTCATATCATTTAGATTCATATACTCGTCCCACTCGTTATCGACCAGAACGACTCCACCCGAACTCCTTGGTCTTGGTTCTTTTTAATTACTGCTGTATGTAAATTTTAAATTATAAATTGTGTTAAATTGGTATTAAATTGAAATTATAAATTTACTACTGTCCAACTGGTTGTTTTTATTTTATTGTCACCATTAGGTATATTAGGTAGAAGGGGGGAAATCTAAATTATTATTATATAGGAACACATAAGCAGGAAAAAATACAAGTATTACATGGCGCCCGAACATTAGGAAAAGGAGGTTCTGTTACTTTTTATTATAGTCCTTGTTTCTGGTCTAATTTGCTCAGAGGAGGCTGGTCGATGACGGGCAGGATTAGAGGTTAGTTTTTTTATTTTAGGAGTGTTATCATCATTGCTATAAACTTAAACCTAATTTGTATAATTTCCTTGTGCTATAAAATATTTTAAACAGGGATATCTTCACTATTATACAGGAATTTTACATGTTAATGGAGAAACTGTAAGTTCTGTTCGATATCTGGAGTGGTTTCTTTAGTTTTTTGCACTGCATTTTTTTTATTTTACTTTGCAATTTTAATGCTATAATAAGCTAGGTGTAATTAGCAGATTACTTTACTAAATTTCTTATAACCTTTTTACTGTGCCTGCGCATAACAGTGCACTATCTTGGTTCCTTTGCCTGCCTTTCCACACTTTTTTTTATCTTTTAAAGTCATATTGACATTAACATATAAATAAATAAATTAGGTTATTTGCATCATGGAGCAAAGACCAATAACTTTTAATTTGCTGTTGAAAGATGAACTTGAGTATGAAGTTAAGATTAGGGGTGCAAAGCCCACAGACACAGTGACTGCTTTGAAGGCACAGATTCGTTTACTCAATAGGGACCTGCCCTCTGATGAGGTATTGGAATGTGGTGATCTAGATTTTGTTTCAGAATTAAGAATTGTGCAGAAAAAGCTAGATGATCTGGATAAACTTGTTTCAATATCTTCATCAAAGGCAGGCACACTAAAAACTTTGAATAGGATTCAGACCCTTGCACACCATTTATTCCATCGAATCAGTCGGCTGGATGTGGGAGAAGAGATGGACAGCGACTTCTCTTCCTCATTGGCCTCCTGTCAGAAGCGTTTAGACAGTGTTTTGGTAAAAATTGATAACATTTTACACACATTCAAAAGTAGTCTTACACAGGAAAAGCCCGGTGAACAGTCACCTAGCAGGCCACAGGATTCAAGTGGTTTGGTAGGGGATTGTTCATCTGTTCATAAACTTGGCATAAAATTTGATGGCAAAACATGTGTGAAAGCTTTCTTGCAGCGCTTGGAGGAGCTTTGCTTATCAAGGGGTATTACTGATGGTAGACTTTTCTGTTCAGCATCTGAGTTGTTTTCCAATGAGGCTTTGTGTTGGTATCGTGGTGTCAAATCAGATGTCAATGACTGGTTTGAATTAAAACAATTATTATTAGAAGAATATTTGCCTACTGATTATGACCACAGATTATTACAGGAAATTCGCTCTAGAACTCAAGGTGCTGATGAGAGTATAATAAACTACCTCAGCATAATGCAAAACTATTTTAGTAGGTTATCAAAGCCTTTAATAGAAGAAGAAAAATTAAACATTGTTTTATTTAACATTAGACCCTTCTATACCTCCCAGTTAGCATTGACCCCAATTGAATCTTGGACAGAGTTAAAAAAGAAATGTAGATTGCTTGAGGGTGCACAGGAGAGATGCAAACATTTCAGTGAACCTATTAGCACAACAACTTTAGCACCTGACTTGTGCTACAAACAAAAAGTTACATCTCAACAGAGGGTTTCTTCAGTTCAGCCTATAAGAGGTGATTTCTGTGTCCGTTGCAGAATCAATGGTCACAGTTTAAAGAATTGCAGGGCACCTTTTGTTGTGATTTGTTATAGTTGTGGTAAGAGGGATGTCACTGCTAGGACTTGCCCTAATTGCAATGCTAGGAAACCTACTTTTGATAATAATGTTTCAAAAAACTTGAAACAGTGAACTGGCGATTAGTAAATAATAATCAAAATTTCCCTAAATATAAAACTAGGATATTTTATTCTAATAGACATGACTATAATAAAATTAATACAATAAAGTCTACATGTCTTTCATCACCAGTTCACTCTATACATACAGATATACGTCCATATTTAAAAGTAAATATCTATGATTTAGGATTCAGAGGGTTGTTGGACTCTGGTTCGGAAATTTCAATAATGGGACAAGATACAGTAAAACATTTTATTAACTTTGCTAATATACATACTTCACATAACTTACAATTCATTAAAACTGCCAATGGTTCTTCATCTCCTGTCACTGGCTACATGTTTTTGCCGGTAACAGTTGATGGGAAAACTTGTGTAGTTAAATTTTATATAGTACCAGGGGTCACTACTGGTCTGCTTTTTGGTCTAAATTTTTGGAAGGAGTTTAATATAGCACCAGAGGTTTTGAAGTTATTGAAGGGGGGTGAATTTTTTAATGTAAATGAGCAAGTAAACACTGTTATAGCTACTGATATGGCATTACATGATTTTGATTCATTATCTGAGGAGGAGCATAGGCAGGCTAGGGAGGTCATCTCTCAATTTGAAGATATTTCAGCTGAAAAAATAGGTTTAGGCAGGACACATTTGGTTAGTCACATAATAGACACCGGTGATCATGCCCCCATAAAACAGCGCTATTATGTGGTTTCTCCTGCCAAGCTGGCACTGATGAATGAGCATTTGGATCAGATGCTTAAGGATGATGTGGTGGAGCCTAGCAGCAGTGCTTGGAATAATCCTGTCACATTAGCCATGAAAGCTGATGGTTCTTCTCGCTTCTGCTTGGATAGTCGAAAGCTTAATTCAATTTCAAAGCATGATGCTTATCCTATGCCTTATATAAGCCATATTCTTGACCAGCTTAGGGATGCGAAGTACCTCTCTTCCATTGATTTAAAATCTTCATTTTTTCAAGTGCCTTTGCATGTAGACTCTAGGGAAAAGACAGCTTTCACCATTCCCGGAAGAGGTCTCTATCATTTTAAAGTTATGAGCTTTGGTCTTACTTCAGCTCCGGCTACACAACAGCGTTTGATGGATCGCTTGTTTGGCCCAGAGTTTACTGGTCCTGGAAATAATATTAATATTAATTTAACTAATAATAGTAATAATTTAATTAGTAATAATAGTAAATTGTTCGTCTACCTCGATGATTTAATTTTGCTAACAAGCAATTTCCAGGAGCATTTGGAGTTGCTCCAGTTGGTGAAGGACAGGTTGAGTCATGCTGGCCTCACCATTAACATGGGAAAGTGTCAGTTCTTCAGAAAACAGCTTAAATATTTGGGTCATGTAGTTGATGAATACGGTTTGCGCACTGATCCTGAAAAGGTGAAGGCTATAGTAGATTTTCCCACCCCCACAAGTAGAAAAGAGGTGAAGAGCTTCTTGGGAACAGCATCATATTACCGTCGTTTCATTGTAAATTTTAGTAACAGGGCAGGGCCGTTGAATGCTCTTACATCAACTCGCAAAGGCGCTCCACCGTTCAAATGGTCAGTCGAGGCGGACAGGGCGTTCAACGACCTAAAATTGGCATTAACCACTGCACCAGTATTAGCATGCCCCGATTTTTCCAATGAATTTGCAGTGCATTGCGATGCATCCGATTACGGGCTGGGAGGGGCCTTGACACAAACCATAGACCATGTCGAACATCCCATTGCTTTTTGTAGTCGATCTCTTTCGGCAGCGGAACGCAACTATTCAGCAACTGAACGGGAGGCATTAGCAGTGGTGCATGTCGTTGAACATTTCCGAGCGTATTTAGACAATGGTCGTCCTTTTAAAATTATTACAGATCATGCTAGTCTGAAATGGTTTCTAAATCTTAAAAATCCAACTGGCCGTCTAGCACGTTGGGGCTGTAGACTGTCACCCTATAATTTTACAATTGAGCATCGCAGTGGCTCAAAGAATATTGTACCAGACGCGTTGTCCCGTGCAGTCCCAGTAGCACCGGTAGACATTATTTCCACAAACGACTCTTGGTATAATAATATTGTACAACGTTGCACGGATAAGCCACGAGCTTGTCCAAATTTTCAATTAGTAGATGGTAGGTTAATGCGTTTTACGAAAGGCACAAATAAACTAGGTAGTGATTTCCAATGGAAAGAGGTAGTCCCATTAGAATTTAGAGAGGTTATAATTTTACAAAATCATTCTGTACCTACTGCTGCACACTTGGGTGTGGCAAAAACATATAAACGCTTAAAGTTAAGATATTTTTGGCCTGGTATGTATAAAGATACCGCGGACTTTATTAAAAAATGTACTGTTTGCAATGCTTATAAACACAGCACACTGGCAACACCGGGATTTATGGGTGAACCTAAAATTTGTTGCAGGCCATTCCAGTGCATCAGCATAGATCTAGTTGGTCCACTGCCGATGTCCCGTCAGCAAAATATCTATCTGCTAGTTGTGGTGTGTGTATTTAGTAAATATTGTTTAATGTTTCCATTACGTAGGGCCACCGGCAAAGTTATTGCTCAACGTTTGGAGGATCATGTATTTCTTGTGCACGGAATCCCTCAAACTGTAATGTCTGACAACGGTTCACAATTTGTTAGTCGAGAGATTCGTTCTATGTACGAGAAATATAATATTCCCCAAATACACTTGGGACCCGTGTACTGTCCTCAGGTGAATACCGTAGAGCGTTATAACCGTACAGTGATCACGGCGGTTGCGTCTTTCGTTGAAAGCGATCATAGAACTTGGGACGTGAATATACACAAAATACAGTTCGCAATGAATACGGCTGTGAACGAGGCGACCTCGTATACACCGTTCATGCTCGTTCACGGTAGGGAAGCCGTTGCGGATGGCAACATTTATAGTGAATTCACGGATATCGATGAGTTAATCGTGCAACCACGGGATGCGTATATCAGTGATCTAGGTCATCTCAAAGACGTCTTTGTGAATGTAAAATCATCTCTTCGCAAGGCTCATGAGCATAACGTACGGTACTATAATAAAAAGCGGCGTGATATTACGTACAACGTAGGTGATAATATTTGGAAACGTACATACAAACAAAGTGTTGCAGATAGATATTTTTCGGCAAAATTAGCTCCCAAATATGAGCTATGTAAAATCATTAGAAAACTGTCTCCGTTAGTGTATGAACTTGAGGACGAGAATGGCAAGTTCATAGGCAAATGGCACATAAAGGATTTTAAAATTTTAGATTCGGCATCAGATGACTGATGTCACACAGTAACCTTTTTTTCTTTTATTTACCTTTTAGCATTATTATACATTTTGCTAGATTTTTTTTTCTCATTTTCCCCCGTGTGTTGGGCGGGCGTAAGAATTCCTACACTGCCATAATTCCACCCGGCATGTCGTAAGAGTCGACTAACGTGGGTAATAGCACTCGTAACAACAGTTGGTGCGGCGGGTGTCCACCACCTCTGTGCCTCGGTTAAGATTCTCTTGTTTCCCATCTTTTCCCACTTAACGTAACTTTTTTCCAAATTTTGTAATGTAATTCTTTTTCTAACATTTATAATTTGGGGAATACACAAGAGAGTTTTAAACCGAGACACAGGGCGGGCACCGGCTAAATGCGCGTGGAGTTAATTTTACAACTTGCAACACTAGGCTTTCTAGCTTTGTGGTTTTGTGAGTTGTGTCGCCATCTGGTGGCATTGTTTTGTATTATCTCGCGAACATTTGTGCCTCTCAAGCATGCCTGTATCGCGAAATAATATTTTAATTATTCCAATATTATTATTCGGTTTTTACCGTGGAATGAAATTTTCTTTTACATTTTAACATTTTACATACTGATTAACTTAAATAGATATATTTTAGTGTTTTTGCACGTTTCATTTTAATAAAGTTAGGACTATAGTCGGGATTATGGTTTGTGAAATGTGGGGTGGTTGGTATGACAGCTGTCATACTCGTACACATTTCTGTCTATCCTTTTCGCACTTATAGCATTTAGATATTTGTTGCCTGCTGTCATATCGATCAGGCTGGGTTTTGCGAACTATAGTTCTCGGAAATTTAAATCGTTTTAAATTTTTTTTGGCAAAAGAATTATTTTAGGGGGTATTCAGTATCCGTTTCAGTCGTATAGGTAGGAAGGTAATGGGATTCGGGTTTGACGTGGGCGTCAAGCACGAATTCACTTACGTGAATTCTTTCGAGGGAAAGGGGATATTGTAACGTTGTCATTTTGTCACTTGTCAAAGTCGTCAAAGTCAAAATTGACAAACTGACTGACAGTGACAATGACATTAGTTGTCATAATAATTTTGGGTTTGCAAAGAGAAATTGGCATAATTGGGGACTTATAAAAAAAAAAAAAAAAAGGAAAAAGTTCAGATAAGAGTTGCTTGGTTTGGGTGGTTATATAACCCCCAAGTGTTATAAAAAATATTACTTCACTTTTTCCTTGGTTTCCAGACAATAATTTTGTATTTCGGCAGGTTAGGATTTTATTTAGTATTTAATCGGCGTTTAGGTTTCGTTAGGTCTTCAGTGGTCATATTTGTTGCCTAAAATTCCCTTAGAATCGATTTTTTAGAGATCGAAGAAATTGTCAATTTGTCAATGTTATCTTGGCTGTATGATACAGAATCGTTGCCCTAGTCCGGCCTAGTAGCCTTAAAGAATGTCAGGATTCGATTGTCAAACTACACGGCCAATGACGAGCGCTTATTTTGAAATTCGGAAGTGGATTTCATTCCGTTTTAAAATTCCTAGCGAGACGCTGTAAAATTTTGATGGTCTTCTTATCTTGGTGGAATTTTCCAAATTTCAGAAGAATTTTATAAATATTATATCGGAGCAAGAAAGTGATTCTCCGAATAACAGCTGTTATTAAAAGGAATACATACTGTGTCACTGACCCGAAAGGTAAACATAATGAAATGTCATAATAGGAAAGTCTCGTCTTGTCATTTTTTCTCTGTTCTAAATTCGAAAGTAAATTAAGTACATAATTTAATGCCGTAATTGTTGTGTTTCGTCATCATTTTGCATATATTTGGATCGGCAAAGTCGGTTGAAAAACCGTTGCTCGGACAATTCTCTGGATACCTTAAGTTGTATGGACAAAATTTCAAAGTAGAGTTTTTGGCGATTTTCGATATTATTTGATCTAAATTGATTATTAATATCGTTTCTTTTTAACCTCATAGGTACTTGCTGCCGGCTCGAACGTGTGCGATAGCGTTCGTCGGTGGTAATTCAGCGAAACCTGTGTATATTAGTTGGTGTTCATGTCAATTTTAGGCTTTTGATTAGGGTGTTTTTCGCATATATTGAGACGTTTTATATTGCACAACTTCAGGGTCCTTTGGTACGAGTAAAGAGACTCCAGTTAAAGCTGTCTTGATTGTGGACTGGACCTAGCGGGTAATCCTGTGAGGAATTGCTACTCCCTACTACACTTCTTTACAGTCAGGTACCTTACTAACCACCAGGCGGCTGAAGGCTCGGAGATAAAGATAGACTTCTATAGATATAGGTAGATTCATATCATTTAGATTCATATACTCGTCCCACTCGTTATCGACCAGAACGACTCCACCCGAACTCCTTGGTCTTGGTTCTTTTTAATTACTGCTGTATGTAAATTTTAAATTATAAATTGTGTTAAATTGGTATTAAATTGAAATTATAAATTTACTACTGTCCAACTGGTTGTTTTTATTTTATTGTCACCATTAGGTATATTAGGTAGAAGGGGGGAAATCTAAATTATTATTATATAGGAACACATAAGCAGGAAAAAATACAAGTATTACAGTGTGAATGAATTATACACACATAAATCACGCCTGTGCCCCCGAAGGTGAATTAACACCAAGTTTTCGCCAATTAAGCGAGGTCCCATGTAATAGGTGGCTAGCCTTTTGCCATATATCGGGCACAAAAGTCGCAGTACATTGCTAGGTAGTATAAGAAAAACGCTGCTGTCCATTTTTCATCACTGTTTTATCCTAAGCCGCCTTGTACGACCCCCACAGGAGAGATTTGAGGTGACAGATTTAGACAGATTTAGGGTGGTGACAATTGTATTCTACTCTGCCGTCACCACACGGCGACCTGCGAATGAATTAGATTATATCTACTTATAGGAAAAATTTGACACTTTGTAGTGGAGTGCTGCTGACCGTTTCTTATGAAGTCCTCGCCGAGTTAATAGACATCCAGTGAATTTGGCTATACATCGCTGCGCCGTATAGGGCAGACGCAGCTGCATTCCGAGATGACCGAGACCTACTTGTCACGCGACATACCAGAGATGTACATTTTGCGGGCGACCACGTACGGTAGTGCTAGGGCTAGTGCCTTCCATGTCATTATAAAATTAAATATATTATTATAATAAATGCTAGCTAACGTGGCAAGCGTTGCTTTGTCCTTATCATCTTCTTCTTCTGCCTGCCCTGTTCCCAGTCTATCTGGGGTCAGCGCAGTATGGTTCCTCTTCCATTTATATGTCAGACGTCATCAAGCCATCCACTCCCTTTTGATTCATATCATCCATCCCACCGTAAAGGTGCTAGTGATAAATGAATGTATAGAAAGGAGAAGAAACGGACCATGTCGAGAGACCCATGAACGGAGAGAGTGATTAGAATGACAACATTCCAATCCATACTGCTCAAGGTTTTGGCTTAGGTTTTACAGCCGGCCGCCTGCCTGACACCAACCCTCTTCGGGTACGCTGTTGTTGGTGGTTTTTCCTCCACCATTCGGGTGCCCCAAGGTGCTTATTGGTCTACACCGGGCAATATCCCTTAGTCGACTTTTACGACACCCATGGGATGAGTTGGGGCTGGCCTATTCTACGTTATTTGTTCGCTCCCAGGCCAGCATAGAAGTTTTTTCTCCTTTTCATCTAAGATAATGAAAAACAGCTTAGGTCCTAATATCAGACCTACACCTACAACATATTGTTTTAAGCTTACGTGGTCACTTTCATCTTCAAATTGTGTTAAAACGGGATTTATACCACGTACCTGGATTTTGTTAGCAATCATTGTGTATCAACCCGCAAGACTTCAGTTTTCCGTGACCATGGCGCATGTGCTACACCTACAATCCTATATATACAAAAAAAAAAAAAAAAAAAGAAGTTTAATAACAAAAACTTTTGTTCTTGAATTCTTATTTCTCGTCGCATTTAGTTAAATTGGAATGCTCGAGTAATTTTAATATAAATATGAGTATTGAATATGCGATGCCCTTTTTCTCTCGTGGTTGTGACGTATTACAGAAATCAACATGGCTATCGCCATGTGAAATGTAAGAGTAGTTTTCAAAAATTCAAATTTGTGTTATATTCATTTAAAAAGAAGCCACTGCCAGGGCCAGGACTGACTATAGACGTATACTCCAGCCATCATAACGAGATAAAAAAAACGTAAACATTTTTTTGCGATATGTGTTGATGTGTTTGATATAAAATACAAAAATAAAAATGTGTAACCCTTTTTTTTCCATGGTCACCAATTGTTTAACTTTCTAAAATGTATGATGTATTTTAAAATACATCTTTCTTATTTTTAAATGCATTTCGTCCATAAAGAGACAAAATAAAATCAAAATTGTTTACGTTTTTTATTCTCGTTATAATTGCAAGAGTATATATTGTTCAGTGCCCTCCCTGTGCCACCCCTCGAACTCACAAAGTATGTCAGTATGTCGGACACCCGACATGCCGCAAGTACCTGTCATGATTAACGGGCGCGGCGGTCTGCGGCCACATGGGTAGATAAACCGAACAGAGTAAAAGCTTCCTAAGGGCTGGTTTTTTGATCCACAGTTAACTCAACCAATTGTTAAAAATTGTTACTAATCTTTAAATATCGGGCTGATATTTAACTATTAGTAACAATTTTAGTTACCAACGTTACTAATGGTTAAATATCAGTCTGATATTGTTACAAATGGTTAAATATCAGACCGATTAGCAGAAATCAGAATGATTTTTCAACAATTGGTTGAGTTGACTATGCTTCAAAAACCCGGCCCTAAGAACGCCGTCGCACTAACCGTGACATATACAACTGGCTGTAAGCGTATCACACACCGAAGATTCTATAAAATATATCTTATCCTCGACGTATCGCTTACCATACTATTCAACGGACCACCAAAAACAATGACTAATATATATTTGGCCGATATGCGAGAGACATCTTTTTATGCCAAAGACATATTGAGATGGTCGAAAAATTATGTTAAGATATAGATCGAATCGGGCGACTCGCAAGACGCTTTCGATAGAATACCGTAGTTGCGATACATTATAGTATCCTTACTTGTGTGTGGTCGCTTAAGATAATATTTCTTTATATTAGCCGCTATAATATATATTAAATTAGCTGTGTGTGACTCGCTTTAGCCGGTTTTTTCCAGTCTCTCGCCGCGTGCGGGACAGCGGCCAGTGGTAACGCACGCATGCCCCGCGTGCTTGTAGTAGTGCAACCAATTCGCGCGGTTGTATAAAGGTAATTCTCTGTTCCGTTTATTTACTCATGTGCTAAATGTGCGGCCTAAGCCCGCTAATGTTGTATATTAAACCTGTAATACAATTTAATGCGGTTACGTGTACGCTGTTAATCAAAGTTATTGTAACAGCCGTTGGCGTAAAGGCCCTCGTGTCATCGTAGACGGGGATGTTAACATCGGTTAATTGTAGTAGCTGTTTTTCTGCATATTCCTAGCAACATACTGCGATTTAAGTGGCCTATAGATGGCAATAGGCTCGCCACCTATTACATACACCTTTGCCTCGGGGATAAATACGCGTGATTTATGTAATATATGTTTTCTGCATACATACTTCTTCGATGCAAAAATCACGTTTTTCTCTACTAAGGGCAAATCCGGATCCAGACGAGTGTAACATGTAACGTAATCTAACGTGTAATGTAACACGAATTCTACGTTAGGACGGCTACATGTAACGCTCGCCGTCCTAACGTAGAATTCGTGTTACATTACACGTTAGATTACGTTACATGTTACACTCGTCTGGTTCCGGCTTTAGGTAGAGGTGTTGTAGCACCCGCGTCTCTGCTTATTCTCAGTAATGTTTTTACTGCACACAATTCTTCCATCCCTAGGCAAGGTGGACATTAAAGGTCTGGGGGCCTACCGCCTAACTCGATTGCTGATGACAGCTATATAGCAATGCTCTGCTTACGGCTATAGCGGCCATCCTGAAATTTTAGGCAGTACGGATTTTGTGCCAAATTCATTCGGTGATCCTTCGTTCAAAGCTATCGCTATTAGTTTAGGTCCATTAGGTGCAAAATGACAGCATCACGTCATAAACTATAGCTTTTGCTTTAGCAATCGAGTTAGGCGATAGGCCCCCTGGTGAAGGCACCACACAGCAAAGGATTCTTTTCAAAACAATGCTTTCTTCAACTGGCGTCTACTAGAGTCGGATTCCATTTTGTAATTCCGCTGCGAATCCGTACGATGCTCAAAACCGCAGCCATATCTGCGAACCACTCATTATTCGCCGCGATTAAAACTGGGCTCGCGTCGGGCTACTGTATTCTGTACGCAGCCCAATTCATGGACGCTTTGTAGTATACCCGTAACTATACTTGCACCGTAACTTAAGTACGAGTATACTGCAGCAAGAATAAGTACGAGTATACTGCAGCTTACCATTTATTCACTAAAACCAGTATGTCGAAGGTCTGGGGGCCTACCGCCTGACTCGATTGCTGATGATAGCTTTATTATAGCAATGCACTGCTTATGGGTATACCAGCCATCCTGAATTTTTAGGCACTACGATTTTGTGATCATTAGTTCAAAGCAATCGTTAATACATTACATTTGGTGCGAAATGACAGCATGACGTCATAAACTATAGCTTTTGCTTTAGCAATCGAGTTAGGCGGTAGGCCCCCTGGTCTTTAATTACAAACACGTTCTTGAATCCAAAAGGAGGACAGCTAGTCGTTTCATTGCATTTAGCGCCACATATTTAGAACACGTCATGTTGTTTCGAGGTTCGTGTTTTTCGATTTGTGTCATCTTTCGTCTCTGCATACGTAACGGGAAAATACCCCGGTCGGGACGTGGATGGGACGGGGACGGGGCCTCTCTCGTTCAAAACGCCTCGTGCACGTCCCGTCCGTGACTCCGTGACATATGTCCTTCGTGGTACATGAAACTATATTTCTGCACGTCACGTAGTATGCAGAGACCTTAAAATGAAAAGAGAATAAGGCACCAGACGAGACGAAAACTCTTAACATTTCGTGTATTCACCGTGAGGGTGCAGGGCCCATAGTGTGGCAAAGAGGGGAGTCAGTGGCAGCGCCTGGAACTTGTGACCCAAGTGGAGGTTTACGGGGCCCCTTCACAACATGTTGCACTCACCTTCCCCACCCCGGGTTCCCTCTCTGCCCAGCCAGATTTGGTAGGACTCTGTGAGTGTTTTAAATTATTATAAGCGAGAATAATTGACACCAACTATTAAACTAAGGATATTTACGAATTTATAAGTAGTAGGCAATAGTTGCCCCTCATGTTTACTGTGCCCTAGCAGGGCGTCACTTGTACTGTAACAAAAACTCTGCAACACCTTTTTTTAAACATGTGACTTGCAATGTAGGAATAAATAAATAAATAACTACAATTTTATTACCAAATCGCTTCTGCTTGTGACTTGGCGTAGCTGCACATGTAGCAGAGCCGTCCGAGCGTATGTTTAATCATCACCTCTGTGGATGTTTTCTAAGCAATAAAAAGTTTGTGGCGGTAAACAAAGGAAAATAAAATCGTTGTTCATATTTATATGACATAATAATATACATACATACATAAATCACGCCTATATCCCCGAGGGGTAGGCAGAGGTGAACTAGCACACACGTTTCGTCAATTATGTTAGGTCCCATGTAATAATAATTATCAGGCACAAAAGTCGCAGTACATTGCTAGGTGGTATGAGAGGAACGCTGCTGCCATTCCATTCCATTCATCTCTGATTTATCCTTAGTCGCCTTGTACGACACCCACGGGAGAGATTTGGGGTGGTGACAATTGTATTATACTCTGCCGTCACCACACGGCATTATCACTCATTATATCAGAAAAACCTTTTATGTATTATGTTAATAACATAGGGTATTGCACTTTTAGATAAGTGTTTAAATCAATCCTGAGGTCGGAATGATCATTTAGAATTTTTATTTCAATGTCATTACATCACACAAGGTAGATTACCTTGTGTACTTACAGAGCGGCGTTTAATATGGCGAAGGCGTTTTAGAAATTTGAAGAAAAGATTAAAAAAGCCGAAATGTCAAATTGAATTACAAAATTCAAATTGTTTTGTGTTACTTTTTTAAAGTCTAACACAAACATGTATATTTATATTTTTTTTTCTCTGTAGTAGTGGTGTAATTTACCCTATTGTCGCCACCATGCACGGGTGTCGTACAAGGCGAATCAGGGAAGAGTAATAGTGCGAGTAGTAGTAATAGCAATAGCAATAGATGGCAGTAGACTCGCCACCTCGCCACCTATTGCACGCCACACTACAAAGTTACGAACCCAGCATTCGTGTGGGCTTAACGTCAATTACGTGATCCCGTAAATTATGGAAATGCCTGTTTTATTTATTTACGACTACACAAAGCGGTGGCGTAAGAAATACGGCCTGGATAAGTTGAACACCTGGGGGCTCGAAGATATAGAAACTTTAAGTCTCCGATAATTGGGTAATGTAATATTGGGAGACAATAATTCTATCTTTGTATTTCTAATTTTATTGGGAAGCCCGCTAGCACAGTGACATAGCGCCCTTGGCCCGCGATTGCGTAAATTAACCACTGTTCTCTAAGCCCGGTCATTGGATGGGTGACGAAAAAGGTATATTATCTCGAGATTCTCCGTACTTTGATAGGGACGTTAATTCGGTCCCGGCTGCATCTGCAGTTTTTAATACCCACCAAGCCGCACTGGGCCAGCAATAGTGAGTTGTGGCCCATTCTCCCTCTATTCCTCCATCCATAGGAAAGGCCTGTGCCCCACACCACTCGGCCAACTTCACGTTGTAAGCCAAGGACTACCCTCGCAATACAGAAGTAATATTATTATATTTTTTGTAATCTATTATATAAAAATCTCTTGTCACCGTGATTGTTAAAAAAACTCCTCCGAAACGGATCGACCGATTGTTATTAATTTTTTTCTGTATATTTGTGAGGATTGACAATAGGTTGTAGGTATTTTTTTTATCCCAATGTGATAACGGCAAATAAAAATAAATAATAAATAAATATTTTTACACTCACACCTATCATCTAGCCCAAAGTAAATAGCCTAAGCACTTGTGTTATGGATACTAGATGACGGTCATATTTTTTTAAAAATTATGTATATAAATGTTGAAAATATACTACATAAACATATACACAACCATGACTTGCAAACAAGCATTCGTGGTCATCACAAAGTTTGCCCCTACCAGGATTCGAACCCGGGACCTCTTGACCCAGCGATCTAAGCATTCGACCAAGGCGGCAGTCAACAACTTTTTTCGTTTGCCGGTTCAGCTAGTCTAATATTTTATAATAAAATCTCGTGTCACAAATTGTTCATGTGGTATATATTTCTTTTTTATTATGTCTTGGCTCAACTAATAGTTAGTGTTTGCCTGATTGCAGCAAGCAAGCAGAATCGTAGAATGCCTAAGGCTCAATTTACACTGCGACAGAACGGAATGGAAGCGAACTTTTTGAACAAAATTATTCGCAGTATAATGACTTTTATGCAAACACGCTAAGACACAAACTACTAAAAATAAGGCTACCCAAAAAACGGGGAAATTCTCGCTGATTCCTCTGGAAGACGCGCGACTTTTTAGTTAATGTCTAGTTTGTGCCTTAGCGTGTTTGCATAAAACTCATTATACTGTATACAAATTTGTTAAAAAAGTTCGCTTTCATTCTGTTCCGACGCAGTGTAAATTGATCCTTACCACTGCGGCTTTTACTGAAACAAATTCGTTCGAAATCTTGATTTGCGTTTCAAAGTACGGCTTTATTTGGTGGCAAGACGGACGAAAAATTAAAATATGGTTTATTCATATAAGGTATCATTCTAATGTCATGTAATTTTCAACCCTTCCCACTTCTTCAAATAATTTCACTTTACACGATGAGCCTTTTACTGTAATATCAGAACGAAGCCCGTACAGCCGACGGTGGTTTGCGGCAATATCCGGAGCCCAGCTGCTACAAGCTCGAGAAGAAACTTTGACAACTCGCTCTTAGCACGCCGGACGAACGCCTGTAGTCTTACAGATACCTATGAGTTATTTATAATTTCTTCGCAAGTATAGCGTGTAGATTATTAAAAAAAGTAAAAGTGTAGTCATTTGTGAATGAGCCTAATACATTATTTTAAAAATTTTAAAAATGTTTAAATAATATAGGTGCAGCAAGATTTCTGGATGTTTCAACCGATTTAGTATAAAATTTCCGATAAAGAGTAACACATTTTGTTTACTTCATTAATAAATTCTTGAACAAATTCCTTCTTCATCAAGAATTCGCGTTAGAGTGCGCATCCAGAATATCGGCTTTTAGCTATTTTGAACCATCTAGTTAGAATACTATCTCGAATGCACTAAGCTATCTTATTCCGCTAATCATTGTCAACATCGAATCGACATAAAAAGGGAATTCTCTTACAGAAAATACGTAGCTGGAATGAGCTTTTCTATTGCCATTTGTAAATTGTCTTTCAACCGTTTCACAGTGGATTTTTTGCAACAAATCTTCCTTGTGCACACCTCACACACTTTTATAACATAGTTATTCAATTAAGCTGCTGTAATAAAAATAAAAGTATCAATATTTGTCAACAAACAATTGGCAGTAACCTGAATAGGGACAAATCAGTTATCTAACCTATTAATAACTAATATGAGCAAAGTTATTCTCAAAAAAACTATCCAGTGATGCTTACTAAAATTGAGATATTGGGAGATGTTCTGAGATTCTCTCTCAACTTCTAAAAGTCATACAATCATACAATCAAACATTTTCCAATTGTACTTCAAATCGTCTGAAGTGTCAAAGGAACATTCGAAAAGGCAATTACCATTTCCTATAACAATGCAACGAGATTTCCTATTAAGCCGAACAATCAGTTAAATTCTATATTGCTCTAGAGGAGAGGTATCGTAAGAAATCTTCTTGTATCGTGAGCGCTGGTGCAGTGCAGAACAGAATTATTGAACGTTTCAGCTACATTTCAATTAGTAGTAACGAAGTAGTTAAGGTGAAGATTGTAAGTTGAAACATTTGTACAAACACGAAATTAATTAAAATAATTATCAGGATACGGCGTTTGGCACAGGTAACATGTAGGTAATAGGGGGCTAGCCTTCCATCTACCATTGAAGAATTAACAGCATAATGTAAATTTTATTTAGTAATCTAAGGTTAAGTGTAGATCTTTTGGTTTTTTAACAGCATTATTATGTTCCTACAATGTGTGATAAATAAGATAGCCTGCACCTCTGTGGGTCAGGGTTCAAGGTAAAGGTCGTTTCCATCTTAGGCCCTTATCATTATTTACCATCAGGTGAGATGAAGGGCAAAAGCTTCCCTGTCTAACATTAAAAAAAAGATCTTCCTGCCCTGTTCATAGTTTATTTAGGATCGCTGCAGAATGTTTCCTATTCATACCAATCAGATTTTTATTTATAAAGGACAAAAAGAGAATATAGGGTAAGACCACTCCAAGTAATTTGGGCCATCATCAGCTAAATCTCTATAAGAGGCACTTCGACCATTCAATCTTCTTCATTACAGTAAGTGAAATATATCTGAGTTTACAAAATAATCATAAATTCGCACATCCAGTAGCTATATTGACCTTAACAAAATGGCAATTCACCAGTTTCGAATTCAAATATTGGGTCGTGCAGCGGGCCGCTCGTGCCTTAACATTGTACTGTTGCTATAATTATGTTGACTTTTCGTCTATCGCAACAGGAAACAGCCCATTAAATTGGCAGAAGCCTTTTGTCTTTGCCGACTGAGGGAACGGGCGTGAGAGACTGCAGCAGGCGCTAATTATACATAACAAATCACTTGTTACTTATTATAAGGCCAGCCTGATTCTTGCAAGGACAAATTACTCTACTCTACTTATAACCGCCTCCGTGATTTAGTGGTTCTTCCACCGTGATTAAAATCTGGAGGTCCCGAGTTTGATCCCCAGGCGAAGGAGTCACAAACACACTGTTTGCTAAAAGAAAAACTTTCAGAACTATCAAACCCGAAAGTAAACTCAGTCAAAAGTAACACGGTACGTAATTCGCCTAATACGCACATCTTATCTCTACTTCTTTTCATTTTAAATTACTTTTTCACTTCTCATGCTCTGAAAGTGCTTATTTGTGCAAGATATAGGCTGCACAAAATCGAATTTTGTGCTCTAGAGCATTAACGTATCTACTCATAAATGTATCCATATTAAGGCAAAGAAAATGAGCCATGCATCCAAACACAATAAGAAGTTCAGAGATAGAATTTGTTTTTTTATAATATTTACTTTAATTTATTTGCCTTATGTGTTTTTTTTAACACATCATAGATATTAAAATTTAAATTCAAGTACGGTAGGTTATTTAATTAATATAAGAAAATTATTATTAAAACATAATTTAATACTAGGCTGTATAGGTCTGCAGCCCAAGCCTAATATTAATGGGAAAAACATTTTCCTTCAATATTCAAAACTGTACTAATTTCAGTTTGAATTTTAAGAAATGTTATGATAAATTATTGTTTTATTTCCTCGCAATCGAAGTGAAAAGCAGAGTTTCTAACTCGTCCACAAAACCATTTTCATCCTCGACATTACTATCAGCCCTCGCCTTTGGCTCGGGTTGCTAAAAGTCTCGGATAAAAATGATACGTTTTGTGCCCTTGATAGAAAATCTACTATATAAGTTAAGATTAAAAATTAGAAGCGAAAGCAAGTTTGTATGTTTATTATAACGCTTTTAAGCCTAAACCACTGAACCTAGTTTCAAAAAAATTTAAACTAGGCAAGTGGCTTAGGTTTAAGATCACTACTAAAACTACATTAATATAAAAATTATTATTATTGTATCAAAAAAATTTCTATAAAACTTTTTAAATACAGTTTAAACTCTCATGAATTTTTGTTTTTTTTAATAATGTAGGTTATAATTTTAATTGTCTACTGCCGTACTCAGAGACGTCAATTAACGTCAATCAGTACTTAATGTCAAAAACTGTCAATACTTGCTGGGTCTATGCTGTAGTTTTATTATATTGAAATTTTTGACAAATATAAGTACCCACTTAATAAAGTTAATTGACGTCTCTGAGTGCGGGAGGAAGTCAAACAGTAAAGAAATTGAAGTCATTGTTTTATTTACCGTATAATAATAATTACTTTATTCACTTTTACAGTTATTAAAAGACACCAACGAACGCCAGCCAATTACGTGTCAAAGTTAGTATATTTTTATAAAAGGTTAAAAAACCACTCAGACAGCGACAGCACCCCAATCCCTCCACCAAAGTGGAGGTCGAACGATCATCGAAGGCTAGTGGTAGACTACCACTGCCAGCCTCACGCTCAGGGAACCGCGCCACGTTTCGTCATCGCGGCTGAAGGAACCTCACATAGTGTGAAGGTCTAGCGAAGAGCTTACTATAGAAATGATCCTATGAAGTAAGGTCTTGTCGAAATGTTGGCGGCGCGGAGTAGTCGTTCCGCCGGAAAAAATCTTAACACCGACTAGTAGAATCGGTAGTACAGGCCAGGGCGCCATCTAGCGACAACTTGTTACACTATTTGGTACCGTAATATAGCGTGCTCATACGCACGCGCCGTAGCATGGCGACGTAGCATTACGTCGTCTATACATGATAGAGTCGACTATTAAAATTTATAGAGCGCCGTTGAGGTTAATAAATTATATTGATTGCTATCAATATTGAGGTTAATTTAGCGAGTCATTAAAAATGGTAGCCTTCATTTAATTTATGATGATAATTGATGACTAACATGTTAATAATTTAGGAATATTTTACTTGTTGATAATAGCTGGTCGATATTTCAATTATTTTTGGCTTATAAACTTTATTTATTTTAAAATTGTATTTCACCGTAACTATAGTTAATGTATGACGTCATTTGGGACTTACGTTTGTTTGGAATGGCCAAAATTTTTATTGTTATTATTTTTGTATGAAAACGACATAAATGAAAAGAATTATAAATAATTAGTCCTTGGATTGGAACACCTATACAATGTTTGAAATGTTTCTTTGAGGATTATGAAGTGCCTTTTTTTGCATTTGCTTACATCTCATTTTTGAATACGTCTTGTCTCGAGCGATAACGTTTTCACTCCCAAAAAAAAAATTATTTATTACATCCTAATCTAAGTCTTTACGTTTTACTTTTTAATTAATTCAGTTTAGTTAAATTAAAAAATATATAATTCTCGAGGAAGTTTTCATGGCAAAAACAAAGACATTTCGATGCTTACAACTTTTATCGTAAGCAATATTTCGTAAAAATAAAAACATTCGAAACTAGTTTTGTATTATATTTACAATATTTCCGAAAATTATTAAAATTGGCCTATGTTTACGGAGTGAAAAATGTTTTCGCTTTTTGTACAAAAATTTATTGGTCCACAAATCTCTTAATGAGTTATGATGTAATAATGTAACGATGCTTTTTATGAGTAAACGATGGTCATTAAATAGTTATTTGTTGTACGTGAGTGCAAAGTTGTTTTTTAACCGCGTGCTCAATTTTGATGACCGAGCTAGCGAAGGATTCTAAAATTGAATCACGAGCGTAGCGAGTGATTCAAAAATTAGAATCCTGAGCGATAGCGAGGGAATCAAAAGAGCACAAGGTGAAAAATCTTTGCACTCGAGTGCAACACGTAACTTTTCATCCCCCCAACGAGGAAATTGCAAAATACAAAAAAAAAAATACAATCACAACAGTTTCTGTTTTCACCCAGAAACTTCCACAACATCCTCCCATTAACCCAAACACACTCTCAACACCCACCCAGAAACACCCACAACATTCACACCCGCAATACACACCCATCCACTCAGACACACCCAAAAAACACCCATTCACCCAGAAACACCCACAAAACACCCATTCACCCAGAAAAACCCACAAAACACCCATTCACCCAGAAACACCCATTCACTCAGAAACACCCACAAAACACCCATTCACCCAGAAACACCCACAAAACACCCATTCACCGAGAAACACCCACAAAACACCGACTAACCCAGAAACACCCAAAAAACACCCATTCACCCAGAAACACCTACAAAACACCCAATCACACCCAAAAAACACTCAATCACCCAGAAACACCCACAATTCTCACCCATCCATTCAGACACACCCATAAAAACCCATTCACCCAGACACACCCACAAAACACCCATTCACCTAGACACACCTCCAACAGCCACCCATCCACTAGCCACACCCGCAACATTCATCCAGACACACCTGTAAGTACCTAATAAAAATTACTCCGAGACGGTCAATCAGCTTGAGTCAAGCACGTTGATTTTCTGTATGTTTTTGTTCCGTTGCTAGCGTAAATAAATCAAACAGACCTAAAAAGCTTTTAAATGCTTGACTCAAGCATCAAGCAGGCGTTGTAGACGATCAAAATGTTTAAAGCAAGATTGACGCCAAGCTGATGGACCGTCACGGAACTCCTAGGTTTTAACAAATTTATGACATGAAAAGAAAATGGCGCGCGCAAAGCAAATTACAAAAAAAGTACACCAAGAAGGTTCCGAGTCTGAGTTTTTAACAAATTAAAATAGGTTGCATGACAATTTCGGCACCATGGAGGTAGAAATAAATATGTATAATGATGTTTTGAATTCACAAACTCATTGCACACGATGTTCTAAATTCAAATTTACTTTAACCTCTAGAGGATAAAAACGGCTTTTGCACTCAGATATCGAAGAGCAAAAACGCCTTTTTCGAGATGGTGGGATGAAAAAATTATTATTATTTAATAATGAAAAGTCTCGACGAACAATATTTTAAATCTGGAGTTAAGTCTTTGAATAAAAATGCCCCTAAGTTTCGCAGGCGGCACGTCAATAAAGCCAGCTTTCAATCCCAGCAATAGCCGTCTTCACTCTCCCCTAATGAACGAAATAAAAACGTCATCCTGTAGGGCTAGCACGGGTGTGGACAAAATCTCTCTCCACCACTTGACAGTGTTTTGTCTCGGGATTTAGTGGGAGTTGGAGCGGGAGGGAAATATTTTCTTCTCCCCGAGGAGATTTTGTCCACGTCCCGTGCTACGTTATGTATTCATAAAACGCTTCACGGGCCTATTTCATTTGGTGGGAGGTTATTTTCTTAGGGCTTGAATTATACGGGGGCAATTTATTGACTTTCGCGCGCCGGCTATGTAGGTACCTACGTACCCCAACTAATATATATACGCCCCCAAGGGATAAGGTTCTGGGTCGTATTCATTTTAACGGGAAAATTGTTTTAGTTGATCTCAGATTAGAATAACACTGTAAATTTATATTAGAATATCACTGAAACTTATATAATATTTTTGTGCATTCCTAAAAATTATTTCTCAAGACGACACGTCAGGCTACTACAGAATGTCCTATTTTCTTAATCTTTTTTTTGCCTTACCACAAACAAGTTAAGGGTGACAATCATTGCAGAAATTTGACACTTTTACTAGTATAAGTGCCGTTGGCCTTACTATCTAGGTGTGGTTTTATATGTACTTTCAAAGGCAATAGTGATTACTGATTGTTTTACGGCATACAATATTAACCTTGCTTTAGATAAAACTCTTATATTTACATACTAAATCACGCCTACTTATCTCCAAAGGGGTACGCACCAGAGGTTAATTAACATCCGCGTTTCGTAAATTATGTTAGGTCCTGTGTAATAGGAGGCGATTCTATCTACATCGGACACCTATTGCAGTTTAATGCTAGGTGCTATTTACGAGGAACGCTGCTGCCCATTACTCATCGTAATCTTAACCCTTAGTCGCCTTGTACGACACCCGCGGGAGAGATTGGGGATGGAGACAGTGGTATTCTGCTCTGCCACCGCTCTGTCACCACACGGCACCTACGTATATATTTTTGATTGGAATATCGATCCTAGCTAAGAGACCAATTACACTTTAATAAAGTTCTAAGACGTCAAATTAGACCTTTATCATTTATGGCAATGACAGGCAATACCCTGCCTCATAGCCCTTTATTGAGGGTAGCAAATTGCTTCTCGCATCTTAACATCAAAGACGAGTCGGACGGTCGCGATTGCATTACGCACACGTGTGTCGCCGTCTTATTTAGCCCGCACACGTGTGTCGCCGTCTTATTTAGCCGACTACCACTTTATATTTGTCAAAAGTCATGGCGCGTTTACCGGGCTTACACCGAACCGTATAAACAGGTACGTACAATAAACCGCATATTTCTCGCATGCGTTTAAGTCTGGAGTGAAAAACGAAATTGCTTGAAGGAAATTTTTTTTTTCTAATTTTAAGGCGAATGATACAGACTAATGTAATTGATGAAGAAAACTGGGTTAGTAAAAGTTGGAAAAATATAAGTCTTGATCCCGCATAAAGACTATAATTATTCGAACGTTTTCTAACCAATTTTTCTTTGTAATAACTTTTCGAACATTTACATAAAGTTTTAAAAAATCAAATTAATTTCTCCTTGTCATTTATAGAAAAAACTCAGTGGAAATGCATTTCCAAGTCATACCAATACCATGACAACGTTAACGTCTTGGTTGGCCGAGTGGTATAGGCAACTGCCTATACGATCGCAGAGGGCGCGGGTTCGATTCACGCATCAAGCCTAGTTCGATTTCCCGCACAGTCTACTATCGAATTTAATCTTTTGGTTTTTAACGTATTATATTTCGTTTTCAAGTCTTCCATGCTGGCCTGGGAGCTAAAAAATAACGTAGAATTTGCCAGTCCCGACTCATCCTATAGGTATCGTAAAAGTCGGCTACAGGAGACCAATAAGCACCTTGGAGCACCCGAATGGTGGAGTGCAAAACACCAACAACAGCATACCCAAAGAGGGTTGGTGTCAGACTGTAAAAACTAAGCCATAAAACCATGAGCAATGTGAATTGGAATGTTGTCATTCCAACCGTATCAAGTCGACGAAGAACGTATTTCGTTTCCATAGTGAGTCGTCAAAAAAAGAAAATTTGAATTATTTCCGATACAGTCCAAGGAGAAATCCTTGGGTACCTACACAACTTGAAATACAGCGAAACGTGATTACTTGTGGTTGACGCTATTTCCCCGGAGAAAGACTTTCGTGAACTGAACAGCTATGTAGGAAGAAATATTGTTCTTGCTTTCTCGTATAATCCAGCTTCCCCATTAAATGTGATAAATCTGAACTAGTTTTGAGACGAAGATGGTTTTGGCGTCATTGATCACAATAGGGTGACTACGTTCATCCTATGGAATTTCAAAGACAGGGCCCGTAGCCAAGTGGCAATCGTTTCATAACGATAACGTGTCGAAGTTCGTCACGATCGGCCATATTACTTTGGTATCTACAGCGTCTTAGCTTGCGCTACCAACATAACTAGAAACTTACGAAGACGATTTTGGTCACATGATTTCACGACGACTTACGTCAAATTTTGCTATATCGAGCTTCGTTATCTTTGTCGGTATGTTACTTTGTCTAGGCCCCCTGCTTCTCTTACGTTTGACACGACGGTTGCCTTGACGTTTTCTCAGTAAAGCCTCACTCAAACAGTGGTCAGCGGTGGCGGGCAGTTGTAACGTAGGTCACTTATGGACATTATTTGTTCGGGTTCGCCACCTCCACCGTCCCGCCACCGCTGCTCTTTGAGTGAGGCCTAATGCGTCAGTTTTCATCCATTTTTAATCTATTCGTTAGAATACATTGGCCACTTATCTAAGGCCCCTGATCAAGTACAAGAGAAAACAAAGCTGGCATACATTTAGCAATATTCCTTTAAAACTATTCGATTTTAATTTTAACATTATATAAATGTTAGAAAAATTAGTACAAAGATTTTGGTGGTTAGAAAAATAATTTCGTTCAAATTGATTTAAAAATTATGGTCTTGAAATTTATTTCTACATTGCGAGGGTACCCGTTGGCTTACAACCTGAAGTGTAAAGGTTAGAAGAATTTTGGCAAGTTAATTGGTGTCTTGGGTGGCCGAGCGGTCAGGCACCTGCCCGGATAGCAGCGGACGCGGGTTCGATTCCCGCCTCAAGACCATAATTTTTCGAATTTTTTTTTCTAACCACCAAAATCTATGTAATATTCCTTTAGTATCCCACTCACCATCTTCAGGCATAAAAAATCCAACGAACAAATTTTTCGGTAGGCGCAACGGTCCAAATCCCGCGTGATGGCTAATACAACATAAAACTTAACCACACCTGTCACGTTTTCAACTTATAATTCATACCCTGAGCGGTTTACCGCCCTGTCGGGGTTAAGTCTATGGTTCGATACTAAATATTTCATACAAGTGAAACGCATGGGCCATAAAACAGGTTGCGTTTAAGGCTCGTAAAATAGGACCAGGCTTACTTTCGGAGGCTGTAATAATCGAGATAGATTGAGTGTACTAAACCCTGCCCCGCCATGTTGATATTGAGTTATAGGGTCAGCGGTCGGAAAAGCGCCGATTTTAAGGTTGTCTCCTACTACGGGTCTCTTTGGTGCTGAGGATTCGGTAGTTCTACGAGAGGGATTTCCGGGATTTGTCTGGCGGAAGAGCCTTTTCTTTATTGATTTGCTTCCGAAGAGTTATGTTACGTCTCGTTGTAATAAATAAAATCTAAAACATGTTAGTAGGTCTAGGTACCTACTGAGTAAAGCCTCACTCAAAGAGCAGTGGTCAGCGGTGGCGGGCAGTTGTAACGTAGATAACATAAGGACATTATTTAAACCAGCGCGGTCAACGTTTACTCAGGTTCGCCACCGCTGCTGATTGAGTGATGCTTAATGTGAACTTTGACAGTAGCGGCATTCAATGACAGAGATATTGTAGAGTGATAGACTTGGATGGTTTGGTCATGTTATGCGTCGAGATGAAAGCTATGTTGGCAGAAGTTAGGTACAACGTAGAAGGAGAGGAAGACCAAAGAAGAGATGGATGGATTGTGTAATAGTGAGATGAGTGGATAAACAATTGGTGAAGATTAGGATGAGAGGAGGAAGAAAACAAGCAGTGCCGACCCTGCCAAGAGCAAGTTAAGGGCAGGGAGAAAAAGAAGATGTCACTACCTACTCTGAATCCAGGAAAGCTGAGCGATCTAAAAGTCTGATTAAAAAGATATGGCGGAAGTCATCCTAAAATGGGCTACCGTCTAAAGTGACCACTCTCTTGTATAAGACCATGTTAAAAAGGGATTTTTTTGCATTCTGACATTGAAAATCCGCATCAATGAATCACCCACCTCTAATACCCACCGCACTGGGCCAGCGTGGTGGGTTGTGACCCAGTTCTCCCTATATTCTTCCATCCATAAGGAAGGCCTGTGCCCCAGCAGAGAGCCCATTGAAAATCCCGAACTCTCATCCGTGTCCCATATTAAACCGTTATCGTTTCTCAGTTCGCCAGAAAAAGAGAAAACACCTCCGACCGAAACGGTATCGGACGACTAAACTAGCGACATGCGACGTGACGTCGCAACATTCCCGACAAAAGTCGAACGCGACGCCATTGTGTGCCGACGTTATACAACTTATCTGCGGGAATAAATCTCCAGAACTACCTTAACAGGTTAAATGGCGCAATAAATAAGCCTTCTTAAACACTCACCGCGGCTCGGCGTTCGGTTGCTAAGTTTAAAGCGATTTCGGCGTGATACATTGCGCAAACATTTTAAATTGAATTTTACAAATCTCGCGCTGGCAACATTTGTCCGCTTTATTTCACTGGCAACCTTGCGAACGGCGCGAGTCGCTTTACGGCTGCGAACATCCTTATCAATTGCTTGTCATTATTCTCCTGCGCTGTTCCCAGCTCCCGTAGCACGGGACGTAGGCAAAATCTCCTCGGGGAAAGAAATTTTTTTCCTCTCGCTCTAACTCCTACTAACTCCTAGACAAAACACTGTCAAGTGGTGGGAGAGATCGTCATGTCTTCTTATTTCATACACCATATCATACCAAGACAGCCTTTGAGCTTTTCTGTGTCATGGGTGCTATTTTCACGCCTCCTCTTGTCTACTCATTCCTTTTCTTGTGTATTCTTCCACCATAATATTCTCATGCAATCGCCTCTCATCCTTATGAACTACTGCACCACATATTTCTTTGTATATTGTCATAATTATTTTATACCTAAATCAGTCCTATTTTCCCGAAATAGGCCGGTGCGGTTCCCAACCCTGGATCTCTTGGCCAATAGCCAGTCAGCCAGCCTTGAGACACCCACTGTTGGGCATAGGCTCTCCTAATCGATCGGTCCTGCGCTGCCCGCAACACACACATACGTATTAAAAACCTTCGTCTTCAGAAGCCGATAGCTAGCGTTGTGAGAATTCGACCAAACCAATCCTCTTGAAGAATCTTATCAAATAGGTATTTGATATATGATAATTGATACCTATCTGATAGAATCTTCAAACCTCTGTAAAGAGCGTGTTGCAGTTAAAAAAATATTTCTTTCTTAATGAGTTCCAGCCACCACGGCTTACCTTTCATAACGTATGCTTGCTTTTAATGGTTTGCCGACTTCAATTCTCGCGCCTACCGCATTGCACTAAGCTACTACTACTATCGGGCTTTGATCAAATGAGCGTCATAAATGCATTAAAGTGTTATTTTATTCATTTTTCGCGAGTTAGGAAGGTATATTTTGAAGGTACACCATTACGTATTAGTATTAAGTAGGTATATTATACCTACCTTACGTAAAATATAGGCATAATATACCTACCCAACCTGCGCGAAAAAAATTTAAAGATGCGCTCAACGATCAGCGAGCAGTTAGAATCGAAAAATTATCACAATAGGAAGGCTATTGTGAAAGCTTTTCTTGTCTAACTGCCGCACTCAGGGACGTCAATTAACTTTAATGAGTATTTAATGTCAAAAATTGTCATTCAAATCTAGACCACAGACCCGGCAAGAATAGCGACTATTTTTGAATTATCATTTTTTGACGTTATGTACTCATTAACGTTATTTGACGTCTCTGAGTGCGGCAGCTGCCGCAATCATTACAATTAATTGACGTATCTGAGTGCGGCAGTTAGTCTATGATTGGCTAGTCGAATTTGCATAGCGGTCAACGTAAGGTGACTTTCATCTGCACTTTAATTTACTCAACCAATAGAATAAATAAAAATAATAAATAAATATTTTTACACTGATACCTATCATCTAGCCCAAAGTAAGTAACCTAAGCACTTGTGTTATGGATACTAGATAGAATTTAATGCATTTTGTACATTTGTGGTTGCGTTGATATATTTGTAAAATTAACATAGTTTATCACTTTGCTTCATGTCTGTACAAGACATAAAATAAGAAATAAATATATAGACATCCCACGGTATGAGATCGAGCGGGATCAGTTGACCAAAGCCTCGAAAAATGATTACAAGAAGCCTTTATCATAAATGGTTCGGGTGTTGTCATAAATAAATGCATCAAATATTAATTTGGTTTTTGTGTCAAGTTTAGCTTATCTTTATTCTTTTTGGTGGCGTGATATTTAAATTGAAACAAATGTATTAATTTATTTTATTTTTACCATATTTTGGCCAGACAGCCAGAACGTTAATTCCGAAATTTCCCTGACCTGCTTTCCTTTTTATTAAATTTATTATACTAGATCCCTTCATCAAATAGCATACAGAAAACCGCATTGAACGATCGATAGCGTCCGTTCTCCACTATCGGACTGAACATACAAGACTAACCTGATTTCCAGGTCGACACGAACGAGCGGTCTAGACCCCAAACGTATTATCTCCCCAAATAAATCTCGAGTAGCACGGAACGTGGACAAAATCTCTCTCCACCGTTTTTTTTGACGTTTTTGTGCCTTGACAGTGTTGTCTCGGGATTCAGTGGGAGTTGAAGCGAGGTGAAAATAATAGGGGTTAAAGTATGAAATTGCCGTTTTATTGTAATTTTTTTTTTGGATTGACATAGAATCTTCATGGTTTGAGGTTTTTGAATTAAACTTTTTTCACATGGTTTCTATGATGTTCTTTTTTTAAAAAATGTGAAACATTTGAATATCGACATTCCATTGTTTTTGTTATTTAACTTGGACAAGATAGATGGATACTGCGAAAATTCGAGTGATTTTTGAATGCGAGTTCTGGCGCGGAAGTAACGTGGCAGAAACAGCACGCAATATCAATGTTGCGTTTGGTGAGGGGTCTGCTAATGAACGCACCGTGCGTTTTTGGTTCAAACGCTTTCGTGATGGAAACTTCGACTTGAAGAACGAGCCACGAGGAAAACCACACAGGTGAATAACGACGAATTAAGAGAGATGGTGGAAGCCAAACGCAAACTACCCAGGCATTAGCGGCATGGTTTAACGTTACCTTACCCACAATATTGACTCATTTGCGTCAAATCAATAAAATAAAAAAATACGAAAAATGGGTGCCCCATGATTTGACTGATCTGCAGAAAGAAACGCGTGTTGAAACTTGTGTTGCCTTGTTGAATCGGTATAGAAATGAAGGAATATTGGATCGAATTGTGACATGTAATGAAAAGTGGATTCTTCATGATAACCGTAAAAGAAAAATGCAATGGCTGCCCCAGGTCAAACGCCACAACACAACAGTGTCATAAAGCAAAACTTACCAATAAAAAGGTAATGATAACTGTTAAGTGGTCTCAGCATGGTGTTATTCACCTTTCTCCGATTATACAGTTTTCTCCGATCTGGTCAAGCAATAACGGCAGATGTCTATAGTGCTGAACTCCGAACAATGTTGGCAAAACTAGCAGTAAAACAGCCCCGACTCATGAATCTATCTTCACCATTATTGCTCCATGACAACGCGAGACCTCATACAGCACGGGAAACCGTTTTGACCCTTCAGGAACTGCAGTTAGAAACCATTCGTCATCCTCCGTATGCGCCAGACCTTGCTCTAACGGACTACCATTTTTTTCGTGATTTGGACAATTATCTACGTGACAAGAAGTTTTCTTCCCAGGAGGCAGTACAAAATGCTTTCACACAGTTTGTGCAGTCTAGATCCTCACAGTTCTATCGCAAAGGCATAAATGACCTTCCTATTAGATGGCAGCAATTTATAGATACTAATGGTAACTATTTTGATTAAATAAATTTGTTATAAACTAAAAAATAAGCAATTTAGATTATCAGTAAAACACGGCTATTTCATACTTTAACCTCCATTTTCTTGTCCCTGAGGAGATTTTGTCCACTTTCCGTGCTACGGGGCTGAGCTAGTTTACAAGGTTAAATGGGGTTTTACATAAACTCTCTTAAACACTTACAATAATGTTATCGGCCCAACTAGTCTGCTAACTACACAATGGAACCGAAACGCGGCTATGAGTCACGAAATAGGGGGAGGTGCGCCTATAGCGGGTAAAAATAATAAAAAAAACTTAATATAATATCTACATAAATCACGCCTATATCCCCCAAGGGGCAGGCAGAGCTGAATCTACACCCACGTTTCGCCAATTAGGATAGGGCTCATGTAATAGGTGGTGAGCCTATGTCTTTACCTTTAGTCGCCTTGTACGACACCCGCGGGAGAGGAGAGTGACACACACGATTGTATTCTGCTCCTGTCCTTCAAGTCCACCTGGCTAGCCAACAGCATCTTATCAAAATCAGTCGTCATATTAATAATGTTAACAGCATTATTGTCTTCCGAGAATTTGTAATAAGATAGCCAGCCTCTCTGTGGTTGAGGGTTCCATGTGAAGCTCGATTCCATTTTCGGCCCTTGTCACTTATCATCAGGTTAGATTGCAACGTAGTGCAACCGTAATCCTCTTTTACGCTCTCAAAATTCACTGGCCTTATTAAAAATAAAATCTAAAATAACTTCGCGCCCCCGATAGGGCGGGCTACTATTACCACCACTCCGTTACAAGATAAACTGCCGCACTCAGAGACCTCAAATAACTTTAATGAGTACCTAATGTCAAAAAAAATCAATTAAATCTAGACCATAGACCCGTCAAGAATAGCGACTAGTTTTGAATTGTAATTTCTTGACTTTAAGTACCTATTATCGTTATTTGACGTCTCGGAGTGCGGCAGGAAGGCCAAGAGCTTCCCTGCCTAGTAAAAAATTTAAAACAATACAAGACAACAACCGTTTTAAGAAGCACGCCCGCTTCAGGCCACCTCGCCCTATTCCTTGGGGGATTTGTGAAATATTTCGGAAAGTTACAATTTCGCGATTGGGAATTCCTGATTTATGCCCCGAAGAAGATAGTTTGCGGCTCGTAAATTAGGACTATTAAATGGCGCTCCGAATTGTTAACTGCGATAAAGCTCTCGTGATAGACGTGAGAAAAGTATAGGATATTGACCGATCGGAAATGCCTGAGACATTTTTGAAAAAGCTTTTGCTTAAGAAATATTCAGTACCTATTGTATACCTATAGTATCCCTCGCAGTCCAAGTCAAGTCATAATTTGTAGCTATGGAAGAGCGGAGTCACTTAAGCTTTTTATATTAAGACGTTTCAGGTTGTACCAGTCTTCAAAGCTGGCTTAGGAGCGTTAAAATAACGGACAATAGGCTTCCTCGTCTCATCCCATGGTTATCGTAAAAGTCGACTAAGGGAGATTGCCCGGTGTAGACCAATAGGTAAGCACCTTGGGGCACCCGAATGGTGGAGGGCAAACCACCAACAACAGATTACCCAAAGAGGGTGGGTGTAAGGCGGCTGTAAAACCAAAGCCAAAACCTTGAGCAGTATGGATTGATGTTGTCATTCCAATCACTCTCTCCGTTCGTCGGTCTCTTGACATGGTCCGTCTCGTCTCTTTTGTATACATTAATTATTCATCACTAGCACCTTTCCGGTGTGATGGATGTTATAAATCAAAAGGGAGTGGATGGCTTGATAACGTCTGACCGATATTGATGCAAGAGTAAACATACTGCGCCGACCCCAGATAGACTGGTAACAGGACAGGGAGAAAAAGATTCTGATGTTGTACGGTCGATGTTAGGTCCTATGAAGTTGCCGACCGTACAACATTTACTTGGAGTAACGTGATAATTGTATGTACTCTTACGAAAGCAATCGCCGAAGAAAGCGACTTAAATAATGACCGACAATGATCCGCTCACCGGGTATTGGAGACATGAAAAATTCTGTCGGCTTTACTGTTTTTGTGGGAATAAAAAACTTCTAAAAACGGGAATAAAAAAAATTAAAAAACAAGGTCTCGAGTTGAAGTGTCCAATAATTGAGGCGGAAGCCGTCAGCGGCTGCTGCGGCTCCATTAGAGGAGGCCGGCTGTAGAACCAACTGGAAGGCGCAGTCATCTAGTCAGCATCACAAGATCGCGTATATTTAGGAGTTTGACATTTGGAGACAGTCTGACCGTGACCACAAGTTGTGTTATTTCAAATGTGTAGTGCTCGCGCAAATATGAGAGAACATTAGGAGCCTTCCATGCGGGCCTGGGAGCGAATTGGGCTGGGCTAGCCCCGACTCATCCCATGGGTTTCGTAATAGTCGATTTAGGGAGATTGCCCGGTGTAGACCAATAAGCACATTGGGACACCCAAATGTTGGAGGGCAAATCACCAACAACGCAACTTACCCAAAGAGGATTGGTGTCAGGCAGGCGGCCGGCTGCAAAACCTAAGCCGAAACCTTGAGCAGTATGGATTGGATTGATGTCATCCCAATCACTCTCCATTTATCGGTCTCTCGACATGGTCCTTTCCGTCTCTTTTCTATAGGTATACAATTTATTCATCACTAGCACATTTCCGGTGTGATGGATGTTATGAATTTAAAGGGAGTGGATGGCTTGATGACGTCTGACCGATTTAAATGGAATAGGAAACATAATGCGCCGACCCCAGATAAACTGGGAACAGGGCTGTAAGAAGAAGATTTATGTATGTTTATATGAGTTCCTTCAAAAGATGTAGCGGTTGCTTTGGATATGCGAGCCATTTCCAGCAGCAATTTAGGGCTCTGTCCGCATCCGGGGTCCGTCCGCACCAATTAGCCTCATCGATGGCTCAATAAGGTAACCAAATTATTATCGACGTGACCCGTCACTGGGGTACGACACGCACACGTGTTAGGGCGCCATCTGTTGACCGCCTTTTAGTTTCGGCGCTTCAATCCTTCTTTTGGTAGGAGAAAATAGCGGATTTTGCGCTCCATTTTTCGTGATTGAGTAGAAAATGGTTTTGATTATCCAATATCAAAGCTATGAAAATGGCTATGATGATGGACAGAGGGACAAATTTGCCTGTCTAATATAAATATTTAACAAAAGATTTAAATTATTTTTATGTCATTCCTGACCATAAAGTGGCATTATTCGCCCGCTAAGTGTATAGAAAATCCCACTTCCTGGACTGGGGGATGAATTAAAATTTTGTACTTACCTGGTGCGCTAAAAAGAACGCCTCAGCTCGCATATTTTCTCGATCTATCTGAGACATTTGTTGTTTAACCGCCTTTGGTAAAAATACTATACCAAACGTCACTCCACACTATTTTTCTAATACTTCGATCTAATGAACATTAGTAATTAAGGGTTCCTTATAAATCAACCACTTTCAGACCGATTTAAATGCTTGATCCACTAAAAATTTACATAAAATTTTTCTCGTAAAATACCAAAACTCACCAGTCACCAATAGTTCACGAAGCTATTAAAGGATTAAACTCCGAAACAACTTAGCACAACAATTACCACGAATTCCTAAAGAAAATGAATTTCGCATTGCCTATTAAATACTACCTGGAGGATATTGCGAGTGGAAAATCTTATAACTCCCGAAGGACAGTCCAAATACTTGGTATTCAACTCGACAATGATTCGCCGAGGGATTTCATAAGAGAGGGAAAAAAACTTTAATTCCGTACGGAAAGTTTTGAAAGGATGAGATTAAAATAAGAAGGGCTTTGAAGGGTGGAAAAAATTGTAAGCACACAATACCCTCCATCAAGTATTCCGAATGGAGTCCCCTCGCAAATTGGCCATTGTACTAATGTCTGTAGTGTTCTCTTCGAATGCTTACATCTAAAACAATGTACTTAATATTATTTAATTTCTAGCAAAATACTTAAATTGTAACAATATACTTAAATTGTAACAATATACTTAAATTGTAACATTATACTTAAATTGTAACTTGCGGATGTCCTGTACATATTATAACATGTAACAGAAAAGAAATAACGCACACCCTGAACTACCTATTCCAGCTTAGTCATGTAAAACCAAGAGTGATAGAATTAAGGCGATTTACGTGCCCAACAGATGGCAATAGGGTCGCCCCCTGACAATTTCATTCTGCCCTGCCGTCACACGGCTGAACGTTCCACCTTTACGTTCGACACGAACCGATAGACGATGCATACACAGCAGTAGGCTTACCTTTGACGTGGAGAAAATCTCCTTGGGGAAATAAAATATTTTCCTCTCGCTCTCATCATCATCATCACCAGCTCTTTATGTCCCTACTGCTGGGGCAAGGGCCTTCTGTGGTTGAAGGTTCCAGGTGAAGCTCGATTCCATCTCCGGCCCTTATCGTCACTTACCATCAGGTGAGATGAAGGGCAAGAGCTTCCCTGTCTAACATAAAAAAACTCCATCTAAATCCCGAAACAAAACACTGCCAAGTGGTGGAGAAAAATTTTGTCCACGTCCCGTGCTAGGCCTACAGGGAATGCATTTGTCCCCTGAATTATTCCGTCCGGGTGTCCGGCCGATAAGACGGCATGGATTCCGGGCGTTCTTACATACCTTGCACATAACTTGAGCTCGGCCTCAAATGCCGGGTCGGGCGGCGAACACCGCTGTGGAACAACATTCTCACTTCTCTGGTCGTCTGTTTTGTAAATTTCATGCTTTGAATTCCTTTTATTGTTTGCTTTATCGATATACGTACATACCTAAATCACGCCTATTTTCTCCGAAGGGGCAGGCAGAGGTGAATTTAAAACCCACGTGTCGCCAATTGTGTTAGGTCCATGTGGCGAGCCTCCCATCTATCGGGCAAGTAAATCGCAGACCAGTGTATATTGCTAGGTGGTATGAGAGGAATGAGAGGACCGATGATCTCACTAGCACCTTTCTGGTGTTGATATATCTGTGGGTGTGATGGATGTGTATCCACTGGATTACTACGAGTATGTCGCAAGAAACGTTAGAGGCTCTGAAAAGAACCGTTTGCTAGAACGGCACATAGATGGAATAAGTGAAAGTGGTTAAAAAACATCTGAAGACTTTAATGGATGAGAAAACTGCTCCGAGCCCAGATAACTGGGAACAGGGAGATGGGAATTGCATGATGGAATATTAATTTTCCAAACGGCAGTTCCAACGAGTTTTAGGACCAATTTTTAAAAGTTCGGTAAGAGAAGGAATCTCCATGGCTTAAATTTGTTTTGGTTGGTTGAACACTTTTATTATTTTCTTATAAATGCGCCGATTTTTACCAAAATTCTATCATGTTCTATTAAATCACCGTTATTCTTACGTGGAGGATAATGCATTCTTTGTTTTTATACTTTTGAGACTTAAAATAATTAACGAAACGTCGTGTTTTCATCTCTGCCCACCCCTTTTCAAATAAATAGTACTTTTTGTTTACATTCAAATTCTATAACAATCACGTGTGAGCTATTACAAATTTATATAAATCCAAAATCAATTACTAACCACTACTAAGCCGCATGTTAAGTTGAAGCACAGGGGGATGTAACTTAGTTAAGTCGCCCACTTTCAAGAGTAATCTCTCAAAGGGTCAGTCTACTACTTTATCATAGTGGACTAGAAACTTAATTTGTACAATATTGTCCACATAATCCGAAAAGAGGTATCTCGAAAAACTCCTTTTTTATTTCTGTAATATCAGATAGTTTTATAAATTAGTCTGCTCAAAGTCTCATAGCGTTAAAAAAAGGTACAGAAAATCTCGACTATAAAACTAAATATTGTGTACCTCTATTTTATCTGAAATAACTAAGCGAATTATATCAACCACCCTTTGGAATTACTAATTTAGATAAAAACGAAAAACGTTTTTTGGGAAGTTACTTTTAATGAAGAGGCGCGGTTTTTGACTTATGATCCTATTAAAAATGTTGATTCATCAACGGCAGCAGCTTCCGGGCCCGACAGATGGCAATATGCTCGCTCCCTATTACATGTGACTTAACATAGTTGGCGAATTGGTACACCACTGCCTACCGAAATGGGTTAAAATATATTTCAAAAAATAATACCCGCATCAGGCCAATAATTAAAAAAAATTACTAATGAGCTAGGTCACCGAAGGGTCTTCTTTGTAATATTTTTTCTGGGACTACTTAACTCTTCACACTATCTAATAATTGACGTCCTCTACCTGTAATGATGGAACCGAACAGAGTTCTTGGTATAAGTAACAGTCGTTATAAGTGCTATTACTAAGACCCTAAAGATAACACCAGTCTACTGACACTTTATGATCGTAATTCGCTTTCAAGTTATAAAATTTTAACATCTAGATGGGCTTTTAGGTGCGTAATTGTGAAATTGGTGATTACATTCCAACGATAATACATTTAAACGATTTTCCGCCATGAACTCCCATTATTATTACTTACACTGGGAAAAGTTTAATATGGTAATCGATTTGAAGGGCTCGACGAATAACAGGTCTTATAATAATTGACCTGAGTTTAAGGGTGCTTTGCCACCATGATGCGAGGATGCGTTGCGAGGAATGTATATTGAGGAGAACCAACAGTTTTAGTCAATTTTTAAATAGAGTGCTTATATTGGTTCTTCTCAAACACAACTCTACACCAATAGAACCATTCCATTTTCAAATACAGTGATTCTATTGGTTGTCCTCAAACACATTCCTCGCAACGCATCCTCGCCCAGCTCTAGTGGAAAAGCACCCTAAGGCAATACTGTGAAGGTTGTTTCGGCATAGACAGGGGGGAAAGAGATTTGACTTCTAGGCGCAAGAGATAATAGCATGCGCAGGTGTCACGGAATCGATAACGTGAAATGTATTTGTTTGTCAAAATACTAACTGGTTCGAAAAAAACGAAACTCGATAAACGGCAATGGACTCGCGACCTAACTTAATTTACGAAACGTGAGTGAACGATAGTAGGCCAGATTTATGTATCATACATACATACATAATTCACGCCCATATCCCCTAAGGGGTAGACAGAGGTGAATTAACAGCCACTTATCGCCAATTTAGCTAGGTCCCTTGTAATAGGTGGCCTATTGTCATCTATTGGGTACATCAATCGCAGTATATTGCTAGATGGTACAAGAGGAATGCTGCTGCCCATTGCTCATTGCTGTCTTTACCCTTAGTCGCCTTGTACCACACGACACCCACGGGGGAGATGGGGGCGGAGACAATTGTATTCTGCCCTGCCGTCACCACACGGCCCAAAATTATATTTCAACGAAATAAGCCTGTAGTCCAACCAATTTCATATTCGTCTCATAAGTAGACAATAATACTTATTCGCTTATTATATTTCAATATGCTAGAGAGCAACTGAGAGAGCTCTAAGAGAATAGACTGATTCGATTCTAAAGGTCCATTTATATCATTTATTTGGACCGTGTACCTACATTTTATATGAATATCTTACCCTTTCACCATTTTCGGAACGAAAATACTCTCAGGAAAAAGGTAAGTTAATCTCATAAGTATACCCTGTATTCGAAATAAGATTCAATATTAAATGCTGTTCAGGCAGGGTTGGTACTTTTTTAAACTTACACTTATTAGGGGTGCAGAGCAGAATACAGTGGGCACCCGTTTTGGGAGGACCCGGGTTCGAATGCCGCATCAAGAAAACAACAATATTGCAAATTTTTTTTTCACTTTATTTTCTTTCTGTATGAATATTGTAAATAATAATTATTAGAGCAGCTTAGTCAGGTCGCTGGCTATGGGCCAAGAGGTCCCGGGTTCGAATCCTGGTAGGGGCATACATTTGTGTTAAACATAAACATTTCGTAACGATTCATGGTTGTTTATATGTTTTTGTAGTGGGTACCTATATAAAAAAATTAGTCCGTTATCTAGTTGGTTTCCATAACACAAGTGCTTAAGCTACATACTTTGGGCAAGATGATACATGTGAATATAAGAAATATTGATTTATATTTGTTATTTAAGATGATCAAAGTTTTTGATTCTAATTCCAAATCGGAAAAGCGACACGAGTTCATGACAATGCAGTTATAGCTAGGGCGTCATTACGATTGTAAATAAGGCTGTTTCATAAAGAATGGATCAAGCACCCAGCCTACCCCGCGAGTTGGCAAGAACTTTGTGACACGAAATATCACTTAAGATTAGTTGTTCCCCGACAGATCAATGGAGGCCTCTCCCTGCGAGGCCTGCTTTTAATAAACAACGACCCTCCAATTTAGAAGAACTCGACGTCGACGTCGCGAAGCTTCCATTCAGTTTGAAATTGCCCCACTCAGTTTTTCGTTGCGTATTCTTCGGATAGCTACTTTTGTTGCCATCTTCCATGCTGACCTGGTAGCGAAAAAATAACGTGGAAATGTTCCAGCCGCGGCACACTCCTTGGGTGTCGTAAAAGGAGACTGCCCCGGTGTAGACCAATAAGCACCTCAGGGCACCCTAACGGGACTGGTGAATTGCCGCGAGGCAGATCCCAGACTTTCCCCGCTTAAAGGGCTAGGAGGAACACCGGAGTGGTTTAGTGGGTATTGCTGATGCTTCGTGCGCCGAGCGAGTCCCACACACGCCAGTCGCCTAGCTAACGGCTGGTATGGTGCGTAAAAGCATTCCACTCCGACAAAAAAAAAAAAAAAAAAAGGGCACCCTAACGGTGGAGTGCGGTAATGGTGGTGCAAACCACCAACAGCATACCTACCCAAAGAAGGTTGGTGTCAGGCAGGCGGCCGGCTGTAAAACCTAAGCCAAAACCTAGACCGGTATGGATTAGATAGTTATTGTCATCCCAATCACTCTTTCCGTTCATAGGTCTCTCAACATGGTCCGTTCAGTCTCTTTTTTATACATTCATTCGTCACTGGCAACTTTTCCGGTGTGATGGATGATATGAATCAAAAGGTGGATGGCTTGGTGATGTCTGATCTACAATGCTTCTCTTGGTGAAACTACCAAAGATAAATAAAATTGCATAAAAAGTTTTTATTACGAATAATTTTTTAAACTTTTTTATTATAATGTTCAAATAACAATGTTACAAAGTGAGCAAACTTGCCATCTACGCAGTGACATAAAACAATAATTAAGCTGACGCTTCTGTTCCAAGTTGTACGCCTAATCGCGCAACTTGACAGATAATCTGCGAGTCCTTAACATCCACATTTCCCTCCCGAGAGATAGCTTCAATATTAAACATCTCCCCTTTGCTGCGACTCGTATGTTACGTGTGCCTCGAAAAGTTTTAATGTAAATTAATATTTGCTTCCAGTGGTTCCTTGCTTGTCTACTGAAAGTGAACTAATTGTAATATTGCTATTAAAAACTTTGCCTTACATAAATAGAAATTATTTTAAGTAGCTGTACGCTAGTTAAAATATTTTTAAGTCAAGAAATGGTTAACGAACTCCGAGTGTCCTCAAAGTTCAAGCAAAGACAAACGGAAATATCTCTAAAAGCGAACTGCGTTTTTACAAAAAGTCCCTACAATTACGTCAGTCACAGAACTCACAGACCCCCCTATTCCTTTGTGTCTCGAAGGCAGCAGACCATCGCATGATATAAAGGTTTTGAGCACAGATAATACATATTAAAATACCTTCAGCTGATTTACGTACCCCGAAATGTGGAAGCTGACATCCCGGCCTCCGCTCGACATTATTCGCGTCCCATTATCAGAGTCATAAGGGAAGGAAAGGCCGGGATACATTAACCACTGCCCTATATAATAACCATAATGGAAAGATATAACGTTCAAGTGAAACTTCTGGAAGTACAATAGGACCTTTGGCGGAAGGCGGCGTCGTATTTTGTACATTTTTTTCCACTGCACTGCAATAGGTAATGTGTGATAGGTGTCACATTAACAGAAGAATGTTGAGATTTTATGGTGGTAGACCTGGAAAAAAATTAGAAAATCTTCCCCCAGCTGTCGATGTTTCCAAGTTTTTGGAACGGCGATTTTGATGACAGAAGAAACAAAGACACAATATTGTGGATTGAGAGTCAAGTAAAAAAAATCTCGATTAAAATTATTCAAATTGTTGCTTTGCGATTATGAATTTACGATTTTACAGAATCAGTAGCTAAGCCGTGTGGTGACGGCAGAGTAGAATACAATTGTCACCACCCCAAAACTCTCCCGTGGGTGTCGTACAAGGCGACTAAGGATAAGTCTTTGATGAGGAATGGGCAGCAGCGTTCCTCTTATACCACCCAGCAATGTACTGCGACTTTTGTACCCGATAAATGGCAATAGACTCGCCACCTATTACATGGGACCAGGGCCCGTAGCCAAGTGGCAATCGTTTCATAACGATAACGATGTCGAAATTCGTCACGATCGGCCATTTTACTTTGGTATCTATAGCGTCTTAGCTTGCGCTACCAACATAACTAGGAACTTACGAAGACGATTTTGGTCACGTGATTTCACGACGACTTACGTCAAAACCCATACATTTTGCTTTATCGAACTTCGTTATCTTTGTCGGTATATTACTTTGTCTAGGCCCCCTGACATATTTAACGAAACGTGGGTGCTAGTTCACCTCTGCCTACCCCTTCGGGGATATAGGCGTGATTTATGTATGTATGTATGTATGTATGTATGTATGTAGAAGCTAACAGAGTGCGATATTGTATAAGTATCTTAAATAAAGTACAACGGCAAAAGCAACACTTTCATAAATTTCAATCGCGAATCGTTACCAGCCTTGACCGCAACGCAACATACACGTCTTAAACACTGGGTACTTCTTGACAAACAGTCGTCTAAAGTGCGATGCTCAATCAAAACTTCGCCAGTTGAGGCCTACAACACTTTGGGAACTCGAGAGTTTGCCCGAAATTCCTTCCGTCTCCTTGGAACTTTGCGCTCTCTTAGGGAGTGGAAATAAAATATGCAATTTTACGGCCGTTTCACTCCAGTCAACAGAATTGAAGAGGTCGCCACCGTGAGGTTTGCTCAGTTTTTTCTTCATGCATACTATATTTCTTGGGTGCGCGGTGTTGTACTGTCATTGTTTGTTTAAGGTAAGCGCCATTTGCAAGACAGTTATTGGATGGATGAAGGGGTTTACTTACAGTACTCAGTTTATTTTGATACTTATCACCAATGATATTATATTAAAATTAAATATAATATCATTGCTTATCACAATATCTTTATCATTGTTTTGCTCAACAAGATACTTTACTAGTCCGACAGGAGAAGCATCGCATCAGGATGTTCCTTGATAGCCTCATCCTAACGGCTGACATTCGACGGTCTACGAGAAGCGTAGTTTTACGATAAAAATGTGTCACTCACATATCCATCTTTTTCAAGATGAATTCGCACCACACAACTCTCTCTCGTAACTGTAACATTGACAATAACAGCCTTATCAACCGACACCGTGCATCAAACTTCACAGATTCACTCTCTTAGAACTTCTTACGAGTTCACCTTTTACTAGATCCCATCACAAAAGTAATTTAAACTTGCAAAGCCGACAAAGCACTTGTGTACGGACTACGGAGTCTTTACTCTCTCTTTTCACTCTACATTCCCAAACGAAATAGCTCGTTGTGTTCATGCGGGCACATTATTCGGTCATCATGAACATGGCGCATTGAAGCTATGAAGACACCATGCTGAAATAAACTTTCGGGATTCCTAAGGAGCTCGACAGCGCAAGCTTGGAGCACTCGGCCTGCAAATGCGTATACTGAGCCATGTTCGCGCCACTGAGCCATGTTCGCTAAGGCCGGTCTTGGATAGATGTGACCAAAAATGTATTGCCTTGAGTTCCACCGTGCATCGGAAGGCACGTTGAGCTGTAGGTCCCGGCTGCATCTCCAGTCGTTAATACCTACCAGTCCGCACTGGGCCAGCGTGGTGGGTTACGGACGGGCCCGTTCTCCCTATTCTTCCATCCATCCATACGGAAGGTCTATGCCCCACCACTTGGGACATTAAAGGCTGGTGATGGTGATTCCGGATTTTATTAGGTCTTAACTTTGTTGTGACGGCTGAGCAGAATATAAAATAATTGTCACCGCAGATTAGAATTTTGTTATATTAAATGATAATTCAGAACCTCGGGTCCAAAGAAGCAAACCATTTTCGTGTCAGCCTACTTGCGATTGTCAATCCAAATCAGAGGCAGGCTCCCCGCCTCCTAACTCAAACAAAGCGTTTGCATCTAGCACGGTGAGCGGGGCTTTGTCTTTAGTCTGCAATAAAACGGAAGAAATTCATTTAGAGGGATGTTGCCCAAAGAGCTATCTAGTCTCATTGCAATTTTCCCGTGTGGGGTGGGTAAGAAATACAGATACCATTTGCCACCTCGGATATAAAAACAAATGATTAGGTATTAGATTTTAATTAAACGGAACAGTAGGTACAAAAATATTGGAATAAGTACAAACTTTCGAAACCTTTTTGGCTCTTTTTCTTTGTCGGTAAGCTGTTATTTAATTATGCATATGAATTATTTTATTCATGTTTCGTTAAAAACTAAACTATGAAGATATATTTGATTTAAGAGACCTATCTTACTTACTACCTACCGTATGCGGACACAATCATCAATTAAAGTTAATGAGTAGGTACTTATTACAAACAAATTACCCACCAATCCGCACTGGGCCAGCGTGGTGGGTTATGGCCGAATCTCCCTATATTCTTCCATCCATAGGGAAGGCTCGTGCCCCAGCAGCGGGGACATTAAAAGGGCTGGTGATAATGATGATGACAAACAAATTACAATTCAAAACTAGTCGCTATTCTTGCCGGGTAGGTATATGGTCTGGATTTAAAAATGTCATTTTTGGCTTTAAGTACTCATGAAAGTTAATTGACGACTCTGAGAGCGCCAGTTAATCTTGCATCGTTCCAGCAATGGCAGCGTTTAATTATTATTTTAAAACTTTACGCTTTCAGTAATTCGTATGCTTTGATTCAGTTATAAAAGCAAAATAATTATGCTCCCAGAAAGAAGGAAAGCATTACGTCTTGTCTCTTTTGCCCAGTAATTCGCAACTCAATTATCCTTATTTACATTCCGACCTCAGCTCAGTAAGGCCAGAGGGTAATGTGAAATAACAAAAAGAAACCATCTTGCGTTATTTAATTTCAGGGGAGCGAGCGTCTCAGACAATTTGTCTCAGGAAATTGTTATGGAGTAAACGTTGCCATGCAAGCCCAAAGTTTTCGTGGGTCCGTTCTCAGCTGTGGGGTTGATTGAATCCATGTTAAGTTATTACGCGGGAAAGGAGTACGACTCTCCCTTAATACTAACCAAAGGAGAGTCGTAAAAGTGTGCTATCTTGTATTCGACAAATAGGAAGCAAATTTCCTTTCCGTTCACGGACCTACAGCCATGAAATATTTAAGTACCTAGGCCTGTACGTGATACGTCAGATTGATCGGGATTCAAAATATCTATACATCATCTTGAACTTCTATTTATTATTCTGAATAGGTAGCATTTATAAACGTTACCTAGGCTGACAAAGTCAAAGTACCTACAATAAATTATTACTGTTATAATAAAAAAATATATCAACAGCGCAAGATCTTGCCTGCTGCATCAGAATAAAAGCCTTCAAAGGAGCTCTTTTGACTTCACTAATCAACGAAAATATTTTCAGATTTATCGTTCGGCCTTATTATAATTTTCCCGCTCAATTAGCCTAAGTGCACGTTGAATTCCCGCCAAAGCCGGGTCGGCAGCCATTACTTTCAAAAGCATCCCGGCCCACACTGTTCAATCTCTTTAATTACTCCCTCGTGATTAAGATTATGGATGGCTTAACCGTGGTCAGGTACTTGGAGGAATTTAACTTAATGCTTGCGTCGGTATATCATGTATTGTCCCAAAAACCAATCAAAAACAAATGTAAATCATCCATACTTAAATAATAGATAGTAGTATTGAAAAATCAAATTAATCATCACAATAATTTCAGCCAAGAGACCCTCAGCTGGGCATAGGTATCCCCCAAGGATCTCCAAACAGACAACGCAACGCTGTTTCCCGGTGCGCGGCCTCTATTCGAGGATCTTTCCGCCCCAAGGGTCGTCATCGTCAGTACTCCTCGTAATGTTCCCACTGCCATTTAAGTTCTAAAATTCTTCGGGGTATGTATGTCGTGTAGGTATGTTAGTTCTCCTGTGGATCTTATGATGACACATGTATGGAAACACCGAACATAGTCCTCTCCATTGCCCTTTGACCCTTTTTATAGTTGCTAATAAAGAAAGAATAAATGTATAAACACGTGATGCAATGGGAATGACTATGTCGAGAGATCGATGAACGGGGAGAGTGAATGAAAATAGTTATTTGTTGTACGTGAGTGCAAAGTTGTTTTTTAACCGCGTGCTCAATTTTGATGACCGAGCTAGCGAAGGATTCTAAAATTGAATCACGAGCGTAGCGAGTGATTCAAAAATTAGAATCCTGAGCGATAGCGAGGGAATCAAAAGAGCACAAGGTGAAAAATCTTTGCACTCGAGTGCAACACGTAACTTTTCATCCCCCCCAACGAGGAAATTGCAAAATACAAAAAAAAAAATACAATCACAACAGTTTCTGTTTTCACCCAGAAACTTCCACAACACCCTGCCATTAACCCAAACACACTCTCAATACCCACCCAGAAACACCCACAACATTCACACCCATCCACTCAGACACACCCAAAAAACACCCATTCACCCAGAAACACCCACAAAACACCCATTCACCCAGAAAAACCCACAAAACACCCATTCACCCAGAAACACCCACAAAACACCCATTTACCCAGAAACACCCAATAAACACCCATTCACCCAGAAACACACACAAAACACTCATTCACTCAGAAACACCCACAAAACACCCATTCACCCAGAAACATCCATTCACCCAGAAACACCCACAAAACACCCATTCACCCAGAAACACCCACAAAACACCCATTCACCCAGAAACACCCACAAAACACCCATTCACCCAGAAACACCCACAAAACACCCATTCACCCAGAAACACCTACAAAACACCCAATCACACCCAAAAAACGCTCAATATCCCAGAAACACCCACAAAACACCTAATCACACCCAAAAAACCACCCAATCACCCAGAAACACCCACAATACTCACCCATCCATTCAGACACACCCACAAAAACCCATTCACCCAGACACACCAACAAAACACCCATTCACCTAGACACACCCTCAAAACACCCGTTCACCCAGACACACCTCCAACAGCCACCCATCCACCCAGCCACACCCGCAACATTCATCCAGACACACCTGTAAGTCCCTAATAAAAATTACCGTCCCTAATGGAGTTCCGAGACGGTCAATCAGCTTGAGTCAAGCACGTTGATTTTCTGTATGTTTTTGTTCCGTTGCTAGCGTAAACAAATCAAACAGACCTAAAAAGCTTTTAAATGCTTGACTCAAGCATCCAGCAAGCGTTGTAGACGATCAAAATGTTAAAAGCAAGATTGACGCCAAGCTGATTGACCGTCACGGAACTCCTAGGTTTTAACAAATTTGGGACGTGAAAAGAAAATGGCGCGCGCAAAGCAAATTACAAAAAAAGTACACCAAAAAGGTTCCGAGTCTGAGTTTTTAACAAATTAAAATAGGTTGCATGACAATTTCGGCACCATGGAGGTAGAAATAAATATGTATAATGATGTTTTGAATTCACAAACTCATTGCACACGATGTTCTAAATTCAAATTTACTTTAACCTCTAGAGGATAAAAACGGCTTTTGCACTCAGATATCGAAGAGCAAAAACGCTTTTTCCGAGATGGTGGGATGAAAAAATATTTTGAAATATTTGCACACATTTCATCGATGAAAACTACATTTTGACTGCAACTATGTCCAGCATAGACTATAAAAATGTTCCTGCGAAAAATGTGCTATATCGGTACTTATTATGCTACACTGAATTTAAATGTATCTAAAATTACCAACAAAAAAACACTTGCAAACTTTCATTTCTTCTTCTATAATTCATTCGCAATCGGTCGAACGCACGGAACGCATCCTTACCTAAGTGTCAAATATTGACGTAAACAAAATGCAAGCTGGCGAGTGGCGAACTTCACTTCGCAAAATGATAAACAAAACTGTTACTTGCTTGGGCGTTGCCACACTGATTGCAAATGATAATTTCATGAATTAAACAGATAAACTGCTGTTCTTATCGTGACATTGTACTAGATAAAAAGGGCTCTAACGATATAGGCCCATATCATAGTTGGTTACCTACTTTGCTTTGTGTGCGTGTGTAACTTTTCGTAGTTTTGTGATATTTGTTAAACTAGTAAAAGTTTCAGACTTATATTACAGTGTGTCGATCCAAAATACAAGTTACTGCGTGTTTTAATTCATGAAAGTGCCGTGTTTTGTTGAAAGACATCTTTTCGAAAGTGCGATGTCCGTGTAGTGATTCACTCGATAACAACTATTCCTAGCCGACTGCTGCAACCAGTGTCATGTGAAAAATGTTTAGAGCCTTCATATTATGCGTTGTTCTGTTTACCAAAGTAAAGGCTCAGTCTAACAAGGACTTGTACAACGGCCAGTTTGGTCAATACAGCAATGATTATGACCCCTCGCGAGCCCACAAACGTCCCAACCCTGGGGATACAGATTACAGGACTTACGTTTACAATAACAGGCGATACGGGACAGATCCTACTCGCTACAATCCGTACAACCCTCATATCAACCAACCAGGAGGATTTCCTTACAATCCGCTGCCATACAATCCATTGAATCCAAATCCTTTGGATGATCAATACAAATTTAATACAGTAAGTAACTTCTAACAAGGGTATTCCTTAATATATATTTAAATGGTGTCTGCATAAATTGTACGGGTGTTTGTTGTGATAGGAATACTATGATTTTTGCATCTGCATTAATTGTTCTATGGGTTAAAAGGTAATAACAGATGTCTCCCAAATTTTCTAGATATTCAGTTTCTTTTTTTTTTATTATTTTTTTTTCTTTTTTACTTTATAAATAATATGTACCCAAGTAATTCTCCTAATTGTTGAAATTTTATACTCTCGACAATGCCTTATTGAGTCAGTTTAAATTTCTAAAATAACAATGTTGTAATTAAAACAGAATCGTGACCCAAACAATCCAGATGCACTATTCCCCGGAGTGCTGGGAGGTTGGAGAGAAGACCTCCAAGGGAAAGAGAGGCGAGACTCCAGACAATTGAAACGTGATGTTTTCGTTACAACCAACTATGGTCAAGTGCAAGGATTTAAGGTATGAATATCCAGTTTTTATTCCATATTGATGGCTTTGTTTTTAAATCTAGGTCCTATCTTTTGAATGATGTGTAAAATATTACTAGTGAGTTGCTTAAACATTTTAAGTTATAAAATAAATAAACATTAGTAAATATTTACAGTTCTAATGTGTAAACAAGGCCACTAAACAAGGCCTATAAAAAACAAGAACACATAAAAATTCTATAAATAATATAAAAACTCCTACAACTCACTTTTATATCCTGCCAGTACAATGGGACAGCCACAAATGTTGCCAGAGAGTAAAATCTGTTTTTTTTTCAATTGAATTCTCCAAATCTAAATACGGCACGAGTTGCCAGAGAGCAAAATTAATTTCACTGCATAGCATTGCACCAGTAACACTCCCAACTGTAAAAATCCAACAAATGGCTGTTTCCTTAAAAAAACGAGAGTAGAGTGCACAAGCTATGCTTTTTTACGTTCACTAATATCGTACGGGGAGAAGAAAGGGACACATTGTGGGCTCAACAATTACTATTGATCACTGGAGAAAAAACCGCCCGTTGAATTATTATGGAATAACCTATACTTGATATGAGCACCAAAACTAAATTGAGGAATGAATTACAATAGACTTCCAGAGAAATTAATTTGAAATTTGCTTTGAAATTAAAACATAACACCTATAAAAAAAAATTATAAAGAGATGTTTATAATTTATAAAGTGTTGTTTATAATTTATAAAGTGTTGTAATATGTTATTCAATGTTCCATGAGATATTGAATGGTGTAGTTAAATAATGACAAATTCCATATTAATTATCTTAAATGTAAATTTATTTCATTTAAAATTAAATTCATGCCAAAAATTGGTTCTCTATATGTTACATTTTTATAGGTATATATCTATGACGATCCTGACCCAAATTCGGGATATCGGCCCTGGTTGACTCCAGTTGAGAGAATAAAAGGTGAAGTGTCGGTGTTCCTGGGTATACCATATGCGAGGCCACCTGTTCTGGAAGGCAGATTTAAGGTAATCTTTAAGATAAGACATCTAATCAACTATGCCCAATGTCTTTTTAACTGAAGAAAAATCTGAGGAGGTTACTCAATTCGTACCTGTAGGTTTTTTTTTAATTTTTTAAATATCCCTGGTCAACTTTTGCCTCATTACCTACTTGTGTCTACATAATGAAATTAAGTGTCATTTACCTTAACAATAGTTTTAAAAAATTACTGTATGTGCTAGATCCAATTGCCTTCCCAAATGAAAGAAGAAACTTTAAATAAGTTGTTTCTTTGTTGGTTGGTAACTTAAAAGTAACTAGGCGCTCAATTTCGTTTGTTTAATTAATTTTTTTATAGTGGTCTTCACCACCTTATCAGTTGCCATCTACTAAACTAGCGCAAACTACATCAACTCTGTTTCCAGTCAATTCACGTCAAGCACTCCCTGAACGCGTTAAAACGTGTGACACCCATATTTTAATAAAAAAATTAAAGAAAAGTAAAACTAAAGACATGGCTGTATGGGCCACATTCCTTTGCCTTCCCTAAAAAAAGAGATAATAGGGTCAATTCTGACATGATTCTCTAAACTTAAAACTAAATTTAAGATCAGTCTCTCCTTTTCATTCTATATTGAGAATGACAGAGAAACACTGTTGTCAAATTAGTCTTAGGTTTAGACAACCATGGTCAGAATCGACCCTAATGAAAGCAAAAAAAAAATATTAGTTTAAGATTAATTTAAAAGGCTACACCTACCTACATCATCAACAACTGTCTACCATACATACATACAAATTTTTAGTAAGAGTATTATTCCTACGGTTATTAATAAAAGTGACTATTCCAGCCACCTCGGCAGCACCCCGGCTGGCAGCTGATGCAGGCCGTGGACTGGGGCCCCGCGTGTCCCCAGCCAGTGGAGCATACCGGCGCCACCAAGGGAATAAGAGACATGGACGAGGACTGCCTCTATTTGAACATATTCTCTCCCCATGTGAGCCTTCCTACGCTGTTATGTGCAAGATGTATAACACTTACAACAAGAATATAGGGAGAATGGGCCACAATGCAGCCGCGGGACCATAGGCTTAATGTTAATGCCTTCATCGCTGTCTCAATCCATAGTCGCCATATAAGACCGCGAGAGCGAATGGGAGTGATGACAATAGGGATGACACTAACAAAGAATCACTGATATAATGATTTATAATAATAATTTAGGATAAGGAGGTTCGTTAATAGTCCCTTGTTATCAGATTATACTTGTGATTGATATTTCTTTTATAAAAATAAAAGCACAAATCTTAGCAATCCGCCATATTTGCTAAAACGCCGCCTGTCGTCATTATTCAGTTATCTCCATGTATACATTTTATTTGCCAATATATATATAGAAACTGGCCTTTTTACGGAATAGTGACGTCACACAGACGCCATTGCTATTTTGGCGTTTTGGCGGAAATTTTAAATTGCATTACTCAAAACATGTTTTTTCTATCAAAATCGAAAGTTTTTACAGAAATAAAATTTATTTTTGGTAAAGTAGACACATAAGAAAAACATGGTGTAGTTTTTCAAAATAAGTCATCATGCCTATTGTATTCTGCTCTGCTGTCACCACACGGCAAGCTAGATCTCGCCCCCTATTACCAAAACTAAAGGGATCAAAAATAAAGGGCTGATGTTAGTGTTAATAAACCTCAGGCTAAACCATAAGGGGATATAGTGCGGGGGGGAAGGGTTGATTGGTGTACGTGGGAAGCCGCCTCACGCTCGAGTGTATATTTAATTTTGTCACTACCTCCATCTCTCCCGCGGGTGCCGTACAAGGCCACTAAGGATTAAGACAGCAATGAATAATTGCAGCATTCCTCTTATACGCAATGATAGATGGCAATAGGCTCGCAATAGGATCTAACCTAATTGGCGAATAATTTACCTCTGCCTACCCCTTTGGGGATATAGGCGTGATTTACGTATGTATATACTAGTCTAGACTCTTCAATCACCGTATCTCAATCATTCACCGGTCTAGATTATCTTACTCTCCACTAACTCTAATCATCGTTAACTGAACATCTGATAGTTGGCTGTTGCAAACTGTCGCGACAATTACCGAATGATTGTCCGTTGATGAGACAAAGCGACCGCGCCTCAGTGGGCGCCGGTACCCTGCAGAATTGTGTCACAGTGCAATGGGGAGGCAGTAAACCAGTACACGTTTCTGCGCGTTTTATAATTTTAGCATTTATCATCACTAGTAATCATAGTAAGCCGAAACCTTGAGCAGTATCGGTTGGAATGACGTCATTCCAATCAGTCTCTCCGTTGTAATGGCGAAACTTGGATGTTAATTCACCTCTGCCTACCCCTTCGGGAATCAATATGCGTAATTTATATATGCATGTAGAAAAATATTATAATGAAAAAAATAGTAAAGGTTAGAGAAATTTCGGCAAGTTAACTAACATCTTAGTTGGCTGAGTGGCATGTTATGATATGTAGAGAACGCGAGTTTGATCGCGCCTCAATACTATCAGATAATATTGTTATCAAAAATCTTCGCCGTGATACAGTCGCGATTCCAAAACCTACTTCTTTAACTTACACTATGTTGTGTAGTTAATTGCGCATGCAAAGCTATTGACTTGAAAACGACTAATGAACTCTACACTCTACCATAGACAATAAAGACCATATTCGTCAATCACGGCGCTAAAAATTTAGAAAATGATTGCATCACACAAATTGGACTAATAATTAGTGAAGTTACTCAGCGATTAACTCTTCTTTGTCACGAACAGTAATTGCCGAATCGTAAAATGGGTCAATTGGATTAAAAAAAAGAATTTCGTGAGGTGTCGACGAAACGGAACACAATTATTGTAATGATTTGGTTTTAATATAAACACCAGCTGGCCCGGCACACGTTGTTTTGCCCTTATCACTTAGGGGTATAAAAAATTGACTGCGACCTATTCTCAGTCAATATACACAAAAAAATCATAAAAATCGGTCAAGCCGCTTCGGATGAGTTCTTTAACAAAGACTGTGACACCAGATTTTTATATAATATAATGTTACAAACACATTTACCATTATACTGACTCATGTGTTTCATTATGCAATACCAAGTTGGTAGTCGCAGGCGCACTGAACCTAGTTAATGACTATCTTGCATAACAATCGTCCCCATGTGAATCGAAATGAGCGCATCTGATAACGATTTAAATAATTAACAATAGTATTTTGCTCAACTAAATCATACACAAACCTTTGTGCGTGGATTATAATTGGACATAGTTATGCAAGACGATCCATGCTGGCCTGGGAGCGAAAAAAAACGTAGAATGTGCCAGCCCCGACTCAATCCATGGGTGTCGTAGAATTCGACTAAGAGAGATTGCGGTGTACACCAATAGGCACCTTGGGACACCCGGATGTTGGAGGGCAAACCACCAACAACAGCATACCCAAAGATGGTTGTTGTCAGGCAGGCGGCCGGCTGTAAAACCTAAGCCAAAACCTTGAGCAGTATGGTTTGGAATGTTGTCACCCAATCACTCCGTTCATCGGTCTCTCGATATGGTCCGTTCCGTCTCTTTTCTATACTTTCATTCATTACCAGCATCCAACACACCGGGAAGTGATGATTGAATGTATAGAAAAAGAGACGAAACGGACCATGTCGAGAGATTGGAAAGGCAACGTTCCAAACCATACTGCTCAAGGTTTTGGCTTAGGTTAGGTTTTCTGCACAGTACCTAATTTAATATACATGTAATATATAAATCACGCCTATATCCCCGAAAGGGTAGGCAGAGGTGAATTAACACCCACTTTTCGCCATGTAATAGGTGACAAACCTATTGCCATCTATCGGGCACATAAATCGCAGTATATTGCTTGATGGTATAAGAGGAATGCTGCTGCCTGTTACTCCTCGCTGTATTTACACTTAGTGGCCTTGTACGACACGACACCCACAGGAGAGATGGGGGTGGTGACAATTGTATTCTGCTCTGCCGTCACCGCACACAGCAAATAATGTATAATATATGAAATAACAATAGAATATTTTTCTCTCAACAGACTGAAACGGGGTTCACGGCCCAAAAGTACCCGGTGATGGTCTACATACACGGGGGGCAGTTCTCCAGCGGCGCTTCGAACCTGTTCCCTGGGCATATGCTGGCCGCCTTCTATAATGTGATCGTCGTGTCTTTCAACTACAGGCTTGGCGCTCTTGGTATGTAAACGTGCATAAATGAAACGAAAAAAAAATGGCATGCTAAACAGGATTAATTGTAAAGTACCCGCAACCTCGCAGGACTAGATAGATATCTTTCATACTAAAATAAATATAAATTTAATTTACCTGCGTGTGAATGCTATTAACTCTATTGTTATAGAAATGCGCACGGACGCAGCGTCATCATTTCGGCACCAATGACGCGACATTACAAAAATAATTGAAAAATTATGTTTGCGCAATGTATTGAGTTATAAACTCGTCAAACAAACGTTGTTTATGATCTAGGTAACTATTTTGTCCTGCGAGGCCTTTATATTTGTTATGTATATTAAAATATGTCCGTCTAGTATCCATAACAAAAGTGCTCATGCTACATACTTTGGGCTAGGTGGCAGGTGTGATTGTGAGGTATATTTATTTATGTCTGTATTTTTTCCATTGAAGGCTTCCTCTCCACCGGCGACGAGAACTCGCCCGGCAACTACGGCATCCTCGACCAGGTGATGGCGCTCCGCTGGGTGCACGAGAACGTGGGCGCCTTCAACGGGGACCGGGACTCCGTCACGCTGTTCGGGCCCGGCGCCGGCGCGGCCTCCGCAGGCCTGTTGGCCGTGGCGCCGCAGACGAGGGACATCGTCACCAGGATCATTGCTCAGGTGAGTACAAAAGGCCATTGCCGAGGTCAAAAGCCCATGATTGATGTCAAAAGTCTATTGCCAGTTGGTCAGACGAGTACGGTAGAGTTCAAAAGTCCATTACCGAGATCAAATGTCAATTGCCAGTTGCTCAGGTAAGTACGGTCGAGGTCAAAAGGCCATTACCAGTTTCATAAACTTCACTTATTAAAAATTGGTTTCGTAGACTTTTGTATTACTAACCCTTTTAATTTATAATACCGATATGTTATTAGCAAAAGCACTAAACTATTAGGTTATTAGGGTTTGATCCTTTCTACTTACTCAAGTTCAATGTTGCCATTGTATTCATTTCAGAGTGGCTCAGCATTGGCCGACTGGGCTATGATCGAAGACAAGTTCCGGGTGCAAAACACTTCCCTGGTGTTCGGCAAACTACTGGGGTGCCCAATAGACTCCTCGTGGAAGCTCGTCAACTGCCTCCGCCAGGGCAGGAGTTTCTACGAGCTCGGGAATGCCGAGTTCCAGGTAAGAATCAATGCAACAATAAGTACGAGTCTTTTTGTCGAATTTGTAAGTGTGAAAATTCCTTTTATCCAATTCTTAGAAATTTTTACCGTGTGTCATAATATTAAAACTTAATTTTTCCATAGAAATAATATCCCTTTTGTATTTTAGAACCGAATCTTTTTGAGTTGTATTGGTATGTTGGTATTGGTTGCATAGGTACGAATGCCACCTTAAAATGTACCAATCAATCTTTTTAAAGAATCAAACTGTTTAGGTTTCAATCGTATGTTAGAATAATAATTTCACATTAATGTATCGTCCCTAGCCTCATGTTGGCCTCATACCCTGGGGTCCAGTTCTGGAGAACAACTTCACGTTCCCCGGCGACGGTTGGTACGAAGGTTGGCGGGAGAGAGACTGGCGTTTCCTCAACGTTATGCCAGAAGAGCTGATCAAGAGACGCCAGTTCAACCCCGCGTTGCAGTACATGACTGGAGTGACCACGCAAGAAGCGGCCTACTACTTGTGTGAGTTGCGATCCGGCACGAAGGACCACTGTTAGCGTCCTATAAGTACGTTATATTCCGATAAGTTCGTGCGCGACCCTCCTGCGGAATGAGAGACGGTGGTGGGGACGGGGCACTCCAGATGCCAGCGGGGCGGGCGATGCGGGGAGGAGGGAAACTCACCCCTCGATCCCCGCATCACCCACCCCCGCCAACATCCAGAGCGCCCCGTTCGTCCCCGTCCCCGCCACCGTCCGAAGATCGCGCACGAACTGTCGGACTATAAACTATTCGATTTTAATTTTAACATTATATAAATGTTAGAAAAACTAGTAATTAATTATTATAATTAACTAATTAGTAGATCATAATTTTTCGAAATTCTTTTTCTAACCCCAAAATCTTTGTACTAATTTTTCTAACATTTATATAATGTTAAAATTAAAATCGAATAGTTTATAAAGCAAACCCAAGCTTAACCGAACGCACGGTATTTGTAAAAATATCTGCTTTGGAATGTTTCAAATTTATTTTCTACATTGCGAGGGTACCCGTTGGCTTACAACGTGAAGTGTAAAGGTTAGAAGAATTTCGGCAAGTTAATTAGTGTCTTGGGTGGCCGAGCGGTCAGGCACCTGCCCGGATAGCAGCGGACGCGGGTTCGATTCCCGCCTCAAGATCATAATTTTTCGAAATTCTTTTTCTAACCCCAAAATCTTTGTCGGACTATAGTTATTAAATAATAGACTGTGCATACTCCGGCCCATTTACTGCGTCTTACAAGTTTCAGAACGATGCAACCACTGAATTAGAATAATTGGCATGATGACTTATTTTGAAAAACTGCACCACGTTGTTTTTAACTTGTCTACTTTACCCGAAATAAATTACATTTTTGTACAAACTCAAGATTTTTAATGGAAAAAACATGTTTTCAATAATGCAAACTAAAACTTCCGCCGAAACGCCAAAAAAGCAATGGCATCTGTGTGACGTCACGATTTCGTAACCACGTGACAGTTTTTAAAGTACAGCGATTTTACAGTGTTTGACAAATAAAATGTAAAAACGGTGCGAAATCGTCGCGTTTGACCAAATATGGCGCAATTCTCAGATGTTTTTATTTTTATTAAATAAATATCAATTACAAATATATAATCTGAGAACTAGTGATTTTTATCAAACTTATCCTGAATTATTATGTATTATAAATCGTTATTTCAGTGATTCTTGTTATAGTCCGACAGCTTTATGTATTGCATCTAGAATCTAGAGTTCCACGTCCCCGACACCGTCTCGTACCGCAGGAGGGTCGCGCGCGAACTTGTTGGATTATAGTGCCATCGTCCCATTGTTATCTGCAGACAACAACAAGTCGCTGGCGCCCAACTTCGCGATCACCGAGGCGTGGTTCAACCAGAAGGTGTGGGAGCTCGTGCAGCGGTACAACTACACGCTGAACCCGCGCGGCGTGTACGAGGCGGTCCGCTACATGTACACGTACCACCCGGAGCCGCACAACGTGAGCGCGATCCGCGACCAGTACATACACGTTAGTAAATCAACTAACCCCTTCTTCTTCTTCTCCCTGCCCTGCTCCCAGTCTATCTGGGGTCGGCGCAGTATGTTTCCTCTTCCATTCATATCAGTCAGACGCCATCAAGCCATCCACTCCCTTTTGATTCATATCATTCATCACACCGTAAAGGTGCTAGTGATGAATGAATGTATAGAAAAGAGACGGAACGGACCATGTCGAGAGACCGATGAACGGAGAGAGTGATTGGAATGACAACATTCCAATCCATACTGCTCAAAGTTTTGGCTTAGGTTTTACAACCGGCCGCCTGCCTGACACCAAACGTCTTTGGGTATGCTGTTGTTGGTGGTTTGCCCTCCACCATTCGGGTGCCCCAAGGTGCTTATTGGTCTACACCGGGCAATCTCTCTTAAGCGACTTTTACGACACCCATGGGATGAGTCGGGGCTGACCTATTCTACGTTATTTGTCAGGCCAGCATAGAAGAAAGTAAATCAACTAACTATTCGATTTTAATTTCAACATCATATAAATGTTAGAAAAATTAGTACAAAGATTTTGGTGGTTAGAAAAAGAATTTAGAAAAATTATAGTCTTGATGAGGGAATCTGACCCGCGTCCGTTGCTTCCGGGCCGGTGCCTGACCGCTCGGCCAACCAAGACACTAATTAACTTGCCGAAATTCTTCTAACTTTTACACTTCACGTTGTAAAGCCCACGGATACCCTCGCAATGTTGAAATAAATTTCAAACATTTCAAAGCACGTATTTTCACAAATACCGTGCGTTCGGTAAAGCTTGGATTTGGTTTATAGACTATTAGATTTTAATTTCAACATTATATAAATGTTAGAAAAATAGTACAAAGATTTTGGTGGTTAGAAACTTTTGTACGTTAAACGTTTTTCGAACTTTTTCTAACCACCAAAATCTTTGTACTAAATCAACTAACCTTAACAAAACTGTTAAATCAGGTTTATCGTCTTATATTGAGAATCCAATAGTCTTTAATGCTGGCATGCAAGACTATGGATACGTCACATTCATCCCTCCTCACGTTGCCTAGCTAACGGTTGGTACGGTGCGTAAATGCATTCTACTCCGCAAAAAAAGGGGGACTGGCCCCTGACCTCTATAATACAAGTACGCTAGACTGAAGGTTGCATACATACATACATAAATCACGCCTATATCCCCGAAGGGGTAGGCAGAGGTGAACTAGCACCCGCGTTTCGCCAATTATAGGTTGTCATTCAAAAAATGAAGCCAAATTGATTATCGCCATCTTGGCGCTGATGGCACTCGTGTACGAAGGTGTATGTCCATATAACAGATGCAGTCTAATATAACAGATGCATTTGTAAATATTAAATATATGCAACAAACGTCAAATTTAGTATCCTTGCCGCTCGAGGGGGCGCTTCAAATCGGCACAAGAAACATTTTTCATTTATCAGTGGGGCTGGCCTATTCAACATTATTTTAACGCTCCAAGACCAGCATGGAAGGCCGGCCATCGAATATTAAACTACTGAATAATAATAATGATTAAATAACAAATTTTGTCGCCAGCTCCTCTCCGACTTCCTGTACCGCGCGCCCACAGACAAGATGGTCAAGCTCCTGCTAGAACAGAACGTCCCCGTGTACATGTACGTGTTGAACACCACCGTGGACGCGTATAGGTGGCAGGAGTGGCGACAGTATGGCCACGACACAGAGCACGTGTTCCTGACCGGGGCACCGTTCATGGACCAGGAGTTCTTTCCGGTGAAGCTAAGGGTGGAGAGGCAAGCGTGGACTCCCAACGATCGCAACATGAGTCATTTTTTTATGAAGGCTTATTCGGACTTCGCTCGATACGGGTGAGTGGTGTTCGTGCGGCGCGTTTTAAGATACATACTTAAGTCACGCCTATTTATCCTCGAAAACCCTTTTGGTGATAAACAGCCAGAAGTGCATTAATACCCACGTTTGATTAATGATTTAAAAAAATATTTTTGTTAAAACTTAAAATTTTGATAGGAAAAACATGTTTGGTATACAAACGTGAGTGTACAATTTTTTTTTTTTTTTTTTTGCAAATGCAGCAACCCCACCCGCTCGCGCATCCTGGGTGTGCATTTCGAGATGGCGAAGGCGGGTCAGCTTCGCTACTTGAACCTCAACACCACGTACAACTCTACCATCCAGCTCAACTACCGGCAGACGGAGCTCGCCTTCTGGACCATGTACCTGCCCACGGTGATCGGTAGGCTGGTGCCGACCTACCCGCCTATCACGGAGGTATTTATTCATCACATGTTGTGCTTATATTATTATCTAGTAGCGTATTTATTCTTCACAAGTTGTGCTTACATCTTGGTCGAATGCCGCCTTGGTCGAATGCTCAGATTTTTTTTTTTTTTTTATTTATTTACTATAGAACCACAAACAAGTTTACAATATTCATTACTATAAAAGCTTATATACTATTACAATTTTCAGTATTTATTGTAAACTCAACATTGTAGGTTACATGTTATTTCTAAAAAAATATATAGTATGCAAGGTTCAAGAAAACTCAATTATTAATTAAATGGACATAAGTTAAAAGTTTTTGTGATTATTCACTATCTTATCTTATCTTTTTCTACATTATAACTAAATATAATTAATGTACCTATCTCTTAGTGTATGTGCTAGTGTGTTGTGTTTATGTATGTGTATCTGTGAGTGGACATCTATTTATTCTAATATTATAAAGGGTAAAGATTTGGTGGTCTGTTTGTTTGCGTCGAATAGGCTGCGAAACTACTGAACCGAATTTGAAAATTGTAAATTCGAGTGCTAGTTGCATATGCAACTAAGAATGAATGTGGCTATCTACTACATTACTTTAAATGTTGACTACTTATGACTTGGTGTTCGTCAGTACATGAGTTATACGCCTCTTGTAAGACCCTGCACTAAGTCCGAATATATCTACTGTGCTAAAATCTTTATTATACATATCTGTGACTCGTTTTAAAGGAGATCTAAGACCAGCATTTGTACGAGATCTAGGTATCGCGAACAAGGGCTTAGGACGCGTTAACCGCATTTGTACGCGTGGGGGTACTGTATAAGTTATACGGTTAACTAATTCCATGCAATCATATTTGTCATTACATACATCATATAATAAAGTAGCACTAAGTTGAGATCGCCTGGATTTCAAATCTAAGAGTTTAAATTTTTTGAGAAGCAGTGCATATGATTCTCTCCTACGGTGAAATTTATAATTAACGCGTCGTAAATATTTTTTTTGTACCATTTCAATCCTATAATTATATTTTTCATATAAAGGGTTCCATATCGAGACTCCATACTCCAATTGAGGACGGACAAGAGATTTAAACAGGTGTATTAATGTGTTGGCATTTTTGAAATCATTAGAAGAGCGCATGACGAATCCGTACATTTTGTAACCTTTATTTATTATATTTTCAATATGTATGTCGAAGTGCAATTTACTATCATAGGTAATGCCTAAATCTCTGATATGACTGACCTCAGTAATGTTAACTTCACAAAGAGTGTAAGTAAATTTACTTAGTACCTTTTTCTTAGAGAAAGTAATCTTTTTACATTTATTAAGACTGAGTTGTAACTTATTATTGGTGCAATAGTTATCAAATCGGTTTAGATCTTCCTGTAATAAGTAATGATCTCTAATATTATTGATGCGGCGGTATATTTTGAGATCGTCTGCATATAACAGAAATTTACTATGCTTAAAGCAGTTGTCAACGTCATTGATAAATATAACAAACAAGAGGGGGCCCAAAATAGATCCTTGCGGAACACCGGAAGTAACCATTGCGACCTCTGATTCTGATCCTTTAATTACAACTTTCTGTGTCCTTTTGGTTACGTAAGACTTAAACCATCTCCAAAGATTGCCTCTTATACCATTAAAGGCAATTTTTTCCAGTAATATTCTATGATCAACTGTATCAAATGCTTTTCGGAAGTCAGTGTATATGCTATCAATTTGTTTATTTTCATCAAGTGTATCAAATAAGTCTGAAGTATAAATGAAAAGATTGGTTATGGTGGAGCGTCGTTTAACAAAACCGTGTTGTTCTTTTAAGATAATTCTATGAAGGGCAGGATATATGGCATTATGTACTAATCTTTCGAAAACCTTGGAAAGTACCGGTAGTATAGAAATTGGTCGGTAATTACTAACGTCAGTCTTAAGCCCCTCCTTATGTATCGGAACAATTCTAGCGGTTTTCCAAATTTCTGGAAACACACCATCACGAAGACACACATTAAACAAATAGCACAAAGGAAGATCAATAACAGATGCTACTTCCTTGAAAAAAATACTTGGTATGTTATCGACTCCAGCTCCTTTTGACGCATCTAAAGTTTTTAAGATCTTATGAACTTCCAACCTTGAAAATTTGATGTCATTGATAACAAGATCATTCGTGTTCTCTGTAAGATCATTAAAATTGAGGTCATCGGGCACCGAAGATTTTTGAAACACGGAAAGGAAGAAGCTCCCGAATAAGTCACATGATTCCTTTGCGCTGTGGGCCGTATAACCGCCATAGTGGACATTATTTGGAATATCTGAGTTATGTCGCCGTTGAGATATAAACCGCCAGAAATATTTAATGTTTTCCTTAACACCGTCCTCAACATTTGATAGGTACCTTTTATAACACATGTCTGATAATGTTTTAAATTTTTTTCTATAAATAGAAAATATATTATAATTAGAAATATTATTATATTTTTTCATCGTGATCCACGCTTTATGTTTTTTCTTATGTAATTGGATTAATGCTGGAGTAAACCAAACAGGGAAAGGCGAATGTTTAATTCGTTTTTTTGGTATATTAGTCCTAATAATGGTATTTATTTGTTCATAAAACAGTGCAATCGTCTCTTGTGTACTTTTATTTAAGAAAAGCTGGTCCCAATCTACTTCAAATATCTCTTGTCTAATTTTACTATAATCAGCGTTTCTATAGCAATATTTAAAGCATGGGTCCTGTAATATATAACTATACTTTTCTTTATATGGTACTGATACACAAAAAGGAGGATGGTGATGATCTGAGGGGACTAACACATCCGTAACTGGTAATAAGTCACAACCATTCCTATTCGTGAAAAATAGATCTAACATTTTATTATTTTTATTTCTTAGTGTATTTAACTGGTAACAGATTGCTGGGTACTGGCCAAGAGGTCCCGGGTTCGAATCCTGGTAGGGGCAAACTTTGTGATGACCACAAATGTTTGTTTCCGAGTCATGGTTGTGTATGTGTTTATGTAGTATATTTTCAACATTAATATACATAGTTATATTAAAAATATGTCCGTCATCTAGTATCCATAACACAAGTTCTTAGGCTTCTTACTTTGGTCTAGATGATAGGTGTGAGTGTAAAAATATTTATTTATTTTATCTGTTTGACTGTGTTGTGGATGTTAGCTAATTTATGTTACTCGATTGTACCCAGTTTTGTATATAAAAATATTAAATATCACCATCACCACCAGTCCTTTAACGTCCCCACTGCTGGGGCACAGTCCTTCCCCGTGGGTGGAAGAATTCAAATAGAATGGGGCATAACAATAAACTACCACGCTGGCCCAGTGATTAACCCTTATCTTACTCCATATTAAAGTGTAAAGACAGCGATGAGTAATGGGCAGCAGCATTCCTCTTATATCACCTAGAACATAATATAGTGCGATCTATGTGCCCGATAGATGACAACAGGGTCGCCACCTAACATGGGACCTAACTTAATTGACGAAAAGTTCTCTGCCTACCGGTTCGGGGATATAAGCGTGATTTATATATCCTATATCCCCGAAGGGGTAGGCAGAGGTGAACTAGCACCAATTATGTTAGGTCCCATGTAATAGGTGGCAAGCCTATAGCCATATATCGGGCACAAAAGTGTCGCAGTACATTGCATGGTGCTATAAGAGGAACGCTGCTGCCCATTCCTCACCACTGATTTATCCTTAGTCGCCTTGTACGACACCCACGGGAGAGATTTGGGGTGGTGACAATTGTATTCTACTCTTCCGTCACCACGAGGCTCAGCGTGATTTATGTAGGTATTAAACTTATTGTGTGTTTGTTTTGCAGTACTGGTGGGAACCGAAGCAGCCTCTTCAAATAGCCTTCTGGTCGGTGTCAAGCGCTTGTCTCCTGCTCATCGTACTCCTAGTCGTGTGCTGTATGCTATGGAGGAATGCCAAACGGTAAGCCTTATTTAACTTTGATGGTATCACATCTCAACCCTTTAATGTCCTTTATTACCGGTAAAGAATATAGAGAGAGCGCTATTGAGACTATTGATATATTTTAATTTTTTATTATTGACATAATTTATTCATGATAGACAATAATGTATTTTTTTTTTCATTTGCATACTGAAAGGTGAAATTTTACTATATGCTTATTTTATGTATTTAACACCTGTACCTACCTACATTTGCAAATAAAATGATTTGATTTGATTTGATTTGATAGAATGGACCATAAAGTTGTGGTCCGGGCAGATGCCTATATCACTCGGTCAACCAAGATTAATAATAATTTTTCGAATTTTTTTTTAACGACAACTTTCCTTGTTTAAAATTTTAAATGATTTCCTTGAATGTTTTCCAATGCACTTACCAAATATATCGTATGATTATTCTCGCAGAATAAAAGGTATAATGAAATAAAAAGCTAAATCTACCGCTACAATTCTTCTGCTACTAACACACTATATGTAGGCTAGAAATAACCAACACTTCAGGCGATTATTATTTAAACGTCGGTTTTTGTCATTTTATCGTATGGAAGAACTGTCAAAAACTGGCGGTTATCTTTTCATCGCTTGTTTTACGTGTTGAACAACTATCTATGTATATCTAATATCTAATACTAACCGCAATTAACTAACCAACGTCTTTGGCAGGGCTGCTCCTCCTAAGTGGAAAATGGTGCCGCCGATGAGGTGAATTACCCACTGTTAACATTTGCTTGTTGTCTTGTGTCTGTGTGCGCTTAAAACCATAGATTTTGGATCAAACTTCCACTCACACAATCTTAACTGAATCTTTCGATGGGTTATTTATTTATCTTGTAACATCGATAGAGGTACACGGGTTTTATTTATCACATTACAAGCTTACAATATTATATCATGCACTTTTATTATTCGTTAGGGCTTAGTGACATTATAAATAAAATTCCCTTTTTCTCCTATAAATATAATAGCAATTTTTTTTTGTATAATTGAGCTTCAGTTACCATTTCTTTAGAAAACTTGACCTTGACTCTCTGTGGTTGAGGGTTCCATGTGAAGCTAGATTCCATCTTTATCGTCCTTATCGTCACTTACCATCAGGTGAGATAAAGGGCAAGAGCTTCCCTGTCTAACATAAAAAGTCCTAAAACGAAATTTTATTTGGCATATTTCGGGAAAAAATGTAGATGAAATCAAAATTCGTTAAATTGTGTTGGCCGGCTAGTATGGCCACTGAAACAACGATATGATAATGATATAGCGAAATTTATCGCTTTGAACTGTTAAAAACCATGTATTTTGACAGTTCAAAGCGTTAAATGATTTTATCATATCGTGTTTCTGTGGTCATGCTAGCCGGGTTGGTGTATATCTAGTTCTTCTTCTCCCTGCCCTGTTCCCAGTCTATGTGGGGTCGGCGCAGTATGTTTCCTCTTCCATTCATATCGGTCAGACGTCATCAAGCCATCCATTTCCTTTTGATTCATATCATCCATCACACCGTAAAGGTGCTAGTGATGAATGAATGCATAGAAAAGAGACGGAACGGACCATGTCGAGAGACCGATGAACGGAGAGAGTGATTGGAATGACAACATTCCAATCCATACTGCTCAAGGTTTTGGCTTAGGTTTTACAGCCGGCCGCCTGCCTGACACCAACCCTCGTTGGGTTGGTGTATATCTAGTTGGTGTAAAAAAACATATATTACTCCCCCAGCGACACGGACCGGTACTACGACGGCGACATATTCATGGTGGGCGACGAGGGCGTCGAGAACGCGACGAGGTCGCGCGACAACATCTACGAGTACCGGGACGTGCCCGTCAAGCAGCCGCGGACGCCGCAGACGCTCACGCGGACGGTGAGTAGCGAAATTTTACTTCTTCTCTCCCTCCCTGCCTTTATCCTACTCTAAGTAGGGTCGGCATAGCATCTGTTCCTTTCGTCTTCTTCTCCCTGCCCTGAGGCGTTACTCTGGAAGTTTATTTCGTTCGATCGAGTCGCTGCGTCTTTTTCCCTCTTATTTTAGCACGCAGTGGCGTGAGAAAGACGGATAGATGTGAGTTCGTTCGTTCGGAGTTTAAGAGGAGGCCCCCAGTTCCCAGCTGTATATCTGGGGTCGGCGCAGTATGTTTCCTCTTCCATTCACATCGGTCAGACCCCATCAAGCCATCCAATCCCTTTTGATTCATATTATCATCCATCACACCGTAAAGGTGCTAGTGATAAATGAATGTATAGAAAAAAGTTCACGTTCAGACCTAACATTCTTCTGCCAACATAGCTTGCATCTCTCCGTATAACATGAACAAACCATCCAAGTCACTGGCGCTACTTTCGAAGTTCTCCTGATATACTCATCCCTTATCTTATATCTCTGTGTCACACCACACATCCATCTTAATTATCGCATCTCAGTTACATGCGCGCTTCTTTCACCAGTCTTCTTCATAGTCCAACACTCTGATCCATACATTACAATATTTGAAACCGCTATCAACACATAACTAAAACCTTTTGCAGATGAGCCAATCTCAAACTCTTCAGTCAACACGTCCGCCGTCCGAGGCGTCGACGGGCTCTGCGTTGTCACTGAAGGAAGGCTACGTGTCCCGGGCGCCAGAGCCGCTGCCCCGGGCGAAGTCCCGCACGCAAATAGTGCACGGAGTCCCGCAGACTACAGTTTAGTAATAACCAAACACGGAGTCCTGTACACTACTGTAGTGCGAGTACGTTGAAATTAATCCTGAATAGGCTGACTAAGTCGTATTTTACCGAGGCTTTAAATTAAACTAAAATTATTAGAAAACTATTAAAAAAACAAATCAAAGTCGGCCCCGCAGGTGGTAGTGAAACAAATAGCGCGTATTAACATAACTATTATTACAAAAAAATTAAAGATCAGAATATTTATACTATTTTTTTTGTTTTTGATCTATTTTTTTTACAATTATATAATGTGCAAAAAATATCAAATATTAATTTGAAAAGAAGTTGTAAAAAATGCATTTAGGCAACGGGTTTTACCTACAGAGTGAGAATATTTCTTTGTTTATTGGAGAACTCAATCGCCTATACAAAATGATGGTGTTATAATAATTATAACATTGATTGTCTAATGTATCAATCACCAGTAGTATTGATAGGCATTTTAAATCGAATGACTGAAAAAACACGTTGGTTTAAGTAGTATTCTAATGATCGACCACTAATATAGCATAAGGTTCACATTCGCACGTACATTTTCTATAGAAATCAATTATTGTTAATCGAATGTTGATATAAATAATGGAATATTGACAGACGTTTATGTACTGAGTATTATTACATAGTTTATAAGAATTAAATCATAGTGTCACACGATAAATAAATGAATTTAAATTAGTGGAGGGAGGGGATGGTAAGATGGATACTAAAGTAACTGTTTGAAATTATTTCACAATCGCCATATTTTGAGAATAATCATGACATATGACTATGTTACACTATGTCTATGTTACCCGCCAATCCCCCACTCAAAATTAAATGCTACTTTAATTAATGTGGCCATTACCAGTTACACTAAAGCAGAGACTGAATATAATGTTACATTGTCAAATGGAATTAAAATTTTAATATGTAAGGCACGCTGACGCAGCCGCCTGGTCTAGTGTTTCGCCCACAGGATCCAGACGTCCTGGGTTCGATCCCCAGGGGAGTACCAATTTACACTCGGTTTCATTGGTGGTGGGACTTTTTTTAAGACCCCTGGCTAGCTACCATCATCTTATCAAAATCTGTCGCCATAATAATAATGTTAACAGCATTATTGTGTTCCGTCAATTTGTGATAAGTTAGCCAGCGCCTCTGTGGTTGAGGGTCTTATCGTCACTTACCATCGGGTGAGATGAATGGCAAGAAATCCCTATCTAGTTTAAAAAAAAACCTGTAAGGCGTGATTGTCAGTGTGCTTGTCGCTTCTAGTTTGAATAGGCTAAACGAGTATTATAATGGAGAATGTTGATTTTACGTCTAATAGTTAGTCGAGCTTAGAATCATTATGACTCGCTATTTGAGCATTATATGTTGGCCTCATAAGGCAGCTAAAACGCTTCTACACTTTTTTAGTTTTAAGTATGTAGTATGTTTATTTGCAAATGGTTAATGTGGATGATCATCACATAAGTTAACTTAAAAATACTCTCCTTTAAATACCAGATTTGCCAGTCTAGAGAAAATCAATATGTCACCATATCTTATATTCTTGGATCAAAAATTTAAGCCATGAGAGTGCTAAAAGCTTTCGCCTCTTCTTATGATCTGCTCTGGGATTTTTGACCCGAGGAGGGTAGGTATACTGTCTAAAAAGACATTATGGGTGAATATTCAACCTCATCCAGTGATATCTTTAAGTGGACACAGTTGCAATTCAATCATTCCAGCGTTTGATTTAGATTTCATTTATATTTTTATTACGAAGCGTTTGCGAGACACCGTCACAGTGTAACCTGTTATATTTACCATTTCTTACTAAGTTACCTCAAAGGTATTTTATTATTTTGTAGGTAGTTATTATAGAAGCTAGGAACAGTGTTATTGATACTACCGTCCTGCCCCCGTAGCATGGGACGTGGACACATCTCTTTCGGAGGACAGAAAATATTTTCCTATCGCTCTAACTCCCACTTAATACCGAGACAAAACACTGTCAAGTTGAAGAGAGAGACTTGTCCACGTCCCCGTGCTAGGCCGGCAGTATTATCCTACATTTAAAAAAAAATTGAGAATAATGTGGGTAGTCCCATAAAATATTTTTTTTTAGGCATAAGGTAAATGTTTGTGATTGTTTGTCCGTCCAAAAGTGCAATTGTGTGTCTTCTTAGAAATTTCGTAGATACGTAAGCTATTTTGTATTAAAAATATTTATTGTACTAAGTATACTGAAAAAATAACGAAAACTGCCTTATAATCTATACGAATAAAAGAAATTTGTCACTAGTAAATAAAGGTTTGGGTTTTATTTAAATAAATCACCAGCCCTTTAATGTCCCCACTGCTGGACACAGGCTATCCCGATGGATAGCAGAATATTGGTATAGGACATAAATAAATGACATTAAAAAAAATCTTAACAGTTTAGCCGCAGCTTTATCTAATTTAGTGTTTCTGTTCTATTTTGTTTGTTTTGGATAAGTAAACATTGAATTGATTGAATCACTACATTTGACCATCTTTGGATACGAATTTGACAATATTAATCTATTTACTCGCACCGGCACACTTCAGGTAGCCTCCGCGCCGTGTAGGGAGGGGTACACGTGGGCCCACACACCCCCCTGGCTTCGTGGCTGAGGCGGGCCAGCAACCTCCCGGGATGGTTCATTAAGTCCACTACATAGTTGGCACGGAGCAGGCCCGCTGGGTATTTCTCTTCGAGGTCGAGCGCCTCGCCCTTGACAATCAAAATTGATATAAAGTCCTGCCCGGCTAGCATGACCACCGAAACACGCTGAAAATACATGGATTTTTGACAGTTCAGAGCGATAAATGGCTATATCATATCGTATTGTGTTGGTCATGCTAGCCGCCGGGCAGATGTGTATTATAGTGAGGGACAAAATGTAAACATGATGTGTCTTTAGGTCGTGGCCCTTTCGCAAAATTACATTTTCGCAGGATGAATATTTCTTAGTAGAGACCTAATAGGTAGGTAAGGCCTGTCAAACCTGCTGCCCCGTAGCACGGGACATGCCCGGCTAGCGTAACCACCGAAACACGATTTGATGTAGCCTTATTTATTGCTTTGACTTTTCAAAGGGATAAATAGCTTTCATATAGGTATCGTGTTTCGGTGGTCATGCTAGCTGGGATGGACAAAATCGCTTCGGGCAGAAGAAAATATATTCCTCCGCTCTAACTCTTTCACTGGCTCCCGCAAAACTCATCCAAAAAGAGTTACGACCTCTGATAACAAGACCGAAGATATGAGAACGGACATCTCGCTCACCTCCCTGATCTCAGGCAGCGCCAGCTCGCACCAGGCGGCGCCACCGGCGCGGTGCAGCGAGCACGGGATGCCGAGCCTGTCCGCCAACACCTTGTACAGCACGCTGCGCTCCAACGCACCGCCGCACCGGACCCAGCCCAGGCCGACCACAGAGGACCCCAATTCGCTCTGCAAAGAACAAAAGACACATTCATTGCCCACTCAAAGAGTATACTACGTTATACCGCACTCAGAGGCGTCAACTAACGGTAATGAGTACTAAGTGTCAAAAAAATGACAATTCAAAACTAGTCTCTATGATCTTGCCGGGTCTATTGTCTAGATTTAAATGAAAATTTTTGACATTAAGTACTCATTAAAGTTAATTGAAATCTCTGAGGCCGGATAACCTGTAGGCCTATTCGCTAACTTTTTTTGACAGTTGAAAGTGATGATCACCGAACTATTTACTTATCCATTACTGTTTTCACAGGACAAGTGTCACAACAGCGTTATAGTAAAGTAGTAATGGTTAAGTAAATAGTTCGGTGATAATCACTTTCAACTGTCAAAAAAAGTTAGCGAATACTTTAATTATATCTAGGCGCCCAGTAGGCCTACTGGGCGCCTAGATATAATTAAAGTGACCAATCTATTCAAAAGAATAGAATACACTACTCTTACAAATTGACATGACAGTCGCCATGTTGTTTTCTTGGTATCTAATACGTCAGTTTCATACATTTGTGTTCTATGCGTTCGAATAGACTGGCCACTTGTTATTGTGTTGTACTAATAAATAAAAGTCACTTATTAAACTCTGTATTCACTTTATCTATAAGTTGTTACAATCATTACAATATGCTACCATGTTGAGCCGTCCACACCTCTTTTCTAGTGACAGCTCGTGACTCGTGCGGGGTTCACAGGCAGCCCCATAGATAATAAAAACTATTATCACAACACTTGTCTCGAGGAACAAGGAAGAGAACAGGAAGATAACGCTACTGTACAAATAATCAAGCGGAAGATTACCATCAAATCAGTTAGATGAAGATCTACGCTAGGCATGGAGCAGTCCCGTTCTTGAGTGAGGCCGCACATCTGCTCAGCAACAAACTCTCCCAACAGCGAGGCTTTGTGTTTCAAGGACGTAGAGACCTCGTCGCACTTCTCCCGGTATCTAAAACCGAAGGAGGCGTTGTAGAAAAGCAGTAGGTACTACCTCTCTTAACAACGATACTGTTTTAAAACAGAAATGGATTACGCAACTCACGAAGGATTAAGCGCAGGCCTTATTGCTTCGTGAGTTGAGAAGCGAGTCAAGGGAAACCATACAAACTAAAACGAAGCGAAGCTGTAGCGAGCTACTATAATACTACTTAATTGGTTCAGAACTTAACACCAAGAAGAGAGTTCCGTCCTTCGTCACTCGTGCGCAGTTGCATAGAGCACATCTTTGTACCATAGCGTTTTGAAAGAATTGATCGTAGTGACTTTAATTTACAATTACTTTAAGAACCTCTATTCAAATGTATATAATACTGCACGATCAGAAAATCCTTTTAAAAACACATATAGCAGAAATGAATATGTCGTGACATTAATTTCTGTAATAAGTGTCACTAATTCATATTATCATCCATCACCAGAACGGTGCTAAAGAAAGTACATAGTACAGTCACGGAGAGGTCAATATCGAAAGACCGACGAACGAAAAGAGTGATCAATCCATAAACCTTAAGGTATTGGTTTAGTTTTTTATACTTAACCTGACGTCGTAATGAGCTTCTTCGATTTCCACGTAATGCAGTGACTTGGCTCTGTAAACATGATTTTTATGTCAATTGGGTACACAGTACCTACAGCCCCTGATTTTAAGATATTTGACATTTAGGGCCTGTTTCACAATCGACAAGTATGTTCGAAAGTAGCTCACTTGGCAGTTCAATTGACATATATTTCATATTACAACTGTCAAATGATGTGCGAAGTAAGCTTCTTAGAACTTACTGGTCGATTGTGAAACAGGCCCTAATTCTAAAGCGATTCAAGTATTAATTGTAGCTGCATGTGTGGAAACGTAAAAAGTGGAAACAAAACAGAACTAACGGATCTCCAAACCAAATCTTCAGTTTGAGAAGGTAATCGCGCAAATTGTGATCATCGGGCAATGGCGGTCGGAATCTCGTTGAGGAAGTCACCGCTAGCTTCGACTCCGATTTACGATCTATATCAAGTTTACATTTATAACAAGTTAAGAATACATACAAAGGTACAATAAATAATGAATATTTTATCTCCGAAGGGGTATACATATGTGTAGGCAGATTAGAGGTAATTAATCAACCAGTTAACCACGTTTCGTTAATTATGTTAAATCCTATGTATTGTGGCGTGCCTATTGCCATCTATCGGGCACGTAACTCGCAGTATGTTGTTAGGTGATATAAGACGAACACTGCCGCCCATTATATACTCATCCCTTAGTACAACACCCAGTGGAGAGATTGTGACAATTGTATCCTGCTCTGCCGTCACCACACGGCGAGGTTAAGAATGGCAATAAGAATTGTATTTCCTTTTAGTAAAGGAAAGTAATGGCATAAAGTGCTAAGACGACTGAGAGCGCTTGCCAGTTTGTGGTAACCGTGGTGTCTGTACAACTAAAGTATTAAACTTTAAATAAATGTTCGACTAATATAAGTATTAATCATAAAAGCTAGAGTTTACTAACACATAAACAGGCGTTTAAATGATAACTGTTAGTTTTTGACATTTTATCGTATGGAAGAACTGTCAAAAACAAACGATTATTTTCTAATCGCTTGTTTTACATTTTGGTGAACTCGAGCCTAAATAATGTTTAATTAATTTGGTCCTTCGAGCCGGATACTCACAAGGAGACCTTATATCCATTCCGGAGGTGGCATCAAACTGTGGCTGGTGGAACATACACACGAATGTACTCTCCGTGTGCGGTGGCGGCCGATCCAGAATAGCTTGGAGAGTTTGGAAGCTATTGCCCAATCGCTTCTGTACGTAGAACCCTTCCTGGAAAAGTTTATTTATTTATTTATTATTGCAAGTCACAAGATAAAAAGGTGTTACAAAAAATAATTGATCCAGTACAGGTGACGCCCTGCTAGGGCACAGTTAATTCTTATAATTGTCACAAGTATGGAACATTTATTGCATTTGAAGGCCGGTTGGTCGAATGGTCAAGTCCGGGTTAGAATTTTCGACACTGGTAGCGACAATGTCAAAAACACAATCACACATTTCTTCTCAAGTAATGTTTAGGTACTTGACGAATCACCCCAGTAGGCCTATTCCCTAACTTTTTTTGACAGTTGAAAGTGATTATCACCGAACTATTTACTTAACCATTACTACTTTACTATATTGCTATTGTGACACTTGTCCTGTGATAACAGCAATGTATTAGTAAATAGTTCGTTGATCATCACTTTCAACTGTCAAAAAAAGTTAGGGAATAGGCCTACAGGGCTATAAGACAATGACGGGGATAAAACACCTTGGGGCACCCTATTCATGGAGGGAAAACCAAAGCAAATCAAACCCGTGTGGTGACGGCAGAGTAGAATACAATTGTCACCACCCCAAATCTCTCCCGTGGGTGTCGTACAAGGCGACTAAGGGTAAATCAGTGACGAGGAATGGGCAGCAGCGTTCCTCTTATACTACCGTCCTGACAATGTACTGCGACTTTTGTGCCTGATAAATGGCAATAGGCTCGCCACCTATTACATGGGACTTAACAGAATTGGCGAAACGCGGGTGAGAATTCACCTCTGCCTACCCCTTCGGGGATATGGGCGTGATTATGTATGTATGTATGTATGAAAACCACCAAAAACAACATGCCAGGCAGGGGGCCGGCTGTAAAATCTATGCCCTTTGGATTAATGTTGAGCAGTACGTAAGTGATATCAATGTTATCATCTCAAACACGCTTCCGTTCATCAGTTTTTCGTTACATAGTCCATAACATTTACCAGTAGCACCTTTTCTCTGCGATGCATAAATGAATAAAATTTATGCATCGCAAATTATATTTTATGAAATTGCTAACATTTGTAAAATCGTTGATATCCAGGCGTCCAGTATACGCCAGCTTGGCTGAAGGATGGTGGTTAAATATAGACTCGATGGCAGGCTCCCACGCACCGACGACGTATCTAGCCATCTTGTTGTTAACCATGCTGAAAATGGACGAGGAAACATTACTACACTTACTGCCGCACTCAAAGACGTCAATTAACTTTAATGAGTATTTAATGTTAAAAATGTTCATTCAAATCTAGACCATAGACCCGGCAAGAATAGCGACTAGTTTTGAATTCTCATTTTTTGACGTTAAGTACTCATTAACGTTATTTGACGTCTCTGAGTGCGGCAGTTTGTGGATGAAACACCAAAATTGCCTTCAAACCACCGACGTTCCTTTGAAAAGATCAGATTATAATATTATGGTAATGAATATGCTCACTAGTGTATTGTTCCCAGTTCTAAATACACTTCTGCCCCCTCATCAGTGACGCTGCAAGCGATCAAAGTACACAACGATGTACGAAGTCCAATGTGCTCAATGCTCAAATTGTTCGATACTACCTGCAAACATTAAAAATTAGTGGTTCCTTATTAAAGCCATTGAACGGTGAGATCAGTCTTGATGAGTGAGGACATTAGGCTTCAAAAGTTTGCAAAGTTTTGAAGATTTGGAAATCAACAACTTCTTTTTTATATTTTACAGAGTCAAATGAATACTGAATCATAGCGAAGTAATTTAGAGAAAATTATAATGTTGTTAATGTTGATTTGGGCTTAGGAAATGGCACACTCAATTTGCTATTTCGCGAAATTATTCGTTACAAAAATTTGTGTGATTCTGTCTGACGCATTAATTTACTGGACGAATGCAAATAGACGGTAGTGTCCTTCTCTAAAGCGATAATTGAAATCAATTCTCTAGAGCAAATACAACAATCGAATACAAAGAAAAAATTCTTTCTGCTGCAGATTTTCGGCTTTGGTGTATTTGCCTTTAACCTAGGGAATAGATTTATTCGTACCTCCTCGCCCTTGCGTGAAGTGAAAAGTTCCTTCGCTACATATTCAGACGCCATGAGACCGCTGAGGCATGTGCAGACCAACATTTTCAGATTTATATCGATTCGCTGCAAAAATGGAATAGCAACATTAATAAGGAAAATTTTACATGGACGATTTTCTTCAAGGTACGGATTTAGTAGATTTAGATAGAGATTATATTTGTAAGGACAAGGCAATTACTGATGAATGGATACAGAAGGATTCCTAATAAGGGTAAGTAACGTATAATAAACAATGTCAGCGATCATCCCGGTTTTAGATGTAGATTTATGGGAAAATAGGGTAGATTGAATAAAACAAAATAATCAGTAAACTTTACATCTTGACAAGAACCAGGGGGCCTACCGCCTAACTTGATTGCTGATGATAGCTTTAAATCAATGCATTGCTTATGACTATAAATTTAGCTAGCAACCATCTGGAATTTTTAGGCGGTACGGATTTTCTTCCAAATTCATATAAAATCATTCGGTGATCATTCGTTCAAAGCTATCGCTGATAGTTTAGGTACATTTGATGCGAAATGATAGCATGACGTCATAAACTATAGCTTTTCCTTCAGCAATCGGGTTAGGCGGTAGGCCCCCTGTTAACTGTTTCATAAATCATCACTATCATCTTTCTGCTCTCTTCCCAGTTTACCTAGAGCTGGCACAGTGTGTGTTCACACCGGAAAGGTGTTTCTTATACAATCAAAAAAATATTATTACAATTACAACAATGACAACTAATCGCACGGCTTCGAATTTTAAGAATATTCAAATCGATTCATCTGAACAAAATCAAGATGAGATCTAATTTAATAAAACCATTATAATTACACAATATTTCTGGAAGTAATGTCACTGTACCTGCAGTATGTTAAGTAACTCTTGCATAAACTCCGCGTTCAACATTGCTTTAGTGCTGACGTGGTAATTCTGCAGATTGATGTAGCACTGGACGGCCAACCGCTGCGCTTCTATTGGAGTATCCTTGACTGTAATAATAAATAGTACAGTGCCTTAGACTTCTTCTTCTTCATGTCCTGTTCCCAGTTTATCAGCACAGTATGTTTCCTCTCCCATTATTAACGGTCAGACGTCATTAAGACATCCACTCCCTTTTGATTCACATCATTCATCGCACCGGAAACGTGCTAGCGAAGAATGAATGTATAGAAATGAGACGGAAAGGATCATGTCAAGCGAGAGATCGATGAACGGAGAGAGTGATTGGAATAACAAGATTCCAATCCATAGTGCTCAAGGTTTTGGCTTAGGTTTTACAGCCAGCCACCTTTCTGACACCAACCCTCTTTGGGTATGCTGTTGTTAGTGGTTTGCCCTCCACAATTCGGGCGCCGCAAGGTGATTATTGGTCTACACCGGGCATGCATACGACAAAAGGGGAACTTGTTAAAGTTAACATAAACTGACATTTCTTATTGATATTTCTGAGCGCAGCGAACGTTTTAGGCTCGACCAGGCTGAATGCCGCCTTGGGTATGATGCGACACAGCTTCGCCAGAGCCAGTAGGGCATTTATGCGGACATAAAACCACACAGCGCTGTCGTCTCCCAATATTCCTGGAACGAATAGATTAATTATAGTTTGATATTTATAAAATAATTTCAATTTTGTCATATTATTTGCCATTAGGGGTCATCCATTACGTTGTTGGTCACATTTGTAAGACCGCCTATACCCCATTCATTTGGGCTTGAGACAAAATGTAAACAATCTTGATGTGTATTTTAATAATATAAAATACAAAAATTAAAATATGTAACACCAATATTTCAAAGCAGCTAACAGTTTTATTTGTTTATAATAATTGATGATGTATTTTAGAATACATGTTTCTTGTTTTTAAGAGCATTTGGTACATAAAGAGACATCAACAAAATTGTTTACATTTTGTCTCAAGCCCAAGTGAATGGGGTAGGTATATAGTCACATATTAAGATCTTGAAATGTAACATCACGAAACTTAGAACCCCCTACCCCTTGTCACACTTCGTCGAATCCCATTAAGGCATTGATGTGTTGCTAAAAACTGCGTATAGCAATAACCCTCAAACCCTTTAGAGTGTTTGTTATATCTTGTAAATAACTTCAATAACTTATAATACTTTTTACTTCACATATTACACATAGCGTAACTAGTCAGTTTCAAGTCTGCACGACAAAGGCGGGCTCAGTGGCAGTTCTTGATTGGCAAAGGAGATAAGAATCATACATCCAACGGTGTTGTTTAATTGAAAGCGAGTATTTACCACACAACGCCTCAATAATGTTGGTGTCCGACATTCTGACGGCGGAGGGCAGCAGGCTGGTCATGTTGGCGACGCCCATGGCGGCGTCGGCGAGTAGCGCCACGTTGGAAGTGAGCAGTTGTTGGCAGAACACCAGGTCAGTGCCGGTCTGGTACAGGGCCTGGGGCGGGAGATTTATTTGGCATAAAGTACATCACAGATATAGGTACATAAATCACGCAAAGGCAGAGGTGAATTAAACACCCACTTTTCGCCAGTTAATTTAGGTCCAATTGTGAATAGGTGGCGAGCCTATTGCCTCTATCGGGCACATAAATCGCAGTTTTATTACTAGGTGGTTATAAGAGGAATGCTGCTGCCCATTATCTACTCATCGCTCTGTTTACCCTTAGTCGCGTTGTACGACACCCACGGGAGAGATGGGGGTGGTGACAATTGTATTCTGCTCTGCCGTCACTACACTTCCTCTTTCCGTCTTCGCTCAGGCGAGAGGTATATAAGCCGCGGCCCGCTTGCGGCTGCCTTGCTGGGCCTTTATCCTCGCATCATCGCCACCCTTTTAATGTCCCCACTGCCCTAACACGCCAGCCCAGTGTGGGTTGGTGGGTATTAACGTGGGTTCGACGGCGTCAGACGCACCATTCCACGGCGACATTGCCGTATCGTGCACTAGCCGACGCGGCAACGCGCCGTGCTGCGAGATCGCACTGTTCCATCTTGACGATGTCGCGACGTGGAGATACGAACAGGCCCTGAGTTCATACCCGGGCCATGCCCACCTGCTCTATGCATGGACCAATGGCAAGCGATCAGACCGTTCAGCCAAGCTGTCCGTCAAATTTTGAGTACAACATTGGGCAAATACAAACAAAAAGACGGTTCCACGGGCATGCCTAAAGAGATTGGATGAAGCGAAAGAAGTATGTAAGGATCGTAGCAAGTGCAAAGAAATGTTCTCCGCCTATCCCTGTGGGAAAAAGGGTGACATGTGTATGTATTGTATGTACTAACATCCCTTCCGTTCGCCGTGAAAGACATCTTGGTAAGGACGGCGAGGCAGTGCGGCTTCATGGCCGGCAGGGCCATCTCCAAATACGCGAGCAGCCGCAGAATGCACCCGGACTGGTACAGGTGCGAGGCGTTCTCCTCCGTCTCCACGAAGTCCCGGAGCACGCCGAGCACTTGAGTGTGCACGTCGCGGAACTCGTAAGACTGGCGGGGAGTTGGGGGAAACATACGGCTTTCAAACAAGGTTCTGGAGTGTAGGTAATAAGTATGTACCTAGTGAATTACTTCCTGAACTGTCCAAAAAAAAGTTAAATGTAGAAACGCGTTTTCCCCAAGAATGCACCCGGACGAGTACAGGTGCGAGGCGGTCTCCTCCGTCTCCACAAAGTCGCGTAGTACGCCCAGCACTTGAGCGTGCACGTCGCGGAACTCGTAAAACTGGCGGGGTGTCGGGGGAAACGGCTTTTAAACAAGGTTCTGGAGTGTAGGTAATAAGTGTGTATGTAATGAATTACTTTCAGAACTGTCCGAGTAGTAACGCGTGTTACCAGAGTCAAGAAAGTTTGCTCGACTATAAGTATTTGGGCAAAAAGCTAAGGCGTACGACGTTTGTAAATACAAGCAGACCTGGCTCGTTCTATGAAAAACAGGTAAGAAATACTCGTATATGTCATCGAGACTCGGTATCAGCCAGGCGCCCAGCTGTAAAACCTAAGCCAAAACCTTGAGCAGATTGAAATGATGCCATCCCAATTAATCTCTCCGTTCATCGGTCTTTCGACATGGAGCCTTTTCTATCCATTCAATCATCATTAACACCTTTCCGGTGTGATGAATGATTTGAATTAAAAGAGAGTGGAAGTCTTGTTGGCGTCTGGCCGATATAAATGGAAGAGGAAACATACTGCGCCGACCCAAAGCTGAGAACTGGGGCCCTACCGCCTAACCCGATTGCTGATGATAGCTATATTGCAATGCACTGCTTACGGCTATATCAGCCATCCTGAATATTTAGGCGGCACGGATTTTGTGCCAAATTCATACAAAATCATTCGGTGATCATTCGTTCAAAGCCCGTTAATAGTTTAGGTACATTTGGTGCGAAATGACAGCATGACGTCATAAACTATAGCTTTTGCTTTAGCAATCGAGTTAGGCGGTAGGCCCCCAGGGAAGGAAAAAGATTATCTTAGAAATTTTAGACTAAATAGATATGACAAAATATGACAAAATATGGGTAGGTACCTCTAGTATATCACACAGGTCCAATACTCCCGTGGAAGCCCTGAACGTCCGCTGCACAACCTGATCTTTGTACCGGCAAATCAACTGGTCCACTGTCCTCAAGGCAGCATGCTGAATGGCGAGGTATTTGCTTTGCATCAGCGCCAAAAGCGATGGCCAGCTGAACTGTTGGTTCTTCGTCACCTCCGAAGCGCAGACCGGATCGTCCAGGAGGTTGCTAAGGGTCTGGATTTCAAGCAATCGAGGAAATAAATAGACCGTTTTTGTGGAACGAACTATGTATGCCTATTTCTACAAGAAATGCTTCCTCTACTCTTCTACATTTATATGCGTGACCGTTGGGATTCATAACTCTAATAATATACATTATGGTCAGCACTAAAGTTAGGAGTATTGAATGTTTTACATTTATGATACAAATAAGACAAATCATAATTTTACAAAAAAAAAGCAAAATATCAACATATTCTTCGGACTTCCATTTTTTGAACATTTATTTTTCCATGTTGATTTTCTGTGTTTCTGTTTCTGATCTGTTGCTAGGTCAAATAAATCAAACAGACATAAAAAAGCTCTTAAATGCTTGATCAAGCTTCAAGCAAGCGTTGTAGACGATCAAAATGCTTAAAGCAAGCTAAATCGAGGTTCTTGACGCCAAGCTCATTGACCGTCTCGAAACCCCATAACAACAGTGTTTTGGTTTACCTGCAAACAATTCTTCTGGACGTCAGGATCCAAGCTGTTTTTCATTCTGGAGAAGAGGTTGCCGAGTATATTCGCGGAGACCAGTTGCTCGCAGCCGAGAGGCTCTCTTGTTAACTCTGCCAACACTAGAGATGCAAATTCCAGAACGAATACGTCTTCCATCTATCGAGAACACAAATACTTTTAAACTTGTCTTGACGATTCACGAGTGTATTGTAATCACACCAGATATGAAAAAACGAATTTTGATTTGATTTTAGTGAGCAGAAGAAGCTATTTTAGGAAAGATTTCAAGAAGATATACTTTAAATATGTAAAATTGGTCATAGAGGGAAACGAAGAGGATTAAAATGCACTTGAGCTAGCATCATCATCATCACCAGCCCCATGTCCAATGTGGGGACACCACATTTAATGTCTCCACTGCTGGGGTACAGGACTTCCCTATAGATGGAAGAATATAAAAATATAGAGAGAATGGGTAATTACAGCGTGGTGTACACTGGCCCAGACTGGATATTAACGTGGCATCCGAAGCACGGAGGAACTCGAGCCGCCTAAAAAGTAGACCAATCTTATTCGTAAGCTTACTTTGGCCAGCATGAAGGCAACCTTCCTCAGATTCTGGGAATCTGCGAGCACTTGTTCCGGCCCTTTGGGCAGTTGACAGAGCTGCGCAAGCGCCTTCAGGGAGAACCTTCGGATACAAATTATGGTGGTTAGAAAAAGTTCGAAAAATCATCTTGTATTGATGATATTTGTATTTTGATACACACATAAATCACGCCTATATCCCCGAAGGGGCAGGCAGAGGTGAACTAGCACCCACGTTTCGCCAACTATGTCAAGTGCCATGTAATCGGTGGCGAGCCTATTGCCATTTATTAGGCACAAAACGTCACAGTACATTGCTAGGTGGTAGGTATAATAAGATAAGTGAATATCGCCTTGTACGACCACGTCTACTCTGCCGTCACCACACAGCACGACAAATAATATGGTGGTTAGAAAAAGTTCAAAAAATTACGGTCTTGATGATATTTGTACAAATTTTCCTAACATTTGTATAATGTTCAAATTAATTTCAAAAATAGAACCTTCGGATGTTCAGCTCCGAGTGGTCGATATGCGGCAGGATGTACCCTATTGCGTTGAGGTTGAACAGCACGTGGCGGTTGGCCAAGTCTTGGGCGGAGAACTTCGTGATTGCCCGCAAAGTCTAGGGGAAATTGAAAGTCATCTGTTACTTTGATCGTCGGTCTAATAGGCATGATGACTAATTTTGAGAAACTACACCACCTTACATATTGATCTATTTTATCAGTAATAGTAGTTCAATGAATTTATCTAAAATAAATTTCACTTGGGTGGCATTGAACTACTATTACTAGCGTCAATGTTGGGTGGAGGCAATTTTATGCAGCACTATCCTCACCACATGCGCGTTACAAATACCTTATACATTTTTGTCAAGTACGGTTTTGGCAAAGAAGAATACAATTGTCCTCTTTTCAGCGAGTGTCGTACTAGGCGAGTATAGATTGGGACAGCAATGAATAACGGATAACAGCGTTCCTCTGACTCATAGGTGGTATACCACCTATGCGATTTCCGTACCCGATAAATGGCAGACTCACCACATGTGCGAAACGTAGGTGTAAGATCGCTTACGCATTACATCCGATCCGAATCCGAAATTTTGACGGTCCGTCGTTGTAGCCGCAGAACTATTTCTATTGTAACTTACGCACTACATCCGATCTCTGTCCGAGATTTATAGATCAATAATTTTTGGACGGATTCGGATCGGATGTAGTGCGTAAGCGCTCTTAATTTCCCTCTGTCTACCGCTCTGGGGATATATAGGCGTGATCTATGTATGTATGTACGGTTTTGTGGTGTAGGTATTAAATCGGTCAGTATGTTGTACCTAGGTATCACACACAGGTAGGTATCACAGTTCTGTTACCTGGCATAATATTTCTGGTTCAGTGGACTCCAACAGAAGGATCGAGGTGTGAGCACTCTCTGGAGTTATTGTGTATGGGTGAAAAACCAGGTCCTTCTTTTCCGCCGAGCGGTTTTCTCTTTCCTTCTGAATTGGTTTTGCCATGTCTAATTTGAAAGGTAACCTCAGGTAACCTGCCGATGGTAGCTGGAAAAATTATTTGCAAAAACACCTATTGTGTACAGACCTAGATTACTTTTCTCTATGCCTATAGATTCTCTAACGTCAGTCAATATCAATCAAAGTGATGTCAAAATAAGTCAAAATCAGCAACGAGATCTCTCCATAAAGGTAATACATTGAGTAAAGGATTCCATACATCAGATACAATATATACCTACGGTATGGAATATAAATATTCATACCGTATGTATACCGTAGGTATATATTCCATATATAACTATATTCCATACGGTATATATACCTTATAGCGCCGATTGAAACTGCTACTTCGCGCCCCTCGCGCCGGCGACGGTTACCCGCTCGGCTCGAGTCGTGAACGGTCGGCCGGCAGCCGACGAGCCGTGCGGGCGCCCGTGCGCCGACCGAGAGTACTTTAGTAGAACCAACAGAGTCACGCGCAAGGCACGTATGCGCTCTGCCCCGCGCCGTACTTACCTACTCGCGATCTAATTGTTTCCTAAAAGTGTTTTGTTTATGTTGATTGTAGTCTTGTGGTCTTAATTAAAACACACCAGTTTACATTTGAAACGGCCTTTTTATTAAACCCGAACCTGAACTATAAGTGGCGTCCCAACGTTCGGCCGTTTTTAGTGTTTTAAAACATTAAATTTCAAATTGTAGACTGTGTTTAAGTTGTGAATAAAACAATTAAGACTGTGAGTTAAACGTTAAAGTGTTTAGTGACGAAACAGTGACTTTCCAGCGTTTTTTTCGAATGGTGTGTGTAACGTGTTCCACCTTTCGCCCCGCTTGGTTTCGTTACGTTTTTGCGCACAGCACCATAAATAAACATAAAATGTCAATAAAAAAGTGAACATAAATAAACTTGAACAATATTTCTAGTTAGTAGGACTTATTATAGGTACCTAATACCTACGCTACGTCGCGTCGTCAAATTACAGAGTAATTCACTCGCCATAGTCGCCATTTTTCTTGGAACGTTCTAGAACATTTTGAATAGGTACCTACATACCTATTTTCTACAACAGTGTTGTAAGCTCTGTATTGTAGGTATTATTTGGGTTCTATGAACAATTATTTCGATGTGAGACTGTTAGTGACTGTTTGATAAGATTATTATTGCAATTAATAGATTGTTGGTTAAATTGGACCTTATTAAGTGTGGAACTCGGACTATTGGATAGGTATAGACATGGTGTTAACGCGGTCACGTGCTAATAGTGCTACACGTAACGCAGAACAAAGGGAGATGTTCTCTGCAGCTGGAGAACAGTTTGACGGTCCAGGACCGTCGGCTTCGGATGGAGGTGTTACGTTCGTTGACGTGCGATCGTCGACGCCGCCGCTGGCTGGACGCCCCGCGTCCGCCGGCGACCCTGCCTCACCAACTCCACAGCTGTACGGGCGTGAGCCGCCCGCCTTTCTACACATGTCAACGCCGCACGGGCAGGCTCCGCCCGTCGCCTCGCCTCATCCACCGATGTCCACACCAGTTGTGATGTCGGACCAACAGCTGGTATTTCTATTACAATCATTACGGACAACGCCGCCTATACAAGGCGCGCCGCCGGTACAGACACATGTAAGTGCTAATCTTTCTAATTGCTCGGCGAGATACGACGGCGCAGGAGATGTTATTGCATTTATAGACTCTGTGCAAATTTATAAAGAATGTTTGAGTGTTAGTGATGACATTGCGTTAAGGGGACTTCCCATGCTATTCACCAATTTTGCCGCTACGTGGTGGCAAGGCGTTAAACATTCGGTAAATAGATGGGATGAAGCACTAACCTTATTGCGCCAGACATTTGGCCCACGCTTACCACCTCCTAGGATATACAGGGAGATTTTCAGTCGAGAGCAAGGGAGTGAGAGAACAGACGTTTTTATCTGTAGACTTAGAGCACTTATTGCACAGTTACCCCCCCATACACTGGTAGAGAATCCAGTACAGCTAGATATGGCATACGGCTTACTACATAGACGGATTAGGGAGAGGGTAGCTAGGAACTCTTTTACGTCTTTCAGCGAATTGCTCCAGTTGGCACGAGCAGCGGAAGATGTGCTCGAGGAGAAGGGCGCCGATGTTCATAAAGGCACACGCGCCTCGACACCGGTCGCCCCGCCTTATATAAGAGACAATTTAACGCCGACGACTTCCATGCCAACAGCAATAGCAAGTTCTTCTAGGAATGATCCCGTAAACACGCCAGTCAGTAATAAAGTGACTAGACCTAGATGTGCATTTTGTAAAATGTTTGGGCATACAAAAGAATCGTGCAGAAAACTGATACTGAAAGAAAATCAAAAAGAGGAGAATGTGAAAACCGAACCAGCCCCAACGCCTTCGGAGCTGCGTCCGTCGTTATCATGTTTCGGATGCGGTGCGCCCGGCGTTGTTAGATCTAACTGTACAATGTGCAAAGAAAAACGTTTTAAGCTGTCCACGACATCCCCGTCTAGCTTCCAATCTGTGTCCGCCTGTCATACGGTATTTGACCCGCGAGTGAGACCTATTTTTAATATTGAAGTGTTCGGTACAGTAGGCACCGCATTACTAGATACGGGTGCGAAACAATCGGTAGCTAGTCAGAGTTTAACGAAGCATTTGCGTGCTAACGGGCAGCATTTTGAAAGTGTAACCACCGAATTAAAGTTCGCGGACGGGGCACAGCGTGTGCAAACAGTAGAAACAGCCTCTGTAATTGTAAAAGTGCACGGAGTAGCAGTAGAAACGCGTTTTATGGTTTTACCGGGTGCAACGGAGTCTTTGCTCGGTATGAATTTTATTAAGGATTCGGGCATGGTACTTGATTTCGATACAAATCAATATCGTTTGCGTTCTACGGATTTTTATCCGCTCTGTTATGAACGAGACCAACGTACCGTCTGTAATTCAGCAATGGACCTACGCGAGTGCGAAGGTCTTCTCTTGTCAAAGTCAGAGAAAGACAAACTCGCAACACTTTTGCAAAATAACTCAGATATCTTCAGTACAGGGGGAGGGCCTACGCCATTCGCGGTGCATAGAATTGATACGGGAGATGCTGCGCCAATTTCCACACCTCCTTACCGAGTTACGCCTGCGAAGAAGGAAGTTATTAGACGTGAAATAGACCACATGTTGGACCTAGGCATAATAGAGGAAGCGGAGTCAGAATGGGCCGCGCCGGTAGTGTTGGTCCCAAAGAAGAATGGAGAAACTCGCTTTTGCGTAGACTACAGAAAATTAAATGCTGTAACTCGCACCGATAAATATCCACTGCCTTTAATTGACGACATCCTAGCTTCTGCTAAAAGTAATTGTATCATGTCCACGATTGATCTAAAATCGGGATATTGGCAAGTGGAGGTAGCTACGGAGGATAGACACAAGACCGCCTTTGTATCGCCTTTCGGAACTTTTCAATTTCGACGCATGCCGTTTGGCTTAAAGAATTCTCCGTCGACGTTCCAGAGACTGATGGATAGGTTCCGTGCTGGACTAAGGGATACGCGTTCTGAAAAAGGTGCAGGAGGCTCTAAGGATTTAACAGTCGTAGCGTACCTTGACGACATTCTGGTGATATCTGACGACCTGGAGTGTCATCTACACGATCTACAGCGGGTATTCGATCGTCTGCGTCAGTTTAACCTTAAAGCGAACAGAGATAAATGTGTTTTTGCCAGAGAAAGGGTTACTTATTTGGGTCACGTACTAACAACCCAAGGTATTGAGGCCGATCCTACGAAGGTACAAGCCGTGATGGATATGAAGCATCCTACAAATTTAAAAGAGTTGAGGACCTTCTTGCAAACTTGTGCTTGGTTTCGGAAATTTATTCCGCGTTTTTCTGAAGTTGCCCAACCTCTGACCGATCTAACTAAGAAAAATAGACCCTGGAAGTGGGGAAACAGAGAAAGCGATGCTTTTGAAGAGCTTAAGAAGAGACTCAGTACAAGCCCAGTATTACGACAACCGGATTTTGAGCAACCTTTTGTATTGCGCACTGATGCAAGTTCATATGCACTCGGTGCCGTACTGATGCAAGGACCAGATCCGAAGTCCGAGCAACCGATAGAGTATGCGAGTAGGTTATTGACAGCAGCTGAGAAAAACTATTCCACAACAGAGCGGGAAGCGCTGGCTGTAGTGTGGTCCCTCGAGAAGTTCCGTGGATATCTCGAAGGCGCCGAAGTCCACGTTGCAACCGACCACCAGCCTCTGAAGTGGTTACTGTCATTGAAAACCCCAAGTGGTCGACTTGCTCGATGGGCTTTGAAGATACAATCATTCCACCTAAATGTGGAATACAATCCTGGAAAAGTTAATGTAGTGGCGGATACACTCAGTCGTCCCGTATGTGATATTCCAGCGGATGAAGGCCCCACCTGCAACATATGTCCAATTTCCATCGACTTACCTCATCGTTCTTCCGAAGAATTGCGTGCATCTCAACTTGATGATCCTGAAATAAAGAAAATACTCACCGATTTCGAAGATACGGGTACTGCTGCACGATGGACTGATCGTGGTTATTATATTTCACACGGAGTTCTTTTTCGCTTCGATCCGGATAGTGAATCCGAGGAACCCCAGCTTGTGTTACCAGAATCTATGCGCTCAGAAATCATGAGAGAACTTCATGATGCGCCGACTGCTGGTCATCTGGGATTGGAGCGTACTCTTAAGAGAGTCAAGGAGAGGTTTTATTTTCCGAATATGCGACAGTACATATTCAAGTACCTCAAGTCCTGCGACCTTTGTCAAAAGTTTAAACCAACTAATTTGAAACCAGCAGGTCTTCTGCAGACACCTGTTCCACAGCAAAGGTTTGAAGTCCTCGCTATGGACCTGTTTGGCCCCTTGCCCGAAGGCAGCAAAGGTGAAAAGTGGATCTTTCTAGTCGAAGACACGGCAAGTAGATGGGTCGAGTTATTTCCAGTGACCGAAGCTAACGCTGAGAACTGTGCCAAAATCCTGATTGAGGAAGTTTTTATGCGATATGGCTTCCCGCGGCGAATCATATCAGATAACGGTACTCAGTTTGTCTCGGCTGTCATGCAGAAGGCAATGCATGTACTAGGTGTACAACAGAACCTGACTCCCGTTTACCACCCTGAATCAAATCCCGCGGAGAGGAAGAATAGGGAGATGAAGCAGATGCTGGCTATATTGATTGATCCTGAACATCGTCGATGGCCAGAAGTATTACCTGCTGTGCGGTTTGCATTAAACACGGCCCCTAATCAAGGAACAGGACACTCAGCTGCTTTTCTCACTTTCGCGCGTGAGTTCCGATCTCCGATAGATGTTGCAAATGACCTAAGAGCCGTTGTTGACCAGGAGAATTATGTACCACAGATCACGCCTTACCTTAGAGATTTCGCAGCCCGCCTGCAGGATGTTAAGTGGCGGGTCGAACATCAGCAAGATGTCCGTAAAAATGCTTCGGATAAGAATCGCCGTCCAGGACCTACTTATGAAGAAGGAGACCTCGTTCTCGTAGAGAGCCATCGCCTAAGTCAGGCAGCTAAAGGTTTTACAAGTAAATTCGCGCCAAGACGAGAGGGTCCTTATAGTATTACGAAGGTAGTCTCTCCAACCACCTACGAGGTTGCGGACCGAGATGATACACCTCGCGGCAAGTACCATGCCAGTCTCCTGAGTCCATACGTAGGGAACACCGACGTTGTAGTCCATACTCGTAAGAGAGGAAGACCGCGTAAACGTCCAGTTGCCAAGTCAGCTCCACCGCGTTCCACTGACTTGGAGGGGGAGAATATAGCGCCGATTGAAACTGCTACTTCGCGCCCCTCGCGCCGGCGACGGTTACCCGCTCGGCTCGAGTCGTGAACGGTCGGCCGGCAGCCGACGAGCCGTGCGGGCGCCCGTGCGCCGACCGAGAGTACTTTAGTAGAACCAACAGAGTCACGCGCAAGGCACGTATGCGCTCTGCCCCGCGCCGTACTTACCTACTCGCGATCTAATTGTTTCCTAAAAGTGTTTTGTTTATGTTGATTGTAGTCTTGTGGTCTTAATTAAAACACACCAGTTTACATTTGAAACGGCCTTTTTATTAAACCCGAACCTGAACTATAACCTAATGTATACCCTTGCCTTGGTTCCTTGAATTCTTTGAATGCGGGTTTCCGATGATTAACGAATTTCTGAAATTCTATTTATGTGGTAGTACCAGATATGAATAAATCATAATTATTTTTATTTATTTATGGCACTATAATAATAAATACCCATCTCTAATAAAGGAGATTCAATAATAATAATAGTGAAAGTGTGCCATAAACCTTACCATACATAGCGCCACGACCAGCCACGACAAATTCGACGTTTGAAATTTAGAAATTTCCACAGACAATCAATCAAAGCGACTTAATTGTCAATTTGCTACAATTCGCTTTTATCAGGACGAGATTTTGTAAGATTTACCCACTTTACCTCTATTTATGTATAGGAGAAACATATTCGTGCGGTCGATAGGCGGTGCCGCGAGAAAGTTCCGGGCCTTGCAAGAAGTGTGGATTCTACCTTGGTGGGGGAGTGGTGGGGTGCACTCGGTGCCATTATGGGCCTTGGACACCTTGGTTCTGGTGGTCAAGCTGTGTTCCACGTGTGCCATGGCCGTTGTCAGGGTTTTGATCCCCCCGGCTATGAAGAGCTTGCATGGAGAGACTGTATTGGTTAGTTGTTTCTTGGAGTACCGTGCTTTTGGCAGCCTTGCTTGTTTTGTCTAATTTGGTAAGGCGTCCAAATAATTTGGTAGTAACTTCAGCCCAGCTGGCATGACCACCGAAGCATGATATACAGGGCGTCCCACGGCCATACCACACGGAGGGAAAGTATATTAAATATTGAACGTAGGATATTTTACTAAAAGAAGACATCGTTTTATTTTTAATAATAAGTAGAACTGCATTCACAGATTTTTTAAAAATCGCCTACCTCAATCGGGAATCGAACCCGCCAAATGTGATAGAAAAATTACTTGTATTTTATAATAGCGTTTGAAAGGGCTACTCACAAGCATTATTTTTTCCTAATTAACCTAGCATAGTTATTAAATGAAACTAAGATCATAAAATTTTTCATTTTATTTAAAATTTAAATGGCCACCGAGATCCCCAGATCTAACCCCACTTGATTTTTTTTTATTGGGTTATAAGATAAAATATATAAAATATTTAGTTTACAGGAACCGGTACAACAGTGTGCTGGAGATACAAAATGAACTTAGACGTATTATTTCAAACATCCACCATGCAAAAATAAGTAAATCGACAGGGAGAGAAATTATCAAAAGAGTGAGAATTTGTATACAACAGAGCGGATCACATTTTGAGCATTTGATACATTTTTTTTTTAAATAAAATGAAAAATTTTATGATCTTAGTTTCATTTAATATGCTAGGTTATTTAGGAAAAAATAATGCTTATGAGTAGCCCTTTCAAACGCTATTATAAAATACATGTAATTTTTCTATCACATTTGGCGGGTTGGATTCCCGGTTGAGGTAGGCGATTTTTAAAAAATCTGTGAATGCAGTTCTACTTATTATAAAAAATAAAACGATGTCTTTTTTTAGTAAAATATCCTACGTTCAATATTTAATATACTTTCCCTCCGTGTGGCATGGCTGTGGGACGCCCTGTATATAGCCATTTATCGCTTTGAACTGTCAAATATCCATCCAATATCCAAATATCCATAGATCCGAATCCGACATTCAGATCGAAAGCGCTGTTAACCATACAATTTAAATGCTTTTTAGATTACTGGCGCTGGTAATGGCATCGGACGAGAGCTGGCGATACAGTTCGCGGACCTCGGTGCTACAGTAATATGCTGGGACAGTGATGCTAGGCGCAACAACGCTGTTATTGACGAGATTCGAAGCAAAGATGGAGATGTGAGTATTTGACACTGATTTTATCACCACCTCCGATTACTCCTGCATATAACCTCCTCCTTAAGCAGGATTCAAACTTTGAGTAGGTGTCTAACGTTTATGTATTCGGAGGTTAGGTACTTTGGGCTATACCGACAACCGACAACTTCGTGCGCGACCTTCTTACGGTATGACTACGGTGGCGAGGACGGGGCGTTCTGGATGTTGGCGGGGGTGGGTGATGCGGGGAGGAGGTAAAACTCGCTCCTCTCCGCCTCGCCTGCCCTCGCTAGCATCTACTCAGCCTCGTCCCCGCCGCCGCCTCGTACCGCAGAAGGGTCGCGCACGATCTTTTCGGACTATAGTTGATAGGTGTGAGTAAAAAATCAAGTAAATCATCAAACGTCAGTGTTTCGGCTACACGGTGGACGTGACCGCGCGCGGCGGTGTCGTCCAACTCAATATTAATTGTATGTATGGTTGTACTTCAGTGTTTCGGGTACACTGTTGATGTCACCGCACGCGAGCAAGTGGTGTCGCTCGCGCTGCGCATGCGCCGGCAGCTGGCCGACGTGTCCATGGTGGTGAGCAACGCGGGCGCGGTCGCCTGCGCGCCCGTCAGCCACCTGCGGCCTGAAACTATAGCGAGGTTGATCGAGGTCAACTTGCTGGCTCACTTCTGGGTAAGATACTGTCTGGTATTTGGTTAAGTCGGTAGGTTAGGTTGGTACCTATACTCTCCACTCATCACTCATTTTATACCCCTTAAGTACCTACGGAGGAGGAGCTCGCTAGCTCAGCGGCATAACGCGCTCGGCCTGCGATTGCGTAAACTATAAGCAATGCCGCTAAGGCTGGTCAAAATTTATTATCTCAAGTTCCTTCGTGCTCCGGAAGGCACGTTAAGCCGTTGTTCCTTGCTGCATCTGCAGTCGTTATATACCCACCAATCCGTGGTAGGTTATGGCCCAATCTCCATATATTCTTCCATCCATAGGGAAGGCCCGTGCCCCAGCAGTGGGGACAATAAAGGCCTGGTGATGATGATGATGATGATGAAGTGCCTGCGTACCTACTGTCTTCCTTCTTGCTGGCCTGGGAGCGAACAAATAACGTAGAATTGGCCAGTCTCGACTCATACCATAGGTGTCGTAAAGTCGACTAAGGGAGATTACCCGGTGTGGACCAATAAGTACCTTGGGGCACCCGAATGGTGGAGGGCAATCCACCAACAACAGCATACCCAAAGAGGCTTGGTGTCAGGCAGGCGGTCGCCTTTAATACCGAAGCCAATAAACCTTGAGCAGTATGGATTGAATTGTTGTCATCCCAATCACTCTCTCCGTTCATCGGTCTCTTGATATAGTCCTTTCTGTCTCTTTTTCTATACATTCATTCATTACTAGCACCTTTACGGTGTGACGGATGATATGAATCAAAAGGGAGTGGATGGCTTGATGACGCCTGACTGATATGAATGGAAGAGGAAACATATTGCGCCGACCCCAGATGGACTGGGAACAGGGCAGGGTGAAGATGATTAACGCATGTACAACGGCTATCCAAAATATGTATCATGTGACCGTGCCGTATGACGAGTGTGAAATGTATCATTGAATGCGCTGTCCAGTAACTACGGTTTTAATTTTGTAGATCATCCAAGCATTTTTACCGAGCATGATCGAAAGACGGCGCGGTCACATCGTGGCCATCAACTCCAGCGCTGGACTGATGCCGTGCCAAGACATGATACCATATTGTGCTGCAAAATTCGGCCTCAGAGGTTAGTCAGTTAGGGGGGTTCTAAAAGCACCGAAAGTAGGTAGGTTAGCTATGAGCCTCACAAACAAAGTTCTGTCTCATATAGGTTAGTGGCAAAGACAAGGGACTTCTAAGAAGAACATACCTACTAAACTTACCTACGTTTTAGCTGTGGACCGCAGAAATTGACAATGCGCTAGACCTTGTCAAATTAACTGCCACACTCAGACACGTCAAATAAATTTAATGAGTACTTAACGTCAAAAAATGACAATTCAAAACTAGTCGCTATTCTTGCCGGGTCTATGGTCTAAATTTGAATGAATATTTTTGACATTAAATACTCATTAAAGTTAATTGACGTCTCTGAGTGCGGCAGTAAGTCTCGCGTCATCATTCACATTAAAAACCTTTCTAGCCGCTTACGAAAAATGCTATGGTAAATTGATTCTTATTACAAAGATTTTGGTGGTTAGAAAAACGCACGCACGGTATTTGTAAAAAAAAAAAATCTGCTTTGGAATGTTTGAAATTTATTTCTACATTGCGAGGGTATCCGTTGGCTTACAACGTGAAGTGTAAAGGTTAGAAGAATTTCGGCAAGTTAATTAGTGTCTCGGTTGTCCGAGCGGTCAGGCACCTGCCCGGATAGCAGCGGACGCGGGTTCGATTCCCGCATCAAGACTATAATTTTTCGAAATTCTTTTTCTAACCACCAAAATCTTTGCACTAATTTTTCTAACATTTATATAATGTCGAAATTGAAATCAAATAGTTGATTCTTATTGTCATTTAGATAGGGTTAATATTTCTTTTAAAAGTTAATTAAATATCAATGACCTCAGTCTCCCAATTCAATTTAAACTCCAGCTTGACTGTATAGTCTATCATGGGCCACGATACCTAGGTAAAATATTTCTCCACCATTTGTTTCATCGACAAGAGCCTAAATATGCCACCTAACGTAGGTAGGATCTCTCGCGATAATCATTTATAAAATGGTCGATAAGTAAGGAAAGTGGTTGCAGATCTTACTGCCGCACTCAGAGACGTCAAATAACTTTAATAAGTATTTAATGTCAAAAAATTTCATTCAAATCTAAACCATAGACCCGGCAAGAATAGCGACTAGTTTTGAATTGTCATTTTTTGACGTTAAGTACTCATTAACGTTATTTGACGTCTTTGAGTGCGGCAGTTAGATACAATCTCATTTGTTTTGACAGGATTAATGGACTCCATTACCGAAGAACTCCGCTTGGACACGTGGACAAAGAACATCAACACGACATCGGTTTACCTGGCCACTGTCTCAACAGGTTTTTACCCACCGCCGTCGCATCGGTTCACCTCGTGGTATTCCGAAGTGACGCCTAAGGAAGCCGCTAGGATTATCATAGAAGGTAATAAATGATACACACATACTACATGCGATGTCGCATCGCAAGAATTTGCAAAATGATACGCGCGGGCTACTTGCGCGAGTTACTTGTCGAGGTACATGCTCGAATCGCTGGAATGGTTTTCACGATGCATATAACATGCGCAAATGCGTCAACAACATGCACAAGCTGGCTGGACACGTTTTCGATCGATTATCTAAGATTCTGTAACGTCACATATTCTGAAATAAGGGTGTTTAGCGGTCACATAAAATGCCCTATTGACCTACTTAAATGTAAGCTATTTTGAAGATTTGTCCAGACAGCCTGAGCTACATTACATGCACTGTGTAGAAGCACCTTAAGGGACCTTAAAATTAGGGTGAGGCATTCTTTTTAGGAAATTAATCTAAGTGCCGTGTGGTGACGGCAGAATAGAATACAATTGTCACCACCCCAAATCTCTCCCGTGGGTGTCGTCGTACAAGGCGACTAAACAGTGATGAGGAATGGGCAGCAGCGTTCCTCTTGTGCCACCTAGCAATAGCAATGTAGGTACTGCGACTTTTGTTCCCGATAAATGGCAATAGGCTCGCCACCTATTACATGGGACCTAACATAATTGGCGAAACGTGGGTGCTAGTTCACCTCTGCCTACCCCTTCGGGGATATAGGCGTGATTTATGTAGGTACGTATGTAATTAATCTAACCATCTTACCGATTCGCTTATTGGAGATAAGTACAATCTCGTTGATTACACATAACTTCAAAATAATTCCCTTTTCCCCATCAGGTATCCGGAAGAACCACAAACACATCAGCATACCGTCGTTTATGAAATTTTTAATAGAACTTAGCAACCTTATGCCCTATCGCATAAGGATCATTTTTACTGATTTCTTCAACTTTGGCCATAGGTCTTGGTTTTGCTTTTGCTAAGAATAAAATCTATATGTAATTATTATTTTATTAGTTTTGTATTTTACTCTAGAGTCTAAACTATTGAAATTAATTTTGGGCCTTTAGTTTTAATAACATTTGATTTAGGGCCTGTTTCACAATCAACAAGTTCGAAGTTGCTTATTTTTCAGTTCAATTGACATTTATTTCATATTACAACTGTCAAAAGGTCTGCGAAGTAAGCTACTTCGAACTTACTTGTCGATTGTAACACAGGCTCGTAGGTAAATAATGTATTATTATCATTACAGCACATAGCATGATATGTTTGTATTACGTTTTTAAACTATTGTAATTATAAATAAAAAAATAATATATTTTAATGACTTTTTCTTTAATACATACATACATAATTCACGCCAATATTCCCGAAGGGGTAGGCAGAGGTGAACTAGCACCCACGCTTCGCCAATTAGGCTAGGTCCCATGTAATAGGTAGCGAGCCTATTGCCATTTATAGGGCACAAAAGTCGCAGTACTTTGCTAGGTGGTAGGTATAAGAGGAATGCTGCTGCCCATTCCTCATCACTGATTTATCCTTAGTCGACTTCTACGACACCCTTTTTTTTTTTTTTTTTTTTGAATGGACCTAGGCTGTTGGCCGAGAGGCCTTTACAGCATCTACCGGGTTTTTTGGGGAAGGCGAAGACCTTGACCTAAAGCCAAACGTGTCCTCAAGCCTTGCAGTCGAGCACTCCCTGTGAGGGTGCCTTCACAGCAGGCGTCCCCCGTGTGGGGACGACATCTCCCGAGGGAGGTATACTGCCGCGGAGAGCCTCGCAGGGCGCCCGAGTCGGAGCTTGGATCGGCAGGCCTGAGGGTGCCTCTAAAGGCGCGGACCTCGGCTCAAGCGTGCCGTGTAGTGGGGGGAGGGTTCTACGACACCCACGGGAGAGGTTTGGGGTGGTGACAATTATATTCTACTCTGCCGTCACCACGCGGCCTTTTTCTTTAATTATTTCTTAAAATAAGCCCTAAGGGCTTGTACACATAACTGCCATACGACGTCGCATCGTAAAAGTCTACGAGCGCCCACAGCGCATCGCAAGAACTTGCGAATTGATTCGCATCGCGCATTCCTTCAATTTCAGTCTTTATGTTTCGCCACCTTGCCGCACCAAATCGCATCGCACCATTTTACGTTGTAGTTTTCTGCGTTGCGAATTCGCATCACGCCAATTCCCGGTTTTTGATACAAGCTCTAAGCTCAATCAAATGAGGTCTCATTTAGTCGCAATTTAAATATATTTTAAACAATATTTCAATATATGTACCCTGTTCATTATAAAAGTGTTTCATCCTATTCATAGCACGGCATCTGGGGTGAAATGCATAATAATAATTATCAATTGCGATCAGATACACACATGGACTGCTATTTCGTAATTAAGAACCGTTTTACCACAACGCTCGCACATTATTAACTTATCGTGTTCCAATGCATGTCTCTTTAACAACTTTTGGTCTTCAAAGTGCACAAAGCAAACATTACACTGGTACTTTTTCCCGTGGAGCGCCAAATGTCGCGACAATGACGACTGTGTAGAGAAGCTTCGGCCACAGGACTCGCACAGATGCTGAGTGGGCACTTCTTGGACCGAAGTGTGTTTCTTGACATGAGCATACATTTCACTGTGGCTGCTTGAAGTTTCATTGCATACTTTACACCTGAAATAATAATACGTAAAAGAATTGGCTGTTAAGTTTTTATATTTTTAGCAGGCTGTCTGAAGAGGAAATAGTGGAAAAGTTACCACAGGGGTAGGTTTCAAGTATGGCATGCTGTTTCATGTCATCTCCATAGAGCAGCGCTGCGTAAAGCGAGTCTCCGAGCGAGCGAGCACGCGAGCTATGGAGATGACATAAAACAGCACGCCTCACCGTGAAACCGCCTAAAGGGAGACTTCAGAGCGATGCGGCTGGCGTCTGCGATGCTACAATGCGGCTGTACTTTCTCCGAAAGGGTTCCATAGAGTCCTATAATTGAAAGTACAGCCGCATGGCCGCGTGAGCCGCATGACGCAATCCGCATTGCTCCGATTTTTACACAGTTCACACAGGTATGGGATGATGGAGTATTTTGAACATTATCTGCAAATGTTAAGGTTGATTCTCTTCTTATGATACAATACATAAAATTGAAAATGGATTGTCAGCAAAATTAGTAATTCATACTTAAAGCCAATTTATTGCATTGATTGTGAACTCCAAGCAAAAAAAATCAAATAAGCAATTTAGTTATTAAATATAATAATAAGAAATACCTGTATATTAAATCGTCTGGTTTGCCATGTTCTTCTTGTTTATGTTTAGTTAATGCTTCCTTGCTAGTAAAGCTATGACCACAGACATCGCACATCTGTTGCTCAGACTTCTGCACATGCTCTCTTGCATGTCGAAACAGCTGGAGACGTTCTTTGAATGTCTCGCCACATTGTTTGCAACGATATGAGCAACCAATTGCAGCACCATAATCAACAAGACAGGTTTTATGATGCTGCGCCAACTTCTCTCTATTCTCAAACTGTTTTCCACAGTTACAAGACATAGCAGGCAGAATATTGTGAGTGAGGTAATGTTGCTGCATTTTTTGTTTAGAATCAAGTAACATGTGGCAATGTATGCACATTCGAGATGCAGCGTCACATGTACTCATGTGTTGAGAGAGTTTATTAATATTTTCACACTTTGTTTCACATGCAAAACATGACAATAAACTATCTATGTTTTTGGTTTTCATTTTTGGTGCAGTCTTTTTCACAAGTAATTCCTTTGCAATTCCTATATCTGAATCTGGTGCATCTATATCCATGTTCATATCAAAACTGGTATTTGGTTTTCCTATTTCTTTTTTCTTTGGTGCTGTACTTTTTGTTGGTTTCATTTGCATAGCTATGGAATTCTCATTTTTATCTAATAGATTCACTATTGAGGGTATATCTTCCTTGCCTAAATTATTCAAATATTCTTCTATGTTTGCAGTATTGTTTAAAAATTCTAATAATGAGTCCGAATTGTACTCTGAGTCAGGTAATGGTTGTATAGGGGTTTTGGTTTCATTGGATTTCTTGGCCTTTTCTTCTAGTGAAGATTCTAACCAGCCTTGACAGCAGCGAGCGTTAAGTTGAAAATTGTAAAAATTAGCTAGCTGTGTAACACAAGTGTTGCATACTGTCTTGGGAAAGTTATCACTAGGTGAAATTGTGATTCCTAAACAAGATTTCAGATGCAAATGAATAGTGGGGTCTCCTAGTATGGGCACATGCTCTGTTTCTATATCCAAACATATTCGACAGCACTTTTGCATATCTTCATCCATGATTTTATTTAAATATTTGTGATAACCTTATTATGAAAAATTAAGGTTGCCAACGAACGGGCCCTTGCTTGCACAATAATTTTTTTTTAATTATAAAACTTTAGTCAGAGTGTAGACTAATAAGAAAAGTTATTGATGCCCTCGTCTTTGTGTTGACATATTATTACCACCACACCAATCCTATCGGTAGTAGTAGTAGTAATATTTCAAGTATTATAGTCAGAATATCGTCTTCTACACTTTTGCAATAGGCACTCAGAAGTCAGTCAGCAGGTGCACAAAACATTTTATTTGTGGCTTTTTGTTTTGCACAAAATTGTGTTTGTTCGTGGGTTTGATTTTGTTTATTTGTTTGTTTGTTTGTGATATGTCAATGTCAAATTGTCTGTCTGTGTCAAAATAAAAATAGCGTTCCGGTCCGTTCACAACAATATTAAACTTTTGTGTTTAGTTAAGTTTAAAGTTGAACCTTTTTTGCACTCCACTGTACGTGTATCAATTACATAATGTTTACAAGTCAAAAAGTAAGAAATTATTCAATTTATTTAATTCTAATAATCAAGTATTTTTTTAATGGAATTAATAATTTTCGGACTTCAGCCTACTATAAGCTGTCAAATTGAAGGTCGCAGCTAACTTCACGCATTAGATAAATATGAATCTGAGATGAAGTGATTTGATTGTTTTGTATTTTCCGCAATGATATTGCTTTTTACACCTCAGTGAATTATTGATGATAATTAAAAGTGACGAAGGATACTTGACACCTTCTAGATTTTATTTTACTGGAACTAGATTTTATTAAGGAACAGTTCATACGATACGTTTAAATAAAAACTTAATGTACGGCATTGGCGCATAACAATGTCTTCAAAAGAGGAAGATAATCTTGGATTGGAAGCTGAGGAGTCCTTATTGTATTCAGCCAGGCATGGAGAGCTGTCTGTCGTCAAAGCCTTGTTAGAAGCCAAACAGTATAACAAATTAACTTTGGATATCAATTGTAAAGGTAGGTAAAAAATTGCTATTTCTTAAATATGTACTTATCTAAATCACATCTATATCCCCGAAGAGGTAGGCAGAGTTGAATAAACACCCACTTAAATAAACGCCAATCTACTTTAGGTGCCATGTAATAGGTGGCAAGCATATTGCCATCTACCAGACTGCCCATTACTCATTGCTGCCTTTATTCTTAGTTGTCTTGTACGTCAGCTACAGGAGAGATGTGGTTGGTGACAATTGTATTCTGCTCTGCCGTCACCACATGGCTTTATTTGTAAAGTACTATGCAATAGGTAACAAAAGGTAACAATTTATGTTATCTCAGAATGCCTGTTCCTTATTTAGGTACTTAGGTAAATGACCTTTTTATCAAAGATTGAAAATTTAATTAAAGCTGTACTTATGATAAACTTTTTATTTTACAGATGTGTAAATCACATTAGTCACATTTTATTAGTAATTTGTATTATGAATCATTTGGTCCAAAACAATAATGGTGACCCAGATAATTTTAAAGTGTATTCAAATATCAATTCTGTTTGCATTTGATTGGGTAGTTTAATTTGATCAGCTGCCGGACTTTACATTGGGCAGTACATACATCAGTTCCCTTATATAAAAATATTTAAAATATAATCCCATTATGTAGTTTTAGTTTTATGAACATCCGGCCGAGGCTCCTTTGAATACTTTTAGGTATACACTTTCGGTTTTAACCATGCATGCTCATCTGAAAAATTCACTTTGTGTTATAAAAACAAATATCACATTTACATACCTATACCACTTTAGTGATATTCATCTTAAGAATCCTAAAAAAGTATTCATATTATTTTGTTTGTAGGCAAAAGCAAAAGTAATCTAGGATGGACTCCTCTCCACTTAGCCACATATTTTGGACACTTGGATGTTGTAAAGGTGCTGTTGGAAGCAGGCGCCAATGTCGATGAGGTTAATGAGACAGGAGATACAGCTTTGCATAAGGCTTCATTCATTGGTAATGAGGTATGACCAGTTGACCAGTTAACATTAAAACAAGTTTTTATTAACATTTTAGGTTTTAGTCAATAGGGCTACATATTGCTTTAATAGCCATGATGACTAATTTAAAAAAAAAACTACACTATTGTTTTTATGTATCTATTTTATCTAAATTAAATTATATTTTTGTAAAATATTGATATTTTGATAGAAAAACATTTTTTAAATAATGCAAATTAACATTTTTGCCAAAACAGCAATGGCGTGGGATTTGTGTGATGTCATTATAGTGTAAGATATGTCGATTTCTTTAGTATACAGTGAGTTAGATTAACAAATAAAATGTCAAAAAAATAGTGACATCACACGACGTTTGACCAAATATGGCAAATTGCTAAATTTTGTTTTTATTTTTGAAAATAAATATCAATCGCACTTACAATTTGAGAACAAAAGATTTTCATCGAATCTCCTTATCCTATGTATGTATGTATTATTTCAGTGATTCTTTGACAGACTTTGAAAGGTGTAACATATAATATAAATAATATTATATAGGCATATAATATTATAGTTCTCCCAAATGTAGCACAACTTGAAATTATCCAAAATGGATTATTGGAATCTGCATTCAAAACTACCTTATCTATTTATAGAGCAATCATCACATCATCACCAGCCCTTTTGCCTTCCGAAGTACGGAGGAACTCGTAATAGTAAATTTTTGGTCACTTTTGGCCATCCAATGACCGGCCTTAGCGAAATTGCTTAGTTTACGCAATCGCAGCCCAAATGCGCTGTGCCACTGCGCTAGCGAGCTCCTCTTATATAGAGCAGTGCATTCATAATATTATAATTAAAATAGACAACCATTTCTGTAATGAGACAAAATACCGATTTGACAGCAATTTTTTTTTTTCTCCAGGAACTAGTGATACTCCTACTGCAGCACAAAGCGGATGTGCACATTATGAATGGCGAGGGCCGAACAGCCGGTGACGTTTGTAAAACCCGAGACGTCCAAAGGCTGGTGGAGGCGGCTCAGAAGGCGGAGAGACATGAGCGGGAGCGAAAGCTGCTCACGGCCGCGAAGGATGGCAGAGTGGATGAGATTCAGGAGCTTGTGAGTGCTATATTGTTGTGATTAACAACTTTACCCCCGAATACAGAAACGTTACCTACTCAAATTTTGAGCACTGCTTATAAAGCTATGTGGACAATACCTTTCAGAATTTGTATGGAAAAACGTCAATTTTGACAATGCTTAAATGTTAAGCAGGACTCGAACTTTGAGGAGCGTTTCTGTATTCGGGGGTAAGTCTATTTATAAAGTTGCCAGTTGGGCTGGATAAAGACTCTGTACTTAAAATAATTAAAGCACAGATAAAACATTTAAATACATACAAATAAATGGAGGTCAGAAGATGACGATATAGTAGATTATATAACCAAGGGCGATATAACAAAGGATACCTTAGATTGCAAGTATTTGACGCCTGAGGCGAGGGCGATAAATATGCAATTTGAACTTCTTTTTTATCGCCCGAGGTAAGATCATAGTTTTATGGCACCACCTGACCAGGAAGTGGGATTTTCCGTACTCATAGCGGCCGGAAAAGACCACTTTATGGTGAGATGTGACATAAAATTATTTATTATTGTCCTGATGCGGGAAAAGAGCCCCATACTCCGCAATCTATTAATTTGCCAAAGTTTCTAATTTAATTCTTCTGTAGTCTTAAGCTTTGTAATAAATTGTTAGAAAATCCTATCCCTATTTCAAAACAAAGTTTAGTCGTTTTATTTGTCACTAGTTGACGCTCGCGGCTTCGCTCGCGTTAATGTTGGTTATTATATAGCCTTCCTCTATAGATGGACTATCCAACACAAAAATAATTTTTCAATTTGAACCAGTAGTTCCTGAGATTAGCGCGTTTAACCATTAGTATAGATGTCCTTGAACCAAAATTTCGCACAAGTCGAAATTCAATTTTGTAATTTTTCAGCTCAGCAGCCCGAACCCACCGAACATCAACTGTGTGGACGCACAGGGCAACACGTGCTTGCACTGTGCGGCATACAGGGGGCATGCCCGCCTCGCGGTGCTTCTTCTGCAGAACGGGGTCGACACCACCCTGAGGAATAACAGTGGTAAGTTAAATATATCTACAATACATACATATGTCACGGCTTTTTCCCACAGGGGTCGACAGAGATCACTCCTTTCCACTTGCTACGATCCTTACATACTTTTTCATCCGATCTCATTAATGTCATGATGCATCGCTATAAAAACCACTAAGAACTTTGACTTAGCAAACCAACTAACAAAAAATGGCTACGTAAATATTGCATGTGGCGTTCGTGTGAAACGGTAATCAAAAATATCTATCCTTCATATTTTTACGATAGGTATAAATACGATTCCTCTATGCTGGCCTGGGAGTGCACAAATAACGTAGAATAGGCCAGCCCCGTCTCATCCAATGGGTGTCGTAAAAGTCGACTAAGGGAGATTGCCCGGTGTAGAAAAAGCCAAAACCGTGAGCAGTACGGATGGGATGTTGTCATCCCAACAACATACTGCGCCGACCCCAGGTAGACTGGGAAAACTGCAGGGAAAAGAAGAAAAACGTAGTTCGATTGTAGTAGTAGTAGTAGGTTAGTATTCTTTATATGGACTTGTATTGGTGTGCGTTCATTACATCAACTTAACTGCCGCACTCAGAGACGTCAATTTACTTTAATGAGTATTTAATGTCAAAAATTTTCATTTAAATCTAGACCATAACCCGAGGGGAATAGCGACTAGTTTTGAATTGTCATTTTTTGACGTTAAGTACTCATTAACGTTATTTGACGTCTCTGAGTGCGGCAGTTAGTAAAACAAAGGCTTATCGAAGAAGTTCAAAATTTCGCCTATATTCAAGCGTGACCTTCGTGTCAAATAGTATCTCTTCTTTAGTAGGTAGAACACTGTCTTTCACTCCAAGAGTTCACTGTCTTTGTCTGTCCGTCACATTTTTACGATACGAATACTTTCTTAGAGTCAAGTCAGTCAGTAACTTATCGAGTTTGTCTTTACAGGGCAGCTAGCCATCGACCTAGCTAAAGACAACGAAATGCGCGAAGTGCTGAGCGTGCGGCCCGTGCAGCGGCTGCAGCGGAACGCGACCCGGTTCGAAGGACCAATTATGAAGCGGTCCCGGTTCCTCGGCTGGAGACCGGTTTGGGTGAGTGTTATCAGTCGAGAACGCATTCATCCAGACCGCCTAGCATGACCACCGAAACACGATATGATATAGCCATGTATCACGTTGAACAGTAAAAAATCATTGGATTTTAACACTTGAATAAGCCTCTAAGGCTTTACAATAAAGAAATAGCCATTTATCGCTTTGAACTGTCGAAAATCCAATGATGTTTGTGTTCAACGCGATAAACGGCTATATCATATCGTGTTTGGCTGGTCATGCTAGCCGGACAGGCGGGTATATAGCTTGACGCCGTGTGGTGACGGCAGAGCAGTCCCCCATGGGGGACGCCTGCTGTGGAGGTCGCTGCTCGCCTGCAGTCGAGGACCCCCACAGGGAGTCCTCGACTGAAGGCTTGAGGACAAGGTCTTCTCCTTCCCAAAAAACCCGGTAGATGCTGCAAAGGCCTCTCTGCCAACAGTTTAGGTCCTTCAAAGAAAAAACAATTGCGAATGAATTCATTCATCACTAGCACCTTTCTGACAATGAATCAAAAGGGAGTGGATGGCTTGATGACGTGACGTCTGACCGATATTAGTGGAAGAGGAAACATACTGTGCGGACCCCAGATGAACTGGGAACAGGGCAGGAAGAATATGAACATTTATTTGATGATGACCGATATAGAAATATAACAATCTACTTAATATTTACGGTATTATTATTAAAAACGGTTTAAGTATAGACTAGTTACTCAGTATTTTGTCTCTTTTCTGCACATTCAAAATCATGTTTGTGAGAGTAAGACAAAACGCGGAATAGCTATACCATGTTTATTAATAAGACGGTTACAATACCCGGCACATAAGTTGACCTGTGCGCAGTGCATTAAAACGTTTCCAAGTATTAATTGGGTTTCTGTATGAGGTAACCATAGCAACATAGGAATAGCCACTTCGGGCGGGTTCAAAATGTAGGTTAGACACTTTCCCTTCAAATAAACCTGCGCAGACGATCGTCATTTTGGTTCAGCTTACGTGCCGGGAACTATGACGTACATTCATTCAGCATTAGAAGGTTGTTGTATGTACGTACAGGCAGTTCTTCAACGCGGCGTCCTCCTATACTACGGGTCCCGCGCCGAAAGCGCGCGAGGCGCCCGCGCCAGAGGCAGACATTACTTGGACGGCGCGACCCTCGTAGCTCCACCAACTTCAGCTGAGCCCGCCTTGCTACTGCTCAACCTGAGCGACGGGGACTCGCATAGGCTGGCCGTCAGGGGTGCCGACTTGGCCGTCTGCAGGCAGGTATACCGATCTTGAACTAACGTTTTGGTGTTGTGATGAGGCCTCAGAGCCGGATTGTCCTTAAGGCGAACTAGGTATGTGCCCAAGGGCGGGAAAGTACAAAGGGGCGCGTGGAACGAATTGACAACATGAATATGAATATAATATAATATGTATATAGGCTGGCCGTCAGGGGTGCCGACTTGGCCGCCTGCAGGCAGGTATACTGATTCCCGCATCAAGATCATAATTTTTCTAAATTCTTTTTCTAACCACCAAAATCTTTGTACAAATTTTTCTTACATTTATATAATGTTAAAATTAAAATCGAATAGGTATACTGATCTACTACCTACCAAAGGTTTTGTTGACAACTATTATTTTTTTTTCGTTAAATTCTCCCTATATTTTAGGGAAAGCAAAGGGTCTTGCCCATACAGCCATGTCTTTAGTGTATATTTTATCTGTAGTCATATGAGATAATTAGTGGGTGAAATGTATGAATGAAATGAATTTTACGTTAAAATATGGGTGTCACATATTTTAACGGAAGGGAGTGCTTGGCGCGAATTTAATGGTAACAGGTGGAAAAAACCACTTTTTATAGTGGTCTTCACCATAACATCAAACACATCACACTTATTTTCTTATAGACTTATTTTCAATGATTCTGCATAACTACACATCAACACGGATGCTTGTGCATCAAAATAACACCGCTTTCACTGCACGCTGAACCAATTTTACAATTATTGAAAAAAAAATCTGACTGACACCACGAAACGCGCCAAACACTCCACAATGTTTTAATCCTCCTTTTACTTTTTATTTTATAAATAGGTTCTACGTTCCTGGAAACAAGTCCTTTAGGAACTTTCTTAGTGATTATACTTTCGTTTTCTTGTATTTTACTTTAAAATATGGGTGTCACACATTTTAACGCGTCTAGGGAGTGCTTGGAGCGAATCGACTGGTATCAGAGCTTATGATGGCGACTGAGGAGGCGGTGAAAACCACTATAAAAGTCTCCGCCGCCATTAAAAGCGCGTCAAACACTCTTTAAATCCTCCCTGTTTGTGGAACGCAAAGGGATCTAGCTCATAGAGCCATATATATGGGTGTCACACTTGTTAATGCATCAGGAGAGTGTTGGCGTTGGTAATCACATTAAATATTGAAACCCTTTGACTTTGACACTTGCGTTTCCAATGTTAAATGTATCTATTCGACGATTCACGAATATTTGGTAACGATACCTTATATGAACAAACCATATGTTTATTTATTAATTAATATAACTTGTAGTAGAAGATTCTAGATAGTTGGAACGGTTTTCAGTCGTGGATAACCGCATTCAACGAGCACATAGCGTACTCAGGGCACTACCTGTGGGCGGGCGCTTCGCCCGACACCGCGCGGGAAGCCACCGAAGACCTGGAGGACGAGTGCAAGCCGTTGGGTGAGGCCATGCTTACATAAGTTTTGAATAGGCACGAAAGGGGCCGTCCCCCCACTCCCCCGTGATACGTGGCGAGGTTTACGACTAAACCCCCCACCCCCCCTTAAAAACACGTGTATCACTTGCAAGAATCTTACATTTTTAGGCAGACAGAGAATTCACACACCCACGTTTCGCTAATTAGGTTAGGTCCCATGTAATAGATATGTTAACCATTTGTCGGGCACGGAATTCGCAGTGCATTTTATAGATGACATAAAAGGAATACTTCTGCCCATTCCCCATCACTAGTTTAACCTTAGTTACATAAAGTACGACACCATCGGTAGAGATTTTGCTATACGTGGGTGTTCAGTTTATTCACCTCTGCCTACCACTTCGGGGATAATGGCGTGATTTATAAATACAAAAGAATAAAACTTTATTGCACATCTAACACATGAAATGTCACAAAAGAAGAGAAATAAAAATACCCTAACTGCAAAATGTAAAATGGGCTGCCTTATCGCTAAGAGCGATCTCTTCCATGTATGTATATTATGCTGCGCAGGCTCCATGCAAGACGCGCTGACCACCGCCACCAACAGTCTGGCGCTGCTGGAGACTCAACTACGGGAGTGTTCCGCCATTCTGGCCGCCCTGGACAAGAGCGCCAGCGTTGGCAACTCGCTGCATCACTCCGCGTACATGGTGAGTTGGTGCTTTTGGAGTGATATTATTAGGTTGGTTGGTAGGACTTCTTTCAGGTCCGCCTGGCTATAATAGCTGCCACCATGTTATCAAAATCTGTCACCATAATAACAATGTTAACAGCAGTGGCGGCTGTACCTTAAATGCGCTTGTGCGCTGAACCACCAATTCAGAAGATTTAAAATTACAAAATTTTAATATTACTTCATCTTCATTTTTAAATTACTATAATAATATTTATTCTTTAAACAAACAAAATCATTATAAATGACATTTACAATTATGACGAAACGATTTAAGCGCTTCGCTAAGCTAATAAGACTTATTTTCCCTGTAAATAAATGTTCTCGTGCGCTCCGGAGAGCGCACGAGGGCTGCTAATACAACTTGTATGGGTTACGAACTAAGACGCCTGGCGCGTGAGACAAAAAATTATTCATAGAAATGTACCGAAAAATTAGACTGTTCTCGTGCGCCGCACGAGCGAACCGAAGACTACCGAGAGGCACCGAGAGTACCCGAATCCCGACGGTTTGTAGAAATTCGCGCGCGTTATGGGGTGACCGATGACCTCTCGTTATTATTAGTATAGTTTCACTGTTTCAGTAAGGCGTTAATTATTGTTTGTTTATGTTTACATTACGTTATTGTTTTTTGTGTTGGTTTTATTTTATAATGTGAGTATGGTGTGAGTGAAAATGAGCATAAACATTATTTTAGTGAGCAAGTAAAGTGCACCACCAGTTCGATGACCCACCAGCCGCCACTGGTTAACAGCATTATTGTGTTCCGACAATTGACAACATTTCAAAGAAAACAAGTTAGGTGAAGTATGGTTAGTGCTGAATGAATGTATAGAAAATATATGGAAATGACCATGTCGAGAGACGGATGAACGAAGAGAGTGTTTGGAATGACAAAATTCCAATGTCAGGCGGTGACATAATACTGTGATCTCACCTCGGGCGATAAAAAAGAAGGCCTCAGATCGCGTATTTACGATCCGAGACATTCTGTGTTTTATCGCCCTTGGTAGGTACTATTTTGTAAAATATTAAGTTCTTCACAGAAAAAACATGTTTTTGGATAATGCAAATTAAAATGCCGTGTGGTGACGGCAGAGTAGAATACAATTGTCACCACCCCAAATCTCTCCCGTGGGTATCGTACAAGGCGACTAAGGATAAATCAGTGATGAGGAATGGGCAGCAGCGTTCCTCTTATACCACCTAGTAATGTACTGCGACTTTTGTGCCCGATAAATGGCAATAGGCTCGCCACCTATTACACGGGACCTATTGGCGAATCGTGGGTGCTAGTTCACCTCTGCCTACCCCTACGGGGATATAGGCGTGATTTATGTATGTGTGTATGTGTATGTGCAAATAAAAATTTCCGCCAAAACGCCAATATGGCGGATGGCTAAATTTAATATTTTGAAGCCTCGGTCGGTTCCCGTGTAGCGGTTCCAGCACGCGTGCGGGACGGGCGGCGAGGCGTTGGTGGCGCTGCGCCACTGCGCCGCCCTGGTGGCGCAGGCGCGGGACCACGACTCGGCGAGGCTCCAGCGGGAGGTATGTACAGATAAATCATAAAGGTATCAATTATAGTATGGGAAGAATTAAATCCCACAGGAAGGAGAAAATAAACGCGAGAGTTATGTCTTAATTGGCCTAGCTGCTTCCACTAAGAATAAATAGATTGGCTGAGAGTTTTTAATGATTGGACGTAGTTAACAAAAAACAACATTATTTAATGCAATAAATTAAGATTATTAATATTTTTGGAAAATAAGATCGGCAAAAAGCGGCATGTAGCCACATTAAACACCAATCAGCGAGCATGACGTCATTATTTGACAGGCAATAAGTAAAACGTGGTAAAATGAACAAAAAACCTACTGATTTATTGTCATTACTCCCTTTAAGGCGGCAATATATTATTTACGTGTCGTGAAAGGAAGCATATCGGTTTTATACATTTATCTATTAAGCCGTGTGGTGACGGCAGAGTAGAATACAATTGTCACCACCCCAAATCTCTCCCGTGGGTGTCGTACAAGGCGACTAAGGATAGATCGTTGATGAGGAATGGGCAGCAGCGTTCCTCTTATACCACCTAGCAATGTACCTACTGCGACTTTTGTGCCCGATAAATGGCAATAGGCTCGCCACCTATTACATGGGACCAAACATAATTGGCGAAACGCGGGTGCTAGTTCACCTCTGCCTACCCCTTCGGGGATATAGGCGTGATTTATGTATGTATGTATGTATCACCTCTGCCTACCCTTTCGGGGTATAGTCGTGATTTGTGTATGTCTATCTATATGTATTGTTTTATTCTTCGAAGAGCTCTACAACAATACAATCTCTGTATGTGCAGATTGAACGCAACCGCGTGTTGGAGGAAGCGTTGGCGGCACTAGCCCGCACCCACCACGCGCTAGAGATGTCTGTAGCGGAGGAGCTCAGCAAGGTGATTTCTTTCTTACCCACTAATGATAAAAGTTGAAAATTAAACAACAGACTGTTTTACTGGGTTGTTTTAAAAAAAATTTCAAAAAGATTACCTACTTTAATATTTATTTAAATCTTATAGGTATAATAAATGTTAGAAAAAATATTACAAAGAAAAATAGATCAGAAAATGTTCGAAAAATTATAGCCTTGATGCGGCAATCGAACCCGTGTAATCTGTAATCCTCTAGGCTGTTTACTCAATTAGTTTAATCAAAGCTGGTTTTGTTTTTTTATTTGGTAATGCGAATTCCCTTACACCGTGAATAGTAGTTAAACTATTATGATATTGATGATGAAGATTAAGATATTAAATCTGTTTTCGTTTTTTTAGAGCAAGAGAATGAAAAAATCAACATCCACCCCAAGTGAATCCAAGGAAAATTTCTTTGACGTATTCGACGGTGAGTTATTAAGAAAATATTTAAGAAGAAGAAGCGTAGTGAGAAATACCTAGTTATGTATGATATTAATAGTGGTAAATGGCTCAAGGCAATGCTGCCCAAAGTTGTTGCCGTAAATGCAAGGGGGAAAGAAAATAATATAAAAATGCATGATTATGATAGATTTCATGAAGAAAGAAACGTCGATATATTATTATTTTATTCTTAAAAGTGCTATTTCAATTTTATAATAATTCAAATTAAAAATTCACTTAATCTGTAAATCTTTTAATCTGTTGTTCAAGTGTCAAAACGCCATTCGCCATATTTGGTTCCGTAGTAGTAAGTAGATCTTGGCCTGTCGCAGTCGTATTGTATAACATAGTGACGTCACGAGCTGAAACAGCATGGCGGCTATATGGCGCGCGGAATCGCGAAAATTAATAATTATAAAGAATAATAGTTTTTAACGCATTACCCGTTTCATTCATGATTGCTTACAAATGATGTCACGCACTGTGATTATAATCTGACAAGTTCGTGCGCGACCCCAATATTCCCTCCTCCCCGCATCACCCGCCCCCGCTAACATTAAAAGTCCCGTCCCCGCCATAGTCTCATACCGCAAGAGGGTCGCGCATGAAGTTATCGGTCAATAGTGTTTCAGTACAAATTAAAAATATAGTAAATAACAAAATTTCATATCTCCATTTAGGAATACATATTTGAAATAATTAAATTGAATTATTATTCGATCAATAATCGTAAAACAGTATACTTCTTTTATCTAAGTACACGTTAGATTTTAATCTGATACACGTTAAGCCGTTGGTCCCGGCTGCATCTGCAGTCGTTAGTACCCACCAACCCTCACTGGGCCAGCGTGGTGGGTTATGGCCCAATCTCCCCTATATTCTTCCATTCATATAGAAGGCCCGTGCCCCAGCAGCGAGGACATAAAGGGCTAGTGATGATACATACATACATACATACGTCACGCCCTTCTCCCACAGGGGTAGGCAGAGATCACTTCCTTCCACTTGCAACCTTCTTTCGCTTGATCCAATCTCATCAATCTCTTCATGTATGCCCGTCTGTTTCGGGTACCCTTGACCTGGCCTGGTGATGATGACTGTCCGATGCCCTGTTGTGAGTGGTGATGGTGTTAATCTGTGTGGGCAGGGTCGGACGAGGACGACACCCTGGTGACGGCCGGGCTGTCCAGCCCGCTGGGCGCGCTCAGCCCCTGGGGCAGCAGTCCCGACCTCACCAGGCGCACCCCCATCGGCAGTCTGGACGGAGACGGTACTAAGCAATCTTTACTAGGGCCAATCATTGGATGGGTGACCAGACGAACTCAAAATTATATATTTTTGCTCACCCATCCAATGGCCGGCCTTAGCTCACGTTAAGAGAGGTTTTTATATGAACATTAACTACCGCACTCAGAGACGTCAATTAACTTTAATGAGTATTTAATGTCAAAAATTTTCATTCAAATCTAGACCATAGACCCGGCAAAAATAGCGACTAGTCTTGAATTGTCATTTTTTGACGTTAGATACTCATTAACGTTATTTGACGTCTCTGAATGCGGCAGTAAGGGCGGTTTCACAATCGACAAGTCAGTTAGCTAAGTAGCTTACTTCGCAGATCATTTCACAGTTGTGATATGGAATAAATGTCAATTGAACTTCTAAGTGAGCTACTTCGAACTTACTTGTCGATTGTCAAACAGGCCCTAGATGTTAGAAAAAATATTACAAAGAAAATAAAATCAGAAAATATCCGCCAGGTACCTAATAGGCATCTGCTTGGATTGCAGTGGACGCGTTTTCGATTCCGATTTCGATTCGAGTTAATCAGGAAAAATATTTTTTTAAAATTGTACGGGTGATTGGACAAAATTGTTAACTAACAATAAGTTCAATTTCAAAATGAGGTGCAGTTTCAAAATGAGTTTTGTGTGTTTGAAAATGTAAAATGTATGCATGTTTGTCGGTCAACACTTTTGTTAGGGTCTGTATTTTTAAATTTGGGTGTTTTGAGCTCACCAGTCGGCTTTCCGTCACATAAAACCTGTGTTCATTCGAAAAAGTCGTTTTTTTGTTTTGTTTTTGTACATCTTCCCTTCAATTATTTTTCTGATTTTATTTCCTTTGTAATTTTCTACAAGCCAAACGGATCCATAAAAACTTCATATGCCATTTGTAATTTATCCTCGAACCAGGCGAGAGAACGCCCACAAACGAAGACCACGATCCCACGCGCCGCCAGTCGGCCTCGTCGGGCTCGCCGCAGTCGCTGCACACCGCCGTGAGCCCGGCCAGCTCGTACGGCACCCTCGTGTCACAGGGCGGCCACGTGTATCGGAACGCGAGGCCGTACCGCAAGTGTACTAAGCCCAGGTACGTACAAACATATATGTTTTTTATATCGGACAGGGAAGCCCTTGCCCTTCATCTCACCTGTAAGTGACGAGAAGGGCTGAAGATGGTGTCGAGCTTCACCTGGAACCCTCAACCACAGAGGGGCTGGCTATCTTATCACACATTGTCGGAACACAATAGTGCTGTTCACATTAGTATTGTGGCGACAGATTTTTGATGGTGGTAGCTAGCCAGGCGGACTTCAAAGAAGTCCTACCACGAACCAAACCGAGCACAATGTGTACCCCCCTGGGGATCGAAGCCGGAACCTCTGGATCTGCATTCCGGTGGGCGCACCACTAGACCACGGAGGCGGTGTTATAGTAATACAAAACATTTATGCGTATGGCATAAGGTTTACTTTGGAAAACAAATTATATCAGAGAAAAAATGAGCCGAGTGAGAGGGCCAGAGTGGAGTTCTCTGTCCCCTTTTCGCAATTTCCCCCCGATAAAAGTTGACATGACAATTGTCATAGAAGACGACGAACAACCCTATAAGAAGAGGACGAACAACTCCACTTCTTTACATCTCAGGCGGGTGCATAAATAATTGTGCTTTTCTCCCACGGTACCCCCGTGGGTTCGTTCGTTGTTCGGCTTGTGACGTCATTCTACGTCATTTTTTCGCTCCCAGGTCAGCACGGAAGGTAAGCAAGGAAGATGTAAAATGTCTATGTCATCCTCAAATTCTTTATTTGATCGTTGCCTTGTGTGGACAGTCGGCCGAAGTCTTGTGATGTGACCTTGAGGCAGAGAGGGGGGGGGGGAGTCAGGGGGTCACTTTGTGTGATATTTCAATGGAATGCTGTTTCGTCTCAATTTCTAAATGTAAAATTGCTAAATACGCGACGTCGCACTAGAAAGACATACTGCGCCAATCCCAGATAAACTGATAACAGGGCAGGAAGGAGAAGAAGATTTATTTGATGACGACATAGAAATATAACAATCTACTTAACATTTAGCGTATATTCATTTTTTAATCCCTTCTGTTTTCCCATTTTCTTTATGTTGTCGTTTTGTGTGAAATTTTATGTTTTCTTTTCTTTTTTGTTTCAGTTCTCAGTGGTCGTTATAAAGGTTTCTAGGGTTAGTATATTTAGCACAAGTGTGTTAACACTGGCACAAATCAGCATAATATTAGCTGTTATGCCCACAAATCGAGCTACACACTGTCATTGCAATATAGCACACATTACAAGCACGTCTTGAATTATAATTAACTAAAATATTTATATAAACATCTATATAGTAAAATTATAATAAAGTAAGTTAAATGATAAAAGAAAAAGTGATTATTTTGCAAATGCTGTGCAAAGAAACGTATGAAATTGATATTTTAGAATTAAATCATCACCCGTTTTATGCGTTATGTCAAAGCTTATAGTTTTCACAATTTATATTGTAATGATATAGAAGCAATGTTATTTCTATATCGTTTTTAAATATAGGTTAGCATGTCAGTGGTACAAAAATTATAGAGATATGTTTATTTTGGTGTTAATATAAAGTTTTAAGTATATCCTATAAAACTCCAAAAGATTTTAAAAGCAAGTGGGTTGGGAACTCCAACACAGTGGTGACTTAAGCTAGTCATTAGATTTGGAATCGACTTCGATGAAAGAAAATTGTATATATAAAATAATAAAAAGTTATGCATTATTTATCCCAGGGTATGTATACGATATTGTAATATTTGTCAGAATTCTGCATTCCAATGAAGTCGATCTGAAAACTTTCATGAATACTGTATTGTATATAAAAAATAAACCAAGTACCTGACTTAGGGTGTGACAAAAAGAAATGTGATTTAATTTACCAGAGTAGAGTATAGTTATTGCATTTTACTTAGTTACTGACGCTTAACCATTTATTGTACTTTTAATATATAAATTATTTTATAACATTTGGTTTTATTATTTTTCGTTTCACATTATATTTTCATCCTTACATTGACATATTCTTATATCAAAAGAAAACAATGATCTATCACTCTGTATAGAGAAAACAGATGAATAATTAAATTATAGATATTTGTTTTTAACAACCTATCAATAAGACACCTACCTACCTTTATTGCGTGACTTTTCAAGATATAACTCTGAAGAATAACGGTCTAAATCAGCTGAGTTAGCAAAGATGTTACTTACATGAAGCCATTATCTACAGTGCTGCATATAATATACAAATTTTAGAACAAACTTACGCTAACTCGCCGTTAGTAGGGTTATTGATTATGCCTAATCTAATAAGCAAGTAATTATGAACCAATATCCATTACCCGAAACCGAGACATTAAATGATCTAATCCGTAAACATTGGGCCATTAACGAATAGTCTCATGTTGGTCGCCAGCAAGCCTTTTTGTAACCAACATCAATTACGCTTCACCAATCTAATAAGAGATCTAATCCACAAACATTGGGCCATTAAAGATTTATCCCACGTTGGGCTCCAGCGAGAATTTTTATAACCAACTTCATTTACACTACCGAAAAATCAAGGGTTAAGCATAAGAGTAGCTTACTTGGAAGATCACTTGACAGTTGTAATATAAAATAATTGTCAATTGTACTGCCAAGTAAGCTACTCAGAAATTAGTTGTCGATTGTGAAACAGGCTCTAATAGTAATAGATCCAATTCCACAAACATTGGTTTCACTTTGGGCGCACTTGACCCTATAACGATTGTGGCCCCATGTTGGGCGCCAGCGAGCCTTTGTAGCGGCGGCTTAGCTCTGAGAAGCGTCGCGTACTCTCGGCCGGCCGTCAGTTGCGCCGCAGCGCTCGCCCGATACACACGTCTGCGCCGCGCTCGCGTTACCCGCACTCTCGCCCACACATGACAAAGCCCCAGCATTATAGTGAGTGGAAATTACATAAGCACACACAGACTCTATAAATAATGACTCAATAAAAACTGAGCGATGGTTAAAGCCACCGACCACCGCGCAATCAGACGGGATTGGTTTGTATCTGTATTCTGTTGCATGCGTTGAATCATCTCATACGCTGCATGAGGCGGAAACACAGAGCTTTACCACCACTTACATTGAGAACTTTGCATAATGTTTAATATAGGGAGAGTATAGGAATAATTAATAAGGAACACACGAAATATAAATGCTTTGCTCAGTGAGACGCAATCCCGGTGAAAGTAGGTACCCACTTTGACACCACATGTTTGTGACGAATGACGATCAATCAACGGCACTTTGAAGTATAAATACATCATACATCACCTTAATTCTTCCCGAAAGGGTAGTAAGGGGTGAATTAACACCCGCGTTTCGCTAATAATGTAAGGTCCCATATGATAGACGGCGAGCCTATTGCTATCTATCGGGCATGTAAATCGTAGTAGGTATACCTAATACTAGATAGATGGTATAACGGGTACTATAAACTAGATGGTATAACAGGACTATAAATACGCAATATTTTAATACTTGCATCATACAATAGATTAACTTTCAACACGATTTAGTTGATGGAATTTTTTTCTAGTCATAGGTATAAATTATTTTTGGATTTTCATAGGCAATGAGGAGATTGTTAACATTTACATTACATAACCTTTAACGACTGTATTTTTTTATAATCTGTGTACGGACATTACAGGGAAATATGACGATAGGTTAGTGCGTAATAAGTTTTAGTACGTTCTACTATATCAAAATATAATTATTAAAAGGGGGAGCTCAATGGCGCAGTGGTGAGCGAGTTTGGCCTGTGATTGCGTAAACTAAGTACCTAATGTTCGGAAATACCTTTCATTGAATGGGTAATGTGATAAAAGTATATTATCTCGAGTTCCTCAATGCTTTATAAAGCATGTTAAGCTGTTGAGCCCTGGCTGCAGTGGTTAAAAGCCCATTAATCCGCACTTGAATGTGGGAAGGCCTGTACCCCAGCAGTGAGGACAATAACGGGTGCTGATAATGAATTATAAAAAAAAATCACTTGAAACAGGACAAAAGTCGAAGTTTGTTCATGGCTTGTCTCTCGTTCGTGAACACAGATTTGTGTAAACTGATATCGATTACGATTATGTATTATTATAAGATTCCAATTGTCAAGAGTATTGACGATGGAGTGCTACCGAGCGGATAACACCTTGGCAACTCCCTTCACTAACGATCTGACGCAAATTATAGCTCCAAATTGAGTTTTCATGTACCTAATCGACGCATGCTCTCCGGGTCATACACACACAGCTACATTTCTCCAATTGACTTAACACATCTAGTGTAGAGAACATAATTATTGAGAAACTCATGGCATCAAGACGTCGGATCTTCTGTAACTACAGATTTTCTTAATTTCAATGGCTGCATAATATACAGTCGGAAAACCGTCATACTTTAGCTTTGCATAAGCTCTACACTGGAACGTGTGTCATAGGCGGCTCTCACAGAATCTTACCAAATATGGATGGGCAGAGAGAGAAATTGGGATTGCGAAAGTGAGGGTTGACGTGGTTGTGAAGGGTAAAGGCCCCGTACACCTCCACTTGGGTCACAAGTCCCAGGCGCTGCCACTGACTACTCTCTGCCACACTATGGTCCCGGCACCCGCACGGTGAATCCATGGATGCTTAGGGTTTTCGTCTCTCTTAAAACGGTCAATTACGCCTTAACCGTTTGATGTAAAATACGCAAATCGAGAAAATTCCTTTGGTAGCAAACTAATAATTGTCGCTTGGAAAGTCGATAAACTTTGACATGACCTTTACTTACCGACGAGACCATTGTACGAAGCAAAATCGATCAAATCTATTAGGTACCTCCCTCAGTATTTCCATCCATGTTCCTGAGACAAATAATAATTTTAAAAGAAAAAAATGTCATCCTTAAATTAAAAGAAGACATTTTATTATGACGCAACGCAGTGAAAACAGGAATAGGTATACAGACATCTTAGCTTCACTAACTCAACGTGCCTGTTACAATTTAATTAAAACGAAAAAGAAAGTTCCTTTGCCCCGAATCACAAAGGTTGAGCCAAGAATAATTTAAAGTCGTATGAACACAAAACGTTTGCTCAGTACAAGCTGACGGGAGTACCGAGGACAAAAGACTGGGTAGAAAGTTTGTTTAGGACTTTATTTGACTTTATACGGTTAGGTTCGTTAAATTTGCACAAATACTTTACTTAAAAAAGAAACTTGTTTCAAAAGTTAATCATTTTAGCTGAGAGACGCCTACGTTACGCATAAGCCCCGACATTTCAGGACCCGCGTCGCAAGGGGGTTGTCTGGGAATCGAAAACAACCCAGGCGAGATACCCAATGCAATGCACACAATGGAAGCTACCCCTTATCTGCTGACCACACTCCAGGGCCTAGGGAAGACGGACGTGATCCCGCCTCCTTTGGCCCGCTTGCATACATAGATACATAAACCACGCCTATATCCCCGATGGGGCAGGCAGAGCAGAGGTGAACTAGCACCCACGCTCCGCCAATTATGTTAGGTCCCATGTAACAGGTGGCGAGCCTACTGCCATTTATCGGGTACAAAAGTCGCAGTACATTGCTAGGTGGTATAAGAGGAACGCTGCTGCCCATTCCTCAACACTGTTTTATCCTTAGTCGCCTTGTACGACACCCACGGGAGAGATTTGGGGGATTTGGCCCGCTTGCCTTATGTTATTATTGACCTACGTCAGGCATTCCTAACATCGCTGTAAGTTGTTTGTCTGTTATACGAGAATGTCACTCACAGTACTCAGTACGTATAAAGGATTCTATACCTGTCCAACTTCACTGAAATAGTACATCGTTTCTGGAATATCTTGTGTAACGGCATGTAGAGGTTTGTCGAATGGTGCGTACCTTCGTAGCTGAAATACTGCCTTTGTTATCTGCTGGTGCTCAGGCATTACCGAAGGCTGGAAGAATGAATAGATTAAAGTAATAGGATTTTAAATCAGAAAATTTTGAAACTTTTGTCTCTGATGCAAAATGACAATTATGAAATTTTTCTAAGTTCTTTTTTTTTCTGTGTAATAATTTTTCAGATTATAATGTATACGTAAATATGGAATGATAGTTTTCATACATATATACATACATATGTCACGCAAGGGTAGTGATCACTTCTTTCTACTTGCTACGATCCTTACATACTTCTTGTTGGCAATTCAAAATGTTGAATCTTAAATATATGATTATAAGCAACAATTTCATTAATTTCTTTCATTTCTTGGCCGTGTCGTGACGGCAGAGTAGAATACAATTGTCACCACCCCAAATTTCTCCCGTGGGTTTCGTACAAAGCGACTAAGGATAAATCAGTGATGAGAAATGGGCAGCAGTGTTCCTCTTATACCACCTACCAATGTACTGCGACTTTAGTGCCCGATAAATGGCAATAGGCTCGCCACCTATTACATGGGACCTAACATAACTGGCGAAATGTGGGTGCTAGATCACCTCTGCGATATAGGCGTGATTTATGTATGTATGTATGTAATTGTTAGAATCCGGGTTACGTAATCAGCCTGCAGAATGGAATGGAGCATTCTTTTCTAGATAGATATACAGTTACATCGTAATACAGTTGCATGCAACCCACTACAAAGGCGTTGCTTCAAAATTAAATTTTATTTATCCAGGAACAATGTAGGCGGGTGTAGCACTGTATGTGTTGTGTATTGTACCCCCTGTTGCACCGCAGCGCTATCTCGCTGTAGGTAATTAAGTCTGCAGGTCAGGGTCAAACACTTGTGCCGTATTTGCATGTTCTGAACCACTTCACACGGCGAATAGTAACAGATGGAGTTGGTAATTTAAACGGACGAATGCGTCAAGTATTCGTATACGAATGCACACGGCGACTAAGGGTAAAGCGATGACCACATGAGTAAATAAACGGAACAGAGAATAAGCTTGTCAACTGGCCGCTAGGCGAGACTGAAAAAACCGGTTTATCCAGTCTTTTACTCTGTTCCGTTTATTTACTCATGTGGTCAGAAGGGCAGAAGCGAAACGTACACCTTTGCTTACCCCTTCGGGGATAAATAGGCGTGATTTATCTATTAATGTAGAAGAATACGAAGATTTCTTATTATGGCACACAGACCACGAACCAGAATTGAATGATATATAATAGGTTTTTATAAAGAAAAATAATAAAAATAACATAGAAAACTATTGGTATTACAGAGAGAGTCGCAATACTAAATGTAAAATTCGAAGATACAACAATTTTTCAGGACAAAATAATGACATTGTTATAAAAATGGGTTAATAGTATCTATTATGCATAATTTAAGCTTTAATCTGATAATATCGTTGAAAATAATGATCCTATCACAGCGAACAAATCGACTTATTCATCTGTCTGAGCTCAGTGTGGCCAGAAGAGGGCATAAAACAAGAGGTTGAACATAAACACGGAGATAATCCTAATGCCACCGAGAAAAATATTCACAGTTACTGTAGCTATCTTTAGTATAGTATTTATAATAGTAGATATATAGAACTAAAAGGGAAATTGCTTGAGTCTCGCAACGCTAACACCGGGAGAATATCCATCAAGGTTGGGTAAATAGGTACTTCTCTCCAGTGGTTTACTCAGTATATATTTCACAGCGACAGAGAGAACCGTTTACTCGTTCAAGTATCAATACATAATAAATAAAGTATAAAAATAAAATAGCCTTATATTTCTTAGCAGTAAGTTTACGTTACAGCTGTTTTTTTTTTGTTAATCTTATTCTATGTTAGATGTAATTTTTATGTTAGTAGCTAGTCTGCAAGATCTCCTCTGCAGGTGAAGGTCTCCACTAGAGAACTCCAATCTTTTCTAGATTTATATCATCGAGATGGACCTTGTATTTTCTTCGGTCTACCTCAATTGACGTATCCAACGATATAACAATATACGCATAGGCAGGTATTACTCTCTGTTCCAACTCATCCTTAATAAATGATAATATATTATGACTCTTATGCCACTCATCATTTATCAGTCTATCCAATCGAGTTACACTCTCATCCATCTTTCCTTTAATCAATATATCGTTCATTTAATACAGAAGAGACGCAACTCAAAAGCACTAAGTGGCATTGTGTATTCTAACTGTATGACAAGAAGACTTACTATTATTGTTGCATGAATGCAACATGAATGCAAGTTGTCTCTTATGTGTTAAAAAGCGATATTACAGAGCTAAATGTGGCCCTGCTTAATAGCTTTAAATATTACTATTAAAGTCTTGAGACGACAAAGTAAATAAAACTTATATCTCACGTCTCAGCCTTTCAACTCTATAATTTTACTCTACCCATTGGGCCCTCCTAGCACACGAATTTCAACCTAGTTATCCCCTTGTTTGATATGCGTCACCTTGAGGGAATTTATTAATATTACAGCTTAACACACCCGTCGTCGTATAAAGGGCTATATAAGTGAAGCAATTTATGAATAAATTCATGTTTGCTGCATTAGCAATGATGTTTGAGCTACGAAGTAGTTCGTTACGGAATTTCGTAGCAGCGTAGCTAGACGCAAAAAGTTTCGGTTAACGGTCTAATGTCGAATTGAAAGAGTAACTAATAAGATTATATGTTGATATATAATATAATCTTATTAGTTATTCTTTCAATTCGACATTAGACCGTTAACCGAAACTTTTTGCAATGGAGGCGTAAATGGGTAAAATTACCCCTCGAGGACTCGGGTTTCGTATAGTCAACAGAACGTCAAACTAACACAAAATGTAAAATTTTCCCAATCAAATTTGTGATTTACTACCAAAAAGTTAAGTTTGACAATCGATTGAAGAAATTTTAGTTTTGATTAGTTTGCCAAGTGCCGTTGACCATACATAGTAACTATGCATCGGACTTCTTTAACCGACCTCAAAAAGGAGGAGGTTGGAAATTCAGTTGGTATTTTTTATGTATGTACACCGATTGCAAAGAGATTTCTGATTCGATTTCCGTGATTATTTTTTTTATTCGTTGCGGAATAGTTTCCATTTGGTCCCATAAAAATTTAATTCAGTTTGGCCGAATCAATTTTATTTTATGATCATTTTTGTTAGCTCAAGCGATGCAATTTTGGTACAAGCAGTTTGTCCCTGACGTCACTGCCTCATCCTTTTCGTTTGCAGATGTCGACCTTTCTAGTTTTAGGGTAATAAATGTTTTGCGCTGAGCCGGTCATATCGACCTGTCTAGGCGGTTGGCGCGCCGCCAGCGAGCTTATGTTAATATTACAGGTTACATCTATTTACATAGATTAGGGCTAAACATAGTCAATTTTAGATTAGGGCGTATACATACATAAATATACATACATAAATCACGCCTATATCCCCGAAGGGGTAGGCAGAGGTGAACAAGCACCCACATATCGCCAATTATGTTAGGTCCCATGTAATAGGTATTATTTATGGTATTATATATGGATTATGGCGTATCATTTGTTATATTTATCAGCCCCTTGAGAATACATACATACAAACATAAATCACGCCTGTATCCCCGAAGGGGTAGGCAGAGGTGAACCAGCACCCACGATTCGCCAATTATGTTAGGTCCCATGTAATAGGTGGCGAGCCTATTGCCATTTATCATGCACAAAAGTCGCAGTACATTGCTAGGTGGTATAAGAGGAACGCTGCTGCCCATTCCTCATCACTGATTTATCCTTAGTCGCCTTGTACGACACCCACGGGAGAGATTTGGGGTGGTGACAATTGTATTCTACTCTGCCGTCACCACGTGGCCTTGAGAATAGCGATGATATTAAACTTAATAGAGGATTGTGTCATTATATCTTAGGGTAAGGTTGCTGTAGTAGAGTTTTCTAATAACTGGGATAGTGTGAGACAATTTGAAAACGCTGCTCTTTTACTTTCCTTCCCATATAATGAAATGATCGACACTTATTGCCGCACTCAGAGACGACAATTAACTTTAATCAGTATTTAATATCAAACATTTTCATTCAAATTTAGACCATAGACCAGGCAAGAATAGCGACTAGTTTTGAATTGTCATTTTTTGACATTAAGTACTCATTAACATTATTTGACGTCTCTGAGTGCGGCAGTAAAGAGCCCTATTACATTTTGACTGCGATTTTTGCGTAAAATGGCCAATTTTGACGTTATTGATCTCAGAAACAAAAATACATTGACAGTTTTGACTTAGTGAATAGTGTAGAATAGATATTGGCATATATCGTAGCGGCGTCGGTTTTTGGGAAATTTTGCTTTACTTTTTAATTAAACCCAAAATTGTAGAGAAAGCATTTTATAAATGCGCGAAGGACCTTTTTTGAGCTCCTGGATAGAACTATTGTTATACGCAAATGAAAAAAAAATATAATTTTATCTGTAACATAGTCGAATAGTTCGTAGTGACCTCGGAATTTTGAAATATCATTGATTAAGTATAGAAAAAAAATCTTATTCTAAACAAAAAAAAACTTCGAAAATAGCTTTAAGTTAACTGTGAATATCTCTTTCCTACCATCATATTTTTGAGCAAAATTTATACTAGAATAATTGTTACTTTATGAGGAATAAATATTTTATAATTTAAAAGCAAGAATTTATCATTCTATCTCAATAAACACGATAAACATAACTGCAAAATTACTACGAAATGTGATACCGTCTCAGTATGAGAGGAATAAGATTTTTAATAGGGCTCTTAACACTGAGTCAATTAGAAATAATTAATGATTGCTTGAACACAATCATTGTAGTGAAAACATTAACTCCAGTCACATATGTGTGGAGCGAGATCGGAATTTTAAAAACAGATAGAAGGAGCTGAAGTTACCTATAATTTCGTTAGATATAATTTTTCATATACATCGATCGACATTTTACAAAGGAAACTAGCTCAGAAAGATTTCGAAACATTATATCCAGGTTCGCCAAGCAATTAAGATAGCAGCCTGGTTGCGGTATTTTAGAAATATTCCTGACCAATTTTTCCTTTGTTAACCTGTGTGAAAGGGGCTTTTCAAAAGTATGCTAAAATGCTAGCATAATAATAACAAACTGCTATAACATCACGTCACGCTACCACAAAATGTAAGTTTTCTCAATCGACTTTGTGCTTTACTGCAGACATGTTAGGTTGACAATAGATTGAAGTAATTCGACTGTTATGTATAGTGTGAATGGCCGTTGACGGTACATACTGCGTATTTTATTCACCTATTCTGAGCAAAGCATTTATGATAGTGGAATACAATAAATCTAATAATGTTAACTAACAGCATCTCTCATCGGTCATTTCCAGTGACAATTTTAACATAAACAGTATGGATACCAAATAGTAGTACAATCACACACAATCATTATACTCGTGAAAGGCCGGAAGAACTCGGGGCAGCTCGGGTGAAGTCTTGAGAGTTCTGGAGACGAGCGACAGGACTACTGGTGGCACGAAGGTGTAAGATGGAACATAATGCTGATCAGCTTTGTACATACAGGTAAGGCATTTCACATCTTCGTTCAGCCCTGTTCCCAGCTTATCTGGGATCGGCGCAGTATGTTTCCTCTTCCATTCATATCGGTCAGACGTCATCAAGCCATCCACTCCCTTTAGATTCATATCACCCATCACACCGGAACGGTGCTAGCGATGAATGGACTATATAGAAAAAAGACTGAGAGGACCATGTCGAAACACCGATGAACGGAGAGAGTGATTGGAATGACAAAAGTCCAATCCATACTGCTCAAGGTTTTGGCTTAGGTTTTTCTGCCGGACGCCAACCTTCTATGGGTATTATGTTGGTTTTTGTAAAGGTGCAATTATTTCATAATACCTACGTAGCTCGTGACCGATGAAAAGTAGGACAGTGCGCTAGTTAATACTGAAGTGCTGTGCTGTCGGATTCGAGGGCACTGCGTTTCATATAACGCAATCCTAAAACTACTATAGTAGATTTTGTTCCAAATTAATCGACTACTTAGATCGCCTTTGATATTTAACTGTGTTATTATAATCTAAAATATTTTTGTGAAACTAACCGTACTAACATACTTTATGATAAATCATTGTTACTATCATTACTACTACTAACAAAACTATTGTAATATGATATTTACTTTATATGGACCATTTACAGTCTGAAATAAACTATTATTATTATTATTTATATTATATTTCTTTTTAGAGCGAGCAGACGACTCTTTTCAATATATTATTTCGATTAATATCCGTGTGGTGACGGCAGAGCAGAATAAAACTGTCATCACCCCATCTTTCCCGCAGGTGTTGTACAATGCGAGTATGTAAGGGTAAATATAGGGACGAGTAATAGTAATAGGCATACCTCTTATACCACTTAGCAATAAAGAAGTCGAGTTTTAAAATTGAAAATTGCATTTTTTAAGAATAAATATCGACGTTTCTCGTTTACTTTTTACGAATTCTATCACAAACATGCATTTTTATAAAATATAAAACGGGTTTTCTTACATGGTGTACAGACCTATATCCTCCCTTAGCCTATATTCACGACACCCACATTTTGTTTCCCATGCCAACATGAAAGAATAGTAGGTACCTCTATACCCTGATGCTGATGTGTTATAGGTATACAAATCCCGTAGCGACTTTTATTCGAACATACCAGAATTCACTTTTCCCACCGTTTGCGGACGCCTCCCCGATTTGAAGGCCGCATTCCCTTACCCTTGTAAGTTCCAAGGACGCACCTAATATTTTTTATTCATTTTTGCCAGTTGGAATTGGGGGCATTCAATGACAAAGGAGGTCATAGTCACACGGCGGGTCCCAATATTCTATCAACAGTTGAAGATAAACGTACTACAGCTAAGTTGCTTAGTAACTACTGTTATTTAACGTAATAATTAACAAAAAATGCCAGGCAACTAAAATTTTGTAAGCTTGCTTTGAATTGTAGATAGAATATTGGGACTCGCCGTTGGACATCACAGCTTGGATTGGATTTACGTTTAGGATAGTCGATGACCGTGTGGTGGTGATTATTAGTTATATTCTCCTGCGTTGCCAGGAGTATATAACTAATAGTCACATGGCTAGGTATGTTAGCGTCTGACTAGCAGTCTGCATCAAAGGTTAGTTTTAACACTTTACTGCCGCACTCAGAGACGTCAAATAACGTTAATGAGTACCTAACGTAAAAAAATTACAATTCAAAACTTGTCGCTATTCTTGCCGGGTCTTGATTTGAATGAAAAATTTTGACATTAAATACTCATTAAATTTAATTGACGTCTCTGAGTGCGGCAGGTGTGGTCAGATTGCTGGCTATGAGTTAAGGGGTCCCGGGCTCGAATCCTGATAGGGGCAAATTTTTATGACGAGCACAGAAATTTGTTGTCGGGTCATGGTTGTTTATATGTTTATGTAGTTAATATATAAATAGTCATGATGTCCGTCATCTAGTAATTCCCGACGTTGTACGACACCCGCGAGAGGTGTGGGAGTGGTGCCACAAATCCTTAATTACTACATATTATTACATCGAACCTATAAACAACGAATGTAATAGCCAATTTTGGCCAAATGACCTTTTATCGCCATTATACGCAGTTTTTCGAGCTTTATCGTTCTGTGTATTTAAAGTTCAAATAATCTTTTCCATTACACTCATCATTGGTGAAAATAGAGCGTGGGTTATGAATTGTGGATATCCTTTATAAGTTCCTGGACTTTTTTTGCTCAGTAAGGGCCTATTTTACAGTCTCTCACAGAAACTGAGTTAAATAAAACTTGGTTCTGATCAATGCAAACTTGGTAGCGGAACTCAGTTTAGAGCATGAACAGAGTTCAACTTCAACTGATCGCGTTTAATTTCTGCGGTGAAATCGGCCCTAAGTCGTCGAGACAACTTCATCTGATATCATTTAGCAGTGCCACTCTTTGCCAAGGGTATTGCATGAATTATGCATAGCATTTCACAGTTCAATTAAATGGCTTTGTTCTTAGCAATATGCAGTCTATACACAAGATTGCCTTTTACTTTACAATGCTATCTCTTTATTAATAGCGTCAGTTGAGTCATCGTAATACCGTCGCAAATGTACAAATAAATTTCTAAAATCCAAAGCAGATATTTAACGGATTGAATGATTTATATGATTTTTTTTTTGTGTATTTGTTAGGTCTGAGAATACGTCGTAGGGTATTTTATACCCCTAGCTAGGTGATAAGGGCAAAGCAACGTTTGCCGGGGCAGCTAGTGTTAAAAAATCGAATCATATTTTTTTCTGACTCTATTTCATTAAGGAACACGTAACTTCTTTGTATTTTTAGAGTTAGTCTCTCTTATATTAAATGAGTCGTATCTAGAGCATCTGCCTTTTATGTCTCTTCGCCGAGAGCAAGCGAAAAGATATCATTGTTGATAATAATGGCAGTAGGGCTAGCGCGGGACGTGAACAAGATCTCTCTACCACCACTTGACAGTGTTTTGTCTCTCAATTTAGTGGACTCTCTTTTCCCCGAGGAGATTTTGTCCACGTCCCGTTTCCCCGGGGAGATTTTGTACACGTCCCGTGCTACGAGGGTGGAATCGTAGCGAGTGCATTCTTCTTGATTGAATGGGCTGGGCTTGCCTTGTACCCATTTTCCTTGACACGTGTATCTTATTATTTGCTCTCATTTTGTATAATAATAGTCCATCGTAAGCACGGTGTCCTTGTTATGTATTGACTGGTCTCTTTTCCTCATAACACTGGTACCATTGGATAGAATAATTAGAAGATTGTTAACAATAATAAATAAAAAAATATTTTGTTTCGACGCACACTATCATCTAGCTCAAAGCTACACTTGTGCATAGGTGCAGAAGCCTGTCAAATTATACCTATAAATACATACTACTGTGCCGTGTGGTGACGGCAGAGTAGAATACAATTGTCACCACCCCAAATCTCTCCCGTGGGTGTCGTAAAAGGTGACTAAGGATAAATCAAAGATGAGAAATGGGCAGCAGCGTTCCTCTAATACCACCTAGCAATAGCAATGTACTGCGACTTTTGTGCCCGATGTATGGCAATGGGCTCGCCACCTATTACATGGGACCTAACATAATTGGCGAAACGTGGGTGCTAGTTCACCTCTGCCTACCCCTTCGGGGATATTGGTGTGATTTGTGTGTGTGTGTGTATAAATACATAGTAATTATACCAGTATTAACCGCCTCCGTGGTCTAATGGTTCGCCCACCGGAATCCTACCACACGTGGTAAGACTTCTTTGAAGTCCGCCTGGCTAGCTACCACCATCTTTTTAAAAATCTGTCGCCACAATAATAATGTTAACAGCATTATTGTGTTTCGTCAATGTGTGATAAGATAGCCAGCCCCTCTGTGGTTGAGGGTTCCAGGTGAAGCTCGATTCCATCGTTAGCCCTTATCGTCACTTACCATCAGGTGAGATGAAGGGCAAGAGCTTCCCTGTCTAACATAATAAAAAGTTTTTTTAATAAACTAAACATAAATAAACAACCATAAATGTACGAAGGCCTGTGTTGATCAGATTAACATTTGGCCATATCAGGACCAGCAACCGAGACCTCTTAGCCGATAGCCAGCGATCTGACCATTCGTCCAAAACTAATAATATTCAATAATATTGTTAAAAGTAAAAATCCAATAATATTGTTTTTTTTACTAAATTGGATGTTGTATTACGTAGGTAGGTAATCTCTTTAGGTAAAATAGTCATTTTGGACAAACACCGTTAACCTTAACGCCTTATTAACATTTTGATGCCTTTTCGGGATATGATTACTTTCGAGACGGTTTAGCTGGAAACTCATGATGAGACTGAAAAAATACTGACGACGAGGTGGCTATCATGTAAATATTGTCAAATAAAAATAAATTTCATATAATAAAGATTTTGTTTTGTGTCTTGTTAAATTAACAACTTTTCTTATGTAATAAATATATATGTTTTTTTTTCCAACTTCTAAAGCTTTGGAGAAATTAAATAAAAACCCAAAATATTTTGTACGTACCAATTACGTCGCCAATCTGGAGAGTTATAAAGAACTTAAGGTTCGCTCGACTGCTTGAGCCGAGGTTATAATTAAAACTTTCCAAACGTTCGTTTCCCTCGACTTACAAAGTTAACAATACTCGGATAAAAGTTTGAAAACGTTTTGTAACTTAATTTCCCCTTTAACTTGTGATTGTTTTGTTCACTCAGAATCGTGGAATCGATTTAAACAATTGAACATGAACATTTTTCCGCTGTTGAGTGACGGTAGAGTAGGACACGGTGTCAATTTGTCGTCACTTTTTAGGTACCCACCTAAGGAGTGACGACAAATTGACACCGTTTCTTTGACGAAATCTTTGATCGCGCACTGGATAAATACCCGCGGGAGAGATATAGGTTTCTTTGCATTCACACATCATCTGCTTTGGAGCAGATAACTAGTATTTATGAACATAATTATCTGGATAGTGAATAAATAAAAGCATATTGGTACACCGAATAAACAGCAATAAAAATAAAATACATAAACATGACTCAATAACAAGTGTCGTGTTTTTGACAAACTACTGACCATGACTGAAGATTTACAAGAATTTACAATTAACAAAAATTATCCCTAATGAGGTAACGTAAATAACGGGAAACCTTTGTCCCTACCGATTAACACAATTTCAGTTGCCACTTAATGTATGTATTCTAATTAATCCAATAAGTAAAATTAATCTAGTTAGTGTCTAATTGGCGAACATTTCTGAAGTCACACTGCGAACGAAACGAACTGGTATGTCCGCTTAGATTATTATTATAACGAATGCGTCGTTTAAAATAGTAAGCTCTAGTTCATTTCATGTAATTTTTCAAAACTGTCAAACAGCTGTATTAATGATTATTAAGACATAAAAGTTCTTAAATGCTTGACTCGAGCATCAAGCAAACATTGTAGCCGATCAAAATGCTTGAAGCAAGCTAAAATCTACGTGCTTCACGTCATGCCGTCAAGCACGTAGATTTTAGCGTCACGCCGCTTGACTGTTTCGGAACCTCTTAATATTAACTCGACATCATTTTGATTCACTCTCTGTAAAACCAAATTTTATTACAAACCATTTTCATTACAAATTTATGTCGAAATTGCAATTTCCCCGCAGATTTGTTCACAATGCTATCTCATTAGAACAAGTGGGTCCGATTCTGCTTCTGAATTTGTAATCGTTAATTCAAAAGGTCGATTGGACGGTTCTTTTAAATGGAATGTGGTCGTAAATTCTTCCAGCAGCTCAATTCGCTTTCGTAGGATATTTTTGGGTATGACCCCATATTCAATCATAATAGGGTTTAAAATATTGTTTATTGTTTTTTGTGTGCTTTAAATGTTTTTAATGGGGTTTTAATAGCCAATTCAAAATTTCACAAAGTCATTTGATTGACTTCACTATTATTTTTTTTACCTCGTCTTCAGGTTTCTTTTGTACAAACATTGGAAATTAACGAAGATGAAAACATGCATTATGAAATCAATAAGTTCCGGATCTTGACATACACCACCAACCAAAACCTGCCCAAGTTTCTTACTATGGCTAAACAGAAGCTGTCCCTTAACTTGCCATGGTATTTTTTTTTAGTTTTTTCAATTAATTTAATTCAACATGCTGTAATTACCTATAATTGTAAGAGCAGCTAGATATGTGTGTGTATATACGTTAAACATTTTATATCAATGTTTTTTATGCAAGACGGGAAGCTATTGGCCTTCATCTCACCTGATGGTTAAGTGACGATAAGGGCAGAAGATGGAATCGAGCTTCACCCGAAACCCTCGACCACAGAGGGGCTGGCTATCTTATTACAAATTGTCAGGACACAAAAATTCTGTTAACATTTATTTTATGGCGACAGATTTCGATAAGATGGTGATAGCTAGTCAGGCGGACTTGAAAAAAGTCCTACCATGAAGAGGTCGCTCGTAGCGATAAGACCGCCCATTATAGGTACAATCGTTAAATACATCCCCGCCTATATCCCCGAAGGGGTAGGCAGAGGTGAACTAGCACCCGCGTTTCGCCAATTATGTTAGGTCCCATGTAATAGGTGGCGGGCCTATTGCCGTTTATCGGGCACAAAAGTCGCAGTCCATTGCTAGGTGGTATAAGAGGGAACGCTGCTGCCCATTCCTCATCACTGATTTATCCTTAGTCGCCTTGTACGACACCCACGGGAGAGATTTGGGGTGGTGACAATTGTATTCTACTCTGCCGTCACCACACGGCCCAAATCGTTAAATATCTCATTAATTTTTAAGTTCAAAATGTTGATGTACATAATGTACAATAAAGTATATTCTATTCTACCATCAACCAAATGTCCCCCAGTGTATCTTATGTTGGCAACTCTCAATAAATATGCAAATAAATAAAACTACTGCCCAAATTCGGAATTAACGATGACGAGTGACGACTAATCTTTCATTGGCAAAGTGTGATTTGGCCGTGGCTCCGTTCAAGGTCGGGCTGGACCGATCAATACCGGCCGGGAGTGTCGGGAACGGGCACGGGCGTCTCTCGCCCACGGCTCATTGTTCCGACTGTATTGTCTGACTATTGTAGCTCCTGAATAGTGCTGAAGCTTTGGACTTGTTGCGATGAAACATGCTAGTTTTGCGTTTAATAGGAAACGCGGGTGTGCCTCTTTTAATAGTCCGCTAGATGGCGTTATTGCGAAACAGTAAGGGGTGACGGCAATCTGTTGGGGCGAATAGAATACAAATGTCAATTTTTGACAACTTCTCTTGCAGATTCTTCTCTTTTGATTTTAATTTGAACTTTATAAAAAAATTATAAAAATAGTTGGAATGTCTCGGTTAGCCGTTGTGGTATAAGCATCTGCCCGGATTGCAGAGGATGCGGGTTCGATTCCCTAATGTATTTCGAAATTTTTTTTAACCGAAATTTTCATTAAACTTCTTTTACATTATACACGACGGTCGGCATTTTGTTTTCTCTATTCATTCTTCGAATAGATTGACCACTTATTTAGAAGGAATATAGGTTTTAAAAATATTATTGGTCTCAAACGTTTCGTTTTTCCGAGAATTTCTTCTGCGTCCGTATACTTTCAGGGAAATAGCCACAACATTAATCCTTCGATCGATCCAAATAAAAAAATAAAGAAAAACATATGCATAGATCTCCTAAGCCCCCGACCTACGCCGAGAGACCCAATCGCAATCCGAAATTAAGGTCACGGGTAAGCTCTACTTATAACAAGTAGACGGAGTGGGACCGGGAACGTTTAGGGGTTCCACCGCCCTTGACCCGATTTTGCCGATGCCTCGGCATTCTCTTCTAAGGTGAACGCACACTGATCCCGAGCCGAAGTCAACGAATTTATCGAAATCTTTATATGGAATCATTATGGAACCTCTCACACTTGCCGGAGTCGATTCGTCCGAATCTGTCAAAAACTTCAGAATTCGGATGACGTCATCGGAAATAATGTGCATGATGTGACCGGATTTGTCAATTCTGTACTATTTTCGATCCCTTCGGCGCGAATAGGTGTGCGGGACCTCCGCTGACTTCGGCGCGTTCGGCTCGGATAAGTGTGCGTTTACCACTAAACCTAGTTTGCGAAGGGGCACGCGATAATGACTTTGTTTTACGCTACGGTAATGAGGTCGCGGGTTTTCGGCGGGATTTGTGTTTTTCAAGCGACAATATGAGCGAGTTATATATATGGCAGGGTCCAATGTTCATCGTGGACGTCACCCTCTTGTCACCTGGGGGCCAAGACAAGGGGCCGATCTATTGGAACTTTATTAGCTTCCTTCTTTTACATTTGACACGACCGTCGCCATCCAAAAAAGTCCTACCGCCTACCAAACAAGTCCTTCCACCAACCAAAAACACGTCCTACCACCAACCAAAAAAGGCTTACCGCCAACAAAAAAACGGTACTAGCACCATCAAAAAAACGTCCTACCACCAACCAAAAAGTCCTACCGCCTAGCAAAAAGTCCTACTGCCAACCGAAAAGACGTCCTACCACCAACCAAAAAGGTCTTGCCACCAACCAAAACAGTCCTACCGAGCACAGTTGATGATAGCATTATTTTCAGGGCAAGGTGCAAGCAATACAAATATTTACTGTCCTATAAACTGCAAGCGACATTCAGCCTTAGTTAGGGTGGTACACCTCATGCTTGGCCGACCGTACTTAAAATATTTCCTATCTTGTCGACAGAACCTTGCTACCAGTTGCGCAATTCAATATTTCCTATCTTGTCGACAGGATCCCGCTACCAGTTGCGCAATTCAATATCTCCTACCTTGCCCCCAGGACCTCGCTACCAGTTGCGCAATTCAATATGTCCTTTGTCGACAGGACCTCGCTACCAGTTGCCCAATTTAATATCTCTTACCTTGTCGACAGGACCTCGCTACCAGTTGCGCAATTCAATATCTCCTACCTTGCCCCCAGGACCTCGCTACCAGTTGCGCAATTCAATATCTCCTACCTTGCCGACAGGACCTCGCTACCAGTTGCGCAATTCAATATCTCCTACCTTGCCGACAGGACCTCGCTACCAGTTGCGCAATTCAATATGTCCTTTGTCGACAGGACCTCGCTACCAGTTGCCCAATTTAATATCTCTTACCTTGTCGACAGGACCTCGCTACCAGTTGCGCAATTCAATATCTCCTACCTTGCCCCCAGGACCTCGCTACCAGTTGCGCAATTCAATATCTCCTACCTTGCCGACAGGACCTCGCTACCAGTTGCGCAATTCAATATCTCCTACCTTGCCCCCAGGACCTCGCTACTAGTTGCGCAATTCAATATCTCTTACCTTGTCGACAGGACCTCGCTACCAGTTGCGCAATTCAATATCTCCTACCTTGCCCCCAGGACCTCGCTACCAGTTGCGCAATTCAATATCTCCTACCTTGCCCCCAGGACCTCGCTACCAGTTGCGCAATTCAATATCTCCTACCTTGCCGACAGGACCTCGCTACCAGTTGCGCAATTCAATATCTCCTACCTTGCCGACAGGACCTCGCTACCAGTTGCGCAATTCAATATCTCCTACCTTGCCCCCAGGACCTCGCTACTAGTTGCGCAATTCAATATCTCTTACCTTGTCGACAGGACCTCGCTACCAGTTGCGCAATTCAATATCTCCTACCTTGCCCCCAGGACCTCGCTACCAGTTGCGCAATTCAATATCTCCTACCTTGCCGACAGGACCTCGCTACCAGTTGCGCAATTCAATATCTCCTACCTTGCCGACAGGACCTCGCTACCAGTTGCGCAATTCAATATGTCCTTTGTCGACAGGACCTCGCTACCAGTTGCCCAATTTAATATCTCCTACCTTGTCGACTGGAACTCGCTACCAGTTGCGCAATTCAATATATCCTACCTTGTTGACAGGACCTCGCTACCAGTTGCGCAATTCAATATCTCCTACCTTGTCAACAGGACCTCGCTACCAGTTGCGCAATTCAATATCTCCTACCTTGCCGACAGGACCTCGCTACCAGTTGCGCAATTCAATATCTCCTACTTTGCCGACAGGACCTCGCTACCAGTTGCGCAATTCAATATCTCCTACCTTGCCGACAGGACCTCGCTACCAGTTGCGCAATTCAGCCGCGGCGACTTCTCCCTGTGGTCGGTGCTGAAGAACTGCGTGGGCAAAGAGCTGTCCAAGATCACCATGCCCGTGGTGTTCAACGAGCCGTTGTCCTTCCTGCAGCGCATGCTCGAATACCTGGAGTACGCGCACCTGCTGCGCATGGCGGCCGAGCAGGCGGACCCGGTGGCCAGGATGGAGTACATCGCCGGTGAGGCCAAATCTATACTAATATTATAAAGCTGAAGAGTTTGTTTGTTTGTTTGTATGATTGGTTGGTTGTTTAAAATCTATACTAATATTATAAAACTAAAGAGTTTTCTTGGTACTCTTCAGTTCTAAATAAAATCATCATCATCATCACCAGCCTTTTGATGTCCCATGTACTGGGGTACAAACCTTCCCTATGGATGGACGAATATAATAAAGTGTTTACACGCATTTCATAAATAAAGAAACGTCATATCAACATTGTTTACATAGTCTGTGGCAATAATGGCTTTAGTATACATGATTAGAACCAAAACGAAAATGTTTTTCGGCTGAGATCTTCAGGCGTTGATTAACATCCATTGCCACCCTTCTATGTGCTTTATTCAAACGTCACCATGTAAAACCAGTAATGGTTGCTGATTGACGGGTAGATAAATGACGTCTTACAGTATAAGGCATTTAAATTTATTGCTACCCTTCTATTTGCTTTATTCAAACGCCACCACATTATTGTGTTCCGACAATTTGTGATAAAATATCCAGCCCCTCTGTAGTTGAGGATTCCAGGTAAAGCTCGATTCCATCTTGGGTCCTTTTTGTCACTTACCATCAGGTGAGATGAAGGCCTAGAGCTTCCCTGTCTAGCATTAAAAAACAGTAATGGGTGCTGATCCTCGGGCTGATAAATGAGGTCATATTACAATTGGCTTTTTTTTCACAGCCTTCGCCGTAAGCGCGCTAGCCTCCAACTGGGAACGGCTGGGCAAGCCGTTCAACCCTCTCCTCGGCGAGACATACGAGTTGGAGAGACCCGAGTTCAGGGCAGTTTGCGAACAGGTCAGTTCTCGTCTTATTTCTAAGTCCCTTCGTACACTAGGCTAAATCTTAGATAGTCGACGATTTTAGTCTCCAAGGAACTACCACCCTTGAGTATTTACCACATCACCCTTGAGGTAGTCGTATTTTCAGGAGTACTATTGTAGTCAAAAGCTGATACAGTGCAGGGAGAGGCAACTAATATTAGAAGCTCGAACCGAAGGTTTAAGGTTAGACGGGCAATCGCAAGCCGAGCGCGCTAAGCCTATCGCTTTGGAGCTCCTCCGGGATAAATTGGGGGGATATAATTAGAATTTTAATTAGAAATAAGAGGGTTTTTGACAACGATATTTATTTACTAAATCCCCAACTCTCTCGCGGTAAGCCTAGCACGGGCCGTGGAAAAAATCTCTTCGGGGAAATAAAATGTTTTTCACTAAATACCGAGACAAAACACTGTCAAGAGAGATATTTTCCACTTCCCATGCTAGCCCTACTGAGGTAAAGACAGTGACGAGTCGAGACGAGAATGGGCAGCATTATACTGCGATGAAAGGCAATAGGCTCGCCGCCTGTTACATGGGTTAACCTAACCTGATTGGCGAACCATGGGTAAATTCATCTCTGGTTAGCCTTTCGGGGATATAGGCGTGATTTATGTATGTATATTTATTTAAATGAAATCCCTTTGTTCAGGTATCGCACCACCCCCCCGTCTCCGCTTTCCACGCTGACAGTCCTCACTTCGTGTTCCACGGCTCGGTGCATCCGAAGCTCAAGTTCTGTGGCAAGAGCGTCGAGATCCAACCCAAAGGCCACGTCACCGTGGAACTGCCCAGGTATGCTTAACAAACCGTTACCAGATTTAAGGAATTATCAGGCGAGAAATATTTGGACCTCAACTATCGGAACTCCAAGACCCTTCTTCTTTCTTCTTCTCCCTGCCCTGTTCCTGGTCTATCTGGAGTCGGCGCAGTATCTCTTATCTCATACATTCATGTCTGTCAGACGTCATCTAGCCATCCGCTTACTTCCTTTTGATTCATATGGATCATCCATTATACCCGAAAGGTTCTATAGATTCATTCATCACTATCACCTTTCCGGTGTGATGGGTGTTAAGAATCAAAGAGAGGGCTTGATGACGTCTGACTATATGAATGGAAGAGGAAACATTCTGCGCCGACCCAAGATGGATTGGAAATGGATTGGCAGAAAGAAGATGACACAATTATTATACTACTCAACACTTTAGCTTGTCTTGCAGCCGGCAGCCTGCCTGAAACCAAACCTCTTTATAGGTATGCTGTTGTTGGTGGTCTATAAAATCTCATCCAAAGGTACATCCGCAGATGGGGCGAAGCCTACACCTGGAGCAACGTCAACTGCTGCGTGCACAACGTGATCGTTGGCAAGCTGTGGATCGAGCAGTACGGGCCCATGGAGGTGGTGTGCCATGGCGGCGCCGGTCTCCGCGCCAACTTGGCCTTCAAGCCTGCCGGCTTCAACAACCGGGACCTTCATAGGGTCGACGGATTTATTACTGACTCCAAGTAAGACTATATCTATACTTCTATACTAATATAAGCTGAAGAGTTTGTTTGGTTGGTTGGTTAAACGCGCTAATCTCAGAAACTACAAATTAAAAAATTCTTTTTGTGACGGTAAGTCCATTTATTGAGGAAGGCTATAGGATATATAACAACAGACATTAACGCGAGCGAAGCCGCGGGCGACCACAGTTTCCAATAAATTTGCAGTCGATATCACCCATCAATTCACGCTGAAGCCATCGTTCCTGGATGAGGGATTACATTTCCGATTTACTACACCAACTCTTCACCAACTCTTTACCAACTCCAACTCACGCTGAAATGTGTGCTAAGTGTAGCTGGATGATGGAGCTAAATCCTTCCATATCATCGCCAACCCGTTTATGACTCCTCTGCTGGGGCACACATGTATGGAATAATAAAGAGAGACGGACCAAAACACACCACGCTGGCGCGGTGCTGATTAGTAGGTGATGGCTGTGATGATTTCGAGAGCAAGGACCGTCTCCGTAGCCCAATCTATCTATAAGCCTAACTTGGCTTTGAATGCAGATAAGCTAAATCTACCTAAAAAGCTTAACGTGTCTTATAAAGAATGAAAAAAAAAACAAAATTTTGGGAACCATTCCATTCGTTACGATTCGTATTCGCAAGATCCATCCGATCTTGTGAATATGAATCGAATACGAAGAACGCCATAATCACTTGTGCTAATTTGGGTAGTAATAGACCTTTAGTTCACAGTGTCCCAGGTTTCTATTTAATCGACATTATCGTCATGTTCTATTGACTGGCAGAAAGTAGGTTTCACTGAAAACCTTGGATCGTTGCCAAGAGCGAAGACTCATTCTGTCGAAAGTGAAGTCTGTGAATGGACATTCCAGATTTAGCTTTTCATTTCACGATTGTTAGTTTTACCTACATCTTTTAGAACTGCATATTTATATGTAACTGTATGTTGGGTTATTTTAAATAAGAAAAGTGTAATATCATGATTTTAACTGGGCCAAATTGACGTGGCTTCCGAAGCACGGAGGAACTCAAGATAATATATTTTTGGTCACCCATCCAATAAGAAAACGATGCTTTGTTTACGCAATCACAGAGCGCTCTAAGCTACTGCGCTATCGAGCTCCAATACCCTATATAAAATGTATCAATTATTAACCTGTTGCACGCTTAAATCTGTTCCGTCAGACAGGTCTCTAGACTTTAATGGACCTACATTAATTAATTTATACGACATTATTGAACGCTACACAAATGTTGAAATTCGTGTAGAGTACTGAACTCGAATATTCGAATTGTTCCAGCAAAAAGCGGCTCCGCTTCCTGTACGGCAAGTGGACGGAGTTCATCAAGTGCTGCAGCTCAGCGGAGCACGAGCGCTGGGCCAAGGAGCGGGGTGATGAGGCCTCGTCACAGACACCGTCACACACCCCCAAGAAGGTGCTCGCCAAGCTGAACAGCTTCAAAGTTGGCGCGCTGCGATCCATGTCGATACAAGACGTAAGTGGCTGTTTTCTTGGCTCTCTGCGATCCAGATTGGTTGTGGACGAATTAGGTTGTGTTGTGAGCCGAACTCGGTCAATCCGGAACGTGATCATTGATTTTGATCGCGGATCGCGATCGAGGTTGACTGTGTACGGGCCGCCGATAATTTATTGTAACACAGGGTTCAATACTTCTAGCGCGATCTGTTCGGTTTAAATTCCAAGCTTCAGGGATGTCACCCATCCAATGACCGGCCTTAGCGTCATTGCTTAGTTTACGCAATCGCAGGCCAAGCGCGCTTTGCCACTGCGCTAGCGAGCTCCTCCGAAACTCTTTTGAGTATATTGAGGAAAAATAGAGTGAACATTTCTGTTTGATTTCAGAACGACGACCCGGAGAACTCTGACGAAGTCCCCAAGTCAGATGAGGCGTACAACATTGATATTCCCAACTCAGTGACACTGTGGGAAGCGCGCGCCAGACCTCCCAACAGCGCTCAGGTGAGCAGTCCTTTGAAAGAAACAGAACCATGTGTCAAACGTAACATGGAAATAGAAAAAAGACAGATTTACTATTTGATTTTAAGTGTCTTGGGTGGCCGAGCGGTCAGGCACCTGCCCGGTTAGCAGCGGACGCGGGTTCGATTCCCGCATCAAGATCATAATTTTTCGAAATTCTTTTTCTTACCACCATAATCTTAAGACAGATTTATTTCAATAAAAATTGCAGGCCAGAAAGTGGCATTTTCCGCCCGCTACTCGAACGACATATGACGTCTGGTGTTGCATAATAGTGGCATAACATTTATTATGAAAGGCGGTAAAACAAATAATGATTCAGAGCGCAAGTATTTAAAGCCCGATCTCTATATATATATATATATGAATAACAAGGCCAGACTCCTTATATTCTGGAACATCTCCTTTTGTACTTACCTCGAGTGGTAAAAAAGAAAGCTTCAGATCTATATATATATATATATATATATATATATATATATATATATAGATAGATCTGAAGCTTTCTTTTTTACCACTTCTTCCACTTCTTCTTCTTTTTTACCACTCGAGGTAAGTACAAAAGGAGATGTTCCAGAATATAAGGAGTCTGGCCTTGTTATTCAAATACAAATACAAATACTTGTTATTCAAAATGTACGTAATAATTTATAAAACAGTCCATAAGTATTAAATTTCTTTTTTTAAGCTCTGGTTTTTGGCTTGTTGTACTTATATGTTTGCTGCCGCACTCAGAGACGTCGATTAACTTTAATGAGTATTTAATGTCAAAATTTTTTACTCAAATCTAGACCTTATCTGGGCAAGAATAGCGACTAGTTTTGAATTGTCATTTTTTGACGTTAAGTACTCATTAACGTTATTTGACGTTTGCAACACAACAGCCTAGCCTGTTGATATTCCAGAATCATTTATTTTTTCTCAATTTTTTGAGATAGTGTACAAGTACACGGGCCAGTCTGATACATCTCCTTTGATACAAAAATTAATGAGCAGAAAGTGGCACATGCCACCCGCTACGCGTACGGAAAACCCCACTGCCTGGTCAGTTGTGGCATAAAAACAAACTACGATTCCAGTACTACCAGTTCACCGAGTTCGCGATGTCCCTGAACGAGCTCGAGCGGGACATGAAGGGGCAGCTGTGTCCTACCGACAGCCGGCTGCGGCCGGACGTCCGTCTGCTGGAACAGGGGGAGATCGACGCCGCTGCGACTGAGAAGACAAGGCTCGAGGAGAAGCAGCGGACGGCCAGGAAGCTGCTGAAGAAGTGTCCTGACGGGTGGCAGCCGAGGTATTCCAGATGACTTAATTGAATTTTTTGGCTGTGATCACAGACATTGTTAAGCCGGATCCAGACGAGTGTAACGTGTAATGTAACACGAATTCTGCGCCCAGACGAGTAACTGTAACTCTCGTAGTGCCGTCCTAACGTAGAATTCGTGTTACATTACACGTTAGATTACCTTACACGATACACTTGCCTGGATCCGGCATAGGATGTTAGACGGCGGTTAGGACAAGCTCAGCGCAAGCCGAGGCGCTGTGCTCGCGCGATGGAAATCCCTTTGTGTTCGTCAAATAACCGACAATACACGAAGCTAAGTCCAACAACTTCGTGACCCTCCTGGGGTATGAGAGACGGTGGCGGATGTTAGCGGGGGCAGGTTATGCGGGGAGGGGAAGAAATTCGCTCCTCTCCGCATCACCCACCCCCGCTAACATCTAGAGTGCCCCGTCCCCGCCACCCGTCTCAGACCGCAGGAAGGTCGCGCACGAACTTGTCGGAATATAGTAAGTCGGTTACACGAATTTTGGCTCGTACTAAGCTTGTCTAGCGTAGGCCACTTTTAGGTATGAACGTGGAAGGACGTAGAAGAATAGGAAGACCAAATAAGAGATGAATGGATTGTGTTAAGGAGGATATGATAGTGAGAGGAGTGAACAAGGGCAGGAAAAAGAAGAAGGTCACGGTGACAGTAGATGACAGGTGTCTCAAAAAAGTTATTAGTTAACTACCGTCAAAATATTTATGTGGTCAGGGGGGCCTACCGCCTAACTCGATTGCTGATGATCTATATAGCAATGCACTGGTTACGGCTATAGCAGCTATCCTGAATTTTCAGGCAGTACGGATTTTGTGCCAAATTCATATAAAATCATTCGGAGATGCTATCACTATCATATAAAGCTAAGCTATCACTAATAGTTTAGGTACATTTGGTGCGAAATGACAGCATGACGTCATAAACTATAGCTTTTGCTATAGCAATCGAGTTAGGCGGTAGGCCCCCAGGTTAGGTTAGTTAATTCACCTCTACCTACTCCATCGGGGATAAATAGCCGTGATAATTATGAAATGTATGTATGGCAAATCCGTAAAAGTATTTTATTTACAAGTCGCAAAGCTTTATTTAGGTTTCATAATATCATATTTTATTCTTCACGTTTTTTCCAGGTGGTTCAGCCAAGGCACAAACCCTTATACGAAGCAAGAGGACTGGTTGTACAACGGGGGCTACTGGGACCGCAACTATCAACACCTCAAAGACGTCGACATATTTTAAAAGTTGCTAACTGCTAAGGTAGTTCTTATTTAACTACTATCTATTCATCATCATCTGCCTTAGAGGCATTATAATCTATCGACTGGACGTCGGCAGTGCTGTGGACGGAGCGTTTTTTTTTTAGTTTATATTAAGAGGCGGGTCCATATTATATTTGAGTGTTTTTCAAATATAAATTCTCAATCCAATACTTACACATTTCTCTAAAAATAAAAGAATAACGAGATTATTATAAGTAAATTATTACGTATGCATAAAGACGTTAATAGGACATTTATTTAGAGACTGTCTCAACAGAATTTACAACCAAAAACAGTTTTGTGACTGACGTATTTTACCTCTGCGCTAAAACTGTTGACAGACGCAACATTCGATTTTCTGGGTATATTTTAAGGTTGCTCGGACGGGAGCTGCGTGCGGGTAGCGGGAGGGATAGCTGAGACGTTTGGGAGCCATAGGTCGAACCCAAGTAGATTTCCTGGGCTGGTTCGTTTCCATAAGGGAATAGGACAGAATAGGATATGACAGGATGGTTATAGGACATAATGGTAACCTTTAATTTATTTGTTTTATGAGTTTAATTTAGTGAAATCTGTCTAGTCATTGATTTTGGTGTACACAATGACTACGTCGTATAAAATATAATTACTACCATTTAATTGTAGTACCTACCTATACGAACTATCTCACTAATTAAAATAATATTGATATTGGCTGTAGGAGTTTGTCCTAATGCGTTATACGTATACGCAACTTGTTACGATTTAGTTTAAGAAGCTCTTTCTTTAAGTATAATAGTTAAAAATGCTATTCCGAAATAAAGGGAGGCCGAAAACATTATTAAATTGGAATAGGTAGATAGTAAGCGATCTAGTCAAGTAACGTCTTGACTTGTTTGTGGATAGTTAAATAATAGTGAATATTTTAATATTATTTTTTATTATATTGGAACCAGCACTACTCATTTGAAACATTACATGTCAATAAGAAGAAACCCTAATCAAAAATATACTTCACAATGCAGATTTTCTGTTCGTTCGAAAGTCTTAAAGTAGCTATGTTTCCTGATAGGAATATTTTATGTGACTAATATTAAATACTATAGGTATGTAAAATAGGAATAAGTTTTGTACAGAAAGAATTATATAATAATTATTATTAAGAAATTAAAATGTGTAAAATCAAAAAGACTATCAACAAATAAAAGTAGGTACAATAACCTATAAATTCTATTGAGTAAAATGTAAAGAGTACTTAAGAGTGCCAATAAGTAAAATATATAGTGTTATTATAATATCTTATAAATAAAAATATAATTTGTTTATGATTTACATATGCAAATTATTTTATTTATATTTTAATTACTTATTATAAAATATTTTTTTATTTTACTAAATAAGTTAAATAGTCTAGCGAGTTATAAATTATTTATTTAGTAATAAGTTATTAATTATGCTTAGAATATATTATTATAATCTAAGCGTCAAATTTAACTTTGAATTGTACTGTACACACGACTGTTAAAGTTAAAAAAAAAATTGGTTCAACCTAACGCATGCAGCAGTACAAAATCGTTTGTTACAACTTTTTTGACGATTAACGAAGTGTTATCAGTACGTTAAATTTAATTATAATGAACGTCCCAAATGATACCAAATATTAGGATGGTAATTTTATAATAACTATTAATCTTAACTCCATAAAGTATATAACCACATAGCAGTAATGTATTTATATAGTATACTATATACATGTACACTATACTATATTTTTTGCTCTGCATAATAACTCTTAAAGTTCAGTGTTTTTATTATGCCTTTACTTATTTAGGATAAGGAAAGTTAATTTCCTGCAACATGCGTATTAGTGTCTAAATTCAAAACTTTAAAAGCGGATTATTGAATTGATAGGAGAAGATATTTAAAATTAAACTAGAACTGCTCTACCTAATGAAAGTCCTAAGCGACATGTCCTATTGTTTTAAAGAGTGATTTGGATACATGGAGCAATGGTCTAGGTATATTGTGTGCTATATCATGTCATCACGTAGTAATCTTAGTAATAAATTGATTTTTATTTTAATATGACTATAGCCGCACGGTTACAATTATAGATGTATGCAAAATTAACATTTAATTGTGTTGTTACGAAATTGTCACTCCGTATTTAACAGTTGAATTTAACCTTATCTGTACTAATATTATACAGTGTGGAAAGAAAGCATGGGCCCTGGAGGGAAAGTACCTTAAATCTTTAAAATAGCTCAATTTCCTGAAAGAAAACATTATTTTATTTTTAAAATGAAACATAAGTGCAATCACATACTTCTCAAAAAGCTTACCTGAACCGGGGATCGAACCCCCTAAAATTTTTTTTTAAATTACCTCGCCATTTTATTTTACTAATTGATGTAGTCGATGTTATCTAACGATACATTTTCTCTAAGAAACATAATATGGTCTTATAAATAAAAAAATACATGAAATCTGTATTTTTTTTTACTTTTACTCCCGAATACTCTCAATCCTTACGGGATTATTAGAATTGGGAGATGCATAAACAAATATGGAAGAAAAATATCACCTAGCAAGAGGCTAATAATTTAACTAATAAATTCTGTATCGAAAATGTGCAGATTACGATGTGGCCTACGTACCTACTTAATATATTTTTTACCTCCGACATTTACTAAGTTTTTCACCATTCGCGCCATAACTTTTCTCTACGGTATTTGTCCATTCGGATACCTTTCACCATACCACTGAATAGCTAAATTGTAATCATTGTAGTTTGAAACGAATGCTTCAATTAAATCTAATTGCTCTTGGTACGCCAACATTTTAATAATTAATAATACGAAATACTTATTACGAAATGGTGGCGAAACAAAACAAAATCAATAAAAATTACCAAGATGTTCGTTCGAATTTCAAAATTGACTTAAAATGCTCCACCGTTAACAAATTAAACGTTCCATTTTCAAACTTTCTTCTTTCAATTCTAATTACCAAAAAGAATCGCGAGCAACAATATAAATTAACGATTTGATTTGATTCCAGAGTAAATAAGTTGGATATCATAATGTTTTTTCTTTCTAATACTCTATGTTTGTTAGAGAAAATGTATCGTTAACACCGACTGCATCGATTAGTAAAATAAAATGGCGAGGGTTAATTTTTTTAAATTTTCAGTTGGTTCGATTTCCGGTAAGCGTGAATGCAGTTATGTTTCTTTTTAAAAATAAAGGAATAATTTATTTTAGCAAATTGAGGTATTTTAAAGATTTAAGGTACTCCAGGGCCCATGCTTTCTTTCCACACTGTATACTGATATTATAAATCTTTAAAGTTTGGTTAAACGCGCTAATTTTAAGCTTTGGTTAAACTGGTTGAAATTGGAAAATTATTTTTGTGGATAGTCCATTTATTGAGGAGGGCTATAGGCTATATAACAACCGGCATTACGGCAGCGAAGCCGCAGGCGACCACAAGTTCTCTTATATCTGTTCAGAAAATTAGAAATTTGACATAAAGCTTATTTTTGCGTTGAAATAATTCAATGGAATTCGAGTTTTGCCTCTTTATATTTATGAAGCTACATTAACATTGTCTGTAATTTTAAATGTGCGGGTTATAATTATAATTAGTCTCTATTTATACCGATAAATACAATAATGGTCTAATAATATCTTAAAATGTATATAAATGTAGGATTGGCGTGCTTCTAAAGCCTACCTATTGACTGTTTTGCCAACTCCATTTAATTTTGTAAAAATTCAATAAATAAAATATACTAGAAGTAAATAACTTATTAAATGAAATCACTTGGCTCTTAAATAAGTAGTTCTTATAATAATGTAGAAGAGGTGTTTATTTATTTTAAAAATAATATGAAAGCGTACTTCACAAAATGTACAGTAAATTGCTTTATCTACACAGAGAATATGCACTTTTGTGCGTTATCTAGTGTCCGTAACACAAACGCTATAGTTTGTAAAATATTATTAATCCTATTGTTATATTGATATGTAAAATCAAACAAACGACAGCAAGCAACAAATATAGAACTGCTTTAAGTTCGAATATGATACAAAAAAAATGTATTTCATTTTAGGTACACCTGTCATAAGAATCACCTATATGCACAGATATATCTGTGCCTATATGTTACAGACTATAAGGTAATTATTTTGATCTAGACGGTAACTATAATAAAAAGGCCAAAGTTTTTAAAAACTATGATGACTTAACAAACTTGATTTACCAAATAAGACATTGATCAAACTGACTACGAATGATAAACTTCCACCTTCGTAGGCAAACCAGTCATAAGAATATGTAAACTTTAGACGCCCGGCCTTAATTAAGATATTAAGATTGTAAATATAATAAAAACAACAGATATTCGGCTGCATGAAGCTTATTTAGTGTAAGAGTCGCCAGATATGGTCTTCCTAAAAGGAAACAATTGCTTTTGTTATAATTTAAATTAGGCGTGTGTACAAGTAATGAGCACATTACTTGTGGCCATAAGCGGATTATGTAGAAGTACTTAGGCATAGAAGTTGATATTTATCAATATTATTAATCTAAGAGATGTACAATTCTTAATTTCAAGTGTGGACCACAGATGGATTACGTAATTTCTAGCTAAAGACAGTTTATTAGCATAATAATTTTAATGCCAGTAAATGTCTCAGAATGTGGATCAATGACCATCTTTATATAGTTAAATAGAAGGGTAACTTATATAATAATTTAAGAGAAGAGAATATACCCGAATCAGACAAGCGTAAAGGTATGGACGTGAATACTAAGAATGTTAATAAATAATATAATATAAATAATATAAATACGGACATTGACGAGATTAGATGAAGTAAAAAGATTGTCTTAGCAAATGGAAGGAAGTGATCTCTATAAGCACCCTTGTGGGAAAAAGGGGTGGTAATAAATGTTTAAAATTTTATTCATAAGGTTTATTTTTAAATACTTATAAATATTATATGGGCTTTATTTATCTTACTTTTGCTTAAACGGCTTAAACTCGTATTATTACAAAATAAATACAAGATTTTATTACAAGATAAATCAAATTTATTTGTAAAAGTTTTGTTTATTTTATGGTTTTGATTTTTTCATTCGGCTCTCCACAGATGTTAATTAAACCTTCCTAATAACGAATTAGGCTGCAATGAAGTCTTAAAGTGTCCTAATTATATCTTTAAAACTAGCTCAGCTCAGCGTAAAAGAACTTGATATAATATCAAAAAAGAAGTGTTAAAATTTTTATATATTTTTTGGCAATTACTTCTTCTTCTTTTATATATGGCAATAAGTCATCATTACATTTAGGGCCTGTTTCACAATCGACAAGTAAGTTTGAAGTAGCTTATTTTGGAGTTCAATTGACATATATTTCATATTACAACTGTCAAATTATCTGCGAAGTAATCGATTTAGTCGTACTTACTTGTCGATTGTGAAACAGGCCCCTAGTCTCATATAAAAAAAAAAAATTAATTTAAATATTACATTTTGTTAGGGACTCGTTTCTTTGTACTTAGAACCTAAGGTCGACTTATAAGTATAATTATAGAAGAAATGAAAATAATAAAGGTATACCTAAGCGCTCAAAAGCAATGCATTAATAGAATAATAAAATATACAATTTTTAAATCAAGTTGTTTCCAAAAAAAAATCACTACTTTCTATACATAATATACTACTTGATGAGTGCACGTAAAATGTAATGTCAATTATATATTTAAGTATTTATTCACTGATATTTCATCCAAAACCTAGTATATGTGTTATTAGATATTTGCAAATAAAATTTTACTTTAATATTTCGTGCTAACTAATTTGCCGTGCACGTTGGCAACACTTTTCTTTTGGTTTGGTTGAAGAACAAGGTTTACCTTTTTCCTTATTCTTCTTTTTCTTCTCCCTGCCCTGATCCCAGTCTATCTGGGGTCGGCACAGTATGTTTCCTCTTCCATTCATATCGGTGAGACGTCATCAAGCATTTCACACCCTTCTGATTCATATCATTTTTCCTCATTCTTTTGGTTTATTAATTTAACTATAATATCACTATAATATCATTTTTCCTTTCTTCTACTAACATAAACATATTTTATTATTTTCAATATTTTAGTTAATAAAAAATTCCATAGATACTTATTTTCGAACCATGTGTTGCCATTATCAATATTTTAATAACTCATAGTACTTTTGGCTATTATATTCGTAGCACATTGTGTATTGTTATTATCATGAGGGAAATCATTTCTTTAAATATATTATAGTGAATATTTCGTTGCTTGTTTTGATAAATACTAAAATACTTATTTTCATAGTAAACATTATACATTTGTTTATTACTATGTAAAACAAATAAAATAATACTCATAGGAATATCCAATATGTTATGGTGTGTAATAATAAAATATTATATTAATTAAGGTTTATAGTAAAACAGATACTGTTGACGAGAATATCTATTGATGATGCAAATGTAGTATTGTACGCCGTTAGATATAGAAATTAGCTTGTTATTTTTGTACTGTTGGCCAAGATTTTGTTAGGAAATTCATAAGCATTTAATGCTTTACGTGTGAATTAAAAACACAATAATAATTAGTAAAAATGTTATTAAGCTACCTAGATATTTGTTAGCTTGTCAATGTGTTTACCTATTCTTAACAAAAATGTATTATAAATAAGAAATGGAATAGAAGAATCCTATAAACCTATTTTAATTACACTTCGCTCCCTAGCCAGAATATGTCGATAAACTCGTAAACAGTGTTCGATTGAAAATGACTTGACTATACCTACTTTATACTTTGACGTGCACCTTGACGGTAGGTATTTATGCGCTAGTGATGCACATGGTCAATTTATCACCAAATTTCGATGAAACAAAATAGTAGATTATAACGGCGATATAACAATGAATGTCTCAGATCGCAAGGATCTTTTTTATCACCCGAGGTGAGGAGAGGATACTTATAAGTCACCCTCTGACCAGGAAAAGGGAATTTCCGTACGCGTAGTGGGCGAAAAAATTTACTTTATGGCCAGTTTCAGGTTTATTCAAAAAACTAAATAGTTTTAACAATATTTAAGGTTAATTTCTTACTTTGAGTGTAAAAAAACCAGTGCCAGGAGAAAGCTCTCGATTCGTAATAACATTATTAATAATACAATTTTAATTTCAATGAATTGGAAGAAAAAAAAATGGTAGCTATTTATGTCAATGTGAATTTTTTACTTATGTTTTGACTTTGATTCGAACCATGTAAATACTATTAGTTTAGTATGAATTTTTTATTAGACCCCGACACAAATCTGAAAGCGAACTTGCAGAAATGCGTATCCATAAATGCTAAAGCTGCGAAACGCTACGAAAAAGCTAATCTAAGCTACGACTAAGCTACTCCACGCTACGAAAAAGCTACGAAAAAGCTACTCTATCAGTTTGTACTTTACGATGCCTTCGTATTGACAAACAATAATTTGTTTTCCAATTTTATGGCTTTGTTGCTAGGGATGCTACTAGTTAAACAGACAGTACGAATATAAATAAGTTTGGATGTAAGAAGTATCTTAGCTGGTTCGAGTAGATAATAGACTTCATTAATACTTGTTGACGTCGTTGTCTGGCTAGAGTAGCCAAAACTGTATTAGCATCTATATTATTCTGTTTTACGTGTATTAGAGACTGTAAAAATTGTATGTAACACCTACATGTTAGTACTGATCTGTCTATATTATATGAAATAAATAGTGCGAAAATCAGTGTGTTTTTTTTTGTATACTAAGGTTTAATGTAGCCTTAATACATCTTCTTATTCTGCATTTTAGGGTCAGACCCTTTAGTTTCTATTACGCCATCCCTTACCAAATAATGTAGGATATTTTGAACATTATTCTTCTTGAATTTTAATCATAGAGCAGTATAATTTTGGGGAGATAGAATGAAGAATTATAAAGTACCTACCTTATAATCTTGGTACAGTACAAAATGTTGACTATATACATTGCCGGCTCTGTTAGTGCTCAATTCAAACGCCACTGTCAAAATGAGTAATGGATCTTGGTCTACAAGGGATGGTTTCTATCTCAGCGTAGCAGTAAACACAAATAAACGAATTTCTTTAATAGAGCTCGACATTATTGCAAATTAAACTCTTATTATAAACTTTTATGAAAGTTGGACAAAAAATAAGAAGGTAATGAGCTAAAATATTTATTTCTCTTAAATTATATTTATAATTCCCAGTCAACATACAGCTCTAAGTCTTATTTAACATCACAATCACAACCTTAACTTAATTACAGTAAAGTTTATAATTGTACAAACTATATTTTCGTATTATGTGTCTTTAGATTTTATATAAAATGGCACTCATAAATGTATATAAAATACGAATTCAAAGTCAATGTTAACAATACATTTTTGGTCAATTTTTAAAAGTGTATAATTAATTAGTCAAGACGATAAATATTTCAACAATCACACGCTTAATCACTAATTGAGACCCCCTATTCACTATCTTTTAAATTAATTTGTAGCTTTACATGGTATTACGAGTTGTGGTAACATCGACGCTTTTTGAGAGGGTTTTTTTCTTTGTGGTTCAAACGACAGTTGCTTCATGATTATGGAATGTGTAAGTACCGGTTTATTAAAAAAAAATGCTTTTAACTATATGAAGATTAGAACCAAAGCCACTTGAAAAACCTGAAACCGTTCCAGGAAAAAAATTCAAGTAAACTTACCAGGAACATTGTACGAAAGAGAAGATGTCTTTTCGAGTAAAAATTGCTTGTATTGGTAAAATCTCCAATTTGTTTTGATAATGTAATATGTCCTTTATAACAATCCTGTATATTTCTCCTATTGCTTGCTGGAAAATATAAGCTGCATCTGATGCAAAAAAATGCGTCAAATACATTTGTATCTATATGATGCAATTGAAAGCAATTTGAATGTATAAAACCAGCCATCTTTTCCATACATTCCATACATTTCAAACGTTTTGAACGTAATTTAAAGATCCCATTTCTAATGAACGCCATTACCAATTAATAGTCACTGACAAGCTACGTATTTAATATTTCGATATACCTCATAATATTTATGCATTATACAAATACAACTTAATAGGAAATGACAAATATAAAATGCACAAATTCAATAATATTATCGGTGTCATGTCTCGGAGCTAAAGGACATCCTCCACGTTTCATACATTTTTGCTCCAAAATCTAAAGTGCTGGCCAATAAAAAAAAGTGCTGTATTTTGACAGAACACGCCTTACCATTTGTTAATATGGGACTAAAGCTGTAGCACCAATATTAGTAGTGCTATACAGAGTGGAAAGTTGAAATGGGGCATTAAGGGCAGCTACCAGATCCCTTGCTGCCACGCGAAAATGGTCCTAGGAGACACTTCCCAACTTTTTGAGTGATGACAATCGACATTCACAAATTTTTGATTAAATGCACAATCAGCGAGAAAATCGTCTTTACCCTACTAAAATATAAAGTTTTCTTTGATTTGTGGGTGTTCTATTACTCTAACCTCAGTTGGTCTCAAAGAATGTTTTCATCGTCTATCTATGGGAATGGGATCGATTGGCATAAAAAAATCTCAGTTCTGACGATTTATTCTATTGTCATCGCTCAAAAAGTTGGGAAAGGTCTCTTAAGACCATTTTCGGGTGGCAGCAAGAGAAATCCCCAAATCTCTCCCGTGGGTGTCGTACAAGGCGACTAAGGAGTAATTAGCGATGAGGAATGGGCAGCAGCGTTCCTCTTATACCACCTCGCAATAGCAACGTACTGCGACTTTTGTGCCCGATAAATGGCAATAGGCCCGCCACCTATTACATGGGACCTAAAATAATTGGCGAAACGTGGGTGCTAGTTCACCTCTGCCTACCCTTTCGGGGATATAGGCGTGATTTATGTATGTATGTATGTATGTAGCAAGAGAAATGGTAGCTGCCCTTAATACTCCATCTCAACTTTCCTCCCTGTATAGCACTACTAATATTGGTGCTACAGTTTTGGTGCCATATTAACAAATGCTAAGGCCGACATGTTCTGTCAGAATACAGCACTTTTTTATTGGCGGGCACTTTTCATTTTGGGATAAAATGGAGGATGTCCTTTGTCCTATGGTCAACTATCTTAGGACTCAACCTGAAAATATTGAGAGGACATAGATAAAGAGTTTATCTAGTAGAAGAAACTTAAACAAAATAAGTTTTGATTTTAATTTTTATTTGTACATTATTGTAAATGTTAAAAAAATATTACAAAGAAAAATAGGGCTTTCTTTATAAAAAGTTTTCATTAACTGCTTCTCAAATGGGCATTTCTATTCATATTTTATTTTATTTATAAGCCGTTAAACAGTTAGTTGTATTTTTATGATATATGACCCATTTTTCATTTGTCGTATTTATCGGGACAACTGCATCGAAAGGGTTTAACGCATGTCGGCGCTTTTAAAACCAAGTAAAAAATCACTTATTTCACTTTATTTAGATTAGAGCTTTCATTCACAGAGACATGCCAGAATATTATTTGTGACTTTCGATCTGTGTACTCTCAATATGGCGAATCCTTGTTAAAAGATAGGTACATAAAAAGCAAAATTTTGTCATAAAAACAACATAATTATTTGATAGTAACTTATGAAGTGTCTGTTAGGAGACTTAAAAGTAATCAAATATTATACTTGTGATATTATTTGTTCAGTATCAATATCCGGAATCCATTTGGAGTCCAACAAGAACCAGTCTTTTTTCGCAATATGTCAGAGTCTTATTATCGAACAGAATTGATGTTCCTTTTTTTAATCCTATTAATGACTGAAGTTTTTACAAATACCTCAGTTAAAATAGATTTCGGTTATTGATATTAAACATAATAGAGAGGTTTGCCTGAAAGAAAACTTACATATCATTTTTTATTCAATATTCGGAATCCAGGTTAGGTCTACCTAGACCGTCATGATTGTTGTAATTACGACTTGAACCCGGTGCACGCACTTTGAGTAGTATCAAAGCAATCAAAGGAACCGGAAACGCTGACTTAAATACAAGTTTTTGACTCAATATGGATTCCGGTTATAGAGAAATATAAATAATATGTTTTATTTCTAGTTAAAACTCTCTATATTCTTAGCACCGCAAAAACCTTTTTGCGACAACTCTTCAGGCACATCATCAGGTTTTTTATTTTGCTTAACACATTACTGTCTTATTCGAGTGCCTACTTAATTAGTAATTAGGTATACTATGAACAATAAACAACCTGAGTATAAGATAGTTTGGCTTAAGGCTATTTTCGGTGGTTAAATGTGCTAGCATTGTTTTACATTAAGAAAGGGAAACACAAAATTACGTAGGCGTAGGTAATGCCAAAATTTTCGATGGCAAGTATAGTACACGCCTGGCACATAAGTTAACATGTTTTATATGCGCAGTAAAGCCTTACTCAAACAGCAGCGGAGGCGGGACGGTGGCGGTGGCGAACCCGAACAAAGCTTGACCGCGCTGGTTTGATATGTTACCTACGTTGCAACTGCCCGCCACCGCTGACCGCGTCTGTCTGTGAGACGCTTAAAACATTTTCATTTCGTTTAATTGCTGCCTTATAAAAGAACACAGTCTTACACGCAGGTTATGTGATAGATCTAAGGGTCAGCAACACTTGCTTTGCTTGCATTGAATAGCTTGCATCGAATCAAAATTTAATTCTCGTCTCTAATAAGAGTCAAAAATTATATTTCTCACTTTATGCATTTATTGTAGACGACAAATTCGAAGGTTATATTTTCATGGCTACAGATTATAAATTTAAAAATGTGTTTTGGTGTTTACAGGTACGCTCATGTATTTTTAATTCTTGAGGCTATGTGGTCGTTATTTTGCCTAAGTCGTATACATATTTTATGCTAGAAACAAACAAAATACAATAACTTAGATGGCATTAGACAAATCAATAAAAAAATCGCGTTAATAATTACTTGATGACTTAACGAGATTTTTTTTCGATCGATCGATAAAAATGATCGATTTTGATTTTCTTGTAAATAGTAAATATTAATATAAACGGCATTCTTGAATAATTAACCAATGTTATTGTAAAACGTTGTAGAAAAACAATCGTTTATAAAAAGTAATTAAAAATTAAAAAGATTCAAAATTACAATGCAATCATGATAGCACGCTATACTTGGCCCAAACTTCTTTGTGTAGCTCAAGAATTAACCTGTGTATGTATGTACCTAACGGTTCCTTGTCTCCTCTCTTTTTCATGGCAAGAAAAAGAGAGGAGGCAATATATGTATGTAAAATTTTATATATTTGTAGGCAAGTAAGGCAAATTGTAATTATTGTGCTTCGAGACCAGAGTCCAAGAAGTCTTTCAGGTATAACGGCACCCGACGCGGCATTGTTCGGCAGATCTGAAAATATGAAGGAACAGTAAGATTATAGCTCCAATCTTCATCATATCCTTATCTTATCCTATCCTATGTGGGGCCGGTGCAGTATGTCATCTTTCTCCGCTCTCTTCTGACACTCGTCAACATCTTATCCACACATATCAGAGCCCTAATAAATAGTGGAATTTGTAAGCTTTTATGAATAATCTTGTTCTGAAGACTTTGCTTGGTGTGTGCTTAACTTAATTCCTATTACATTAAAAAAAAGATAAAACGCACCTTTGTAAGACTGTCACGTTATACAGGGTTAATTGTGCGGTAGCCTGTCATCCTATTGACTGTACAATAAAAACGCGAAAAAACATTTTTGTTAAATGTGTTAGTTAGTGTTCAGACATTTCAAACTCGTAAAACAAAAAATGTTGTTTACGTTTTTAACTACTGCTTTTTAAAATTGGTGAGTTAGGAATAATCCTGTATACAGTTCTAAATATAAGAAGCTCGAGCAGTCATAGGAGTTCCAAGGGATTCTAAGAAGTTTATAGAACTGGTTGTTGCTTGGTCTATCTTACTCAGAAAATCTGTTAAGGTGTTAGGCCGCCTGTAGACGTCCGTTTTATTCACCGGACAACGGACCGTGTTTTTAACCAGATTCGCGGTGGACTATGGCTTATAATGAATATGTGTACAGTCAGCATCATAAGTAGATTAACACTTTAGTATCTTGTCACAATGCTTGCTCGTACAAATTTGTGGCGATTATTACTGCTCATACACTATCTTTGATATGCCAGAGGGCTAAAGTAGTAATCGAATGATGCTGACCCCGTACATGCACCGGCCATCGGTCCGGCGAACAATTTATTCCGGATGCACCACACTACGATCTTGACGGTCCGTTATCCGGTGAAAAAAACGGACGTCTACAGACGGCGGGCGTTAGGAAAGAATTGTTTACCAGTTCTTATACAGACCTGGTTGATGTAGTAGAGGGAGCTGGGGATGGTGATCTCGTCGTAGTTGCGACGTACGGCGTCTACTATGTTGTCAGCCGCTTCGCCGGCGGTCAGGATCTTCATAATGTTGGGGTACTTGATGCGGGGGTTCTTGCAGAGGCCCGTGTCCACGATGTAGGGGCACACCACGGTCAAGTGGATCTGGAATGGATGGCAACAGGTTTCGTTAGATCTTTGTTGGTAGTTTTGAAGTTCAACAGAAACAGAAAGTTGCACAGAAAAACAATTCTAATTTATTTTTATCTAGTTAATTTAATTTATGCCTTTCAATAAAGTTTCAGAATTAAATTCAATTTCATTCAAATTCAGCGTTCAAATACGATTGTTAAACCACAAAAAATTTAATTGGTCAAAATAAAATGTTAAACTAATCTCTATTGTCAGATTATTAAAAAAATATTCGAAATCTATTGACAATATTCCAACCTTAAGAAGGCACTTTTTCTTTGTAAATGATCCCGTTAATATTTACAGTCAAAATATTTTCACCTGTGGTCTTCTTCCTTCCGTTCTTTATCTCCTCTGTCAATAGTCAATGCTACTTTAAAACCGGTATTCGGCATGAAATTACGTGATTAGTGTGAGATCTTCTTCTTCTTTCTGCCCCTATCCCGCTCTAGGCGGGGTCGGAACAACATGTTTTCTTCTTCCACTCCTCTCTATCCTTCACCAATTTCTCATCCACCCCTCTCGCTATCATATCCTCCTTTCCACAATCCATCCATTCGGTCTTCCTCTCCTTCTACGTCGTTCCACGTTCAAACCTACCATTCTTCGGCGAACATAGCTTTCATCTCTTCGCATAACATGACCAAGCCATCCGAATCTATCACTCCGCAGTGTCTCAGTCACTGGCGCTACTTTAAAACTTCCCCTGATATACTCATTCCCTATCTTGTCTCTCCGTATCACACCATACATCACTCTCACACTCTTCTTGCATCTGTCATAGCCCAACACTCTGATCCATTCAGGACAAGTGCGAGATAATAGTTATTTGTTGTACGTGAGTGCAAAGTTGTTTTTTAACCGCGTGCTCAATTTTGATGACCGAGCTAGCGAAGGATTCTAAAATTGAATCACGAGCGTAGCGAGTGATTCAAAAATTAGAATCCTGAGCGATAGCGAGGGAATCAAAAGAGCACAAGGTGAAAAATCTTTGCACTCGAGTGCAACACGTAACTTTTCATCCCCCCCAACGAGGAAATTGCTAAATACAAAAAAAAAATACAATCACAACAGTTTCTGTTTTCACCCAGAAACTTCCACAACACCCTCCCATTAACCCAAACACACTCTCAACACCCACCCAGAAACACCCACAACATTCACACCCATCCACTCAGACACACCCAAAAAACACCCATTCGCCAAGAAACACCCACAAAGACAAAGACAAAGACACTTTATTTCGCTTAATAAAACAACCACAAAACACCCATTTACCTAGAAACACCCAAAAAACACCCATTGACCCAGAAACACCCACAAAACACCCATTTACCTAGAAACACCCATTCACCCAGAAACACCCACAAAACACCCATTCACCCAGAAACACCCACAAAACACCCATTCACCCCGAAACACCTACAAAACACCCAATCACACCCAAAAAAACACTCAATCACCCAGAAACACCCACAAAACACTAAATCACCCAGAAACACCCACAATACTCACCCATCCATTCAGACACACCCACAAAAACCCATTCACCCAGACACACCAACAAAACACCCATTCACCTAGACACACCCTCAAAACACCCATTCACCCAGACACACCTCCAACAGCCACCCATCCACCCAGCCACACCCGCAACATTCATCCAGACACATCTGTAAGTCCCTAATAAAAATTACCGTCCCTAATGGAGATCCGAGACGGTCAATCAGTTTGAGTCAAGCACGTTGATTTTCTGTATGTTTTTGTTCCGTTGCTAGCGTAAACAAATCAAACAGACCTAAATAGCATTTAAATGCTTGACTCAAGCATCCAGCAAGCGTTGTAGACGATCAAAATGTTTAAAGCAAGATTGACGCCAAGCTGATTGACCGTCACGGAACTCCTAGGTTTTAACAAATTTGTGACGTGAAAAGAAAATGGCGCGCGCAAAGCAAATTACAAAAAAAAAGTGCACCAAGAAGGTTCCGAGTCTGAGTTTTTAACAAATTAAAATAGGTTGCATGACAATTTCGGCACCATGGAGGTAGAAATGTGATGTTTTGAATATACAAACTCATTGCACACGATGTTCTAAATTCAAATTTACTTTAACCTCTAGAGGATAAAAACGGCTTTTGCACTCAGATATCGAAGAGCAAAAACGCTTTTTCCGAGATGGTGGGATGAAAACTTTATATTGTTTATCATAACCAGATTTTGTTCCTCATCTGCAAATGTACACACCAACAGGTACAAATAACAAAAACATTGATCTAGTTGGCATACTCACGCCACTGAAGTCTCTAGGGTCTTCCCTCAGCTCCTCGTGTAGAGCCTCCATGAGACCACGGACGGCGAACTTGGTGGCGCAGTAGGGCACCAGGTTTCGCAGGCCGAGCACGCCCGCCATCGATGACATGGCCACGATGTGCCCGTGGTTGCGTTCCATCATGAACGGCAGGAAGGTTTGCACTAGCTGAAATTGGGAGAAGGAGAATGTGAAAGGGCTTGCGTGCTTACAATTATGGAAGGACCCTAATAGTAGGTTATATACAAAGGGGTGGCATGGCCACGATGTGCTCGTGGTTGCGTTCCATCATGAACGGCAGGAAGGTTTGCACCAGCTAAAATTGGGACAAGAAGAACGTCAAAGGGCTTACGTGCATCAAATTATGGAAAGGACTCTAAAGGTTGACCCGGCAGATCGCATATTTATCCATTACTTACGATCTGATACATTTTTTGTTTTATCGCCCTTGGTATATAATGTACTATGGTATAATATTAAAATGTACTATTACACATTCTTACCCAGTGGTGCGCCAGGATGTTGACCTCAAAGGTGGCGCGTATCTCCTTCTCCGAGTGCTGCAGCAGCGGCTTGCAGGGCATGATGCCGGCGTTGTTCACCAGCATCGTCACGTCCCCCACCTCGCGGCGCACTTTCTCAGCCAGCGCGATCACTGATTGGCGGTCTGTGACGTCGCACCTGGAAATGGATGCATCTTCTTTTAGCTTGAGGTAAGTTTAACAACGATAACTGCCGGACTGAGAGACGTCAATTAACTTTAATGAGTACTTAATGTCAAAATTTTTAATGTTGTATTTTTATTTTTTTTAATGTTATTTTTTTGCCAGATAGACTTTAATTCATTCATTTTGTTGGTAACCTACTGCTCCTACTCCTACTGAGGACATCTGTAAGGGAAGTTTTTCATACCCTCATATTAGTTTTACTGCCGCATTTAGAGACGTCAATTAACTTTAATGAGTATTTAATTTTAAAAAAAATCATTTAAATCTAGACCACAGACCCGGCAAGAACAGCGACTAGTTTTGAATTGTAATTTTTTGACATTAATTACTCATTAACGTTTTTTGACTTCTCTGAATGCGGCAGTAACTAAAAAAGGCCAAGATTTTCAACTGTTTAAACAAAAGACCTGTCCAATTAGCTGCATTCTTGAGAGTACCTTTTAAATGGATAAACTAAAATTGATTTGATTAAATATTCCGGTTAAAAGGAAGGATGGGGCTTCCCCCATCCTAAGCATAAGTAATTATAGTCACGCAAGGATTCCATTCAAAGAGGTGTCTAATATTTGGCGGCCATATTTCGTCTGATAAAGTAACAGCTTGTATTTTGTATGCATCGCAATGCCGACTAAGCCTTGACGGGGCTTCGTTTAACACTATTGGAACCGGATATGCAGTTTAAGAACCATACGGAACAAACAAACAGTCGTAATGTGGATGAGTATTTGGAAATTATGTAAAGGTAAAGGAACGAACATGATTTAAAATGGGCCAGGACAGGAGTAGCCTAAACCGAGCGATATGTATGAGGACATTAATGAGATTGGATATAGCGAAAGAAGTATGTAAGGATCGTAGCAAGCGGAAAGAAGCAATCTCTGCCATTGGGGAGAGATATATCCTTTCTGTGGGAGAAAGGCGTGACTTGTCTATGTACGAACGTGATAAGACTTTTAGCTAATCACAAATTGTAATCCTGTTGTATAATGTAAATGTAAATTGCAATCCCAAATCTCTCCCGTGGGTGTCATACAAGGCGACTAAGGATAAATCAGTGCTGAGGAATGGGCATCATCGGTCCTCTTATACTCGTACAACCTAGCAATTTACTGCGACTTCTGTGCCCGATAAATGGCAATAGGCTCGCCACCTATTACATGGGACTTGACATAATTGGCGAAACGCTGGTTCACCTCTGCCTACCCCTTCGGGGATATAGGCGTGATTTATGTATGTATGTATGTACAAATTGTAATCCGAAGTCATAAATAAATAACTACCAACCCGCACTGGTCCAGCGTGGCGGGCTATGGCCCATTCTCCCTATATTATATTCCATCCCTATGGAAGGAAGGCTTGTGGGAACCAGTGGGAACATTAAGGAGTTCACCAAAAACATAAATCAATTTATTTATTATTATTATTAAGCCTCGGTTTTTGACATTTTATCGTATGGAAGAACTGTCAAAAGCTATCGGTTATCTTGTAATCGCTTGATTTACGTGTTGGTGAACTCGGGCCTCTAATACATACATAAATCACGCCTATATCCCCGAAGGGGTAGGCAGAGGTGAACTAGCACCCACGTTTCGCCAATTATGTTAGGTCCCATGTAATAGGTGGCAAGCCTATTGTCATTTATCGGGCACAAAAGTAATAATAATAATTAATAAATATAATAAATATTTTTACACTCACACCTATCATCTAGCCCAAAGTAAGTAGCCTAAGCACTTGTGTTATGGATACTAGATGACGGACATATTTTTAATATAATTATGTATATAAATGTTGAAAATATACTACATAAACATTTACACAACCATGACTCGGAAACAAACATTTGTGGTCATCACAAAGTTTGATGACCCCCTACCAGGATTCGAACCCGGGACCTCTTGGCCAATACCCAGCAATCTGAGCATTCGACCAAGGCGGCCGTCAAAGCCAAAGCCAAAAGTCGCAGTACATTACTATTGCTAGGTGGTATATGCTAGGAGGAAAGCTGCTGCCCATTCCTCATAATTGATTTATCCTTAGTCGCCTTGTACGACACCCACGGGAGAGATATGGGGTGGTGACAATTGTATTCTACTCTGCCGTCACCACACGGCTACACGGCCTAAAAGGCTAGTGATAATGATGATGATGAACCAAAAACTGATTAAAATAACTCACTCATATCGATGGGCTTTCCCCTTCTCCTCCTTGATCATGTCGACGGTCTCCTGGTTGCCTTTGGCGTTGATGTCCACGCAGACGATCACGCCGCCCAGCCGCCCGAACCGGAGGGCTGTCTCGCGACCCATGCCGTGACCGGTGCCTGTGATCTGTGAAGATTATATAGTAATATTACTTGTTAGCCGTCCTAACAACAGCATACCCAAAGAGGGTTGCTGTCAGGCCGACAGCCGGCTGCAAAACCTAAGCCAAAACCTTGATTAGTATGGATTGGAATATTGTCATTGCAATTACTCTCTCCGTTCATCGGTCTCTCGACATGGTCCGTTCTGTCTCTTTTCTTGACATTCATTCATTACTAGCACTTTTACGGTGTGATGGATGATATGAATCAAAAGGGAGCGGATGGCTTGATGACGTCTGACCGATATGAATGGAAGAGGAAGCATACTGCGCCGACCCCCAGATAGACTGTGAACAGGGCAGGGAGAAGAAGAGCCGCCCTAAACACAAAATAAGGGTCAAGACACATTCATCATCCTCTTATACCCTTATACCATTACGTTTGGGGCTGGCGCAGTATGTTTATTATTCCATTCGCTCTCATCTCCCCCTTAACTCCATTCAAATGCATGAAATTTCTCGCCTTATTCATCTATTTCTTCTGCGGGCTTGCTCTTCCTTCTCTCTCGACATTTATGTTCGTTCATCACTCTTTCGTCACAAGCATATGTTCTCTAAGGTCAATGGTGCTACACACTAATCGCTATCATATGTGAATTTGACAATATCAATTATCTTCTCTGACTCTGACCTGAGCTTGGAGCGAGAAAATTACTTTGTTTTAGCTCTGACTCAACTGAAGGTTGTCGTAAAAGTCTTCTAATGTAGATTGCCTCGTGCAGACTAAAATACAACTTTGATCACCTCAATGGTAAGAGCACACCATCAATAACATCATTCGGGTCAACCTAAAGGTCTGGTTGGTGTCAGGTAGTCCGATTTGAATGGCAGAGGAAACACACAGCGCCTATCACAGATAAACTGGGGACAGGGCAGGAAGAGGATGATGCGGAATTATTTTTCTGTGTATGTTACTGTCATACATTACCGTGTGGTGACAGCATAGCAGAATATAATTGTCACCACCCCCAATCTCACCCACGGTGACGTTCCTCTCATACCTCCTAGCTGTACTGTGATTTACGTGTCCCATAGATGGAAATAAATCTACTACATGGGAGTTAAAATAATTTGGGAAGCGTGGGCTCGCCTCTGCGAGAGAGATGAGAATAGGTGTGATTTATTGTGTATCTATATGTCGTGGCCAAATCGTAGAATTGATCACTTCATGATGTGGCCGACCATTTCATGAAATGGTGGCATTTCATGAAATGGCCAGCTAAAACTGACCATATCGTTGAAACTTCAACGTTTGATGATATGACCATCCACGTTTGGCCATATCATTAATGTTTATTATGTTAAGTTTTTTGAGTGACTTAAAACGTAAAATTCTAATAATTTGGTGTTGTAACGACCTTTCACTTCACTTTTATCTTCCAGTACAACAATATTATTAGTTTGTTTAATAAGATAATTGTCCGCCGCCATGATGCATCATAAAAACAAATCAAAATAAGCGCCTCTTACGGTGGTTAATGTAACTATTTTACGATATGATTAATAATGTTGGGCCATATCATGAAAAAGCCATGCGTTTAGCTGTTCATATCGTTAAACGTTGTTTATTCATTGATCTGGCCAGACCATTATCATGATATGGTTAGTTAGAGTTGGCCATTTCATGAAATGCCACCATTTCATGAAATGGTCGGCCACATCATGAAGTGATCAATTCTACGATTTGGCCACGACATATATACTACTTTATACTTTCGAAGATCTCACTTACAAGAATAACTTCGCCCTTGACGCTCTTCGGTTCGTCGGGGACAAAGAACTTGTAGATGTAGTAGAACCACATTGCTGTCATCTTGACGTACAGCACTGCGATCTCCATGGCCATCGTCAGGAAGTTGTACACCTTCATGCCGATGCCGCGCTCGTCGGTCCTAGAAGTAACATAAACGCGGTATTAAGGCCAGAGAAATTGATCAGCCCCGACTCATCCAATAGGTGTCGTAGAAATTGACTTGGGGTGATTGCCCTGTGTAGACTAATAAACACCTTGGGTCATCAATGGTCAATGGTAGAGGCTAAACTACCAACAACATCATACCCAAAGTTGGTGTCGGGCAAACGGCCGGCTGTAAAACCTAATCCAAAACCTTGATTATAGATTGGAATGTCGTCGTAATATCTTAGTTTACCATAAATGTTTTAAAAGTGATTATGCAATTTCCTGCCTGCATTGCTTCCTAACAAAATACTTGTTCTATGTTTATTATGATGTATCTATACATTTGTAATTCATCATCACCAGCCCTTTAATGTCCCCACTGCTGGGGCTCGAGCCTTCCCTATGGATGGAAGCATATAGGGAGATCGGGCCATAAACCACCACGCTGGCCCAGTGCGGGTTGGTGGGTACTAACGACTGCAGATGCAGCGGGGACCAACGGCTTAACGTGCCTTCCGAAGCACGGAGAAACTCGAGATAATAAATTTTTGGTCACCCATCCAATGATCGGCCTTAGCGAAATTGCTTTGTTTATGCAATCGCAGGCCAAGCGCGCTGTGCCACTGCGCTAGCGAGCTCCTCACATTTGTAATTGTACACTTATTATTATTATTATTTTTGTAATGTGATCGATAATAATACAAAAGCTTAATCGAAGCAGGAGTGAGTGGAAAAATAAATTAAAAAATTCCGACACAAGTCTGTCGTCACCTTTCTATCCATGGCTAAATAATGGGTCCACCCACAGAATCACTTGCATTATTAGAAAAATGAGTGGGTCCACCACTGGACCTACGATTTAACGTTCGTTGAGAAGGTCGAGTGAACTCGAGATGGTATATTTTGGTCACCCATCCAGAGACCAACCTGTGCATACACTGCTTAGCCTACGCAATCGCAGACCGAGTGCTAGGCGCTGCTCATCGAGTTCCTCAACTGTCACTAATGGTAAGTAAATATCCTTCTTTTGATATGTAACCAATAGGTAAACAAAGATATACGATCTTTTAAATACCTATGTAATGTAATTATTTATCTAATTCTCGGCGTGCTACGTGTAAATATGAAGTAATCGATTTCCTTGACAAATATTTGGCAGGCTCTAGTCTGCCTGTTGTAAGTAGAATGAGTAATGAGGTTATGTTTATTCAGCCGTATTGTGCTGGCAGAGCAGATGACAATTGATAACATACATACATAAATAAATCACGCCTATATCCTCAAAGGGGTAGGCAGAGGTGATTTAACACCCACTTTTCGCCAATCAAGCTAGGTTTCATGTAATAGATGGCGAGCCTATTGCCATCTGTCGGGCACATAAATCGCTGTATATTGCTAGGTGGTACAAGAGGAATGCTGCTGCCCATTACTCATTGCTGTCTTTACCTTTTAACTTTAACAATTGATAACATTTCAAAAATTATAATCCCCTAAAATAAAAATACAATTTTTATTTACCTATCCTGACTTCGAAACCTTTTTATTATCTAGATAAAAAAATAACTTGTGTTTAAGTCTCTCTGTAATAAAGTAATAAAATAATGTAAATATGTTTTCGATGTCAGTATAGGAAAAACAAAGGAATGGTATTTTGAATGAAAATGGCGGAACTAAAAGAGATATATGGGTGTCTTGATTTTCGGTCCATTTTCATATACATATAGAGTGGTATTTACAGAGAAAATAAATCTTTGAAAGCTCAATATTTAATGACCTAAGATTACAAAGATTTTGGTGGTTAGAAAAAGTTCGAAAAAATATGGTTTTGATGCGGGAATCGAACACGCGTCTACTGCAATCCGGGCAGGTGCCTATACCGCTAAGCCAACCAAGACACTAATTAACGTGACGAAATTCTTTCAACCTTTACACTTCACGTTGTAAATTAGTACTTTAATGGCTTGTCTAGAAGGGCGGCACACTATGGCAGCCATCCGGGGTCATCCGTTAGGATATGTCACCGGACAATGACACCAACCCTCCTAGGGGATGCTGTTGTTTTGTGGTAATCAAGTTTGTGGATTACTCTCTATCATGAGAGAAACCCGCGTCTGTTAGGGCGTGATATACACAGCTCATGAAGTCATTATGTTACCAATAACACTGGACTTATACCAGTTTTGTACGGTCATGTAATATAAGATATATCGCCATTCGTCATATCACTGTATTAAATTGTACCTTACTACAGCCTTGGTAATGAGGCTCATTTATGCATAGTGTGATTGTTAGCAGCGACTGTACAATCAATTATCGTTGTTGATAGTACATAAATAATTGTAGAGTAAAATAATTGCAGTTGCTGGATTGAGTACGCGGACGTTGCCAACTACAGGAAAGAAATATGTTTTGTTTAGACATTTGGCATTATTGTTATTATATAATATTCTAATTATTATCTTTTTTTACTCATAACTTTATATAAAAGGAAAAACAAAACTTGCTTAGTTTCTTGCCGGTTCTTCTCAGAACAAGGCCTCCTGGTAGATTACGAACGGATGGCGTAGCTTATAACGTTTAATATTGGAAACCTTTTACTTTGACTCACACATTTCCAATGTTAAACGTTATTTCTTATGAGTGTAAAGTGTTATGATACGGTATATGAATAAACCATATTTTTATTTTTTACTACGCTGTTTATTGCTTTAGGATATCGAACGTTTGTCGCGCGGCATGAATTATAGGTATGGTCACTTTACAGGAGATCATGACTAACAGCCGCACTTAAGAGTAATTTATTGAGTAATTAAAGTCAAAAATTGACAATTCAAAACTAGTCGCTATATATTCATGTCGGGTAGTATCTACTAAAAAGTTCATTTAAATCTAGACCATAACTAGATTTAAATGATTTTTTTTGACAGTTAGTACTCATTAAAGTTAATTGACGTCTCTGAATGCGGCAGTTAAGGAAAGGTCTGTCTATGCACGTACCTACTAAGAGAGGATCGACAGGTTTGGGTTCGGGTCCGGTAGTGGAAAATATTTATTCCATTGTATAAAATAATCGTGAACTTTAGAAAATAATAATATCTAAAGTTACTTTGGTGATTTTTTGTGCAGTAATTACTAGGTTTTTCCGTGTAGATTTTGGTTTGTCCTTTATTCCTTGTCCTATAGGTATAGTCCTTTCTAAGGTTTCTACATACTGTGACGTATGAAGTGCCTTCTCATATTAGTCTAGTCTTAAGTAAGGCGCTATTAAACTATAAATAAAAAATAAATCAGTGCCGTGTAGAGACGACAGAGCCGATCCCATCTCCCCCGCGAGTGTCGTACAAGGCGACTATGAATGGGTACCTCTTATGCCACCTAGCAATATTATACTGCGTTTTCCGTGTCCGATAAATAAATGGTAATAGGCTCGCTACCTATTACATGGGACCTAATTTAATTGGCGAAACGTGGGTGTTAATTTACCTTTGCCTACCGCTTCGAGTTTAGAAGCGTGATTTATACATATATTACTATGTACATATGAAATAAATCATATTATCGAACATACATAAATACATACATAAATCACGCCTATATCCCCGAAGGGGTAGGCAGAGGTGAACTAGCACCCACGTTTCGCCAGTTATGTTAGGTCCCATGTGAGGCGAGCCTATTGCCATTTATCGGGCACAATAGTTGCAGTAGGTAATAGCTAGATGATATAAGAGGAACGCTGCTGCCCATTCCTCATCACTGATTTATCCTTAGTCGCCTTGTACGACACCCACGGGAGCGATTTGGGGTGGTGACAATTGTATTCTACTCTGCCGTCACCACACGGCATATCGAACAGACAATAATTATCCCTACTAGTACGTACTATACTCGTAGTAGCGTCTTTTCATTTACTATAGAGGAAATAAAATTTAAAGATCACACAGATTCCATGCAGTTATTAAAACGCTAAGAGTTAGACCAAATGAGTGTTGTTTTCGAAGTTGTTTTTCCTCGTGCTGCAAATTTATCTAGTTTATCAAGTTCACAATATTGCCTAGACTATATAGATGTGTCTACACCCAGCGGGATCCCCTGTCTGGGAGACTTATGAGTGACCGTACCGAACGTTCAAATTTTATTAATTTAGTGTACAAATTGCAATAATAACGTCCTTAGGAGAAAAAGTCCGCTGACTGGAGGTTTCTTTACAGCTTGATTGTGACTGAAATAAGGACGTTAGAAGAATGTTTTTTTTTTAATGAGCAGAACTTAAATAGATCTGAAAGGTGATACCAATTTATAGTTTGGTGTGTGGTGACGGCAGAGTAGAATACAATTGTCACCACCCTAAGTCTCTCCCGTGGGTGTCGTACAAGGCGACTAAGGATAAATCAGCGATGAGGAATGGGCAGCAGCGTTCCTCTTATACCACCTAGCAATAGTACTGCGACTTTTGTGCCCGATAAATGGCAATAGGCTCGCCACCTATTACATGGGACCTAACATAATTGGCGAAGCGTGGGTGCTAGTTCACCTCTGCCTACCCCTTCGGGGATATAGGCGTGATTTATGTATGTATGTATGTAATTTATAGTTCATCAGACGTAGTTTTGGTAAATATACCGCTGGCTAGAGGTCGGTTAGAAAAGCTTATATTTCCGTTTCATATACGGAACAAATTCTGTTTTCAGCATAATGTAGTGGAACATATCCAGATCTAATTATCTGTATCACTCATAAGTCTCCCAGACAGGGGATCCCGCTGGGTGTAGACACATACTACATAGTGTACCTATACAGGGCATCCCACGGCCATGCCACACGCAGGGAAAGTATATTAAATAATGAACGTAGGATATTTTACTAAAAGAAGACATCGTTTTATTTTTAATAATAAGTAGAACTGCATTCACAGATTTTTTAAAAATCGCCTACCTCAACCGGGAATCGAACCCGCCAAATGTGATAGAAAAATTACTTGTATTTTATAATAGCGTTTGAAAGGGCTACTCATAAGCATTATTTTTTCCTATATAACCTAGCATATTAAATGAAACTAAGATCATAAAATTGTCTTCTTTTAGTAAAATATCCTACGTTCAATATTTAATATACTTTCCCTCCTTGTGGCATGGCCGTGGGACGACCTGTATATGTTGTACTAATAACGCCGCTCTTTTATATTTACATTTTCTGGTTTTTAGGCTCTTATTGTTTTATATGGGACCTAACATAGTTGGCGAAATCAAAATGTCTATACACCTCTATGTAAACATTTGGGGATAAAAGGAGTCATTTGTGTATGAACAATCTGCGGCAGAATTGAATAACAATTTCTCAATGGGCAGCTTAAATCTAGACTGCAATGCCACTACAATGACCACTGTCGTATCGTATTAAAGGCGGTCAATTGCCTGTTAGCAATTGTGTACGCTTAACCATACGTGTTGCATATACACGAGTATCACATCTCCAATAAGATTTTGCTAAGTAAGCAGTTATCACAGACCCCTTTCATGGCACACATACTCGGAGTAAACTCTGAGCACACATAGAATATACGGCACATAAGTGGACCTATCCGCAGCGCAGAAAAACGTTTTCAGGTATTAATTGAAGTTCTGTATCAGGTGCGATGTGAGTCTAAGTATAACCATAGCGAGCAACGTAATGATAGCGCGCTACTGCGCCTTCAAAATTTAGTTAAGACACTTTACCTTCAATTATACATGCGCGCAGACAACCGTCATTTTAGTACAAAGATTTTGGTGGTTAGAAAAAGAATTTCGAAAAATTATGATCTCTATGCGGGAATCTAACCCGCGTCCGCTGCTAACCGGGCAGGTGCCTGACCGCTCGGCCAACCAAGACACTAATTAACTTGCCGAAATTCTTCTAACCTTTACACTCCACGTTGTAAGCCAACGGCAAATGTACTAATTTTTCTAACATTTATACATATAATGTTAAAATTAAAATCGAATAACCGTCATTTTGGTTGAACCATACATCACGCCTTTCCGCCACAGGGGTAGGCCTCTGGTTTTGAAAATGGGTTCGCAATTGACGGAGAAATCGCTGAACATCCTACATACAAAGAAAAATCCTACATAACTGTGGAACATAGAACCTTTTTCAAAGTCGATTAAAAAATAACCGCGCTGACCCTAGATCACCTGGGAACAGGGCAGGCGAATTATGGTGATGATGATTATAAGGTCCTTATAGTGGGTGAGAATACGACGTCCTTATCATTAAAAAAAAATAAGTTTTCTTTTGACTATTTATATCATGATACTATATTATGATAACACATGGTAAGATCCCGTGTTTTTAAAATACTTCTATGCTTTAAATTATCATAAACAAAACTTTTTTTGATCCTACCAAAGGGACCTCGTTTTATTCCCACTGTGGAATTAAGTTTTTATAAATTGTTACACTTGTTACACTCGCACCTATCATCTAGCCCAGACTAAGTAGCCTAAGCACTTGAGTTATGGATACTAGATGACGGACATATTTTTAATATAATTATGAATATAAATTTTGAAAATATACTACATAAACATATACACCACCATGACTCGGAAACAAACATTTGTGGTCATCACAAAATTTCCCTCTACCAGGATTCGAACCCGGGACCTCTTGGACAATACCCAGCATGTACTACATAAACATAGATAAACAACCATGATACGGGATCGAATTACCGTGCTCATCACAAAATTTGCCCCTACCAGGATCTGAAACCGGGACCTCTTGGCCAACACCCAGCAATCTGAGCATTCGACCAAGCCGGCCGTCAGTTTATGCACAAGAGTGTTCGATTTAGGCTACCCTCTCCCACTATCTGCATGAACTACAATTCTGTGCAGCGTTCGTTGCAAGTGCGTCCATCGGACCGCAACAATTGAATCGCACGCACCGATACATCGCAAACGCTGCACATTCCAAATTTAAAAGTGGGTTTATCGACAACGTCATAACGCTTATTCAATAGATTGAGTGTTTTAAATTTAAAAAGATGTAATTTTGCACAGCCCTGTGGTGACGGCAGAGTATAATACAATTGTCACCACCCCAAATCTCTCCCGTGGGTGACATACAAGGCGACTAAGGATAAATCAATGATGAGGAACGGGCAGCAGCGTTCCTGTTATACCACCTAGCAATAGCAGTGTACTGCGACTTTTGTGCCCGATAAATGACAATAGGCTCGCCACCTATTACATGGGACCTAACATAATTGGCGAAACTTGGGTGCTAGTTTCACCTCTGCCTACCCCTTCGGGGATATAGGCGTGATTTATGCATGTATGTACGTTAATTTTGCAAAAGAATAAAGCGATGAGTCATTCAGTTGTTTCTTTTGTAAATACCTATGTATTTTATTGGAATTAGCAGTATACCGCATGGAAGAAAAAACATACATAAATCACGCCTATATCCCCAAAGGGCTAGTTCACGCACCCACGTTTCGCCAACTATGTCAAGCCCCATGTGATAGGTGGCGAGCCTATAGCCATTTATCGGGCACAAAACCTATACTGTGACAAAACTCGCAGTACATTGCTAGGTGGTGTACGAGGAACGCTGCTGCCCATCCTCATCACTGATTTATCCTTAGTACGACACCCACGGGAGAAATGTGGGGAGGTGACAATAATTGTATTCCACTGATTTCTACTCTGCCGTCATCACACAGCACAAACAATATTAACAAACAATATTCACATTTCGCTCATTAAAATACAAGATAGACGCAACTTCAAAAACACTTCGAACCATTGGGTATCCAAAATGTTCAAAGCGTTTTTGATTTGTCTCTTTCATGTTCATGAATTTTGTTGAACCGAGCGAATGACCTTGTATTGAGAGCAGATCTAGATCTTGTTTCCATTTGAACTTTGTCACTTACTGACGCCTTTGTCGACAATCATCAGATAATTGTTCTACGTGCGTCAATGATTAAAAGAAACACTTTGACATGACAACGTAGAGTAGGTAGGTAGGTATAAGATGAATATAAGACTTTTTCACTTCTCATGCTCTGAAAGTGCTTGTTTGTGCAGGATATAGGCTGCACAAAATCGAATTTTGTGCTCTAGAGCATTAACGTATCTAATCATAAAAGTATCCATATTAAGGCAAAGAAAATGAGCTATGCAGCCAAACTCAATAAGAAATTCAGACATAGAATTTGTTATTTTTTTATATTTACTTAAATTTATTTGCCTAATGTGTTTTTTAAGACATAAAAGATATTAAAATTTTAATTCAAGTAGGTACGGTAAGTATTAAATTAATTTAAGAAAATTATTATTTCAAAATTAATTTAATACTTGGCTGTATAGGTCTGTAGCCCAAGCCTAATCAATGGGAAAAACAATTTCCTTTAGTATTCAAAACTGTACTAATTTTAGTTTGAATTTTAAGAAATGTTAAGATAAATTACTGTTTTATTTCCTCGCAATCGAAGTGAAAAGCAGAGTTTCTAACTCGTCCACAAAACCATTTTTATCCTCGACATTACTATCAGCCCTCGCCTTCGGCTCGGGCCGCTAAAAGTCTCGGACAAAAATGATCCGTTTTGTGCACTTGATGGAAAATCTACTATTCTTCTGTGTTGTGTAAGAAAAGTCTAATAGTCTTAATTAAAAATATATATGATTATGTATTTACGAGTTTGCAATTTCAATTGTTATTATTGCGAGAGACTGTAAAATCGTAAATATTTAATCGCCAAAGCAACAGTTTTTAGCAAAATGTTAGCATCAGTCAGACAGAGTTAAGTAATCAACACGCTGCAAGAAAGGGAGGGAGAGGTATTATTATTTTATTCACATCTGCCAAGCCTAGTTTGATTGCGCTCTGAGCGAATATGCAAGTTTTTACAAGTAACCGTCGCTGAGCTTCATAAAATATTATCCACCTACACTGATAGGTGAAGTTGAGCCAACATTTTAGTTCTTCACTATCGAAACCAAATAAATTTTAGCGGGACCCTCGATTACGAATCGTGAACTCCCATTTTTTTCTTGCGCCGTCTCTGTCGAGTCTCCGAGGACCGTTGAGGATGCACCTGGACCACTTTGGGAATCAATGGGCTAGATGATAGGTGTGAGTGTGTAAATAATTTGTATTTTATGTCACACCTGACCATAAAGTGGACTTTTCCGCTCGCTACGCGTACGGAAAATAACTCACTTCTTCTTGGTCAATTACTTGGCGATCGGAGACATTCTTTGTCATTCGGAGACATTCTTTGTTTTTGTTTGCCCTTGGTATATAATCTACTATTTTTTTAACAAAACACTCGAGCGCCCTTCGCTCTTCTAACGGCGCCCTCGAACCGACGAGGCATGCAAATCTCGGAAACTGGTATGAAAGTTATTGCAGTCAAGGCTTCTAAATTGTACCAAGGTCCGCCGCTAAATGAACGCACGCGTTGCGTACGCGCATGAAACCAAACTGGTTTGATCGAGTGTATTCTGCGCATTCGGCATAGTTGGAGGAAGTCCGAAGCGATCTTGGATGAGCAGTGATGATTTCACTGATGGGATACTGATGGGATACTAAAACATCAACATCACAAGTCCGTTTTCATGATCTTAGGCCTACCTTGGGAAAGGCATGACTAACTCTGTTCTTTCAGCACGTGTTGGCTTTGGTTGCCTTAAGGAACTACCGCCCATTCTTTTATCAATGTGACCAGCCTGCCTTTACCACATGTTAGCAAATTTAGGTCTCCTATGAATCTCTTCATGTCTGATTCTATTGTGTTTTACACTCCGAGCATAGAACTATTCGTAGCCCTTTATGTGACCTCAAGCTTTGTTACATCAAAATACAACTAACCTTGTGAGGTTAGATTAGATCTCTCGTCCCGATGACTCACTCAGGCAAATTTGGTTTTTATTTATAATAATTTTGTTGCCAGTTTTTTACAGCATTTAATGTAACCGATCACCATACTAATCTAACTAACCTACAAAAATACCAACTTAAATTCTGAAATTATTGCATAACCGTTGATTTCTATTTCTGTATTTGCTTAGTCATCCAATACATCATTGTTAGCTCGATTTAGTATTTCCAGTTTTCTGCGACGTTTCGGCTTGTAATGTGAGAGATATAGTGATATAACATTATATATAACATGTTATAACATTCATACCAAATAATCTCGTGCCTCCAAAGATTAATTGTGTTCAAAATTAAATATTAGTAAAAATGTCGGCAAGTGGCCATTTTTTGAATTTTAATATGAATCTTAGCAGAATTGCTAAAAGCTACCTTTTTAGATCCCCTGGAAAGGGCAATACATATGCGTTGAACACGGACCTTTGCTTTCGAGTCACATTTGTTTATTTATTTAAACTTATCTAATTAAACATAATATTATCTATCTACTATTCATTATATTTATCCGTCTTATGTATGCATATAACTCAAACGCTTAAAATGATTACTCCGTCATGCATAATAAGTGTAAGCGCAAGAAATGTTTAATAATTCCTTGCCACAATTGTTCCACCAAAGACTGATGCCTAAGTGGCTATTTCTCGACATAGGTACTTAGTTTTAGCCCTTATTTTTGTACAGTCAATACCGCGTCGGAATCTGATAGGGGACTATAGCACGCGGCTAAACTAAGCGCGACTTGGCTAAATTCATACTCAAATAATGAGAAAAAAGAGAAATGAAAAGAGATCCGGAGAAAGTTATTTCATGTAAGGTTGACAACTGATTGTAGAAATATTTATAACCGTTTTGTATAGTGTGCCGTGTGGTGACGGCAGAGTAGAATACAATTGTCACCACCCCAAATCTCTCCCGTGGGTGTCGTACAAGGCGACTAAGGATAAACCAGTGATGAGGAATGGGCAGCAGCGTTCCTCTTATACCTACCACTTAGCAAAGTACTGCGACTTTTGTGCCCGATAAATGGCAATAGGTTTGCCACCTATTACATGGGACCTAGCATAATTGGCGCAGCGTGGGTGCTAGTTCACCTCTGCCTACCCCTTCGGGGATATAGGCGTGAATTATGTATGTATGTTGTATAGTCTTAACGTGCTGTTTACTGAACGACAAACACACACAGTCTAATCAAAAGATAAATAAATATAACTATGTTTTTGTTTTATGAACGTGTGGTGGGTGACTGTGGAGCAGAGTCCACTTATCACCACCCGTATCTCTCTCGTGGATATCGTCCATAGTGACTATACTCAATCCAATCCTTTATTTTCTATTTGACAGTTCTTATAGTGTTGGGACCAAAAATGGATTAGTATATAGGATATCGATAATACAAATTCCCTTTTCACGGCGAACAAAATTCAAAATCTATTAATATATGCATTTGCCGAAGTAACTGCCGAAAACAGGAATAATATTGTTTGAATAATCCAAAATAGTTTAATTTCGGATTGGAAAATTCATGAGGCCTTAGATAATTTAGAAGAAAAAGAATTTGTAATAAATGTCGATGACAGTTCATCGAGTGGCAGTGACGATTCATCTTAATATATTGATTCAAAACATTATAACGTGTCATTATAATGTAAAATTGTTTCAATTCATGTCGATCTATCTATACTTATTTTACTTTCATTAGAATGCTTCTTTATATCTGAGAAACTAAGCTACTTTTTATCCCGCGAAAAATTAACACGAACAAAGTCGCGGGAACACATGTAGTTCCAAATAAATACCGATGCAAATCACTGTTTTGATTGACATAAAATGTAACTTTTTTCTGATCAAACGTTTTATATTTGATATATATCGTATATTTTAAAAAAATACTGCACATATGGTCTCAATTTGTGTTAGATTAATATTATATGGAATTAAGGAACAAAATTAGGCCGTTGTCATATTTTTTAAGCCTCAGATTTAAAAGTGATTTTTTTCCGACACATCACACAGCTACATTCTAAGGGAGCTGTCAAATAGAACATAAAGGATTGGACGGAGTATGGATTATAAATATAAAGAAGATTTATGATTAACATGCCTAGTTGACAATAGCCTCGCTCTATCCTTACAGAGATAAACATGCAGATTGATGGATGATTGTGTAGTAAGTACATACACACATAATTCACGCGTACATCCCCGAAGGGGTAGGCAGAGGTGATTCAAAAACCACGTTTCGCCAATTAGGTTAGGTCTCATGCACTATGTGGCAAGCCTATTACCATTTATCGGGCACGTAAATCGCAGTCGGTCGGTACATTGCCAGCTGGCATAACAGGAACGCTGTTGCCGATTACTTATTGCTGTCTTACTCTTTACCCATAGTCTCCATGTAGGAACAACCGATGGAGAGATGGGGGTGGTGACAATTGTATTCTGCTCTGCCGTCACAACACTGCATATTATGAGTATGTATTAATTTTAATTAAATTGAAAATTAACACATTGCCTGACGAAACTCTTCACGTTTTTGTACATTACCGAATATAATTATTGTTTTCAAACAATTCAGATAGAGTAGTGAATAATAATAACTTTGTTTGGTGTAGTAATACGAGTTTTTTTAACATAACTACTGCAGTGTGTAATTATATGGCATGATGATATTATAGACGGTCTGTTTGTTACCACATGCTAATTAACGGGGTACAGACATCAGTGGTAGTTGACCACAAATAACTATTTCCCATAAATTTTGATATTTATGACAAATGCGTGGTAAGGCTGAAAATCGATTAGCGAAATATGAAAAGTGTGCCTACATCATTATGAGGTTCCGTAACGTACGTTTCATAAATGCTTTCATAATTTTCTACCTAAGGAAGACGATGATTTGATACTGAGAATAATGAGAATATGAGTTTCAATAATTTGTACAGTCAACAACAACGGCAGGCTGCCACAAAATGTCAATTTTTTTCATGCGACTTTATGCATTATCACAAATTAGTTAAGGTTAATAATAGATTAAAGATATTTGAAAGTTTTAGTTAGTCTGAAGTCCCGTTGATCATACATAATTAATTATCTGCTTATTTATACGCGATGAAACCATCAACAGCCCTTTAACGTCACCATTGCTGGGACACAGGCCTTCCCGATGAATAGAAGAATATAGGAAGAATGGACCATAACCCACCACGCTGGCCCAGTGCGGATTGGATGGTATTAACGACTGCAGAAACACCCGGGACTAACGGCTTAACATGCCTTCCGAAGCAGGGGCAACTCGAGATAGTAATTTTTTAGTCACCCATCCAATGACTAACCTTAGCGAACATTGCTTATTTTTGGCAATCGCAGACCGAGCGCGTTATTGCGCGGAGCGCCTCTTGAGTGCTTCAACGTTAACTCAAAATATCCAACACAGTTGTGTAGTGCAGATCAGCATGAATGCACTATTCCACAAGAAATTCGCTCGGACGCATATAGACGCAAAAAAATATTATAACAAGTCCCATATTATGTGGTAAATAATCATTATGTATTCGGCAGACTTGACTGGGTTATGGTTGTAGGTAATCGAAGGGGTAATTGAACAGATACACCTTTACAATGTGCTAAGTCAACAGGTCTGTATGTCTTTACAATAAAACTATTATAATAAATAGAACCCATTAATTGTGTCGTACTAGGCGACTAAGGGTTAAAACTGCGTTGAGGAATGGGCAGCAGCGTTGCAATTGCAATTTATATGGCAATTGGCTCGCTTCCTATTACATGGGCCTGAAAATAGTTGGCGAAACGTGGGTGTTAATACGGTTCAGTACCTATTAGACCTCCATCTCTAAGATTCGACCCAAAAGCAAAAAGCGCCCATTGGACACCTCTGCCTACCCTTCGGTGGATACGTATTTTAGTGGCGTGATTTACATGTGTATGTAGACCTTAATAAAGAGAATTAACAGGTATTTTGTGCACAGTACGGTCTAAAATTAATCGAATGAACGCAACGACGTGTAAAGCCGGATCCAGACGAGTGTAACGTGTAATGTAATCTAATGTTAATGTAACACGAATTCTACGTCCAGACGAGTTACTGTAACGCTAACGTAGAATTCGTGTTACATTACACGTTAGATTACATTACACGTTACACTCGTCTGGATCCGGCTTAAGCATATCTGGGAACGTAATCGTGATCGATTAGAAGGGGCAAAACACGGAAGTAACTTAAGAAACTTGAAGCTGACTTAGGTGCACTAAATATATTCCAGCCTGGGACTAGTTAATCTAAGTTATCTAACTGATTAATGTCCGTTTTTATCGAAGACTCCTAACATAATTAAAACGCAGTCATAATTTTGAACAAAACGTGAATATAATAAATTCATAATGTATTTTTCCTAAGTAACTGTTTGCGACAACTTATGACCTTTCAAGTTAGGTGTTGTAATGTTGTTCGTGAAAACGGGTCTGTATAAAACTTATTATTCTCATACGGCATACGGTATTTTTAATTCCCAAACATGACACAAACACTTCAAATTCAAATCATAGATGGTTTATTAGAGGTTTATAGTATTAATTACAGGTAGTTTTATATAAATATAGCATTGAATTTCACATTAAAATATAGGTGTTTTGCAAATTTTTATTGCATGCCAATGTTAAAAGGTTTAAAATCTACCATTTTTACTTACATAAGTCACGCCTTTCTCCCACAGGAGTAGGCAGAGACCATTTCTTTGCACTAGCACGGTCCTTACATACTTCTTTCGCTTCATCCAATCTCATTCATGTCTTCACGCATGCTCATCGGTTTCGGGTACTGTTGACCTGGCCCATTTTTATATAACATTGGGAATACTCACTTGAAGAAGAGGAGGTTCTTCTTCCTTCCGTTGGTACCCACGAAGGATATGTTGAACCACATCGCGTCACAACCGGACAAAACCAAACCGGACCTGTCACTTGTGACCAAAAAGAGGGTAGTCGGTCTCAATATCGTACTTTTGTGTTCAACCACAAAAGGTTATTGACGTGGCATAGACGCGCATGCACCTAGGGCTAGACTTTCACTGTGCCGGTGCGCGCGCGCAATGCACTCTGCTCTGCGATTGCATAACGATAATTGGCGGAAATGTGTCGAAAATTGCGCATCTACAATGCATATGGGCGGCCTGCCGTGGATCCTGTTGTAGGTACCTGCCAGTTTGGCTGGTGCTCGTATTTATTATCAATTAATTGTGTATTATTGATTAATTAAGTATTGTGCCCGATAGAGGGCGATAGGCTCGCCACCTTTTATTGCACAATGGAAATCTTAAAAAAAATAAAACAAAGAAAATATTTTTTTTAGCTCCTTCCTGCCTCTTTAAGGGATCAAAGAATGAGGCGTATAAGGGAATATGATTAAGGTATGTATATATCCATTAAAGCAAAATGATTTTATTTATACACTAGAGTGTCCGTTTTAGGAACCATACCAACTCTGGACCAGCTTCCCCTATTAATAATATTGTTTGCTAATAATGTATGAATACAAAAAACTAAGGAAGTGTCTTAAAATAAGTTTGACTCATCGTTACAAGCAATAAATTGTTAAGAAAATTTGTATCTTATTAAGTCGTGTTAGGCTCACAGAACAGATAGGTTAATAAAGGCCTTTATGAAGTTTAATGCAGGCAATATTCTGACAACACGATAAACTTGTTCGAACTAATAAATAAATAAAGTTTTTTTTTGAATAGCTAATTAAAAAATACTTCATCACACATGCCATTAAAAATTCGTAAGCCCAACTCAAAAACCAGTATGAGTTCACTGACGTCATTGGAAAAATAATTAATTGTGTTAGCTAAATTATTTTCAAGGCCGCAATAAAATATATTGAGGAAATTATAAGATACTTTGCGTTAGATATTATTATAGTTCGCTGTTTGCAATAACAATTTCAATTTTACTCTTTCGTCAAAGAGAGTCGACGACGCACGAATTTCCAATGTCCGTCATAATATGCGTCATCCGTTGTCAAGTGTGCTAGCTACCGGTCAAGGGCTCTGTAGTTCAAAACTTAATAGAGGCGAATGTTTGTGAGATAAGTGGTGTCGCGTGGTACGGCAGAGCAGAATACATTATTGACACCACCCCCATCCCTCCCGCGGGTCGTACAAGGCGACTAAGCCCCGAATACAGAAAAGCTACTCAAATGTTGAGCACTGCTTATAAAGTTAAGTGGACAATTTTGTCATTGCTTAAATGTTAAGCAGGACTCCAACTTTGAGTTGAGTTTCTGGATTCGGGGGTTTGGGTTAAAAAACAGGTTGCTATTGTATTACCTAGTAATCGATATATGAAAACAGGGTGTTAATACACCTCTGGCTTGCCCTTCGCATATATAGGCGTGATTAATGTAGGTATGTATGTAATTGTATGTAAGTTGTTCAGTGTTTCCAATACGATGAGAATCTTCCAAAAAGAACAGATACAGATTTTTCCGCTTTGCTTTTTTATACTATGGTAATGAATTGACGCTCAATAGTTTTAAAATGTATTCAAATTTATTTACATTTGGAAATTTAACAGAATGGCCTCGAGATCATCTGGCTGGTGCAAGTGTCAATGTCATCTGAGCGAGACAAATATAGAGGTCACGGAAGAGGCGTGCCCTCGACGCGTATTTCATGCAAGAAGTCCCTTGTCTGACATGCTGGCTTGGGGGCAAAAAATTAAGTAGAATATGCCAGACCCCGTGGACAAAATGTCCTCTGGGAAAAAAAAAAAATATATCCTCTCGCTCTAACTCCCACTAAATTATTTAAGTCAGTAACTATTCATTATATAAAACACTGTCAAACGGGGACAGACATCTTGTCCACTTTCCGTGCTAGGACTACTACAAGAGGGGTCGTAAAAGTCGACATTGGGAGATTGCCCGGCGTAGACAAATAAGCACCTCAGGGTACCCGAATTGTGAAGGGCAAACCACCAACAACAGCATACCCAAAGAGGTAAATACCTAAGCCAAAACCTTAAGCAGTATGGATTAGAATGTTGTCATCACAATCACTCTCTCCGTTCATTGGGCTCTCGATATGGTCCTTTCCGTCTCTTTTCTATACATAGCCGTGGTGGCTATGTATATACGTGGTGTATCTCTCGAAATAAATGCCTCAATATAAAAAATAATTAATAATTTTTTCATCCCACCATCTCGGAAAAAGCGTTTTTGCTCTTCGATATCTGAGTGCAAAAGCCGTTTTTATCCTCTAGAGGGTAAAGTAAATTTGAATTTAGAACATCGTGTGCAATGAGTTATTTCTACCTCCATGGTGCCGAAATTATCATGCAACCTATTTTAATTTGTTAAAAACTCAGACTCGGAACCTTCTTGGTGTACTTTTTTTGTAATTTGCTTTGCGTGCGCCATTTTCTTTTCACGTCATAAATTTTTTAAACCTTGGAGTTCCGTGACGGTCAATCAGCTTGGCGTCAATCTTGCTTAAAACATTTTGATCGTCTACAATGCTTGCTTGATGCTTGAGTCAAGCATTTAAAAGCTTTTTAGGTTTGTTTGATTTGTTTACGCTAGCAACGGAACAAAAACATACAGAAAATCAACGTGCTTGACTCAAGCTGATTGACCCTCTCGGAACTCCATTAGGGACGTAAATTTTTATTAGGTACTTACAGGTGTGTCTGGATAAATACGGATGTGGCTGGGTGGATGGGTGGGTGTTCGAGGTGTGTCTGGGTAAATGGGTGTTTTGTGGGTGTTTCTGGGTGAATGGGTGTTTTTTGGGTGTGTCTGAGTGGATCGGTGTGTATTGCGGGTGTAAATGTTGTGGGTGTTTCTGGGTGGGTGTTGAGAGTGTGTTTGGGTTAATGGGAGGGTGTTGTGGAAGTTTCTGGGTGAAAACAGAAACTGTTGTGATTGTATTTTTTTTTGTATTTTGCAATTTCCTCGTTGGGGGGGATGAAAAGTTACGTGTTGCACTCGAGTGCAAAGATTTTTCACCTTGTGCTCTTTTGATTCCCTCGCTATCGCTCAGGATTCTAATTTTTGAATCACTCGCTACGCTCGTGATTCAATTTTAGAATCCTTCGCTAGCTCGGTCATCAAAATTGAGCACGCGGTTAAAAAACAACTTTGCACTCACGTACAACAAATAACTATTATAATTATCATAATATTCACAATAATATTAACGTGTTGCCGCTTCTGGCTGACGCACTTAAATTATTTGATAAAATGTCGAAAAAAGCGTTGAGTGACAAAGTTCAAATGAAAACCAAATCATCTAAATACAAAGTCCCCTTCGAGACTTAATATTATGTGATACCTACGTTTATTTCTTAATAACATATCACAAAAGAAGGTCTAGGTAAGCAAGTCAAAGTCAAAGTCTAAAATTATTATTGAGTAAAGATAGGTAAATAAATAATTCATTTTGATTACTTATCTATCAAAGGTCACGGTAAGATAAAAATGTTGAGAAATAAAAGTTCATAAGACAAAGATAAACGTCACGTATGGCGGGAATGTAAAACACAATCTCTATTTTAGGATCTGTTTCCGACACGTTAATGTATATCTTCTATCTCTTTCGTCGCGGTTCAATTATCTATGCGACGTGATTGTTCGCGGGAAGCAATTAAGTCTTGTGAGTTAATAGATGAAAGTGAGTTAATAGATAAAGAAAATGCAATAGTTCCATATGAAAACTCTGTTTTCTGATTTATCGCAGCGGTCGACATGATATCACCAAGTTTGACACATCAATAAAAAAAAATAATTATAAGAAGTGATTTCAACATCATCATTTCAGCAGAGAGACCCCCACTGTTGGGCATAGGCCTCCCACAATTATCGCCAAACCGATCGGACCTGCGCTGCCTGCATATAGCGGCTTCTCGCGACCTTCGTCAGACAGATCGTCGTCGGTCCAAATTGTTATTTTATTGATGTTTTCATTATAATAATGTAAAGTGACACAATAGTGATGTATTACAATTTGTCCATGATGATGATGCGTTTAAAATACCTAACGTGCGCTGTGTCTGCGCCTGCGCCGGTGCGCGAATAAAAAGGTCAGCATTGCAATGAACGCAATCAAAAACAAAATAACATAGTTTTAGTTGAACCGGACATTATGGAGTGTCGGTGCAACAAAACAAAATTGTTCGTTGAACCCTGATAAAGGACTGACACTATCAAAACACTCACGTTTCACGATGTTTTTGCAATGTAACTCTTATTGTTTGCACGTGAGGTGCCATATTTCATCCGCATTGCTTAGACTGCTATTGAAGTGCTACATTGTAGGTTAACATTGAATCTTTACATTTACAATAATTATTATTAGGTACTTGGTAGTTTTTCAAGTTCATTGGCACTGCTCACAAGAATATTTGAATTTGCTAATAGCTTTTTCGTTAAGAAATTTGTCTTTAGAAAAAGTTCGAAAAATTATCGTCTTGAAACTTGAAACCTTTTTCTAACGACAAATTTCTTTGTGATAATTTTTCTAAGATTTATATTAGGTAGGTATTTTCGTTAATTGTATTTTAAACAAAAAATAGTAAACAATCATCATGGACAAGGTAGAAAGATGATGAGTTTCTCAGGTTAATTGTTACAATTTTTTTTTACCCTGATCACTAATTTTAGATCTGATTAATATGTCTCTAAAATGCTCTAGGGCCTTATTAATAAACACGGATTAAGTATAGACTAGTTACCTACTCAGTGTTTTGTCTCTATTCCCGCATTCAAAATCATATTTTTAAGACGAAGACAAAACTCGGATTAGCTATACCATTTTTAATACCAGTTTATTATTAAGACGATTATAAGGGCTTAAATTTGGCTAGATTTGTGTAGCAGGCCACTGTCATAGAGACCACTTTTGTTTACTCGCTAGCACATGAATGGTCCCTCTAGACAACTGCAAACTATTCGAACGAATGAAACTGACGTATCAAAGAGGAAACCACATGGCGACCATCGTGTCAAATATGGAAGAGAAGCTGTCAAAAATTTACATTTGTATTCAATTCGTTCGAATAGATTGGCCACTTGCCTAGAGCTTTCCAGTGGCCCTAGCCAAGTGGCCGAGCTTTACGAACGCATAGAAAACAAATGTATGAAACTGACCGATTACAGATAAAACAAAACGTCAGTTTCATACTTTTCTATTCCATGCGTTCGAATAGAAAAGCCTTGGCCACTACTTGGCTAGGCCCTCTGAACTCTTTATAAGTTGCGCAGAATTGTTAAGAATTATTAAAATATTATCTGCGAATAGCTTAGCTACTACTAAACTATTCATGTAAATCAGACACATTACTACTATGAATATTGGAAAAATAACTTACCAAGGCGCTTTGTTTAGTATTGTTTCTGACGTGGCTCCGTTTTTGTGGGCTTGAGTGGTCGCCATGTTTGTAACTGAAACAAGAATTAAATTTATTATTATTTAATTTAGCGTCGCGGTAACGACAGAGCAGAATACAGTTGTGTTTATTTAATCAAAGGTTTGCATCCCTTGAAGAGAGGTAGAAGTGATGACAGTGGTATACTACTCAAACGCCACCACAAGTAAGGCCTATATATACAGTGTGTCCCTGGATAAATTGCAATCCTGCAAGATACAAGGGGGTGAATACAGACTTTAAGTTTTATTAAAAAAATAGCTTAAAAAGTTAATTTTTTGTAGAAAAAATTAAATTCTGACCTGATATCAAGTGCTTTGTGGCCTATTTGTTATTTTAACCTGTAAACAAAGTATTTGATATAATTATTGTTTTTATTTTACATAAATAGAACCACAACTTTTTTAAGAATCGAGTTTTTTGTACATAGAGTCTACAGAAAGTAATCAATATCTGAATAAAATAATTAAAAATTAAAATAATTAAAAAAAAAATCTATGTTTTTTGTCGATAATTTGTGATCTAGTTTCACCCCCTTGCAGGATTGCGCTTTATTCACGGACACACTGTATAACCTTGCCAATGTCGTTGGTTCCAAAATAATTTCGTACCTATATAGGTAAAAAAGAGAGAGAATGATAAAAGACAAGGGGAAGAATGCACGTATTCCTTTTTATTACTTATTAGGGGGTTCTCCTAAGAGGATTGTGAAGCTGTATATTTTAGCACAAAAAGGAATAATATTTTCCACTAAAAACAAAATAAAACAAAACACGGTGATCGTAAATAGGTAGTTCGCCACTCTTTGACCGTGATATTTGTATTTTTATTGAAAGACCGGTTTAATATTCAGCACACGATGTTTATTTCGAGTCATTGTTGAATAATCGGAAATAAAATTTTCGGCACACCCAACACACCTGGAATTTACTATACTTTACATAATCTGGAATTTATTATCGATCGAATACAATATAATTTATATGTCCAACTATTGGCTACTTGGCTAGGGGGCTGGCCCATTCATTTTTAATTCACCTCAGTCTACCCCCTTCACCTTACATATGCATGTGTGTAATACAAGGTTAACTAAATTCCGGCATATTTTGACTTATGATAAAATGATGATTTGCACCAGGTCACATCATTGGCTATTGGCGAAGAGGTCGGAGTTCAAATCCTGGTAGGGCAAATGCTTTTATACATATTCATAATTTTCTAGCATAACAGCTGCATGCAGAGACGTAAATTAACTTTAATGAGTACTTAATACAACAATTCAATAATATACATACATAGATAGGCACAATACTATACAGTATACATACATACCTGCAATACTATACTATGGACCCGGCAAGAATAGCGTCTACTTTTGAATTGACATACATACATACATAAATCCTGGCTATATCCCCGAAGGGGTAGGCAGAGGTGAACTAGCACCCACGTTTCGCCAATTATGTTATTAGAGCCTATTGCCATTAATCGGGCACAAAATTCGCAGTACTATTGCTAGGTGGTATAAGAGGAACGCTGCTGCCCATACCTCATCACTGATTTACCCTTAGTCGCCTTGTACGACACCCACGGGAGAGATTTGGGGTGGTGACAATTGTATTCTACTCTGCCGTCACCACACGGCAAGAATTTTGAATTGACCTTTCTTTATATTAAGTACCTACTCATTAACGTGACTTGAGTAAGACGTGATAGTTTCAAAATTTCAGCATCTCCAAGAAACTTACTTTGTCCCGGATCCATTGCTCTCAAATGTATTGACCTTTACTTACCTAAATTTACGATTAAATAGACTAAAATTAACTTAGTCATAATAAAAAACTATGATAGTGTTGCCATGAACTATAGAGTAATTAGGATCATGAATATTCAACATTCGATAATTAGTCTGATAAAACATCTCATCTTAAATAAAAATAACTATAATACTGCTTCGAGAATGCTACTTCTTGTTTCTTGCTTCAAAAAAAAATTAGCCAGCGACAGCGATATTACCATTTTTTATCCATTTAAATTGATAATTATGACTCTCAAAGGCATATGACATTACTCTTACGGATATTTACAGTGGTTTTCACCACCTCATCAGTCGCCATCATAAACTTTGTTACCATTCGATCTGCGCCAAGCACTTCCTATAATTATATGTGCTTGTATTATATGCGCTAAGATGTGTGACACAGATATTTTAAAATATAATTCAAGAAAAATAAAACTAAACACGTGGCTGTATGGGTTAGATCCTAGCCTTCCCTAAAAAAGGAGAATTAAAACAAAAAATTGAAAATTTTTTCCTGCAAAAATGTTCTATATGAAAAGACATGATTAATGTGTTTTTAATTTTTTTTTTATGTAAACGTAGTTAGTTGCAAAATCAGCACAGCTCAAGTTAAAATGCTGTTTATTATGCGACCATAAAACATTTTTGCTTTGACGTGTGAAAATTTATCGCTTGAAAATTAATAGTACTTTACAAGGACTATTCAGTCCTGTATAAGATTTACTTTTGAATTCAATTGCGAAATATTATGTTGTAAGTTTTTTTTTTATGCACAGTTCTGAAAAACTTCGTAAATCATATTTTTGGCATTGTTTAACGACGCAGCTAATAACGCGATAATTAATGTTTGTTTAATTACATATGAAACAAACATTAATACATACATACATCGCAGCCTACACATGTTTTATTTATGTATGTCTTTGTAACCACTAAAATTTTAAGTCAATGCAAAGAGTAATTAGTGCAACGGATTGACATTGATAGCGTTATCTAAACGTGGTTCAACGGACTAAAGTATCTACAGACTTTATTAACTTTAACATCAGTCGGAAATATAACCCTTGGGAATCTACATACAATACAACAATTATTATAATTATGATAATTTATGTTTTTGAATGAACATCTCTATATTAATAACAAACAAACCACATCGATTTTTATAAAAAGAGGTTACGAAATTAGAATAAAACTTACATTAACAGATAATCCAAATGAATAGAGAAAAAGATTTCGAAATTTAAATTTCGAACTTGAACGGATTTCACGCTCACACGGCCACACCGGAGGCAACGAGACACAAACTAAACAAAACAACTGCCGCTTTAAGCGTCGTCTCGCTGAGAGCATTATCTGTGGTTCCGTACATGATGCGTTCGCCAAATAAAATTGCACCAATTTACTCTGGGGCCTTGGGAAATATTCCGCTGGCCGTCCGTCCGTCTACGCTTTGCTTTCAACTCAAGCTGTTTAGGTATTCCGGAACTCTATCTATCACAGGGAGAGCTTGGACAATTTTGTTATTTAAATACCAGTTTCGGAACTCTATGAGAGAGAGCTTGGACATTTTCAAATAAATATTCAAAGTTTATTCATCATTCATCATCGGGTCTATAGTGTGCTTACAGATTAGAAAATAAGTTGAAAAGGTCAGGGGAGAAACTTAGATATTTAATGATTCGTCAACCATCCAAGCCAAAATATTGACAAGCCGCGTGTCCAGCGTTTATAAAAAGTTTTTTTTTTCTTCTTTTACGTACGAATTAATAGTTGGGGGTTAGAAATAGGCCAACATTTAACTCTATAGCCTATTGCTTGAAACTTCGTCAAGCTAAGAGACCAGGATTATTCTTCTTCTTCTTCTTCCTAATGTTCCCAGTTTATCTGTGGTCGGCACAGTATGTTTCCTATTCCATTTATATCGGTCAGAAGCCATCAAATATTTCGCTCCCTTTTTAGAAAATTAGAGACGGCAAGAGCCATGTCGAGAGATCGATAAACGGAGATAGTGATTGGGATGACAACATTCCTATCCATACAGCTCAAAGTTTCGGATTAGGTTTTACAGCCCGCCACAATCCTGACACTATTACTCTTTGGATATGGCGGCTGTTGTTGGTGGTTTGCCCGCCACCATTTGGGTGCCCTATGGTGCTTATTGGTGTACACCAAGCAATCTCCCTTAGTCGACTTTTACGACACCCCAGGGATGAGTGGGGGCTGGCATATTCTACGTTATTTTTTCGCTCCAAGGCCAACAAGACTAAGAGAACAGAATTATCAGAATAATTAATTCTTGGCTATTTGAATTCATAGCTATTATATTGTCAATAAATAAACGCACAGTGCAACCTTCTCAGATATCTCACAAAACCTCTCACCATTGCAAAACCAAACCCACGATAAATATTTATTCGTGGGTTCCGTTATAAATCATTTTCGTTGACTAAGATACTTTGATTTCTGTTTGATGATTTGTTATTGTACTCGAGTTGGTTGGTGGTAGGACTTTTTTCAAGTCCACCTGGCTAGCTACCACCATCTTAACAAAATCTGCCGCCATAATAATAATGTTAACAGCATTATTGTGTTCCGACGATTTCTGATGAGCCAGCGCCTCTATGGTAGAGTGTTCCAGGTGCAGCTCGATTCCATTTAGGCCCTTATCGTCCTTTAGCTTCAGATGAGATAAAGGCCAAGCGCTTCCCTACTGTCTAAAATACAAAAAAAAATCGCAAGGTAGCACCTCAATCTGGTGTTTGGCCATAGATTGATTAAAGTTTCGTCTGTAAGCCTAGCACGGGTCGTGGACAAATTCTCTCTCCACCACTAGTCAGTGTTTTGTCTCAGGATTTAGTGAGAGTTAGACCGAGATGAAAATATTTCCTTTTCCACGAGGAGATTTTGTCCTCGTCCCGTGCTACGGGAGCTGATAATAGCAATGCAAAGGCATGGTGGTGCCAAGGTCGCGCGGCCACCGTACTCTACGCTTTCTAGTCCAAGGTCGGCGAATGTGTGACTCAACGTAGCGACTATTGACTCTGAGGTCGTAATAGCACATCGGCTTTTCTAAACAAAAGTTAATCAAACACAACTCTTTATCCGTCAACAGTACTCTAAACTTATTTTGAAATAAAACAATTTTTAATTGAGTCATAGTATGCAAGATTAGTTCGAACAGTATCGTTTACTACGTTTGATGACAGGCGATTACTGTATGGCGATTTGTACATATTTTTGTTTACATTTAGCATGTTTGTAATACTTTTATCACCTATGCAAACAGGCTCGCGTCTATTATATGGGACCTAATAAAATAGAGTAACTCGCGTTTATTTGGGTGTTTTGTATTGTTATTGTTTAGTTTAATACGTGAAAGTTGTTTTATTTCAAATGTGTAATGTTAGGTAGAGCTCCAGCAAATATAGGAGGACACTTGACTTGAAACGTGTATTTTAGATATTGACGCACCTTGAATAAAAAAAGCGGAAAGAGAGTCAATCGTAGTATTGACTTGTTTTATAACATTTATAACTGAACGTAGATGAGCAATAATGTGTCAAGCCACACGAATACCAATTTGAGGAAATGGCTCCCAAAGATTCTAAACATGATGTGATTTGCTACTTTATTAAATATTGTTTTTATCTTTTTGTTAAAGAAAGTGTTTCAAGTCAGTTGGAACACTTTTGAAAATTGTAGAATATATGATGCTTTATCAACCTATGTCGAAATCTCGGAATATGGGTTTTTGTGGGTTGACACATTATTGCTTAACACCGTCCAACTGACGTCACGATAAAGTACCATGGAGACAAAATGCCACACTTTGGTAATCATTGTAAATGTCAAATGGCAAAGGACTCTAAGAAATTTACATACATACATAAATCACGCCTATATCCCCGAAAGGGTAGGCAGAGGTGAATTAGCACCCACGTTTCGCCAATTATGTTAGGTCCCATGTAATAGGTGGCGAGCCTATTGCCATTTATCGGGCACAAAAGTCGCAGTACATTGCAAGGTGATATAAGAGGAACGCTGCTGCCCATTCCTCACGACTGATTTATCCTTAGTCGCCTTGTACGACACCCACGGGAGAGATTTGGGGTGGTGACAATTGTATTCTACTCTGCCGTCACCACACGGCATGAATGAAATTTAGCCCGCCGGTATTCAAGTCAGCACCCGTGACATAAGACACTGCTTTTTTCCTTGGTTTATAATCTACTATTATGCCACACCTGACCACAGAAAGTGGCATTTTCAAAATCCCACGGGGTGTCCTATGATTTTGTAGTCACCTTAGACGGCAAAATGAAAGCCTCAGATCGCTTTTAATATCGCTCTTGCCATCTGAGACATTTTTTGTTTTACCTCCTTGGAAATAAATGTAGGTACCTACTATTATGTCTAGGTTATGTGCCGTGTGGCGACGGCAGAGTAGAATACAATTGTCACCACCCCAAATCTCTCCCTTGGGTGTCGTACAAGGCGACTAAAGATAAAACAGTTAAGAGGAATGGGCAGCAGCGTTCCTTTTCTACCACCTAGCGATGTACTGCGCCTTTTGTGCCCGATAAATGGCAATAGGCTGGCCACCTACTACATGGGACCTAACATAATTCGCGAAACGTGGGTGGTAGTTCACCTCTGCCTACCCCTTCGAGGATATAGGCGTGATTTATATATGTTATTATGTCTATGACAGTGCAGCTTGGATCAGAGAAAGATGGTTGTTTGTTGTCATACTATTATTGCAATGGACACTAACGACGGGTGTCCACTTGTTTGTCCTTCCTCCGTACTTCGGTTGCCAAACCCCACGAATGGTGCGCTTGCGCCACCAAGCACCTATGGAGAAATACTTTATCACAGCATTCGCGAGAACCTGTCTATTGACCTTTATAAAAATATAGAAGTTAACACAAACGTTTGCCCAAGGAAATTTGAGATATTAGATTGTGGCTGCATTTTTGAGGTCCGTTCCAAAATAAAATTCTCGACGAAAACATTATTTTTTGTTAAACGCAATAGATCACCCTATTTATCCTTGAAGGCATAAATAGGGTAGGCAGGGGTGGATTAACACCCACGTTTCGCCAATTATGTTAGGTCCCAGGTCCATTTATCGGACACAAAAATCACAGTACATTGCTAAGTGGTATAAGAGTAAGCAGAGATGATTTGACGGGGTGAGTGGACAAAGATATATAACAAAACAAAAAAAACACTTTTTTGAATTAACATAGGTTTTATGTGACGGGAAATTAAAACGCTTAAATTTTGATTCGTATCAAAAATACAGACCATAACAAAGGTTTTAACTGACAAACATCTATACACCTTAATGTTTTCAAATACCCATAACTTTTTGAACTATTTGTTAGTTAACAGCTTCGTCGACTCACCCCTTCAATTCACACCCACGTTACGCTAATAGTTTAGGTCCCATGTGGAAAACAAGGTCCCAAGAGGAGCTCGCTAGCGCAGAGGCATAGCGCGCTTGGCCTGCGATTGCGTAAACAAAGCAATGTTCGCTAGGCCGGTCATTGGATGAGTGACCAAAAATTTATTATCTCGAGTTCCTCCGTGCTTCGGAAGGCACGTTAAGCTGGTGGCTGCATCAGTCAGTCGTTAATACCCACCAACCCGCACTGGGCCAGCGTGGTGGGTTATGGTCCAATCTCCCTATATTCTTCCATCCATAGGGAAGGCCCGTGCCCCAGCAGTGGGGACATTAAAGGGCTGGTGATGATGGTGATGAAGTGACGATAAGGGCCGAAGATGGAATCAAATTTCATCTGGAACCCTCAACCACAGAGGGGCTGGCTATCTATCACACATTGTCAGAACACAATAATGCTGTTAACATTATTATTATGGCGACAGATTTTGAAAAGACGGTGGTAGCTAGCCAGGCGGACTTGAAAGAATTCCTATCACCAACCAAACCGAGTATAAATTTTCACCGCCCTGAGGATCGAACCCAGGATCTCTGGATCTTAATTCTGGTGAGCGGACCACTAGACCACGGAGGCGGTTATGTAATAGGTGGCGAGCCTATTGCCATAAACGGAGAAAGCAATTCGCAGTATATTACTTAAATAGGTGGTACCTACTCACAAGGGAACGCTACTGCCCAATACTTGTGGCTGTCGGGAGAGATGGGGGTGGTAATTGTATTCTGCTCTGCTGTCACCACCACTTAAAACACAACACTACACCATATTAAGATAAGTAGGTATGTACAGAAAACATCACGTCAGACTACCACGAAATGTTTGTCTCACTCGACTTTTGGCTCTACTGTCAACAAGATAAGGTTGACAATCGATTGAAGAAATTTGACAGTTTTGGGTAGCCTGAAGAGCCGTTGCCCTATTAAATTGCATGTCCGCTAAGGGTATAAGTTAGTTAGTTATTTGAAATAAAACAACTTTTACGGATATGACTCGCGTATATTTTTTAAAGTTAGTTAGTTCATTTACCATAATTGGTAAATAAGTAAAATAATTAAGGATTTCATGTCTTTTCTTTCATTTAATTTATCAAGTTTGTTAAAGAGATTTCTTCCTTATAATTGACCCTAACGATCGATGCAATAAAAGTACAGGATGTAATATTTACATATTTTAGTTGGTTCAATTCCCAGGTGTGGCAAAATTCGCTTATTTTCGCAAATTTTTGAATGTAGTTTTCTTTCTTTTCAAAAATAAAGGAATGTTTCCTTTGAGTAAAATGTTCTATCTACAATATTAACTGCCGCACTCAGAGACGCCAATAAACTTTAATGAGTATTTAATGTCAAAAATTTTCATTCAAATCTAGACCATAGACCCGGCAAGAATAGCGACTAGTTTTGAATTGTCATTTTTTGACGTTGAGTACTCATTAACGTTACTTGACGTCTCTGAGTGCGGCAGTTAATGTATTATCGTCACCAGCCCTTTAATGTCCCCACTGCTGGGGCACGGGCCTTCGCTATGGATGGAAAAATATTGAGAGCAAGACCCACCACGCTGGCCCGGGTGCGGGTTGGTAGGTATTAGCGTCTGCAGATGCAGCCAGGACCACCGGCTTAACGTGCTTTCCGAAGCACGGAGGAGCTCGAGATAATAAATTTTTGGTCACACATCCAATGACTGGCCTTAGCGAACATTGCTTAGTTTACGCGATCGCAGGCCAAGCGCGTTATACTACTGCGCTAGCGAGCTCCTCTTTAATGTTTGCACCTGCACATTATTCGGACATTATTCGGAATAAACCTTTTTCTGCTATATATGGCAATAAGTCCTCCCTATCTTGTACAACAACTCTGCCAGACCTCGCCCGTCTGGCGCGTCGGATGTTCGACCGCTCCGACAACGGGCCCCACCTCCAACACATCGCACCCTACATCCCTGTGCCCCCAGGTTCCAGACGAGCACTGCCCCGAGAGCTCCTGTCACCACCAGCCGTGGAGACGGAGATGTCACCAGCACCAGCTGCATCCCCGCGACGAGGTGACATCCCCCGGCCGAGATTCCGCGTCGTTTATGGCTCGGAGCGCACCGCCGGGCGCCTGCCCCGCGTGCCGCGCCCGCCCCAGACGACGCACCCACCGGACTGACACCGTGCCCGCCGCCCACAGCCGAGCGCGGGATGCTGCGTGCGCGAGGCACGCAGCATGCCGCGCGGGCATGCCCACCGACCACGACAACCAAGTCACGGCTGATCGCGCGAGACCATCTCCGCGCTTGATCACCGGACAATGTCCGGTGATCAATGATGAGGACATGACACCACTGGATTGGACCATACCGTTATCATCCCCACTTATCTCGTCGACCCGCCACCAGGTTCCCTCCCCCCTACTCTCTGCTCCCTCGGGTACATGGCATAAGCCGATGCCCGCTCGCTAGCTCCTAGCTGGGCCTTGCCCCACGGCAAACCACCCGGCATATGGTAAGACCACGCCGACGGCCTCGCCACCAGACCGGGATCGAGCACAGGGGGGCGAAGGGGAGCCCCGCCGTTTAAGATGGCGGCCCAGACCACCGGGGGACTGAGTCCCCTGAGTTCATGCCCGGGCCATGAGCTACCACTCGATGCCCGCAACTCGCCATCAGGCGGATGACCCGGATGATGATTAAGGGGTTTGTGACCGAGCGTGTGTTTTTCAATGTTAAATAGGTAGTTACTTTAATACAATGGTGTGATTATTTCAATAAGTATATTCACAACTTGTAAGTAGGAATAAACTTTATTCTATTCTATTTATGAAAAGACATTAGGAAATCGTATCACAAAAAGTAATAGCTATGTTCCTACTTACAGCGAAATTGCTTTATAGTCACAATCAGGCGGTGTATACTATGCATTTTACTGAAGTTTTATGACCTTTAGAAATAAATTCTTATAATTAAGTATGTATCTACAGTTTATGTTTAACAGAACTGCCGCACTCAGAGACGTCAATTAACGATAATGAGTACTGAATGTCAAAAAATGACAATTCAAAACTAGCCTCTATTGTTGTCAAGTCGTTGGTCTGAATTAAAATGTAAATTTTTGACATTAAGCACTCATTAAAGTTATTTGACGTCTCTGAGTGCGGCAATAAGTGTTTTTTTCATCCCACCATCTCGGAAAAGGCGTTTTTGCTCTTCGATATCTGAGTGCAAAAGCCGTTTTTATCCTCTAGAGGTTAAAGTAAATTTGAATTTAGAACATCGTGTGCAATGAGTTTGTGAATTCAAAACATCATTATACATATTTATTTCTACCTCCATGGTGCCAAAATTGTCATGCAACCTATTTTAATTTGTTAAAAACTCAGACTCGGAACCTTCTTGGTGTACTTTTTTTGTAATTAGCTTTGCGCGCGCCATTTTCTTTTCACGTCATAAATTTGTTAAAACCTAGGAGTTCCGTGACGGTCAATCAGCTTGGCGTCAATCTTGCTTTAAACATTTTGATCGTCTACAACGCTTGCTTGATGCTTGAGTCAAGCATTTAAAAGCTTTTTAGGTCTGTTTGATTTGTTTACGCTAGCAACGGAACAAAAACATACAGAAAATCAACGTGCTTGACTCAAGCTGATTGACCGTCTCGGAGTAATTTTTATTAGGTACTTACAGGTGTGTCTGGATGAATGTTGCGGGTGTGGCTGGGTGGATGGGTGGCTGTTGGAGGTGTGTCTGGGTGAATGGGTGTTTTGAGGGTGTACATACATACATACATACATAAATCACGCCTATATCCCCGAAGGGGTAGGCAGAGGTGAACTAGCACCCACATTTCGCCAATTATGTTAGGTCCCATGTAATAGGTGGCGAGCCTATTGCCATTTATCGGGCACAAAAGTCGCAGTACTACTGCTAGGTGATACAAGAGGAACGCTGCTGCCCATTCCTCATCGCTGATTTATCCTTAGTCGCCTTGTACGACACCCACGGGAGAGACTTGGGGTGGTGACAATTGTATTCTACTCTGCCGTCACCACACGGCCAAGAGGGTGTGTCTAGGCGAATGGGTGTTTTGTGGGTGTGTCTGGGTGAATGGGTTTTTGTGGGTGTGTCTGAATGGATGGGTGAGAATTGTGGGTGTTTCTGGGTGATTGAGTGTTTTTTGGGTGTTTCTGGGTTAATCGTTGTTTTGTGGGTGTTTCTCGGTGAATGGGTGTTTTGTGGGTGTTTCTGGGTGAATGGGTGTTTCTGGGTGAATGGGTGTTTCTGGGTGAATGGATGTTTTGTGTGTGTTTCTGGGTGAATGGGTGTTTTTTGGGTGTTTCTGGGTAAATGGGTGTTTTATGGGTGTTTCTGGGTGAATGGGTGTTTTGTGGGTTTTTCTGGGTGAATGGGTGTTTTTTGGGTGTGTCTGAGTGGATGGGTGTGTATTGCGGGTGTGAATGTTGTGGGTGTTTCTGGGTGGGTGTTGAGAGTGTGTTTGGGTTAATGGGAGGATGTTGTGGAAGTTTCTGGGTGAAAATAGAAACTGTTGTGATTGTATTTTTTTTTGTATTTTGCAATTTCCTCGTTGGGGGGGATGAAAAGTTACGTGTTGCACTCGAGTGCAAAGATTTTTCACCTTGTGCTCTTTTGATTCCCTCGCTATCGCTCAGGATTCTAATTTTAGAATCCTTCGCTAGCTCGGTCATCAAAATTGAGCACGCGGTTAAAAAACAACTTTGCACTCACGTACAACAAATAACTATTATTTATTTAAAAAGAAATCTTTTCTTATAATTTAACTTTTCTGTAATAAGTTTACATTTACATGTGTACTTATATTGTCGTATATTTCCATACACACACACATAATTTAGCTTGTTTATCCCTGATAGGCTGTGGTTTATTTTTGTATGAATTTTGCATGGAGGAGTAATTTGGTCCCAGCCATTCAATGCACACAGCTATTCAATGCAAAATACAACATATATACATAAATTACGCCCATTCATCACCGAAGGCAATTATGTTACGTCCCGCGTAATAGGTGTCGAGCCTATTGCCTTCTATCGGGCACGCATATCGCAGTACATTGCTAGGTGGTATAAGAGGAACACTGCTGCCCATTATTCATAGCTGTCGTCCTTGGTAGATTGGGGGTGGTGACATTATATTCAGTTCTGCCGTCACCACACGGCATGCCAAATGCTGACTAACTAGTACCCGCTTATATCTGACCGGCTGCCTTGGAAATAAGACATCACATTATTACAACACATAAGTATACATATCGCCACTTAACTAAACACACTTATCTATGTTATCTGAGAGAATATACATACTAATATAACCATAGTTCATATCAACGCGATCATCGCGAAACTATCAACAGTCCTGTTCGCATAAGGGCTAACTACGCTAGTGTTAAAAACGTGTGAGCTGTAGTGAAAATTGTCCTTCAAAAAGAACTTTGCATCCTTGACCCTTAAACTCAAATTAGTGTTTTATCATAGTGATTTTATCGTCTTATCACGCCAGCTGTAATCGTAAACAGTGTGTTGCTATCGTAATGTTATCGTGATAGAAGCCGGTAATTAGAATTGATCGTTTTGCGCCAAGTATTATTCGTCTGAGGTGTTTTAGTGGGTGCAGTTGGTTGCGTAAAAGGACATTTGAAAAAGTGCCAAAATGTAAGTACATACCTACATAATGTTAGTATATAACACATTTGAATATAAACTCCGTAGGGCGAGAGCTTGCCTGTCTAACATAAAAAAAAGTTCCAAAATATGCGCGTCTTCGGAGTACCTGAAGACAAATACCGGATTTTAACAGTTTCAAAATATTTGAAATAAAACAACTTTTACGGTTAAGACTCGCTAAAGACTATAATTTGGTGTTAGGCATAATAATTATTTAACCCGACGTTTCGATCACTTTACAGCGGCCGAGGTCACGGGGGGGACTAAAAATGACAGGTGTCCTCACAATAAGTAATAGTTATCTACCGTCATAATATTTGATATTTTAGGTGTTCCGATTCAAAAGTCAAAAAGGAATGCGATTTTAACTTACGTTTGATAAAAAAGTCTATTTTTTAAATTATTATTAAATTAGTTGACAATTTTAACGGATTTAACTCGCGTATTATTGTTATGTATTAATTTATGTGTTAGGCATTGTTAATAGTTTCACTCGACATTTCGATAATTTCACAGGGTCACAGGGAGACTTCCTTGTGACTACGGGCGCTACGAATAAGCCTACGATTTGCCTACGTCGAATTTAGTTGCAAAATGTAAAGTAATGGTGCAATACTTTACATTACAGCAAACATTTACGTTTCGCAACTAAATTGAAAAATCTCTTCCATTTATCTGCCAGACTCTCCACAAGACAAGCCATCCACTCCCTTTTGATTCATATCATCCATCACACCGGAAAGGAAAGGTGCTAGTGACGAATGAATGTATAGAAAAGAGACGGAAATGACCGTGCCAATCCATACTACTCAAGGTATTGGCTTAGTTTCTACAGCTGGTCACATGCTGACTCAAACCTCCAAAGATGAGATCGCGTCCCCTATAGGAATAAAATTATTTATTTTGCCAAATTATTGCAAATACCTACATATCAGTCTGTACATCTGCTCCTGACATTGAGAACCAGCATGTTTTGCTAAAGCACCGGTATTCAGTTAACCCAATTGACCACGTGTAGACCCAGTTGGACCAAAGCCAGAATTACATTCAGCTACACCGACAGCCAAACGAACTCAAAGCATTTTAGTCTTGAAGAAAGTGTGTGAACTATACTATTAACTTTTATTGGTGATTTTGGAAGAGCATGTGTTTTGGAAGACCCTAGATTCACTGAATGGAACTTCGTCGTCTTCGGAGAACATGTATGTTAAGATTTGGTTAGTGCTAGTGAATGGAACCGATGAATGGCGATAGTGACTGGGATCCATACTGCCCAAGGCACTGGCTGAGGTTTTACAGCAGGCCTACCATCGGGATTTAGTGGGAGTTAGAGCGAGATGAAATCATTTTCTTTTCCCTGGGGAAATTTTTTCCACGTACCGTGCTACGGGGGCAGGCGGCCGCCTGTCTGACACCAATAGATTATAATTTAACAAAACCCCTTTAGATATATAATTTTTTATTTGAACAAAAATAAATAATTAAATATTGTAAAGAAAATAAAGTGGGGAAATTTCGAAAAATTTATTGTTACCTTACAATAATTTTGTTGTAATTGGCTTACAACGTGAAGTTAACTACCGTCCTGCTTGACCGAGTGGTCATCTGCCCGGATTGCGGAGGTTGCCCAAAATTTTTCTGGGTTTATTTCTTTTTGGATATGTTGATGTTGGTGGTTCGCCCTCCACCATTCGTGTGCCTTCAGGCGGACGACGAGGAGGTGGGTTCGATTTCGGGATGAGGACAATAATTTTTCGAAAAAAAAACTCCTTTTTCTGTGTTGTGTTTTCTTCTAACATTTCTTTAATGTTCAAATAATAACGTAGAATAAGGTGTTTGATCCAGAATCTCCCGAATTGACTCCGTCATTTCTTGTTTCCAGGACGGAACCGGTCGTCATAGCGGCATTCAGGGTCTTCGTAGAGTTCTTATGGGCGATTATCCGCATGAACTTTGAGATTGTCAGAGCTATTTGCCTGTGGATCATACCTCCAGAGCTCAAAGACGTCAGTGACGATATTATACTGGTGAGTGTCTGTGTGTTTATTTAAAAATTATAATTTTAGTAATTAATAGTTTAAAATACTAGTAATTAATAGTTTAGGCAAGTGACAAACGATGCAACGTTTCTATCGAACAAACGTAACAAATGTTAGTAAACGAATAGAATATGAATATCAATTTTGAACAACTACTCTTACATGAGAGAAAGGTGTGGTTTGAAAGAAGATGTAATGACAAGGATTGAGAAAGGGATACTCGCATGGTTTGGTCACGTAGAAAGAATGAATGAAAGTAGACTGACAAAAAGGATATACATGGCGAAAGTGAATGGAGAAATGGGAAGGGGAAGGCCTAGGCGGATCTTTCATAATCAAATTGAAAGTCTATTAAATAAGGGCCAGGTCAAGAGTACCCGAAACCGACGGGCATGCATGAAGAGATTAATGAGATTGGATGAAGCGAAAGAAGTATGTAAGGATAGTAGCAAGTGGAAAGAAGTGATCTCTGCTTACCCCTGTGGGAGAAAGGCGTGACATGTGTATGTATGTATGTATGTACTCTTACATGACAGTCGCCATGTTGTTTTTTCAGTAATACGTCAGTGTCTTATTTTTATTTTTTTATTTTATTTTAAACTTTTATGTATGATAATGACGTATTACAGAGATAAGATGGCGACCGTTTTATCATAATTATGTAGAGTAGTTGTCAAAATTGATATTTCTATTCTATCTAATAGATTGGCCACTAGTCAAACTTGTTTAAAGCCAGTGATATTTAAGTTAATAATGTCATGCTACTTGCCTTTTATTTTAATTTTTTAATAATTATATTTGTATCCGGATTCTACAAATGTATCGTGAATGCACCAAAACACTATCTTATTACAGTACAGCTATTAATAAATAAAATGTTATCCCTAACATGAGTGATCGCTTCATTCAACGACATAATCATTATTGCACGACAGACGACCCAGATCAGTTAATTGCGAATATCGTCTAGTATTATATGCACGACCTGCGATTAAAAGTTTAATGTAACTTAACAACGTGTACTATACAGGGTTAATTGTAAAGTACCAGCAACTGTTATTGCGCATTCTCCCTGTATCCATACGGATAAGGCCTTTGACTTTAAAGGGCTGGTAAATAGAATGTACCACTCCACTCACCCCAGGAGGGTGTCGTAAAAGTCGACTCAGGGATATTGTCCGCTGACCAATAAGCACCTTGGGGCACCCGAATGGTGGAGGGAAAACCACCAACAACAGCCCAAAGAGGGTTGGTATCTGGCCGGCTGCTGTAAAACCTAACCCTAAACCTTGAGCAGATTCATTACTTTAAAGCACAAGCAATTAAATTATTGAGAAATCTATAAGGCACTATTAAAATATGAGACGTAGAAAGTATTCATTATAACAGTAATATGTATTTCGCATGTATGTGGATATGACCAAATGAAAAAGCATTTTTTGGTCAGATAGGAAGAAACTGATTCCTATAGAAGTCATAATTTTAGCAAAAATGCACTTATAATTATCTGATCTATGATCACATAATTAAGGCTCGAGATAACCAAAACGTAAAACAAGTAATTAAAAAATAGCTGTCAGTTTTTGACAGTTCTTCCATAACATAAAAAGTCAAAAACCGGTTAAATAAGGATCGCCTGTTTAGGTCCCGAGTTCACCAACACTAAAACAGGCGATTATTATTCAATCTTCGGTTTTTGACATTTTACCGTATGAAAAAACTGTCAAAAACTTACAGTTTTAATCGCTTGTTTTACGTGTAAACTAAGGATAAATCAATTATGAGGAATTGGCAACAGTGTTCCTCGTATACCACCTAGCAATAGCAATGTACTGGGACTTTTGTGCCCGATAAATGGCAATAGGCTCGTCACCTATTACATGGGACCTAACATAATTGGCGAAACGTCGGTGCTAGTTCACCTCTGCCTGGGTAGGCATACATACATAAATCACGCCTATATCCCCGAAGGGGTCTTCGGGGATATAGGCGTGATTAATGTATGTATATTATGTATGTAACAGTATGGAAGAAATGTCAAAAATGTACGGTCAACTTTTAATCGCTTATTTTACGTGTTGGTGAACTCCAGTCTTAAGTTTTGGTGAACTCGAGCTTAAAGTTGCGGGAATCCAAAACAACACGCTGTATAGAAAAAAAATTGCTCTGTTCAGATAACTGGCGCAGGGCATGGCATGGGTCGGGAGGTGGCGCTGCGCTTCGGCCGGCTAGGAGCCACCGTGGTGTGCGTCGACATTAACGCCGCCAACTGCGAGGAGACCGTGAAGCTGATCAAGGAGGAGAAGGGCAAGGCCTTCAGCTATCTGTAAATAACACCTTTATTTTCATGCTACACAGGGAAACTCTTGCCCTTCATCTTAACTGATGGTAATATCGATAAGGGCCGAAGATGTAATCGAGCTTCACCTGGATCCCTCAACCACAGAGGGGTTGGTTATCTTATCAGCCAACCCCGCTGTGGTTGAGGGTTCCAAATGAAGCTCGATTCTATCTTCGGCCCTCCAAGTCATTTACCATCAAGTGGATAGTCGGTATTTCACCAAATCAGCCAACGCGGACGAAGCCGCGGGTTCTGTTGCCCGCTGCTACGCCCGCGTTGGCTGATTTGGTTGACACGCTCGCCAGTTGACGACTAGCTTATCTTTTGGTAAATTGACGGAACACAATAAGATTAATTACATATTACCTATGGAGACAAATTTTGATAAGATGGTGGTAGCTAGGCGGACTTGAAAAGTTCTACCACCAAACAAATCGAGTACAAATTTGTACTCCCCTGGGTATCTATCTGCACAGGACCTCTGGATCTTAATTCCGGTGGGTGAACCATTAAACCACGGAGGCGGTTAAAACCTATTTTTAATTGTAGACCTTAAGTGGCAGTGGGCAGGGCACATTGCGAGGAGGACAGATAGTCGAATGGCGCGCACCGAGAGACGCAGCGTTCGTAGACGACAAGGTGGAGCGACGATCTGGGGCCTTACCACCAACTCTAAACCCGACTCAATTCCCATTGTTAAAATGAGACAACGTTATAAGCCGAGAAGGGCGACGTCCCGTTTTGTCACCAGCGTTTGGATCGCACTAATACTTCATGGTACGGCCACTGGTTAAGGTCGCGGGAAGCTACTGGATGCGGGCAGCGCAGGACCGATTTCGAGAACCTTGGGGAGGCCTAATGCCTAACAGTAGCGTCTTTTGGCTGATATGATGATCCTGCCACTATGTCCTCGTGGAGTTTGATGGCCCATTAGCTATGCGTTCTGTCTGCAATTGGATAAACTGAGGTCGATTGGAAGGGTGGCCAAAAATTCATTAGGTATTTAGAGCTCCTCCGTGCTTAGGCAGACACGTTAAACAGTTGTTCCTAGCTGCATTTGTGACTAGGTAGGACTAATTAAATAATACTTTTGTTTTTGTTTAAAATCAGAGATGGAATCAAATCATTTGAACAATCAAAGTGTGCATTCAGAATTAGTATCACCGTTACATAAGACGTTTATCATTATTATTATCATATGAATAAATAAATTGGAGCAATGCCTTATCGTATCTAATCTGTGTTGTTATTTGAACGTTGAGGTTAATTACATATGTCTCGCCTTTTCGCCACTGGCGTGGGCAGAGATCAGTAACTTTCGACAAACTAACTGCCGCACTCAGAGACGTCAAATAACGTTATGGAGTACTTAACGTCAAAAAATGACAATTCAAAACTAGTCGCTATTCTTGCCGGGTCTAGATTTTAATGAAAATTTTTGACACTAAATACTCATTAAAGTTAATTGACGTCTCTGAGTGCGGCAGTAAGACTAAGATCCTACATACTTCATTCGCTTCATCGAATCTTTTTAGAGTCCTCATGCATGCCCATCGATTTCGACCGAAGGAACTGAGAGGATTGTGGTATGACAACATTTTAATGCATAGAGCTCAAGGTGTTGGCTTCGCATATAAGACAAATATTTCGCTCTGTCTTCTTCTTCGTGTACTGTTGTTACCAGTTTGTCTAGGGTTATCGGTGCAATATTTTTCCCCAACATTTATATTGGTCAGTGGCCGTGCACTCCCTTTTGATTGTTATCATCAGTCACACGGGAAAGGTGATAATGATTAATTCATGAAAAGAAACGAAAAGAGACGGAAATTAAATTCATGAAAAGAGACGGAAAGGACCGTGTCGAGAGACCGATGAACAGAGCGAGTGATTGGGATGACAACATGCCAATCCATATTACTCAAGGTTTTTGCTTAGGTTTTACAGCCGGCGCGGCCAGCCCACCTCTTTTGAGTATTGGTTTGGCCTCCACCATTCGGGTGCCTCAAGGTGCTGGGGGTATTGGTCTACTCCGGGCCATCTCCTTTAAGGTCCGTTTAAATATTCTATCAACAGTTAAATATACCACCATAGTTTTGTTGCTAAACATCGTAATATAACAAAAATTGCTAGGCAACTAAACTGTAGTAAGCTTATTACATGTAACTGTAGATAGAATATTGAAACCCGCCGTTAGATGACTTTTATGACATCCCAGGGTTGAGTCGGGGCTGGCACATTCTACGTAATTTTAAGCTCCTAGGCCAGCATTGAAGTTATCTGTTCTACATACATACATACATAAATCACGCCTATATTCCCGAAGGGGTAGGCAGAGGTGAACTAGCACCCACGTTTCGCCAGTTAGTCTAGTCTAGATGATATACGAGGAACGCTGCTGCCCATTCCTCATCACTGATTTATCCTTAGTCGCCTTGTACGACACCCACGGGAGAGATTTGGGGTGGTGACAATTGTATTCTACTCTGCCGTCACCACACGGCAGTTATCTGTTCTACATACATACATAATTCACGCCTATATCCCCGAAGGGGTAGGCAGAGGTGAACTAGCACCCAGGCTTCGCTAATTATGCTAGGTCCCATGTAATAGGTGGCGAGCCTATTGCCATTTATCGGGCACAAAAGTCGCAGTACTTTGCTAGGTGGTAGGTATAAGAGGAACGCTGCTGCCCATTCCATCACTGGTTTATCCTTAGTCGCCTTGTACAACACCCACGGGAGAGATTTGGGGTGGTGACAATTGTATTATACTCTGCCGTCACCACACGGCAGTTATCTGTTCTGTGATCCTTATAAATACTTACCTAATTATTTCATCAGATGTGACATCAGAGATCGCAAAGCTGTATTCGATCTGGCTACAAAGGTCCGGCTAGAGGTTGGCGACGTCACCATTCTTCACAACAATGCGGGTATTATGCCATGCAAACCAATGTTGAAGCAGACGGAGGAAGAGATCAGGACCATGATGGATATCAACGTGAATGGGGTTATGTGGGTAAGTAAAATTGTTCTGAATTAACAAACTTAACAAATTATAAGGCAAATTAAACAAATTATAAATACAATCCGCACTGGGCCAAAAAAATTGATATATTTTGTTTTTCTTATTTTCGTCAAGTAGTCATGAACAGATCTACCCTCGGGCGGATCTCGCTTATCGTTGAATTTTGGGACACTTTTTTATTTATTAAATAAAAAATAAAAAGCAACTCTTTTTAATACGTAAACTTTAATAATACAGTGGCCGTGTGGTGACGGCAGAGTAGAATACTATTGTCTCTCCCGTGGGTGTCATACAAGGCGACTAAGGATAAATCAGTGATGAGGAATGTGGGCAGCAGCGTTCCTTTTATACCACCTAGCAATGTACTGCGAATTTTGTGCCCGATAAATGGCAATAGGCTCGCCACCTGTTACATGGGACCTAATATAATTGGCGAATCGTGGGTGCTAGTACAATAATACAATCCCATAGGTCTTTTAATAGCAGCGTTTTACCTGAAATAAAACGCATATTAAAATACTTACCTCACTGGAAGCTTTATATTGAGAGAGCATTTCCGTTTCCCGTCGAATTTCTGTCAGTTTCCATACCTTTTTGTGCTTTGCATCCGGTCCAGTGGCGACACCTGGCGGGTGCGCGCCTTTTTTGTGTTACTTAAGTTTTCGAGCGCGCCATTTTACCTCATTGGCTCAATGTCACCAGGCAGGATTAAAAAGGAAAGCTTCCAGTGAGGTAAGTATTTTAATATGCGTTTTATTTCAGGTAAAACGCTGCTATTAAACTACTTGACCGTCACTGGAAGCTTTATATTGAGACCTGTTTGTTATCGCCTGGTGATCGCCACTGATTGTTAAATATACGCCAATGTGATCCACTAAAAAGGTTAGGTTGAAACATGAAATAAAAACACGAATTTTAAGAAAAGATAAAAGTATTTTACATATTACATTTTCATAAATGAACAGAAAAAGATAAATGTATTTTCAACATTATGAGAACGAAAGATAAGCATTATAATTTCTAATTGATAGGATTAAATAATCGAATTACATTATTAGGCCCGCTATATCACCTCACGTTTATAAAATCGCTGAAAAGTATTAGCTGACCGCCAATTTCCACGAGCTAATATTTCATCAAGTGAATGATTTTAAAGCCAGCTTTTAGAAGCTACTGCTGACCGGACGCTTCCTGGGGTAGCTTTAATTTCAGCTACTTTAAACAATGTTTTTACCCAACTCGCTATTACAGTGCGCGAAGCAGGTTTAGCCCCGCCTCTAAGAGTAACAAAAAGATTAAACGAGTTTGCAGCACTACGCCTTTCATTAAACAATGTTATTAATTTTTCTAACCAAAAAACAGGGTCAAGGTTACGATCATTGGGGTTGGAAAGGACTTTCCAGCCGGATTGCCTATAATTACTACAGTCCGTTTTTGGCCCAAACTGAGGCCAAAAAATTATACTATCGTTACACCTTATGCAATGATTGGGGTCAATTTGCAGTAAGGTCAGGTCATGTATACGACGTCCCGAGCAAAGCAGTAATAATATTGCAGTATGGCGTGATACATGAAACGGATTATTATCGTTTACCGTGTATTTACTTAAAAATGTTGTTAATTTATCGACATTCCAAACTGGCGGCTTAGCGGATTTTGGTTTCTTTAAACCTATAGATTTTAATATATGTTTTACAAGAACATGTGAACTCAAATTACTAGACTTATCAGCGCTACATAACGTGGAAGCTACGGATTTGTATAAAATTAAGGTATTATATGATAAATTATGAACTAAATATTAATTAGACAAAAATTGTGCTAACTGGGAGCCTGTGGGATTTTTCGGATCAATATCATTCTTTTCTGACCACACCAGCCAGCGTCTCCATGCAACTTCGTACGTTTTCAATGTAGATTTTCGCCATGAGTTCTTGAGTAGGGACAATTGGTCATTGTTCCATTCTTTTGTGGCCTCTGTCCACCCCCACATTTCCAGACCTCTAGGGTGATATTCTCTACTTGCGGTGGTGAGAGTCCCGTTGATGTGTCGATTAGATACTTCTTTAGGTTTCTCAAGGTCAAGGGTGGTGCTAGTCCTCGAGATTTCAGGTCTGCACGCCAAAACACCTTCTCCCACCGAGGTGTTACAACTAGGAATATTCCCGACGATTGTATTAAGTGTGACAGCACTTTGGGGATGAGAAATGGAGGTGGGAATACCCAAGCTAGGTTGTAGTGCCATGGAATACTGAACGCATCGTAAAACAGGGCTTGAGGGTCTCTCAAATCCTGTGTCACATAATTGTGTACTACGTGAGCCGAGGCTGAGGCGAACAGATCTATCACTGGAATTCCCCATTTGGAAAATATAATTTGCAGAAGATGCCACTCCGGTGGTTTGCGGTGACGTGATAAGTGGTCTGCCTGACTGTTGTATTTTCCCGGGATATGGCGTATATTGAGGTTTATCTGATATTTGTCCACTAGATTCAAAATTTTTCGGGTTGTTTCTGTCAATGCTGCAGATTTCGTCCCGCCTTCTCTCCGTAAATGTGCGACTGCAGTTTTGTTGTCGCATTGTATAAGGATCGAACTGTGGCTTAGTAAAGGAGCATGTGCTTGCAGTGCATATAATATGGCTAACATCTCCTTCTGGTTGGAGTGGAGCGTTTGTTCCTCTTGCGACCAGTTTCCTGACAGGGTTGTATTATTCAATTGTGCTCCCCAAGCCCGATCCGATGCATCTGTTACCAAGAATGTCGTTGGTGGAGCTTGATGCAGTGGAGTTAGTGACTGGTAATTCAGACTCCACCAAGTTAATTCGTTTATGGCATTTTGTGGTAGTTTGTAAGTTATCGATGGCAGGTCTGGTAGAGACTGCATGAAAATTAGGAGTTGGCGGTAATTGAGACGACCTCTTGGGACTACAAAACTTGCAAAATTTAATAACCCTATTAACCTCTGCAGTTCTTTTAGAGTTGCCTTTCTTTGATATAGAAACTGTCTTATTGTTGCGAGTATTTTGATAGTCTTTTCTTCTGGTAGGGCTTTTAGATTGTCCCAAGGCTGCCACACTATTCCTAAATAAGTGAGACATTTTTGGGGACACAGAACCGATTTTTCGAAGTTCACTAGCCAGCCCAGTTTCTGTAACGTTTGGACAACCAGTTTGATGTGAATGCGCAGTGTATCTGCATTTTGATGTACAATTAAGAAATCGTCTAAATACACCACAATCCTCATGTTCCATGTTTCTCTTAGCCCTTGAGCGATCCAGTTGGTCAGGATAGAAAAGGTTTTGGGAACTGTGCTTAAGCCGAATGGTAGACATGTCATTTCCAACAATTCCCGATTGTAAATGATGCGTAGGAACCGCATGTGTGCCTTTATTATTTTTAAATGAAAATAAGCCTGGGATAGATCGACTTTGCACATCCAGTCTTTGGGTTGAAGAAAGTTTGGGATACGATGCATAATTATCAACCGAAACAGTTTGGTTCTTACATAGCGATTTAACGCTTTGAGATTGAATATTGGTCGGGCAGTTCCATCGACCTTTGGCACCGGTAACAATGGGGACACAAAACTTGGTGCAAAATAAGCTGTTTTTAAAATACCCTTCATATTCTTTATGATGATTGACATTTGTTCTGAGACAGGTGTTTGGCATGGATTTTGCGTCATATTTGGACAAACAAGTGGGGGTTTTTGTAAAAACGGTATGCGATACCCTTGGATTAATTTTTGAATTATTTTGGGTGCTCCCAATTCCTTCCAATATGATTGGTAGTTTACTAGCTGACCGGCTCGGAATTGATTCGAGTCATTGCTTAAACTTTCTTGGATTTCCCCTTGAAGTAGTATTAGAGCGTCCTTGGTAATTTCCACGGTTGGGCCGCGAGCCTCTATTGTGAAATGTACCTTCATGTGGACCATTTGATGAATGTACTTTATGGGAGCTTACGTGCTGATATCCACCCCGCGAGGGTGGGTTGTCATAAGTACTTATGTATGTAGGCTGGCCTTGCGTAGGCACATTATACATAAATTGAGTTCCACGCGATGGAACTACCAGATGTCGTTCGCCTTTCCCCCGCGAGGGGCGGCTATTACCGAGGGCGGGGAGAGGGTCAATCAAAATTTTATATTGGTTGGTTGATATCCACCCCGCGAGGGTGGGTTGTCATAAGTACTTATGTATGTAGGCTGGCCTTGCGTAGGCACATTATACATAAATTGAGTTCCACGCGATGGAACTACCAGATGTCGTTCGCCTTTCCCCCGCGAGGGGCGGCTATTACCATGTTGGTGTCTCGATTGAGAAGACATCTCATTTTTAGGAGGCCAGAATACTTTGCGAACCCCTCCAGCTTTGTCAAGGAAAGCCGTTAAAAGCTCTGAATCAACTATGTGGGTCTGTGAAGGTGGTATCTTATTTAATGATATTTTTAAGTAGGGCTCACGAACTTGAAGGTCACGGATGCCTTCTTGCAAAGATTCTTTTTGTTTTAAAATGCCATACGTAATGGCTGCATATGACTTGTCTGCATGAGCATGATAGCGCATAGTAGCATAGATTATAACCTCGTCATTTGTTTCCCGGTCTATAAAGCCTGGACTATGATTGTACTGTTTTTGTGTATCGGCATATCTGACTTCTGACCAAGATGAACTGCCAAGACGTTGCACGTCTGTTAACATTTTTAAATGATTATTGGATGTCTTTGGAACAGAAGGTTCCTTCAACTTTGTTTCTATGTCGAAAGTGAAACCTAAATTATTTGTTCTTCAGATAAATTTTGTTCGTAAAGTTCATGACTAATTCCAGAAATTATTGATAACCGGTCATGCTCATGACTAGGAACATCGACATTTGAATTCATAACTTGTTTACGAAGTTCCCCGATTTCCTGAACTAACTGTTGTAACAGGTGGTTGGAATGCCGAGAGCGCTTACTTTTCTTATGACTGCGTTGCCGCTTCCGTTTGCCGTCAGAAGACGAGCTTGAAGGGGTGCTAGCGCTGCTTGACGAGCTATTCCGGTTGCGGCTGCCTCGAACTCGCTTACGCCCTTCGCCACTAGTGCCAGCCACCGCCCACGGCTCAGACGTCGGAACAAACGCTTGCTCCATTTCTATAAAAATTAATCGTTTGAATATTCTGTTTACCTAATCAGAATACATTTAGTTACTATACCGGTAAAAACAAAATGTAGGTACATCGGAAAAATAAAATATTAACCGTTATTCTATTTGGCTAAGCAAGCCACATGTAATTATTGTACTAGTATGGACCGATTAATACGAAAAATTACAGCAATAAATAAAAATAAAAAAAAAATTCTATAAAACTTCTTACACGAATGGCAAAAACCGTTAAAAACATCCATTCAATTTGATAAATGTAAATTTACAACACAAACAGTCAAACCGTTACAATTGACTTGTTTAAATAAAAAAGGTAATGAAAACACTAACTTACTGTAAAAGATTTGTTAACTTTTTCACTTTTTAATATTCACTCTTTTTATATCACTGTTTTAAGTACTCACGGTTGTGTAGACGGATCGTTATGAGCACAAGTTACTTCGACGGGATTCAGAACGCCAATGAGGTAAAATGGCGCGCTCGAAAACTTAAGTAACACAAAAAAGGCGCGCACCCGCCAGGTGTCGCCACTGGACCGGATGCAAAGCACAAAAAGGTATGGAAACTGACAGAAATTCGACGGGAAACGGAAATGCTCTCTCAATATAAAGCTTCCAGTGACGGTCAAGTAGTTTAATAATATAATATGTTTAAAGTATTGGGGTTCGAGGTTTATATGTTTGAAGCGCTAAAGCTAATAGTGTAGTGTATAATATTACTTTGGGGTTACATGACTGGTGTGAGTGTAAGAAATATTATGTATTTATTTATTTATCCCATATTAACATCTTTCAGACAATCCAGGCTTTCCTTCCAACTATGCTTGAAAACAACAAAGGTCATCTGGTTGCTATGTCATCCATGGCTGGATTGATGGGTCTGCGAAACATTGTCCCGTATTGCGGCTCAAAATACGCCGTGAGAGGAATCATGGAAGGTCTCCATATGGAACTGCATGAAGACACCACAAGGGAGACCGATGGAGTAAGTTTATTGACTACTAGCACGGAGACGTGGACAAGTTTCTCTCCACCACTTGACAGTGTATTGTCTCGGGATTTAGTGGGAGTTAGAACGAGAGGAAAAGATTTTCTTTCCTCCGAAAGAGGTGTGTCCACGTCCCGTGCTACGGGGCTGGAGAAATGAAAGATATAGTTGGATGGTGAAAGGAATGACGAAGGAATGACGTGAAACAGAAAGAGATGATGAATATCTGGGAGTAAGTATGATAATTTATCTCTTGAAGGTTTGGTGTGTTGGTTTATGAGTGTTGTTATATATTGTTGTACAAAGGCATGAGCAATCACTACACTCGCTACTAGAAATGGAGCCAAACGGACTTTGTGACAGAATATCATTAGGTATATGTAACAGCTGAATAATTAAAAGTTACTAAAAGGATATGAAACAATCTAGTTATAACTAACTTGTATAAGCATAATATTAAATAAACAGAGGTACATACATAGGACAGAATTTTTATTACTGTCCCAATGTTTGTTTAAGCATTGTTTACTTACAGCAAGAAACTGAATAAATCCAAAAGGTCCGTCACTACCTTCTCGAGTTCGATCTGCAGTCTTTAATACCCACCAACCCGCACTGGGCAAGCGTGGTTGGTTATGACCCACTCTATATTCTTCTATCCATAAGGAAGGTCCTATGCAATAGCAGTGGGGACATAAAAAAGGCTGGTGATGATGATGAGTCTTTAAAAAACAACGTTGCTCCTCAACAGATCAAATTCACCACTATATTCCCCACAATGGTGAACACCGGGCTATGCAAAAAGCCGAACATCCGTTTCAAGTTGCTCACTAACATGGTGGAGAAAGATTACGCAGCCGATCTAATAGTGGACGCAATCCGCCGCGAATATCTAGAGATCACCATACCCACCGATCTTCACTACGCAAACAGGGTAAGAAGCCTCATACCTTTTTTTTGCGACGACGAACTTTAAGCATCCCACAATTCAAATACTCTATCAGAGTTTTTGACTCAACTTGAATAGAGAAATTAATATTGATGAAAATTCATATTGAAGAGAGAGAATTCATAAACGAGAAACAACTCATTGATATCTTATGATTTAAAACAAAGTAGATGGTACTTGCTGAGTTTATTTTGAATAAATTCACACTAGAATCATTCAAGCAGTTAAGTTTTCCAAAAAAGTATAAATCAGAAATTTTAATTCATGCACGGTCAAACGGTGCTTCAGACTACACAAAATTGTGAAATTTCTTCAATCGTTTGTTAACTTCAACTGGTTTGGAATAAAGCACAAAGTCGATTAGGAAAATTTAACATAACGTGGTAGCCTGACTGTCTGTTGACTGTACATCTTCTTCTACCAGCCCTTATCCCGCTCTAGACGGCACAACATGTTTTCTTCTTCCATTCCTCTCCATCGTTCACTAATTTCTCATCTATTCTTCTCGCTATTTATCCTCCTTTACACAATCCACCCATCTTTCTTTGGTCTTCCTCTCCTTCTACGTCCTTCCAGTTCATACCTAACATTCTTCTGCTAACATAGCTTTCATCTCTTCGCATAACTTGACCAAACCATCCAATTCTATTTCTTTACTCCGCAGTTTCTCTTGTTGCCTATATGCAACAATTTCCCATGTCAATTGAAATTAACTCTACTTGCCCGTTCTTTAACTTTATTTTGAAAATGTATTTTGTCTTTACATTCCAGTTCGTCTTCCGTGTCCTGCCGTACAAAGCTGCTCTGGTCATGAATGACTTCTTCAGCACTGGCTTGGATCCTCACGATTAGAAATGATCACGTATGGATAAAACACACACTAAGAAATAGGGTTGTTTAATTAATGTATTGTTTATTAAATGGGAACACGGCGTTTATATTCTACGGTGATGTTGTAAATTCACATTTTTTCAACAAACTTTATTTAATAAGACTAGTGCCAAACAGAGATTAAGGTAGTTGAAAATATTTTTAGTTTTTATAAAAATAGATACAATATAAAGCCGTTATTTAGAGCCTTAGCTTTTTGATTTGTGCCATTTATTTGAACGAGTAATACTTTTATATAAATCGTATCCTAAACTAGTTGGTAACTTTAATTTAATAAAAAATATATTTCTAAATGTTGTTTACTTTAGCTCAAGATTGCCTACAGAAATAATAGCAGATAATTAAGTTCTATACCTAGATTAATAGTTAAAAAAATCAAATTGCCCTAAATTATCGGATTTAATTCTCTTGCTTAGACACTGTAAACAGATATGGGGCTCGGTTTATCTAAGGTTTGTTATTTCAACTCATGATTAAACCTTTTGATTACATTTTTAAATAGCTACTTTTAAAAACTTATTTCATTATAATCATTGAGTATTATAATCTTATAATCTGTTATCTATTAATTGCAGATTACAATAAATCATACCTAATTATTCTTATTCATTACGAAAATTTTGTCTGACTTTATTTTCTTTAGAAATCTTTAGAAGTGCCGGCCAATAAAAAATAGTTATTTTCATCCCACCATCTCGGAAAAAGCGTTTTTGCTCTTCGATATCTGAGTGCAAAAGCCGTTTTTATCCTCTAGAGGTTAAAGTAAATTTGAATTTAGAACATCGTGTGCAATGAGTTGGTGAATTCGAAACATCATTATACCTATTTATTTCTACCTCCATGGTGCCGAAATTATCATGCAACCTATTTTAATTTGTTAAAAACTCAGACTCGGAACCTTCTTGATGTACTTTTTTTGTAATTTGCTTTGCACGCGCCATTTTCTTTTCACGTCATAAATTTGTTAAAACTTAGGAGTTCCGTGACGGTCAATCAGCTTGGCGTCAATCTTGCTTTAAACATTTTGATCGTCTACAATGCTTGCTTGATGCTTGAGTCAAGCATTTAAAAGATTTTTCGGTTTGTTTGATTTGTTTACGCTAGCAACGGAACAAAAATATACAGCAAATCAACATGCTTGACTCAAGCTGATTGACCGTCTCGGAACTCCATTAGGGACGGTAATTTTTCTTAGGTACTTACAGGTGTCAGGATAAATTTTGCGGGTGTGGCTGGCTGGATGGCTGGGTGTTGGAGGTGTCTGGGTGAATGGGTGTTTTGTGGGTGTGTCTAGGTGAATGGGTTTTTTGTGGGTGTGTCTAGGTGAATGGGTGTTTTCTGGGTTTGTCTGGATGGATGGGTGAGTATTGTGGGTGTGACTGGGTGGAAGTTATGGGTGTCTGAATAGATGTTGTGGGTGTGTCTGGGTGATTAGATATTTTGTGGGTGTTTCTGGGTGAATGGGTGTTTTGTGCGTGTGTCTGGGTGATTGGACATTTTCTGGGTGTTTCTGGGTGAATGGGTGTTTTGTGGTTGTTTCTGGGTGAATGGGTGTGTTGTGGGTGTTTCTGGGTGAATGGGTGTTTTTTGGGTGTTTCTGGGTGAATGGGTGTTTTGTGGTTGTTTCTGGGTGAATGGGTGTTTTGGGGGTGTTTCTGGGTGAATGGGTGTTTTGTAAGTGTTTCTGGGTGAATGGGTGTATAGTGGGTGTTTCTGGGTGAATGGGTGAATGTTGTGGGTGTTTCTGGGTGGGTGTTGCGAGTGTGGTTGGGTTAATGGGAGGGTGTTGTGGAAGTTTCTGGGTGAAAACAGAAACTGTTGTGATTGTATTTTTTTTGTATTTTGCAATTTCCTCGTTAGGGGGGATGAAAAGTTACGTGTTGCACTCGAGTGCAAAGATTTTTCACCTTGTGCTCTTTTGATTTCCTCGCTATCGCTCAGGATTCTAATTTTTGAATCACTCGCTACGCTCGTGATTCAATATTAGAATCCTTCGCTTGCTCGGTCATCAAAATTGAGCACGCGGTTAAAAAACAACTTTGCACTCACGTACAACAAATAACTATTGTTGTACGTGAGTGCAAAGTTGTTTTTTTAACCGCGTGCTCAATTTTGATGACCGAGCTAGCGAAGGACTCTAAAATTGAATCACGAGCGTAGCGAGTGATTCAAAAATTAGAATCCTGAGCGATAGCGAGGAACACGTCAGCCTTAGCATTTTTTAATATGGCACCAAAGCTGTAGCACCAATATTAGTGGTGCTATACAAGGAGGAAAGTTGAGAAGGGGTATTGAGGGCAGGTACTATATCCCTTGCTACATACATACATACATAAATAAATCACGCCTATATCCCCGAAGGGGCAGGCAGTGGCGAACTAGCACCCACGTTTCGCCAACCGTTATTTATCGGGCACAAAAGTCGCAGAACATTGCTATTACTAGGTGGTATAGGAGGCACGCCGCTGCCTATTCCTCATCACTGTTTTATCCTTAGTCTCCTTGTACGACACCCACGGGACGGGAGAGATTTGGGGTGGTGACAATTGTATTCTACTCTGCTGTTACCACGCGGCGTCCCTTGCTGCCACGCGAAAATGATCTTAGGAGACCTTTCCCAACTTTTTGAGCGATGACAATCGACATTCACACATTTTAGATACAATGTACCTACAGTTAGCGAGAAAATCGTCAGAATAAATCGTCGAATTGAGATTTTTTTTAAATGCCGATCGATTCCATTCCCATAGAGGATTGAAACACTCTTTGAGACCGACTGAAATAAGCAAAAACCCACAAATCAAAGGAAACTTTTTCATATATTTTAGTAGGGTAAAGACGATTTTCTCGCTGACTGTACATTTAATCAAAAATCTTTGCATATCGATTGTCATCACTCAAAAAGTTGGGAAGGGTCTCCTAGGCCCATTTTCGCGTGGCAGCAAGGGATCTCGTAGCTGCCCTTAATTCTCCATCTCAACTTTCCACTCTGTAAGCACTACTAATATTGATGCTACAGGTTTGGTGCCATATTAACAAATGCTAAGGCCGACGTGTTCAGTCACAATACAGCACTTTTTTTATTGGTCACAATACAGCACTTTTTTTAGTGACTTTTGATTTTGGACCAAAAATGTATGAAACGTGGAGGATGTCCATAATAATTTAAACATTAGGGTAGCTACTGTTATATTGATCAAATATTAAAATTGGTATGACACGGTAATAAAGTGATCGTGGACTTATATTGCCAATCATACAATACATCGCGTAGCAATAGCGACTAACATAACTGGCGAAATAAGGGCTAATATTCTTCTTTAGTATACCCCTTCGGACCTTAAATATACTTACATTGTTACTAACATAAGAGTAAAACGGTTTTCACTTTAGATTATTAACTTAAACATTTCATTAGATTTATCTTATTAACTTAAGACTTCTTAAGGCTTAGGACTTAGCGTCTTAAGAAAAGCTACAGAATGCCTCCTGGAAGGCAGGCACTGACCAAACGCCTCTAACAGCAGAGGCTCTTGCTCCACAGCTATCCTGAAAATAGAAAAAGTCTTATCAATATGTTTTTCATCCCACCATCTCGGAAAAAGCGTTTTTGCTCTTCAATATCTGAGTGCAAAAGCCGTTTTTATCCTCTAGAGGTTTTAGTAAATTTGAATTTAGAACATCGTGTGCAATGAGTTTGTGAATTCAAAACATCATTATACATATTTATTTCTACCTCCATGGTGCCGAAATTGTCATGCAACCACATTGAACTACTGTTTACTTTATAACTCAATGTGCAACCTATTTTAATTTGTTAAAAACTCAGACTCAGAACCTTCTTGGTGTACTTTTTTTGTAATTTGCTTTGCGCGCGCAATTTTCTTTTCACGTCATAAATTTGTTAAAACCTAGGAGTTCCGTGACGGTCAATCTTGCTTTAAACATTTGGTTCGTCTACAACGCTTGCTGGATGCTTGAGTCAAGCATTTAAAAGCTTTTTAGGTCTGTTTGATTTGTTTACGCTAGCAACGGAACAAAAACATACAGAAAATCAACGTGCTTGACTCAAGCTGATTGACCGTCTCGGAACTCCATTAGGGACGGTAATTTTTATTAGGGACTTACAGGTGTGTCTGGATGAATGTTGCGGGTGTGGCTGGGTGGATGGGTGGCTGTTGGAGGTGTGTCTGGGTGAATGGGTGTTTTGAGGGTGTGTCTAGGTGAATGGGTGTTTTGTTGGTGTGTCTGGGTGAATGGGTTTTTGTGGGTGTGTCTGAATGGATGGGTGAGTATTGTGGGTGTTTCTGGGTGATTGGGTGTTTTTTTGGGTGTGATTAGGTGTTTTGTGGGTGTTTCTGGGTGATTGAGTGTTTTTGGGTGTGATTGGGTGTTTTGTAGGTGTTTCTGGGTGAATGGGTGTTTTGTGGGTGTTTCTGGGTTAATCGGTGTTTTGTGGGTGTTTCTAGGTGAATGGGTGTTTTGTGGGTGTTTCTGGGTGAATGGGTGTTTTGTGGGTGTTTCTGGGTGAATGGGTGTTTTGTGGGTGTTTCTTGGTGAATGGGTGTTTTGTGGGTGTTTCTGGGTGAATGGGTGTTTTGTGGTTGTTTCTGGGTGAGTGGGTGTTTTGTGGGTGTTTCTGGGTGAATGGGTGTTTTGTGGGTGTTTCTAGGTGAATAAGTGTTTTGTGGGTGTTTCTGGGTTAATCGGTGTTTTGTGGGTGTTTCTAGGTGAATGGGTGTTTTGTGGGTGTTTCTGGGTGAATGGGTGTTTTTTGGGTGTGTCTGAGTGGATGGGTGTGAATGTTGTGGGTGTTTCTGGGTGGGTGTTGAGAGTGTGTTTGGGTTAATGGGAGGGTGTTGTGGAAGTTTCTGGGTGAAAACAGAAACTGTTGTGATTGTATTTTTTTTTGTATTTTGCATTTTCCTCGTTGGGGGGGATGAAAAGTTACGTGTTGCACTCGAGTGCAAAGATTTTTCACCTTGTGCTCTTTTGATTCCCTCGCTATCGCTCAGGATTCTAATTTTTGAATCACACGCTACGCTCGTGATTCAATTTTAGAATCCTTCGCTAGCTCGGTCATCAAAATTGAGCACGCGGTTAAAAAACAACTTTGCACTCACGTACAACAAATAACTATTTGTAAGCAACGGATCCGGCCATGTGCAGAATACAATTTGTCACCACCCCTAAATCTCCCGCGAGTGTCGTACAAGGCGACTAAGGGATTGATATTTCTGTGTTCCCATGATAGCCATTACTCATTGCTGACTTAACTTAACTCTTGGTTTATTTGAACGACATCTGCCGGAGGGATTGGGGGTGGTGTCCATTTTATCTGATCTGTCCTCACCATACGGCAAATAGGTACATAATAATATAAATTGCAAGAAACAAACGAACATTAAATGTTCAAAACAATTTAAGGAATTTTAATAGAATACAAACTTATAGTCCTCAGTAGATACGCGGCCGTCCTTATCAACGTCCAATTTCTTGAGGACCAGCTCAACTAGCTCCCTGACACCCTCGTCGGGGTCTTCATCGCCTGGCTGCTTCAGAAGAGAGTTCCTGGAATCAAGTAAGGGATGGAATTATTATTTGGCTATGCCCGATAACCCTTTAAAATGCCTATAAATAACACTAGTCACGATAACTATTTACACAGAATGATGAAACTGTGCTCGTAGAATTTGCTGAATTTGCCTAACTTAGAATTTTTTATTTTATTTTATTATTATTATTAATTTAAATACATAGTTGAATTATTCAAAATTTTCATTTGTTAAACAAATGAACGACGATCAAATCTCCTTTTATCTGTGACTTTATAAGTTGTTCTAACCACCAAAATATTTTTATAAGTTGTGTAAAATACATGTTTATTGTCTGTTCTGTTTGTCTGCTTACAGTCCGATGAAATTTTTTTATATCTGATTGGGTGACCAAATTTTTGGATTTTTATTGTCTTGGAGAGACGTGGTGTTATTTATATGTGCTTAAAATTACCGTATAGACAAACAATAAAAATGTTATGCTTGGTTATATTGATGGCAATTTCACAGAGCATAGGTACCTACTTTAAAAGATACCAAGATCTTCAGGAATACTTTGAAATCTTGAGCACGGATATTTCAATGTTATTGACCAAAAAATTAAACTGAAGACAAGGCTGTATATATTCCGTTAATTGCCAGAATGGAAGAAGAAAATATAATAAGAAATGATAGAATTATAAAAAGAAATAATATAATAAGTTATATAATATAATTTCTTCTTATAAGAAGAATTATAAGAAGAAATTATATAAGAAATTTATAATTTATAAATTAAAAAATTATTTAATTTATAAATTATAAATTAAAAACTTTATTTAAATTAAAAATAAAATTTTAAAAATTAACTAAATTAAAAATTTTTCTTTTATAGTAATCAAGCACTGTGAATACTAAAAATACGACTTGTCTTGCCAATAAACATGTACAGCTACTACCTACCAATCCGATACAAAATGACTGTAGAACAATAAACTAAAGAGCATACCTACTGCAAAGTAGCCATGAAATGCAAATGGGAAACAATAAAAAAGATAATGAAATAAAATAAAAACGCAAGCGGTAATGTAATCAAAACGGCAGTGACAGTGTATTTATTATCTTTTTTAATGATATTCGAGCAGTGTGACGACGCGATTGGGTCTTTTTTGTAGGGGTTGATGGGGCACTGGGGCAGAGACTTGTTCCTATCCCCCTTTGAGTTTTATGTCTATTTCAAACATAACGGTTCTCTTTAAACTTTACTGTCATAGGCGGCCGGCTTTATGGCGTAAATCAAAACCTCGAGCATTATGTTTAGGAATGTTGTCATTAAAATTAGTCTCTCCGTTCATCGGTCTTTCGACATGGTCCTTTCCAGCACTTTACTATACATTCACTCGTCACTCAGCACCTTTCTGTTGCGATGGATCATATTTAATGATTGAAAAGGGAGTAAGCCAAAGCGGCCGTCAGTTTTCTGTTCCATTCATCAAGTCATCCACTTGATGGTCCGAATGGTCAGATCGCTGCCTATCAAGAGGTCCCTTGTCTCTTAATATATTTTTTATGTCAGGACAGGACGGGAAGGCACGTTATGCCGGGACCAACGGCTTGACGTGATATAAACTCGAGATATAAAAAAATGTTGCTCACCCATCCTTTGAAGGGCCTTAGCGAACATTGCTTAGTTAACGCAACCGTAGGCCGAGCTTGCGTTATCGAGCTCCTCAGCCGACTACTTACTTAAGCAACACAAACATCTCGTCCTTCGTAATGAACCCGTCCGAGTTGAGGTCGTACACGGCGAAGCAATGGTTCCTCCTCTCCTCGTCTGTCCCCCTGAGGAGGACGCTCAGTCCCCGCACCCAGGCGTCGAACCTAAGAATAAATAAACGATAAATTTTGAAATAATATAACATCAATTTAATAAACTATTCGATTTTAATTTTAACATTATATAAATGTTAGAAAAATTAGTACAAAGATTTTGGGGTTAGAAACATTGCGAGGGTACCCGTTGGCTTACAACGTGAAGTGTAAAGGTTAGAAGAATTTCGGTAAGTTAATTAGTGTCTTGGGTGGCCGAGCGGTCAGGCACCTGCCCGGATAGCAGCGGACGCGGGTTCGATTCCCGCCTCAAGATCATAATTTTTCGAAATTCTTTTTCTAACCTCAAAATCTTTGCACTAATTTTTCTAACATTTATATAATGTTAAAATTAAAATCGAATAGTTTATAAAGCAAACCCAAGCTTAACCGAACGCACGGTATTTGTAAAAATATCTGCTTTGGAATGTTTCAAATTTATTTTCTACATTGCGAGGGTACCCGTTGGCTTACAACGTGAAGTGTAAAGGTTAGAAGAATTTCGGCAAGTTAATTAGTGTCTTGGGTGGCCAAGCGGTCAGGCACCTGCCCGGATAGCAGCGGACGCGGGTTCGATTCCCGCCTCAAGATCATAATTTTTCGAAATTCTTTTTCTAACCCCAAAATCTTTGCACAAATTTTTCTAACATTTATATAATGTTAAAATTAAAATCGAATAGTTTATAAAGCAAACCCAAGCTTAACCGAACGCACGGTATTTGTAAAAATATCTGCTTTGGAATGTTTCAAATTTATTTTCTACATTGCGAGGGTACCCGTTGGCTTACAACGTGAAGTGTAAAGGTTAGAAGAATTTCGGCAAGTTAATTAGTGTCTTGGGTGGCCAAGCGGTCAGGCACCTGCCCGGATAGCAGCGGACGCGGGTTCGATTCCCGCCTCAAGATCATAATTTTTCGAAATTATTTTTCTAACCCCAAAATCTTTGTACTAATTTTTCTAACATTTATATAATGTTAAAATTAAAATCGAATAGTTTATAAAGCAAACCCAAGCTTAACCGAACGCACGGTATTTGTAAAAATATCTGCTTTGGAATGTTTCAAATTTATTTTCTACATTGCGAGGGTACCCGTTGGCTTACAACGTGAAGTGTAAAGGTTAGAAGAATTTCGGCAAGTTAATTAGTGTCTTGGGTGGCCGAGCGGTCAGGCACCTGCCCGGATAGCAGCGGACGCGGGTTCGATTCCCGCCTCAAGATCATAATTTTTCGAAATTCTTTTTCTAACCCCAAAATCTTTGTATCAATTTAATAATTAATACACATAATGGAACAAATATAATTATACATAATTTGACTGCCTGTTTGGTCTAATGCTCAGATTGCTGGGTATTGGCCAAAGAGGCCCCGGGTTCGAATCCTAGTAGGGGCAAATTTTGTGATAAACACAAATATTTGTTCCCGAGTCATGCTTGTGTTTATGTAGGATATTTTCAATATTTATATACATAATTATATTAAAAAATATGTCCGTCATCTAGTATCCATAACACAAGTGCTTAGGCTACTAACTTTGGGCTAGCAGAACTTCCCAAATTTATTTATTTTTATTATAGACCACTTTAAAAATTTTGTCAGTTCTAGTGCCATATTTCCAATAATCGACCAAAAATTTAAAGATATATCGATCTATCGATCTATAGCAATTAGCCCAAAGGACGTTAAGTTTACGAAAGAAAGGGATAATTGATTGGTTAATTTTAATTATGATGTGAGCGAATATACAAGTTTTTACAAAAAATCGTGAACCCCCATTTTTTTGTCACACCAATTTAGACCCCCGTCGAGTCTCCCGTGGACCCCGGGGGTCGCACCTGGACCACTTTCGTAATCAATGCTAGATGATAGGTGTGAGTGTAAAAATATTTATTTATAAAAAATAGTAGACCCCCGTCGAGTCTCCCGTGGACCCCCGGGGGTCCCACCTGGACCACTTTCGCAATCAATGCTAGATAGGTGTGAGTGTAAAAATATTTATTTATAAAAAATATTTATTAACCAAAAGAAAAAAAAATGTAAATATTATATTATATTAAGGGCCTGTTCCACAATCGACGGGTAAGTTCTGAATAGTTTACTTGGCAATTAAATTGACATATATTATATATTACAACTGTCAAATGATCTGCCAAGTAAGCTATTCAGACCTTACCCGTCGATTGTGAAAAATAATTGGCCCTAATTTTAAGTAAGGCGTTCCTCCTCCCTTCTAATTTGCTGTGCCCTAACAGGGTTCACAACGAAATGTAACTTTTTTTAAGACAGATTGTATAAATACATTGTGGAATATTGATATTTATTTTACTATTTTCGATATTTAATTGAAAAAAATATAATTAGACAGAAATTTAAATGACTAAACTACTAAAAAACTAAGGGACTAAAACTAAATTAAAGGTAAAATACTTCGCCTAGGTCTTCTGAGACAGGAAGTGTACCACTAACACTGGCTGCATTATCTCGCTGAATGGAGAGACTAATTTTTTGCGCGAAATACAAACCAGCCTTATTGTCTCACGTAGCCGCTCTGAAATATCCCGAAATAGTCGGTGAGCTCCTGGACCCCATGGTCCCGGAGTCTCTACCCCAAACGGCCCAAATAGGTAGTCTCCTGAAAGACTTCAGCGGAAGCTGCAGCCGATCCGGATTGTGAAATAACAATAAATGAACATGAATATGAACCTCAGCGCGCCCTCGCCCCCCGCCGCTCCCCTGTCCCATGTGATCCAGATCCGCTCGAGGATAGCCTCCTCGGTGATCATGTCGAATGTATTGTGCATCACATCCCGGAACGTGTTCTGGTCTATCCCCTGGGGAAAGAGTATCATCATCGTCACCAGCCCTTGAATAAAGAATATAGGGAGATTGGGCCCATAGCCCACCACGCTGGCCCAGTGCGGGTATCATATTTAAGTGTGCAGAAGTTATCTGCAGCTGTAGCCGGGACCACAAAGGCTTAACGCGCCTTCCGAGGCACGGAAGAGCTCGCGATAAATATAAGTAAGTTTTATATTTTAACATAACATAAATATTAGAATAGTAATAACCAAAGAAAAATGATACAAATAATGAATTTGAATCATGTTTGTAATGGTTTTTTCTGTGCGTCTGTATCTGAAGTTTACACATTTCATCAACTTCAAATTTAAACCGTTTAAGCAGCGAATTTACCTTTTCATCCCACCATCTCGGAAAAAGCGTTTTTGCTCTTCGATATCTGAGTGCAAAAGCCGTTTTTATCCTCTAGAGGTTAAAGTAAATTTTAATTTAGAACATCGTGTGCAATGAGTTTGTGAATTCAAAACATCATTATACATATTTATTTCTACCTCCATGGTGCCGAAATTGTCATGCAACCTATTTTAATTTGTTAAAAACTCAGACTCGGAACCTTCTTGGTGAACTTTTTTTGTAATTTGCTTTGCGCGCGCCATTTTCTTTTCACGTCACAAATTTGTTAAAACCTAGGAGTTCCGTGACGGTCAATCAGCTTGGCGTCAATCTTGCTTTAAACATTTTGATCGTCTACAACGCTTGCTGTATGCTTGAGTCAAGCATTTAAAAGCTTTTTAGGTCTGTTTGATTTGTTTACGCTAGCAACGGAACAAAAACATACAGAAATTCAACTTGCTTGACTCAAGCTGATTGACCGTCTCGGAACTCCATTAGGGACGGTAATTTTTATTAGGGACTTACAGGTTTGTCTGGATGAATGTTGCGGGTGTGGATGGGTCGATGGGTGGCTGTTGGAGGTGTGTCTGGGTGAATGGGTGTTTTGAGGGTGTGTCTAGGTGAATGAGTGTTTTGTTGGTGTGTCTGGGTGAATGGGTTTTTGTGGGTGTGTCTGAATGAATGGGTGTGTATTATGGGTGTTTTTGGGTAATTGGGTTTTTTTTGGTGTGATTAGGTTTTTTGTGGGTGTTTCTGGGTGATTGAGTGTTTTTTGGGTGTGATTGGGTGTTTTGTAGGTGTTTCTGGGTGAATGGGTGTTTTGTGGGTGTTTCTGGGTTAATCGGTGTTTTGTGGGTGTTTCAGGTTGAATGGGTGTTTGGTGGGTGTTTCTGAGTGAATGGGTGTTTTGTGGGTGTTTCTGGGTGAATGGGTGTTTTGTGGGTGTTTCTGGGTGAATGGGGGTTTTGTGTGTGTTTCTGGGTGAATGGGTGTTTGGTGGGTGTTTCTGGGTGAATGTGTGTTTTGTGGGTGTTTCTGGGTGAATGGGTGTTTTGTGGGTGTTTCTGGGTGAATGGGGGTTTTGTGGGTGTTTCTGGGTGAATTAGTGTTTTGTGTGTGTTTCTGGGTGAATGGGTGTTTTTTGGGTGTTTCTGGGTGAATGGGTGTTTTGTGGGTTTTCTGGGTGAATGGGTGTTTTGTGGGTGTTTCTGATATAATGGGTGTTTTTTGGGTGTGTCTGAGTGGAGGATGGGTGTGAATGTTGTGGGTGTTTCTGGGTGGGTGTTGAGAGTGTGTTTGGGTTAATGGGAGGGTGTTGTGGAAGTTTCTGGGTGAAAACAGAAACTGTTGCGATTGTATTTTTTTTTTGTATTTTGCAATTTCCTCGTTGGGGGGGATGAAAAGTTACGTGTTGCACTCGAGTGCAAAGATTTTTCACCTTGTGCTCTTTTGATTCCCTCGCTATCGCTCAGGATTCTAATTTTTGAATCACTCGCTACGCTCGTGATTCAATTTTAGAATCCTTCGCTAGCTCGGTCATCAAAATTGAGCACGCGGTTAAAAAACAACTTTGCACTCACGTACAACAAATAACTATTATTGAGATGCCTCGCTAACATTTCGATTCACTGCCACCGCTTTTTTTTACGGAGCGTGGGACCAAAACCAGTGTTTTAATCTACGAAAGCTACGTAATTTGTCATAAAAAGTAGGGCAAATATAACGATTTGCGTGCCTATACATCATATCAGCAAAATTGTTCCTCGGTTTAGATTGTTTTGAGTAATCTGTACCGTTCCCCGAAGTGGCATTCTGAGTCATAATTATAATGTTGGTTAGGTCTTACGAAAACAATTCCGGAGAGAAATTGACTTCTTTTTCTCTTTATTCTTCTTGCTGCCCTGTTCCCAGTCTATCTGGTCGCTGCAGCATGTTTCCTCTTCCATTAATATCAGTCAGACTTCATCAAGCCATCACCTCCCTTTTGATTCATATCATCTATCACACCGGAAAGGTGCTAGTGTTGAATGAATGTATAGAAAATAGACAGCAAGGACTACCTCGAGTGAGTGATTGGGATGACCGTCTTGCCTTACGACACTATGTCAGGGTTTGCCTTCGTGTCCACTAAGGTCTTCGCATACGTAACGGGAAAATACAGACAGATCGGGGCCACTCTCGTTCAAAACTCACCGTGCACGTCCTTTCCGTGACTCCGTGACATATGTCCTTCATGGTACATTTTGTATGAAACGATGTTTCTGCAGTCCCCGTGCACGTCCCGTCCAGGGTGTTTTCCCGTTACGTATGAGGAGACGTTAAATCTAGAAGTGTCAATTCTCTACTCACATCCACTTTGGCAGGGGGTTGTCCTATAGCACTGGTGGGTAGAATATTCTGGGCAGCCGTTACTAAGCGCCGATACATCACGAACAACGACTCCAGCTCATGCCTGCGGCAATAGAAAACATTTAATATCAATTATATTATTATCATTTTTATTATTATCAATTATAAAAAAAATAGGAAAAGCTCGAATTAATAAAACCAGGATTTGATCAGTTTTTAAGTTTTTCTAAGAAAAACAAATTTTCTAATTCATAGAAACTACTACTAATTTATAGAAAATCATTCGCTCATTATGCTTCTTCTTCTCCTTGCCCTTATCTCACACTAACTGCCGCACTTAGAGACGTCAAATAACGTTAATGAGTACTCAATGTCAAAAAATTACAATTCAAAATTAGTCTCTATTCTTGCCGGGTCTGTGGTCTAGATTTAAATGAAATTTTTTACATGAAATACCCATTAAAGTTAATTGACGTCTCTGAGTGCGTGGATTCGGCACAACATGTCTTCCTCTTAGGCCGTCCTATAGCAGACGTAAGCTCGTTTTTTCCTTATAACATCTCTTAAACAATCCACGTACCGCTTTTTCGGTACCCTACCTAACATATGTGTAGTTACGTAACATTCATCGATCCCCATCACAAAAATCAACATAAAACCATGGCTGAATAAGTGTAAAATAATGATCGAACCTCAGCTCAAACTTTACTAACTTTGTTCAGCCCTGCTACTTACTTAGACTTCCATTTCTTGTCAAAGAAAGTTTAAAGATTAGAACGGATCACGTGAGAGTCCGCATGCATTGACTATAACTATGGTAATGTTGTGGGCATTACCATACATACAATATTTGCATGTAAGTACTGCGAATTTGCCCTGTAGTATTGGGCCTTTTCCATAAATTTCAACAGGTAAATTCGCTATCGTTATCATTATCACCAGCCCTTTAATGTCCCCACTGGTGGGGCACAGGCCTTCCCTATAGATGGAAGAATATAGGGAGATTGGGCCATAAACCACCACGCTGGCCCTGTGTAGATAGGTGGTTATTAACGACTGCAGATGCACCCGGGACCAACGGGATACGTGCCATCCGAAACACAGAGGAGCTGGGGATAATATCTTTTTGGTCACCCATCCAATGACTGACCTTGTCGAACATCGGCACAAACTATCGTTTATTTTTGTGCTATCAATGTGTACAAATTTGCCATGAAACAAGCAAAACAGATCGTTTTATAATGTTAAACTTTTAAAACTATGAAATCTGTCTATTTACGTCCTACTATATCATAAACATAAGCAACCGGATATCTTTGTTTAATAATATTACTTTCTTGATTTATGGAAATATACTTTTAAAGAAATAAACAAAACGGAAATCTATAAAAAAATATTTTATAAAAAATCATTTTATAATGTTAAAACTTTTAAAACTAAAATCTTTCTTTTACCTATTTATTTGCAACTGTCGAATCGTAAAAATCCAGGATATCTTAGTTTATTATTACTTTCATATTTTGATTTAGAGAAATATTTGAAAATTATTAGAAAATTATTATTTCATTTTTCGAAAATGTTCTTCTTTTATTCGTGATAATTTTTCTAACATGCATGGTTGAATAAAAATCTAAACAATACGTAAAACGGGATCCAAACGTTCACTCACTTGCCAAAGTGCGTGTTCCTGCTCAACGTTTCCAAAGTCTTTTCCTTGAGTTTTCGATTCGGCATGTCTTAGCCGATGCCGCGCCTCCGACTGACTGTGTTCAAGGGCGACTGAGGGGATGTTGGCAACTACAGTGCGTTCAAACCATCCGATTCGACCCGTCCGACACGATTTTTGTGCAAATAAAGAATAAAACTGTACTAATTTTCAAAACACGCCATTGTCATCCCAATCATTAAACCGATTGGGATGATAACCTCACCCCCACTTACTTCAGGTGTCGTAAAAATACGGACTATGACTAAGGGAGATTGCCCAGTGTAAGAACCCTGGGGCACCCGAATGGTGGAGGGAAAACCACCAACTACAGCATACCCAAAGAGAGCTGTAAAACCTGAGCCATAACCTGCATTATAGGTTGCAATTTTGTCATCCCAATCACTCTCCTTCATTAGTCTCTCGACATGGACCTTTTCATCACATTTCTATACATTAATTATTAATTAGGGAAGATACGAATCAAAAGGGAGTGGATTGCCATAGGTACTGAGCAAGATTTCGACTTATGTTTTACAACCGCTCGCCTGCCCGAAACCAACCTTGGTTGGTTATACAACATTGGATTGACAATATTACCGCCCGATAACACTTTATTTATTTTAGTACATAATCTGCTAGTTACTATATCGTTAAATAGCAAATAATGTTACCTACGCTGTCAACATTAGGTCCAGTTAATATAAAAAACCACCTAACAATTCCTGTGGGCATATAAAACAATAAATTAATGTTACGTGTAGGTCAAATAATCAAATTTAAATTACTGGACTCGGAAAACAAAACAAAAAGTATTAAAGTCGGACTGTGTAAAGGGAACAAACGGTAGTTCTTAATTAAAATAACTAATGGTTCTGTCAGGGCGGTATTGTGGTATTCAATGGGAGTAATAAAATACGTGAAATTGATATTGGCATCAAGGCGATATAGCTTTTTTTGTTTTATACAAAGTTTCTGTGGTTACCATTTTCATATACCTACAGTCAGCACCAAGGACGAGACTGGTGAAATAAATCTTTCTATTGTAACTACATAAAAACATAAATAACGCCTATATCCCCGAAGGGATAGGCAGAGGTGAATTAACACACCTACGTTTTGCCAGTTAGGATAGGGCCCACGTAATAGGTGGCGAGCATATTGCCCGGGCACTTATTATTATAGGGCACTTAATCGCAGTAGATTCCTAGCTGCTATAGGAGTAAAACTGCTGCCCATTGGGTACTCATTGTTGTCTTAATTCCGTAGTCGCCTTGTACGACACACCCGCGGGAGAGATGTAGGTGGTGACAATTATATTCTGCTTTTTATTTACTGTAAAATCACTTATAAAATACATCCAATATATAAAACATCCGCCGTGTGGTGACGGTAGAGAAGAATACAATTGTCACCACCCCAAATCTCTCCCGTGGGTGTCGTACAAGGCGACTAAGGATAAATCAGTGATGAGGAATGGGCAGCAGCATTTCTCTAATACCTACCACCTAGCAATAGCAATGTACTGCGACTTTTGTGCCCGATATATGGCAATAGGCTCGCCACCTATTACATGGGACCTAACATAATTGGCGAAACGTGGGTGCTAGTTCACCTCAGCCTACCCTTACGGGGATATAGGCGTGATTTATGTATGTGTGTATAAAATATTCGGTCTAGCCGTTTCGGAGGAGTTTTTAACAAACATACATAAATATATAAATATGTTTATGTATGTTTGTTAAAAACTTCTCCGAAACGGCTTGACCAATTGTTATGAAATTTCATGTGTATATTTGGTAGCTTTGAGAATAGGTCGTAGGCTATGTTTTATACCCCTAGGCCTAGGTGATAAGGGCAATACAACGTCTGCCGAGTAATTATAATAGTAAAATACCTAAATTTAACAAGGTTCTACATACATAAATAATTTACCTCAACACCCACGCTTGGCCGCTTGATCAATTTGTGTTGATCAAGACACGTACCCATTAGATAAGAATAGCCTCGTGCCCTATTAAAATGATTGGTGAAATGTTGGTTTTAATGGACAGTGGCATTCTGTAGATTCAGTAGAAGATATTGTTAAGTGTTAACTTCAAATGTAAAGGAATTAAATTAAACATTTACACAGCTACTAGTTAGTCCTGTTAAATTGCAATGCCTTTGCAGGGCAAATGAAGACCTAGCGTATACTTTCCACCGTATAATATTATGAAATAAGACATTCTTTAACCTAAACCTTTAATTTTGATTTTCTATTTAATATTTATGTAGAGATCGTTGCAATAAGTGGAAAGAAGTGATCTCTGATTACCTTATGTTCCCTATGAACACTAAGGCCGTTCATTGGATGGGTGACCAAAAATTTATTATCTCGAGTTCCTCCGTGCTTCGGAAGGCACGTTAAGCCGTTGGTCCCGGCTGCATCTGCAGTCGTTAAAGCCCACCAACCCGCACTGGGCCGGCGTGGTGGGTTATGGCCCATTCTCCCTATATTCTTCCATCCAAAGGGAAGGCTTATGTCCCAGTAGTGGGGACATTAACGGCTGGCGATGATGTTGAGAATGATGATCATCACCGGCGACACACACGTATTGAAGACTTTGAGAGCGGTTAGAGCAGTAACAGCGCTTACGCACTACGTCCGATCCGTGAAAAATTATTGGTCTAGAAAACTCGGACAGAGATCGGATGTAGTGCGTAAGTTACCATAGATATAGTTCTACGGCTACAACGGACCATATTTTCTCGGATTCGGACGTAGTGCGTAACCGCTCTGAGTGTTCAGACTTTTTATCAGTTTGTACCTTTTAAATCTGGTAGTGAAAGAAAGTGAATAGAAAAACGGATATTTATTTCTGACATACGTACGTATTCACTCGACTATAACAGACGGCGAACTGGGTCAATGTATGCCCACTGGGCTTACAATTATCGCACCTTAAACGCCGGCTTGGCCGATATCCATAAATTGATATATCTGTGGTTGTCTCACTTTAACAATGGGAATTGAGTCGCGTTTAGGGTTGGTGGTAAGGCGCCAGGTCGTACCTTTTAAATCTGGTAGTCCGATACAGAGTATCGAACACCTTCTGCGAAGGGCGCGCGCCCCGCACCTGCTTGGTGCGTGCGCGCCGTTGTTGGGGCTCCGGCGGGGGCGCAGACCGGCGCTCCGCGGCGCTTCGCCCCGCCGTCAGGAACAGGTGGACGCCGCGGAGGGCGATGGCGCTCGCCACCATGCTCAGCTGTTTCTCTGAAGCCATTGCCTGTAAGCCGTTGCAGTGTGGTGACGGCAGAGCAGAATTAAATCTATGCTACCTAGGTATACTAATATTATTACAAAGCTAAAGAGTTTGTTTAATTAAACGCGCTAATCTCAGAAACTACTTGTTCAAATAGAAAAAATCTTTTTGTATTAGATAGTCTATTTATTGAGGAAGGTGAGCGAAGCCGCGGTTGACCACTAGTTTTAAATAGAACAACTTTTACGGATAGGTTCTTACTACCCGCAATCTCCGTAAATGTTGTATAGTTATGATTATATTTATTTTGGTCACTTAAGTGGTTATGGATACCACGGCCGCTATTAAGTGATCTAAAGGTGGGGTTCAGTTATTAATAACAATTGTAACCGCCCCAAATCTCTTCCGCAGGTTTCGTACAAAGCGACTAAGCCATAAACAGTATAATACCTACCTACTGGTCAAAGTCAAAGTCAAAGTCAAAGTCAAAGTCAGTCAAAGATTTAGGTGCCCGACATAGACTCGCTCCCTATTACATGGGACTGAAAATAATTGGCGAAATGTGAGTGTTAATAATAATAAAATAAACTTTATTTGTATATCTTAACATTAAGGGGCTGTTTCACAATCGAAAAGTAAGTTCTAAGTAGCTTACTTTGCAGTTCAATTGACATATATTTCATATTACAACTGTCAAATGATCTGCGAAGTAAGCTATTCAGAACTTACTCGTCGAATGTAAAACAGGCCCTAACTGCCGCACTCAGAGACGTCAAATAACGTTAATGAGTACTTAACGTCAAAAAATGACAATTCAAAACTACTCGCTATTCTTGCCGGGTCTATGGTCTAGATTTGAATGAAAATTTTTGACAATAAATACTCATTAAAGTTAGTTGACGTCTCTGAGTGCGGCAGTAGTGTTATTATTAAATGGTGTTATTAATAAATGTTAGAAAAATAATATACACATATATAATATACATCTGAGGGCCCAATAGCCAAGTCTTTTCTATTCGAACGCATAGAATACAAAAGTATGAAACTGACGTTTTGTTTTCTCTGTAATGTTTACGTCATTTCATACATTTGTTTTCTATGCGTTAAAATAGATTGGCCACTTGGCTAAGGCCACTGATCTATTTTTCTTGTGAAAGAAAATTATATAAAACACTAGTCATTGTAGCGTCCCATTTATAACGTCAGCTATAATGCGATAATAATGTGTGGCGTTCTTTTAATGCGACCGCCTTTGTTGTTTGTCTATGTTTGACAAACACAATGTTTTTCACTAAGTGACAGTTGTCAAATTAATTAGATGAGAATTTAATTCCGAGCTAGAGTATGGTTATTTTCTAAGCCTTATAAATATTATTTCCGATTTATGTTTATTGTCCAGTTTGTATATATTGTAACCGTGTACATATTTAGAAGTACAGTCAGTTACTTTTATGAACCCTGCCTTTTACTACCACGGAACACATCCGCAACCACCAAGATTGCACCCAGCCATACAACTTCCCAAATTGGTGACCCCGACGTGATCGTCAAGAGCTTTGGGTGTAATATCATTGGCAATTGACCGGCGCGGGATGGGAAGCTGCGTTGGACATGCGGATAGCCACTACGAAGGAATTTTCGTCGTGTGAGACGGTACCACATCCCAAGCTGTGGCGTCGAGCGCCCCCTGGCGCATTCACCGTTTCCTACATTCGCAAGTTCGAGTGACGTCTCCGCGGGAGTTGCAGTTGGACACATGCATGCATTGGACTAACTGCGCATTATACCATTTGTGCACATCGCTCACGCAAGTACTATCGGCATCATTATTTGGAGTATTTTTTTAAACATTTTATTATTATTCCAAGTAATGATTTTTAGTTAGTTGTGTAAAGCTTGTTCGGAGTATTGATTTTTACGTTATTTTATGAAAATTATTTTTTTCAACTTGTGTAATGTGACATAGGAAATATTTCATTTGTTTTACGTGTGTATTTTTCGGGTGGTTTGAACAATTTGTTTACATTGTCTTTTGTTTTTTACGTGTAATGTTGTCTGCATATTGACAACTTATGTTGTTTTTGTTGACATGTCGACATATAAATTTTTAGACGTTTGTGTTTTGTTTTCTCCACATCACGCGCCCACGGAATAGCAATTTTTCTTTTCTGTCCGTTCTCTCTCTATTTTATACAAATTAATTTTAATTTACTTTCGTTTATAATTTTAGTAGCGTGTTTTCGTTTATAATGGCTGACGAACTACGTTCACGTTTAGCAGCCCTGGAGGCAGAAAATGCAGTTTTGCGTAATCTGCGCGACCAAAAGGAATCCCAACCTCAACGGGAGGGCGAGGTATGTCGCGTGAGTGTCAAACTTCCCCCTTTTTGGTCTGATAGGGTGACAGTGTGGTTCGCACAGGCTGAGGCACAGCACGGCTGTTGCTGGTATCAACACTGATGCCACGATGTACAGTCATGTCCTTAGCCAGATTGACCACAAGATTGCCGGCGAAATCGAGGACATCGTTGTCAACCCTCCGGCTGAAGGTAAGTATCAGAAGCTAAAGGAGACCTTAATCAGCAGACTTTCGTCATCAGAGGAACAGCGAGTGAGGCGCCTTCTTGGTGACGAAGAACTCGGGGATCGGAGACCATCCCAATTTCTCCGTCACTTGCGCTCGCTCGCGGGAACGGCTCTCTCGGACGATAACATCTTGCGGCAATTATGGTTACGTCGTTTACCACAGCACGTACAGGGGATTTTGGCTGCACAAGCTGACTTATCCCTCGATAGAATCGCAGATATAGCTGACAAGATTTTGGAAGCTCAGCCTAGCTCTTCCAACGTGTATGCTGTTGCCACGCCCTCGCTCGATACCGTTATGGCTCGATTAGAGGAATTAACTAAGCAAGTTGCTGTTTTATCGACCGGTTCTTCTGTTCGATCTCGAAACCGTTCTTCTTCCAGAAGCCAGGCGACATCACGCAGTAGCACACCTGGTAGTAAACGCTGTTGGTATCATCGCACATTTGGTGCGAATGCCAGCAAGTGTATTGCTCCATGCAATTGGGCGTCGGAAAACCACACAAGCAATCAGTAGCGGCGGCATCTGATTGCAAGTCCATCCAACATCACGGCCGCCGTCTTTTTGTCACTGACCGTATCACAAAGCGTCAATTTTTGATTGACACTGGTTCGGATCTTTGTTGTTACCCCCGCAGCTGGTTGTCAGTTCCGCGAAAATCTTCGGACTATGAACTTAACGCCGCTAACGGGAGTAGTATTAAGACATATGGCACTATTCATTTAAACCTCAACTTTGGTCTTCGACGAGCATTTGTGTGGGATTTTGTTGTTGCTGATGTTACGACAGCGATCATTGGCTCAGACTTTTTAGGTTATTACCATCTTTTGCCAGATTGCCGACTCAAGAAGTTGATGGATGGCGTAACGAATTTGTCAGCACCCGCTGTTGCAGCAATGTCGGAACAGCTTAGTGTCAAGGTTGTCGTTACAGGAGATTCCAATTTTGTTAAACTGCTCGCCGAGTTTCCAGAAATCACTCGGCCTCCTGGAATCCCTCGTAATGTTTTGCACAATACCGTGCACTACATTAAGACTACGGACGGCCCGCCTATTTCGTGTCGTCCTCGTCGTCTGGCGCCTCAGAAGTTGATAGCAGCAAAAAATGAGTTCGACAACATGATCCAAGCTGGCATTGCACGTCCTTCTAAGAGCGCCTGGTCGTCTCCGCTACACATGACCTTGAAAAAGGACAGTAGTTGGCGACCTTGTGGCGACTACCGATCCCTTAACGCCAGAACTGTCCCTGATCGGTACCCAGTCCGTCACATAAATGATTTCGCTCATAATCTCGCAGGATCTAAGGTTTTTAGCCTAATAGATCTCGTAAAAGAATATCATCAGATCCCGGTATTTGAAGAGGATATACCGAAGACAGCCATCGTTACCCCGTTTGGCCTCTTCGAATTCCCCTTCATGACCTTTGGCCTTCGAAACGCCGGTCAAACTTTTCAGAGGTTTATCGATAAGGTCACACGGGGTCTTGATTTCTGTTTTCCGTACGTGGATGACATTCTTATTTTCTCTGCGGATGAGGCTCTCCACTGCGAACATCTGCGTATCCTCTTCAAACGCCTTCAGGAGTATGGGGTTGTTATTAACTCTTCGAAGTGTACTTTCGGCGTTCGGGAACTTACCTTCCTTGGTTTTCATGTCAGCCCAGAAGGTACAAGCCCTCCTCAGGATCGCGTTCAAGCTATTTTGGATTTTCCAGCTCCGAAAACCGTCCAGGGCGTGCGTCGTTTTCTCGGTATGTTAAACTACTACCGTCGATTCGTACCCCAGGCCGCGCAATTTCAAGCTCCATTGATTGATGCAGTAGTTGCCACGAATGGTAAAGGTAATAAACCGTTCACATGGTCGCCTGAACTACTGGAGCAATTTGAAGTTTGCAAACGGAGTTTGTCCAGGGCTACGCAATTGCAACATCCGGCTAATGACGCACCTCTTGGACTGTTTACAGATGCATCTTCGGTACATATTGGGTCCTGTCTTCAACAGCGAGTCGATGGTGAGTGGTTTCCTCTTGCTTTCTTTAGTAAGAAACTTACTAAAAAGCAGACAGAGTGGCCGACTTACTATCGAGAGTTGCTGGCGGTGTACGAAAGTGTACAGCATTTCCGCTATATTTTGGAGGTTCAGAGCGTCACTATTTATACGGATCATAAGCCATTGCTGTACGCTTTCGTACAGCGCAGGGAGAAACTGCCCCCTGCCCAATTAAATCAGCTGTCTTTTATCAGTCAATTTACAACTGATATTAGGTATATTAAAGGTGAGGACAATGTCGTGGCTGACGCCTTATCACGAGTCGAAGCTATTGCTCTTGAACAGGACTATGAAGCCCTCGCGAAGTCGCAAGAGTCAGATAAAGAACTATCAGACATGCGTGAGAGCTCCAGTCTCCAGTTGACAAGCGTCGTCGTTCCTGGTACAAACATTTCCATTATTTGTGATGTATCTACAGGCAAGCCACGTCCATATTTGACCCCTTCCTTTCGCAAAGCAGTTTTCGATAAGTTTCATAACTTAAGCCATCCTGGCGCACGTGCAACTGCCCGCCTTTTGACAGAGCGTTACGTCTGGCCTTCCGTCAATAAGGATTGTAAGCAGTGGGCACGCGCTTGCGAGGCTTGTCAACGAGCTAAGGTCTCACGTCACAATTCTTCTCCGTTAGGTGATTTCAACCTTCCATCTGGTCGTTTCAGTCACATACACATTGACATTATTGGTCCTCTACCTTTATGCAGTGAGTATCGCTATTGTTTGACAGCTATTGACCGAGTCACCAGGTGGCCTGAGGTTTGGCCTATGCGCTCCATTACCGCAGAAGAAGTGGCAGACACCTTAACTAGAGAATGGGTTTCGAGATTTGGGGTACCATCAATCATCACGACAGACCAAGGTACTCAGTTTGAGTCTGACCTGTTTCGCCGACTGATGATTCACTTTGCCACTAAACGAATAAGGACCACATCTTATCACCCATGTGCTAATGGCATTATCGAGCGAGTACACCGCCAGCTTAAAGCTGCTCTCATGTGCCATCATGATTCTTGGTTGCGTTCACTTCCTTTCGTTCTTCTTGGCATGCGTTCCGCGTTCAAAGAGGACATTAAATCCACAGCCGCGGAGATGCTCTATGGAGAACCTCTTCGTTTGCCAGGTGAGTTATTTATTTCATCAACCCCATCAGATGTAATTGACAATCCATCGGATTTTGTCGTACAACTACGTCGTAAGATGTCAGTTGTAAGACCTATTCCTGCATCTCGACATTCATCACCATCAACTTTTATTTTTCAAGATCTTTCTTCTGCATCACACGTTTTCTTAAGGGATGATACAGTTAGGCGTCCTTTACAGCCACCTTATACGGGTCCTTATAAAGTTGTTAATCGTGCCAGCGATGGCAAAACTATGACTTTGGACATCAAGGGCAAAAGTGTTGTCGTCAGTATCGATCGTGTGAAACCAGCTTTTGTTGAACATACTGTCACCCATCCAGAGCAGATTGCAAAGCCTGCGTCTTCTGATGATCCAGAGCAGACTGCAAAGCCTGCACCTTCTGTTCGCCCAAAGCCAACTCCAGCCATCGCAACCGCGCCGTACACTACTCGGTCTGGTAGACGCGTCAAATTTAGATGTTTATAATTTCTACTAGGTTTTCCTTCTCCGTGGGGGGGTGGTGTGGCGTTCTTTTAATGCGACCGCCTTTGTTGTTTGTCTATGTTTGACAAACACAATGTTTTTCACTAAGTGACAGTTGTCAAATTAATTAGATGAGAATTTAATTCCGAGCTAGAGTATGGTTATTTTCTAAGCCTTATAAATATTATTTCCGATTTATGTTTATTGTCCAGTTTGTATATATTGTAACCGTGTACATATTTAGAAGTACAGTCAGTTACTTTTATGAACCCTGCCTTTTACTACCACGGAACACATCCGCAACCACCAAGATTGCACCCGGCCATACAACTTCCCAAATATGCCACATCTTTATTCCAATTGCCGAACCCTAAAACCTTTTTGCTACACCAAACAGTTTAACTTTGTACCATAGAGACAACACAGCACGTGAGCGTATCAGGCGGCCATATTTCAGCTAAACTTTGCAATTAGCGGGAAAGATATAAATTACTTTGTTACTTACTTATCGGACGTGGCTGTGTTAGGCACGGGTGGGAACTTTGATATCTAGTTCATCGATTACCTACTGCAATTTATATAGGCACAGGTTTAGATGTAGCACACCAACAGCCATTGTAGTTAACATCATAGACAAAAAGTAAACTTTATGGATCGATTAAGATCATAGCAAGTGGAAATAAGCGATCACTGCCTAGTGCCTACCACTTTTGGGAGAAACGCATGACATAATATGTACATACGTACCTATGATGTATAAGTAAACAACAGCGTTTGTTTTACGAGTTTTAACATTTTATCCAATATGCCTACTCGTATTGAACAAAAATTATTTATTTAACAAGTTTTGATTGTGCTGTCGCGACATTTGTAATTCTATGTTTAATTCATTTATAAACAATCGGAGGACGAGTTATTAAAATTAAAGCTGTATATTATTAATATTTATTATTAATATTTATTGTTGTATAAAAGTAATTTCTAACGAATATCAAAAGTCGTAGAACAAACCCACCTTGTTTATGATTAGGTTGCTGGTACTCTATAATTAAGCCTGTATAATGGTGTACAGCTCTAGTTATTTATTGCTGCCATTAGACATTTACTCCAATAGACAAAACTCATCGGCAATAGAATGGAATTGTAAACTTTCATAGACTTTATTGAAGCGAAAAACTTTCGCATCCATAATCTAGCTCTATCTATCTATATAAATGTGTATAAGAAAGTTGTTCTAGAGTTTTAGACAAACAGCCATAGGTACACTAGTTATATTTACAATTGATTTGTAAATATTACTAAACAAAAATAGATATGTCTTAGAATTCATAGAGTTAAAATCAATTGAATTCGTTTACTATGGTAAATTGCTCAGTAGTAGTATCGTTTGCTCGTAGATTTTGATTTGAAATTTTACAAATCCGCGGAAGCTCCCTCAAACCTACTACAAAGCTCATTAGATCACTATCTGTGCCCATGCACCCTCCATTACATACATGTTAGACATGAATGCAAATGGGATTTAGATTTACCTACACGCGATTCAATTCGAAAAACAAGATATCAATCCATAGGTAACAATGACATGACAAATAATAAAAATGGAGTACCTACCTACTTAAGCAATACATAAATCACACCTAATTATCCCAGAAGGAGTAGGCTGGGGTGAATTAACAACCACGTTTCGCCAATTAGTGATAGTATACAAATTAGGTTAACCTCCATTTTGAAAATGTTTGGGTAACTTTACCACTCCACTCTTATTACCATGAGGGGGGTTGTAAAAAATTTAGTTATTATAGAATATTTATAGGAAAGATTCACGGAAAGTTTCCAAGACGAGTTGCAATATCTGATGATTAACTAAATTACAGAATTAAATAGCTTATCTGTAAATACGCATGAAAGATTACATCTAAATGTACAGACTACATCTAATTTATATATGTAGGTCTAACCTAGAACTCCAACCAACACATAATTTAATGATAGGTAAACCAAAACAAAAAGCGGTCGAAATTGTATTTAAGGCTAATTTAAATTGCCCCAAAAACAAAATCGCGCACCCTATTACCAGGAAAAATCATTTACAAAAGGCATTGACATACGTGCTACGTCACAAACAACAGACTGGCAATAGGCATAGTCACGGAAGGGGCGCACCAACAAAGGTCCGCGGGGGTTTAGTATAATTTGGGCCATTAGAAAGAAACGACAACATCGTACTTACTGCTCGTGATTTATGGCCCGGTCCCGTATGTCCCTCTGTATGTAGATAACTATGTGCTTTCCGGGCCTGATATATCGTATGCGTACGGCTTATCGACTGCAGTGTCGCGCCGTTGCTTGGTTACCGATTTTGGTGGTATCGAACTTTTTGTCGCACCCTAGCTTGGACTCTGAAGGGAGAGACTCTTGACGCGTTTGACAGCTTTGTCTCTATCAAAATCTTGAAGCGTATTCGGAATAGAAGGAATTTGAAGAAATCGTCATGCCCAATAAATAACAATAGGCTCGTGCCACCTACTACATGGGAGGCGAAACGTGGGTGTTAATAATAATTCACCTCTGCCTACCCTTTCGGGGATATAGGCGTGATTTATGTATGTATGTATTTATGTGTTCATGCATAAGGCCCTGTACACAAAACTTCTTCGGATTTTACGATGCGACGTCGCATTGGACGTCGCATCGTAAAATCCGCATCGCAAGAACTTGCGAATTGACACGCATCGCGCATTCCTTCGATTTCATTCTCTTTTGTTTCTTGCCGCACCAAATCGCAGCAGGAAATTACGTTGTAGTTTTCTGCGTTGCGAATTCGCATCGCGCTTATTCGCAGTTATGTGTACTGGCTCTTACTGCCCCACTCAGAGATGTCAAATAACGTTAATGAGTACTTAACGTCAAAAAATGACAATTCAAAACTAGTCGCTATTCTTGCCGGGTCTACGGTCTAGATTTGAATGAAAATTTTTGAGATTAAATACTCATTAAAGTCAATTGACGTCTCTGAGTGCGGCAGTTAGTGAAGGTGGCAAAGTGCGCCTAGCGTGCACCTACCACAAATAATCGTTAGACGAAATAAAATTGTCCAACTCATGAACTCGTTAATAAACTTATTTTCTGTGAAACTTGTTCTGAAGTGGGGCTACTGCAGTCATAATTGCTTTTGCAATAGGCATTCGGTAATGGCCGCCAAACAAAGATAATTGGAATAGATAGAATAGAGCCTAGGGTGGAATGGAAAAAAAACATTAAGTTTTTCCATTCAAGTGTACGTAGGTACCTACTAGCACTAACTAGCATACCACTTGTCTAAAGTCGCTATTAATACACTATAGATACCTAAATAATGATGATTCGAGAACAAATGTCTGTTCCCACACAAACATTCGAACCCGGATTCGACCATTCGACCAAACCGGCTTTCATTTATGATTTTGTTGTAAACAACTACTTACTAATTTACTTGTTATCTAATGGTAATTTTAATTAATTTCGATATCTACCTACCTATTTACCAATTATTAATTTTAATAAATAATTATTAATTTTCAGTTACACTGATAGTGACATCTGTGGTCAGATAGCACAGACTACGCTTAAACTTAAATTTTCATAAAAGTCTCATAGATGGCGCTTTTGTAACAATCATATTATTAGAGTGCGCGCTAGATAAGTCTGCGCGCGATGGGGAGCGCTGCTCGCTCACATTGACGCTCTCAAACAAACAAAATAGAAGACGGAATATTAGTTCCAAATTAGACCACGCGCAGACTTATCTGGCGTGCACTCTATCTCAATAATAACTAGGATATCTCACAGTCTGTGTTATATGAGTTTACGATAAATCAATATATCTATTAAACGATGTATTTATGAAATTATCGTATAGGTACATACTTTTTGACAAATCTTTTTTTGGAAGTTGGGATGATACTGAACGGAATTGTCAATTGGTCCTGGCAGCTGCTGTCAGGTGCTAGAAAGAACTGCCACTACTGTCAGTAATAAAGTCAAGTCAACAAAAGGCTTCGCTCACGGTTCGTGGAGGTTTCTTTGTGTTTACGAATGATAATAATAATGTGAAACTGAACATTTAGTGTTGATATTGTGTACCTACCAGATGCTGTAAAATTGGAGACCTCATTGGACCCATTCGGCCCATACAAATTTGAAAATTTTGGGTAAGTTTAATTGTTAGGCTGATTTCATTGATTCTATTCAGGGCCTAGGGTCACAACACAAGTCCGTAAAAATTGTTAGTACCTACACGCTTTGTTAGAAACTACAAACAGATGAAAACTATTCCTTCTTACGTAGATATGTATTTACTTAATTAGAATAAAATTTCTCTATGAAAGTTTCACTAATCACAAATAAGTACAGTACTTTAACAAACAATATTAGAATATAAATTTAGTTCACTTACTATTTTAAAAAAACTAGTAATGGCACGATAAACAATATATTTTATTTCAACAAACATTATCCAATTTCTTTCAAATACAAAAGAATAGCTAAAGCATTTGTATGAGGTTTTGTAATACTAGCTACTTACCAAAACAATTTTTTTATTGAAGAATGTTGGACACTGAGCCAGTTTTTTTCAAGCCATAATATTGTTGACATAATTCGGATAGATGATGATAGAATTAGTATTGAATATAAATATAAAATTGTTTTAGCTTCCATCCTCAAAAACATACCTAGTTCTAATGTAGCTATTGAACATTATCCCCAAATGTAATAATATCATTGTGAGAGAGACAATAACTCTGATCATTCCAAGGATTCACCATGTGGAAAGGTAAGCCAGTGGTTCTTAGAACTTATGACTCAAGTGTAGGTTCACACTTCACATTGAATATTTTCTACTCTTCATTTATTCAATTTGGAGATGTCTTCCCGTTTTTTAAGTTAATTAATAATACTAAATTTTAAGTAAAAAATTGTAACAATGGGTTTCTTACTGAGATTTTTGCCCGTTCTTCTCAGAACAAGGCCTCCTGGTAGTTTACAAACGGATGGTGTAGCTTATAATAATGTTAAATATTTGAAACTGGTTTCGTTGATACACATATGTATTTCTAATTTTTAACATTATTTCTTTGCCGATTCATAACTGTGATGTAATGATATCTTATGTGAAAAAACCATATTTTTAATTACTATATACATATGAACTCGGGATAATATATTTTTGGACACCCGTCCAATGACGGGCTTAGCGAACATTGCTTAGTTTGCGCAGCCCAAACGCGCTAAGCCATTTTGCCACATACTCCTCCAATATATTTGAGTGATGGCCGTTTTAACATACGAATCCGGCTCGAAGGACCATGTAAATGAATCAGGTATTTTTAAGATGGATAGTAGATAGCTGTGGTTGAGGGTTCCAGGTGAAGCTCGATTCCATCTTCGGCCCTAATCTTCACTTACCATCAGGTGAGATGAAGGGCAAGAGCTTCCCTGTTTAGCATAAAAAAATATGTTTATCTTTTATTGAAGTCACGGTAAACCATTATTAATTAAAATTCCCGGCGAATAGGAAGCTTTTGAAACCTTTCGTCTTTCGACAGGCTGGCTGAGTGCATTTGAAAATAGCAACGTATACACATATATGCGGCCCTGACCGCTGTTCTAGAAGCCTAGCGGTTTAAACTGGGTCGCGTAGTCGCCACATGCTAGATACTGAATTCGTTGGAGAAATGAAAATTTATTAATTAAGTTGGTTGTTTAAGTCAACAGTTGTGATTATTCTCTGTTGACTATGGTCCCCATACGTATATAGAACGTACTGTTGATTTGATTTGTTGATGTGCCTGTACGTACTTACCGCTCAGCCTACTAGGACGCATGTTACTCTAAAATATTTAATTTTTCTAACATTTGTATGTAATTTTGAATTAAAAATTAACTAAACTAAGTTTCTAAGCATTTTTAAATTTGGCGATTATATTACTTCTGTATGTAAATTGAATCACCTATGTATTATTTATATTAAGGACTGCGGCATTAAAATGAGAGAGGTATACGTTATCTAGTGAGCGCATAGCTGCACCAGGGTTCAAGGACCTTCAGTGGTTATTACCTGTCCAACCAGTAGAGCGCTTTGGGCGAGCTAGGCTTATCCAGCTGCCGGAACTTGGGCAAGATCTGCTAAGTACCTTTTGCACGTCGGACTTTGGGTTTCGAAAAGCTCCTATGCTCTACGGACAAAGAGCTAGAATCGCGTGACAAGTGTGTCTCTCGCTGTGTGCTCACTTGTACCTAGGTGTATATCGCTCAAATTGCCCCAATCATTTCCATTATCGGTGGAATGGGTGTAATTTGTAGGTTTGGTCCTGAAGATAGGCGAATACATAAGGGTTTGATGAACCCTTTCGATGATTATAGTTTTGGAGTAGTTCAGATTCATAAAGAGATATTTGTCACTGTCTTCGGGTGACTCGCTTGACGATAAACAATCTGAACTTTTGTGGGATCACAACGAACGAAACAAATCCAGAAAATTTTCGGAAAATAATTGTCCTGATGCGGGAATCGAACTCGCGTCATCCGCACGCAGATGCCTGTATCATCCGGCCAACTAGGACGTTAGTTAGCTTGCCGAAATTCCTCTAAGCCAACGGCTACCCTCGCAATATAGAATCCTTGAAATAAATATTTTGTCTTGTGGGACCCTTAAAATATGCAAATGGACATTCAATATCTCAATGACTATTGACAGCGGCAAAAGCAATATTTTGTAGCATAGTCTGGCCTCAATCCAGACGGCAAACTGACTTGCCAGTTACTTGTATTATAGTTAAAGTTTACCCTTAAGTGACACTGTGACATTTACCTTCCTTCCTTGTTTACAATTACAACCTCGGCGTTTCGACCGGTGCATACCATGGTCACGGGTGTACAGTCAACAGTACGCCAGGCTACAATAAAATGTCAAATTTTCTCAATCGAGTTTGCGCCTTACTAAAAACAATTCAAGGTTGACAATCGATTGGAAAAAATTGACAGTATTGGATAGTCTGAAGTGCCAATGACAAAGCACACAGGCATTCATTCGATATTTCTAAATTCACACATCACAATTTTAGTTCTTTATTTGTGTGATCATCTTATTCTCTTCTATGCTATCTCTACTATCTTATACTCTTCTATGCTGGTCTGGGAGCGAACAAATAACGTAGAATAGGCCATCCCCAACTCATCCCATGGGTGTCGTAAAAGTCGACTAAGGGAGATTGTCCGGTGTAGACCAATAAGCACCTTGGGGCACCCGAATGGTGGAGGGCAAACCACCAACAACAGCATACCCAAAGAGGGTTGGTGTCAGGCAGGCGGCCGGCTGCAAAACCTAAGCCAAAACTTTGAGCAGTATGGATTGGAATGTTGTCATTCCAATCACTCTCTCCGTTCATCGGTCTCTCGACATGGTCCTTTCCGTCTGTTTTCTATACATTCATTCATACATTACCTTTACGGTGTGATGGATGATATGAATCAAAAAGGAGTGGATGGCTTGATGACGTCTGACCGATATGAACGGAAGAGAAAACATACTGCGCCAACCCCAGATAGATTGGGAACAGGGCAGGCAGAGAAGAAGAAGATTTGTAGGATCATCTTATTAAGTTTCATCTCTTAAAAATACTGTAGCTTTAGAAAAAATAAATAGTAAAAAATAAATAGTACTCCTCCCGCGTTCAGAATAAAATTCGTGTTCAGATGCACATTGTCCCTTACTCTGGGTAGTGCTCTGTTCAGCCGTAATCACACTATTATACAGATATGACGCGTCATTAGGTAAATTAGCAGACAGGGGCTGAGCTATGTCCCATTGTGACCGATGGCATTGCCCGCAGCTGCGGCTTCATTGCTATGATGCCCGCAGGCATTGCAGGTAACGTTAATTTAATATTGATTATCTGATCGGATTGTAGTACAATGCTGGGAAAATTAGTGTCAAATGTGTTATTCGGCCTTTGTGTTGACGTAATACTCGTATTACCTTGCTTCGTTATATAACGTTAGTTAATTCAACGAAATTTTTCAATATTATCACAGTAGTATCATGAAATCAGGAATCCTACCTACCTTTGCAACACCTGATAATAATACCTATAATGCATGAAGACTATAAATTTTTCAGACCAATTTTTTCTCCTTTATGTAGTTATTTTAATAATAATTAAACGTTTCTATCACTTTTAGATGCTTAAATCAATACAGCTAATAAATCTACATGCGTTAAAGTTGAATGGTTAGTTAGACTAATTTCGTAAAATTAGCTAACGTCCTAACTCGGGTTTGTGTTCGGAATGGTGCTTTTGATATTGGCTTTTGATATTTTAATTCTGAAAACTTTCTAGTTAATCTATGGGTTCCTGAAATTGGCCAAACTGTGTCAAGTAATTTGAACCATCCGTGGGTATTCCTAGTTATTTTTTATGCCAATGGAAGTCCCGCTGGGCAGCCTTATTCTGTTGTTTTAAATAATGTTAACTTTGTTATGTTAAAAGTTTCCGTGCTCGGAATATATTTCCTAGAATAACAATAATATTTATTTGCTTCAAACATGGTTGTTCAGGTGGTAATACAATTTGGTATGTTGGAACATGATGTTGCGCCTATATGTTAAGCATGCAAAACTAAGGTACCACAGGATTATTATAATCTCAAGATTTATTTTATTGTCACTGAATAAAATTACTTACCTATACCATTTTTGTCAGAATAAAATGATTATATTGCTTAATATTCCTACACTATAATTATATTAATCAAGATAAATCAGTGATGAGGAATGGGCAGCAGCGTTCCTCTCTTACCTATTACATGGGACCTAGCATAATTGGCGAAGCGTGGGTGCTAGTTCACCTCTGCCTACCCCTTCGGGGATATAGGCGTGAATTATGTATGTATGTAAGATAAATGTCTTATAATAAACTCCTTGATGTCACAAAAGTTTTGTGTGAATAGGAATTATAGACCATTCCTGGTCTTCAACGATTACCTGGCAAAATGTGGATATTAATTTGATACTCAGCCTACCCCTTCACTTCAGGTGTAAACAGTCCTGATTTGTGTGTGCACGCACAGGTGACCATGACAACCAAGATACTCGTTGAAAACAAAAACAGAATCCAAACGTGATAAACATCATTTGAACAAGAACAAAAACCTATTGTTCTTAAAATTTGTACGGACAAAAACAAAGTGGATTGTCTCACAGTAGATCGTAGCTGTTGAAGATTACTGGTATTGTCCACGTAACGACGGACAATGGCTCATTACTCCGCCATTACGAAAATAAGCGTAATTTGAAGTAAAAATAAAACAGGCAGCCGCAGAATTCTTTCATAATGGCTGTGAGGAAAATTGGTGCAATATGGATCTCAATTTTCTTACTTTGTGAATCGTTTTACACACTTGGAAAATGGGATCCCAAAGTTTTGATTTGGTGCCACTTATACATCTTTAAATATTCCCATTGCTGTAGCATAGGTCTTTCTTTTGAAGGAAGAAGGAAGAACATTAAGAATGTTCTTCCTTCTTCTTATTTTTTAATCTTATTGCCCTGTTCCTAGTAAAATCTGGGGTTGGCGCACTGTGTCCTCTTCCATTAATATCGGTCAGACGTTATCAAGTCATCCACTCCCTCTTCATTCATACCATATATCTCACCGGAAAGATGCTAGTGATGATTGAATGTCTAGAAAAGAGTCGGAATTGACCACGTCGAGAGAGCGATTGGCATGACAACTTTCCAATCCATACTGCTCAACACATCCCTCTTTGGGTATGCTGTTGTTGGTGGCTTGTCCTCCACTATTCGGGTGCCCCAAAGTGCTTATTGGCAATCTTCGTCAGTCGACCTTTAAAACACCCATGGGATGTCGGGGCAGGCACATTCTACGTTATTTTTTCGCATCCAGGCCAGCATGGAAGACTTGATTTCTACCAAACTGCATGTAACTAACGCATCACAGCAAAACGATCGCGTGACCACCGCCGCCGAAGCGTTGCTTCAATAACCTGACACATAAGAGCCGTTCGCTTTTTAATAGGGTTCCCTGGTTATTTGGTTCACAAATGAGACGTGTCATGAAATTATTGGCATCGAAACGAAGAGCGAATCAGATTAATAGTGGTAATGACATTTGTCACGGAACACGATGCAATCGATCGGCCGTGCGGTGTAGTGTCGGAAGATATTATATTGGGTGTATTGATTTCAAAAAAATTACATTACCTTTAACAAGTAAAACTATACATATTGTGGTAGGTGTGTAAATCAGAAAGAAAATTGTGCTTAGAAAAAGGCCTGGCACATTCTGCTTTATTTTCGCTCGCAGGCCAGGAATGCTTGAAAGCCTGTAGTTTGTCAATCATGTGCTATGTATTTAAATGTAAACGAAAAGACTATGATGGAACTGACATTTCTTCATGATAAATTACAGTAGTAGTAGTAAAAAAGGTCAACCATTTGGATTAAAATGGATGATTCTTCACAATACGAGGTAATTGCAGATTTAACTATTCGCAATATTTTAAATTAGTCGATCGCCGCTCTAGTCTTCGGTGTTTCGCAATGACGGTGTAGTTTCAAAAGTCACCGAGAAACCGGGTTAGTGATCGCTTTTAGAAACTAATATATTGTTTTGCAAGACGCAGAGGAGAGTTATGTTTCAGATATCCCAGTTGAGAATGTGCGAAGAGTTAAAATAATTATACGGAACTCACGCGTTTGTGGTACACACTTATTCTTGGTTAACTAGACTTTGCGGCACACAAAAACATTTCCCTATGTTAACCGTCAATTATGACTTACGTGTGTTCAATTTTTAGTTGCCAATAATTTGTAGTTACAAGCATTACCAGTGTATGGCAATTTTTATTTCGTTTAACTTTGCTTTTTTATGTCCGTTGTAACAAGTATATGAAATAAAGTCAACACTAATTAAGTGAGAGTAGGTAATTACTTAATTACCTATACGTTTTATACAAAAAATAAGAAGATATTTAAAGTTAAAACAGCTAAGTATCATACATACATATACAAAATCACGACTATTTATCCCCGAAGAGAACCCCCAATGACACCACTGCTCTATCAAGCTTCGCTTAGCCTAATTGTATCCAGAAACCCTTTTTTATTTAAAATAAAATAAGTATGGTTTATTCATATAAGGTATCAGTATACACATGAATCGTCAAAGAAATAACGTTAAACATTGGAAACATGTGTGTCAAAGAAAACGGTTTCCAGTATTGCATAAACAAGGGCGTCGCTCTAAATACCTAGATGAACTGAACTGGTGCCTTCCCTTTTTGATATCCCTGGATTTTTTCTTGATCTGTAAATATGTATTATGTACAAAATGCCTAGGTGAAATGAATAAAAGGCGCCTTGCCTTTTTGATATCCCTGGATTCTTCGTTGACCTGTAAATATTATATTCGGAGACTGTTTGCTCTACTCCCTGCTGCGAATTATTCATGGGCACGGAAGTGCTTTACTTTTTGTTTCAAAGCCAGTATACTCGTAGATTCCTAAACAAATGTTTGCTCAGTTGACCCAATTTGTTATTTGGAACTTTAATCGTTGGGCCGCGTACTGATTTCTGGTGTTTGAATCCGACTCCCTGAAAACTATTTCAACATGGCGGTAGGCGCTTGGAGATTCAAATCGTCGAATATCAAAGATTTGCGTAGCCTAGTGCACTGTAAAGAGTGGCGTGTGGTGACGGCAGAGTGGAATACAATTGTCACCACCCCAAATCTTTCTCGTGGGTGTCGTACAAGGCGAAAGGATAAAACAGTGATGAGGATTGGGCAGCAGCGTTCCTCTTATACCACCTAGCAATCTACTACGACTTTTGTGCCCTATAAATGGCAAAAGGCTCGCCACCTATTACATGGGACCAATTATGGTTCACCTCTGCCTACGCCTTCGGGGATGTAGGCGTGATTAGTGAACTAAGAGTTAAGTCCACAATTAACATTTGTCACAAGGAAAAACACTACAATGCGCTCTCACCGGCAGCCTTGCGATTGAAAATGAAGATATGAGCTCGTTGCCGCCCTAAACTACACAACAGGGGTTCTCAAACTTATACTGCTAGCGATCTACCTCAATATTGTTAGACTACGATCGGTCAACTTTGAGATTCCGCGAGTTGATGTGTGATGCAGTATTGTCGTCTAGGTCGGGTGTATGCGGTTAAAGATATTATTTTTACCGCTAGTTATATAAAATAAGTAAGTAAGTGTAAGTTTATCGTTTATCAAAGAAACGTATGATAAGTTATGAGAGGGCTAAACAAAATCTGTTATTTTGAAATGTTTTCACGAGATTCAAAAAGCACTAACCGAGCCACGTTGTGGAACTTTTTACCCCAAAGATTTTTGTTCACGTGTGTACTGTACATATATTTCAAATAATACATTATAACTTTTTTTGTGTCGTGTGGTGACGGCAGAGTAGAATACAATTGTCACCACCCCAAATCTCTCCCGTGGGTGTCGTACAAGGCGACTAAGGATAAATCAGTGATGAGGAATGGGCAGCAGCGTTCCTCTTATACCATCTAGCTATGTACTTGCTGCGACTTATGTGCCCGATAAATGGCAATAGGCTCGCCACCTATTACATGGGACCTAACATAACTGGCGAAACGTGGGTGCTAGTTCACCTCTGCCTACCCCTTCGGGGATATAGGTGTGATTTATGTATGTATGTATGTAATTTTTTTTTAATGTGGTATCAGTTTTCAAAATAAAAATATTTGTTATTTAGTCGACTCATCCCGCGGGATGAGTTGCGAGTGGCCTCAGTCGACTAAAGAGCCTCGCGATCGACCGTTTGAGCACCTCTGCTCAACACGCTGAAGGAAAAACAATGCTAGTAACGCACAGTTCCCATGATGATAGGGCCTTATCTCGGGCCATCGGGCCCGCATCACGCGAGACTCGCACGGCTTACGTTCGTGCGAGATCTGTACAATGTCTGGGTGTACGTTTGGCTTTTGTTTGTGTGCAACAGACTAAACAAATCTGAAAATAAGATTACCTACCTGATGTTCTCTTTTATTTGCACGAGCACTATATATATATATACATATGATATATATATATACATATGCTAGGCCAATTTAGCTGATTTTGGTTTTGAAATGATTGTCTTGGGCCAGGCAAGGCAGAAAAGATGTGAAAATGTGAAGAAATTGCGAGGAAAATAGTAAAAACAACAATTATCGCTCTCGGTAGTATTAGGCTCAGCATGTTTACTTTTAGCTTTGCTTAGCCAAAATATTTTATGACGCATTTCAGAACGATGACGCGACTAATAACGTTTAAAGCGTTATATTTGCCGTCGGTGTAATGGACACAATCAAAATTCGAGTATACTCTGAAAAGTTAGAATGTAATCTTCCTATTGCAGTAACCTTTTTGGAAATTATCAAAGTGGCAACTTTGTAAATCTTCAATGTTTCCCAAACAAAAATTGTTTCGATCGTTTTCGAGTTCTCGTACGTTATAAAGGTTGTTATAAAATTCTGTCACTCGTGTCGCTAACGACCTTATTGCATGCAGCAAATAATTGCTGGCAACCTGTTGTTTGACGCAATATGCAATTATGTTGATTATTTCTGTGCTAATGGAGTTTTTGCAGAGATGCGACTGACCGTCTGATAATACGTGACTATTTACATTTACCTACGTGAGTCTAGTACCAATGCGACGAATAGCATAAGCTAGCTGTATCTTTCAAACATTTCTCAGTCAGCCGAGAGACGCCCAATGTTGGGCATAGGCCTTCTACAAGGATCTCCGAACCTATCCGTCCTGCACTGCCCGCATCCAGCGGCTTCCCGCAACCTTCACCAGTTCGTCGTTTCACATTATGGGGGGTTTAGAACTCCGCGTCTCCCGGTGCGCGGCCGCCATTCGAGTACCTTTCCTCCCCAACGGTCGGGAATCCTCCTCGCAATGTGCCCTGGCCACTGCCATTTAAGACCCGCAATTGTATGGCTATGTCCGTGACATTAGTTCTCCTGCAGATCTCATCATTTCTGATAGGTATAATTACGCAGGAAAACACCGAGTATAGCCCTCGCCATTGTCCTTTGATTCAAATATTACTGAGTTAAACAATTCCAAGGCCCTTAATCTCATCAGAATTCTAGCTGTTTACTCTAACTTCAGACGTTTCAAGTCCTTGAATAATAATTAAGATAGTATTGAGTGTTGCAATTATTTTAATTTAGAGTTAAAATAATTATAGTTTAATGTGCCGTAAAGTTAATTTATTATCAATTGTTTAGCTGTCCGTTAAAGTTGTGCAAACATTTCGAACAGAATGTCTACGTCAATGGTGCGTATGAAAAGTGTTGTGTTCTGTTTGGCCTGTATAAATTAGAGTTTTAATTATTGTTCAATCGGTTTAGTTACTCGCAACTTATTAACTTTGTGAAATGGCTCATCGAACGGAATCACTGTTAGTTTTAAATTGCTAACAACCAACTAACAATATCTAACGTCCCCAACAGTATAAAAAAAATTCTTCTTGTTTTAATAAAAAGAATGTGAAATCCGTTATTAATTTTTTTAATTATACATCCATCGTGACCATAATTTGTATTACAAGACTATAGTATAGTCTTCTAACAATATACTTTAGACGGTAATATTTTATTATACAGATCATATAATTGATTAATGGGTTAGTTCAATAAAGCTAGGCTGGGTCAAACCAATAGAAAAGGTCCATATTCAAATAACCCACGTTCACATACGCCGATTCTGAAAGGAACATCGCGATCAATTCTTTTTCTGCGACCCTTATCATGTATGTCGACCCGTCTAGAACCTATTGTAGTCCTGACCAAGAAATATGTTTACAAAAACCGCTAGGTCCAAGTCTCGTTGATTTGTTGTAAAGCCATTTTTGGTAAGCCATATAAGGGATCGTCTATTTTTAATATGACCTCCTTAAGTCTAAGATGGAGGTCGTAGTAAGGAGTATAAAAGGTCGCAGTAAGGAGGTCATAATACTTAAATATTTGATGAAACAAGTACTTTTAATTAAAAATCACAATAAGGGAGAGCGGTAACAAACTGTCATAAGCTAGATAAGTATTAGTGGATGGTAGCAAAGATAAGCAAATTCGTAGCTACTGAATAAACAATAAGCTAGAGGACTAATATAGTCTAAAGCTGTTAGACAGAAAGTGCCTACTTCCTTATGTTTATCGTTGGAATCTACTTCTTGATGAAGGCTTGCACTATTAGATGCCTGGACATTGCGACGCTTACAAACTCATTCTTTATAAATAATGATAAAGCAGTGCCATTTTCCTTACCATGATTGGTTGGGAAAATGGCACTAATACTGCAGTTATTACCGTTGTGGTGTTATGTTGTGTTTTTTTTATTAATTATGTAAGTAATATTATTGTTAACGTGTTTGTATATTTTAATGTGCTAACCTACCAATAAGGAATTTAAATGTGTCTCTATTTCTTCGAGTTTATCTTTATTGTTTTTGGTGATAAAAACTTTGTATCTAAATTATGCAAGTATGGTGATGATAGGGCTACAAACTATAACGATAAATTAGCCCTGCGTTTCCAGCAACCTCAAACCATTCCGGACCTTCTAGCCAAGGTCCCGGGTAGTTGATGAATTATGGCACCGCAGGAGAATAATGAATAAAAATAGAAGAACCCACAAATGTGTTCTTTTATACATTACATTTGTGGGTTCTTCTATTAAAAAGACATCATCAACACTGTATCTTTGCATGCATGCACATAAATCTGTTTTCGTGAAAATAAAATATCATTCCCATACAGCGCCATTTAATGAAGTTTTAAAAATTTACTGGACTCCACCGACGAAGTGAATCGTTGCCTTAGAAGAACGTAAGAATATCTGTTTCTTAGTGGATGTGAAGGGATTTGGGAAGAATTTTGTATTCATACCCCAATTGTTATTCCTTGAAACTTAATGTAAATGGCGATTTAGGATCAATATTTCGATTGAGTCTATTACACTATTATCAGCCTTGGTTATTGTACAGTCAACACCACATCGGACTATACCAGGAGACTTTTTGGTCACTGCAAACATTTTTGGAATTCGTTCAGACCATCAAACTGAACAAATTTCACTATGAGAGCAACTCCAAATTCACCAAAAAAATAACAGCTGTTTCATACATTTGGGTCAAGTAGGTATTATCATTTTGTATGAAACAGCTGATATTTTTTTGTGAATTTGGAGTTGCTCCCATGGTGAAATTTGTTCAGTTTGATGGTCTGAACGAATTCCTAATTGCAGTGACCAAAAAGTCTCCTGGTATAAATCTGCCAAATATCGCATCGATTGTCAACTTTAACTTGTCCGGTTCAGTACCCTTTAGACCTTCAAGATTTGACCCAAAAGCAAAAAGTGCCCATACATGGACCTCATTTACTTCACTTTGAACTAAAAGTGGACACTTGCGATTTTTTTTACCTATAATTTTTGTGTATAGTAGGTATATATAAAAGTCTTCGATATTTAACAATAGCCTTGGCTTCACAAATGCTCGCCCTTGACCGGCTATAGAGCAACCAACCGCGGAAGAAACTTGCAACTCAGTTAATTAACTTGCATTAGTCATGGGCGGGTTTACCTCACTCTAGACATCGGGTCTACCAACAGATCAACATTGGATGAAATGGCGACAGGTTACACAGTACAAATAGTAATACAGTAGCAACAACTTGCGATCCAAGGATGCTCTTAAGATTAATCGGCAAAATTTATAAACGGTAATAACGAATACCGAGCCATTAAGAAGACTAATTAGGTTAATTATAGACGAAAGCATTCAGCATAGGTGAGGATGTTAAGGTGGATGAGTGGGGTACCAAGAATGTACAAGATATTGAATGAGAGCAAAAGGGCCCGTGAAAGAAAAACTCAAAGTAAGGCAGCTGTGGTATGGAAATTATGAGTGAATAGACATGACTAACATGTTAGTAAAAGAAAAATGAAAGAAAATTACTATTTTGATTTTAATTTAAACATTATAGAAATGTTAGAAAAATTAGTACAAAGAATATTGTCGTTAGAAAAAGTTCGAAAAATTATAGTCTCGATGCAAGAATCGAATCCACTGCAATCCGGGTAGGTGCCTAAACCGCTCGGCCAACCAAGACGTGTAATCAAAGATAATGTTAAGAGTGGAGTGTATGTCTTGTTACCAAAAGAAATTCAAGAAATGTTTGAAACATGGTATGAACTACAAGGGAGTAGATAATATTATAAAGGCTGACCGAGCATGGAATGATAAAAATAACTGCGTCTTCATAAAGATGATAGAAAGAATAAATTAAAATACTAGAACTCGCTCGGAAAACGCATAGTTTATATCGTCACAACAATACAATAAAGAACACGATCTCTAACCTGCCGTGTGTGCAATATTCACATTTAAATCTGTCGGTAATGCACATTTTATCACATCTATAATATTGACATTGTATTTTTTTTTATGCTAGACAGAGAGGGACGCTCTTGCCTTTCATCTTGCCTGATGGTAAGTGACGATAAGGGCCGAAGATAGAATCGAGCTTCACCTGGAATCCTCAACCACACGGGGGCTGGCTATGTTATCACAAATTGTGGGAACACAATAATGCTGTTAACATTAATATTATGGCGACAGATTTTGATACTACATATTTACTCTCAATCCCACATTCATGTTCGTTAAAACACGTTAGGTATGTTTCCCTATTCACGAATCTGCGTTGTGTAACGTAACGACCCTCTTTATCCAATCGGATTCAACCGAAAACCTCGTTGTTGTCCACTTATCCACGTTTTCAGTTTAATTTACGTCGGATTTGACCTAAATCTGGCGCGGGGAATAAAGTGAACCTATAGTACTGTACTTCAACGCTATGTCATATATCTTTTTTTATTACGGGCTGCTGCTTTTCGAACTAGTCACACCTGGATTTCACGGTTCGAATAAAAGTTCATCCCTTCGTGTTTAACCATCATTCGCCTTTAGTTTTTTCTAAAGTTGAGGATGTGATGAATGCAAATAAAAGTACAAAATTGCAAATGCCTCATTTAATTTTCAACCTTAACATATTCTATAAATTGAGTAAGTGAAAATGAGGAAATTGCGCTAATTTTGAGTTTAAATTGTTTCGGAAGATAACATTTTATTAATGGTAAGGTTTTATTTATTATTGTTACTTTCTAGGCATGACATTGAAAAAGCGAAATCGATGCCTTTGACCTTTAAGCACTTAAATTAACCTACACAGAATTAAAAATTATATCGCATTGCGGAAGAGAATTACTTTTATTTGTTTCGTACACTGTCTCAATTTCCAACGGATCTGTTTCAAGGTAAGAATTGGACAATGGATCTATTAGTGATATATTTTCATTCGTATTTAAACCTTTATATTTGGATTAATTACTAGTCAATTGTCAATGCCGCCACCTATTACATGGGACCTAACATAATTGGCGAAACGCGGGTGCTTGTTCACCTCTGCCTACCCCTTCGGGGATATAGGCGTGATTTATGTATGTATGTATGTATGTACTAGTCAATTTTTTTTGGTACAGATGTATTGGTATCACGTTGTGACTGCAGAGCATAAAACGGTTATCGCCACCCGTCTTCAAATTTTCTGGAACTATCCTTATCATCGAACCTTGTTTTCCTTCGAGGGTGGGGAGTAGACCACCCACCTACTACAGCGTTTAGTAAAACCTGACCAAACCAGTATGACAAAAAGCTATATCTACTGCACCAAACCCTTATAAATTGGGATCAGGGTGGGAAGAAAGAAAAGGCGTTCTATGTATAGTCAAATAGATTATCTTGTAGCACAGGTCGCGTTAGCGGCATGGCCAGCAATGAATAGTGGGGATGGATAGAGAGAGTCACGAGGAACAGCGTTTGTATGAAACAATTTTAATGAATACCTTCAGGTCACTGTTTTTCGAAGTCATTCAATGTCATCCATTCAATCATTCAATGTCATCCATTCAATCATTCAATGTCATCCATTCAATCATTCAATGTTTTTCGGAATCATTCAATGGTGATTTTTCCCCTTTCCTAGTACTCCCTCATCTTCCCGGTACTCTTACATCGGGTCTAGAGGGTGTTTTGGGGGCTGGTTGTGAAATTGCCATAGAGCCCTTTTTCCTATCCACTGACTCGTATCGTAGCGCTTTAACATATGTATTCATGCGCTTTTGTAAAACTTTTTCAAGAATATCTCAAATTGTCTTTCGTTATGTCCGCTTTGATCATTGGAAATGAAACAGACGTTCGCATTAACGTTGTATTTGTTTTAATGTTGTGTTAATAACCTTTAGATTGACCTTGTGGCCGTCAGGTCGTGGGCATTTGTATACCCCTCTTCCCACATAGCATGTCCAATTCCATCAGACCCTTCGGCTCCCACAGATGCTTTTCTATTTGAAATAAATGTTTATGACGTAAATAGGCCCACCTTTAATGGTCGTAAAACGTGTAACATTACAAAGAGCGTCTGTCACTTTGTGGTCTTCGCTTTTTATCCTTTAGGTGCCGAATATTATGAAATATTTTACTTGGTTTCAATAGTCTGAGCGTTTCTCGGTACTTTTATTGTTAATGTAAAATTATTAAATACATAAATCTCACGTCCATTAATCCTCGAATAGGTAGGCAAAGGTGAATTAGCACCCACGTTTCGCCGATTATTTAGGTCTAATGTAATAGGTGGCGAGCCTTTTGACTAAAACTGGGCACGTAATTCGCAGTATATTGCCAGGTTGTATAAGAGGAACGCTGCTGCCCATTACTCATCGCATCGGTCCATCGTTGTCTTTACCCTTGTCGCCATATACGACACCCTCCCACCATGTGGAAGAGATGAGTGTGGTGATGGTGACAATTGTATTCTGTTCTGCCGTCACCACACAACTTCTTTTTTTATATATATTTAGATTTCACTTGCTTTCAACTGTTTAAGCATGTCCCGATACTTTCATTGTTATTGTAAAAATATTAGGTGTCCGAAAACGGTTTCTAACATCTCATGTTCTTTAGAAATTTTCAATTTCTAGTTAAAAGTTCTCATGAAAAGGCAATCAAATGTTCGTTTCCAAAAATAACATGCTTCACGCACGATGCGCCGTAACAAGGCATTGCTATAGCTTAGATTTCTATTCCCTGTTTGTAAGCGAAAGCGTGATGCAGCAGTCAGCTGGTATCGGCCTCTCGATCTGGGTTCGCATTAGGGTTTTTTAGAACAGAATATTTTATTTCACTTGACACATACATTACAGCTATTGGGGTACACACACATACATTACAGCTATTATTTAAAATCTAGTTCCACACTCCCACATGAATTCCAAAATTAACTCCAATGGGCACTTTGATTATAATATTTTTAGGAAGGTCGAATTGGCACTCTAACTAAACGAGGTCCAATGGGCATTTTTTGCTTTTGGGTCGAATCTTAGAGGTCCAATGGGTACTGAACCAACAAAGTAGTTTGCAAATTATTATTATTTACTTACCTGGAAACGGGAATAGGACTTTTAACCTGGAAATCTTGGTTTCGGGAACTTCGGAGGTCTCAATGTATTTTTGACGATTTCGAGAATCCTCGACGATTACTTTCTTATAGATTTTCCTAAATATTAAGACCTTTTCTACATTCGTGATTTTAAACACAAAGTTATATATCTGGATAGTGATGCTGTTGTTAAGCTTTCATTGAAAAGTTTTGCGCACTTAAAATGGGTGAGACCTATTTAGTAATTTACTCTTTTCATGACGTTTTCGCGTTGAAAGTGTGTCAGCGCCGTCCAATTAACCCATAACCTGTGTGAATATAATAATCATGAAGGTTCTTTAACAACTTATTAGGGATCTGAATGTGAAAACGTAAGCAGTCTCAAATACATAATGACTTAATTAGTTTATGTATTTATGATGTTTTCATTTTTGTTATTATCCCGGCGTTTTGATCATTTCACATCAAGATCAATGTCAAATTTTCCTGCAGCACTAATAACTTAAGAATAAATGTTTGTTACAGTTACCTCCAATTGTGCACCATACGAGAGACGAGTTAAGGTGAGTGACAGTGCTTTTAATGAAACAAGGAATATACAAAAAAGTGGCACCTTTGTCTATCGCTGTATTGACTGTCAGTTTTGTTGATCTACGATTCTACGGCATGTTGTCTGCACGGCAGTGTGGCAGCCTTAGTCTGGAAGATGCCAGCCATAGAGAAATCCTCCCAGAGAGAGCTTGATTGCAAGGCTCGAGGACTATTCATGGTTTTCGCCCGCCTTAAAAAGACCTGGTAGATTGTGTAAAGGCCTCTCGGCTCAGCTTAGGTCCCTAAAAATAAAAAGTGGTGATGACAGATTTTTTTAATAGCGATGAGTAACTGGCAGCAACCGGCTACAACCTAGCAATATACTGCGATTTACGTGCCCGGTAGATGGTAATGGGCTCACCACTATTACATGGGATCTATCATAATTGGCAAAACGTGGGTGTTCATTCACCTTGGGGTATCGGCATTCGGGGAAAAATAAGCGTTACTTAAGTATGTGGGTATGAAAATTAGTTAAGTAATTATTGGTGTGTTGACTGGCTCTTTCAGCTCTGTTTTATTTTATATACAATGGCGTAATTCTTCACGCCTTTCCACGTGCCTGCCTAGGCTTACAAACAACTCGGTTCTTCAATTGTACTTCATTATCCACTCCGACACAATACCGACACAGTTCCCACACCTCACTTTCCATTTCTTGTTTTATTAGTCGTCTCGTAATTAGTGCGCGAATTAAAACGGGCATCGGACGTTACACATACGTGACTACTCGATAAGAAAGTGCGATAAAGTTTCGGGTTGGTAATCAGTGGAACTTTTACTCGATATGGTAATTTGGGCTTTGCTTAGAATTGAAATTGAGGAGTAGTGCAACGTGCGCATTCAGCGGACTATAACGTAAGCAAAGTGTTATGTCGCAGGCAGATGGAATTTGGATTTCATAAAATGTCGAATGGTAAGGCGGCCCAAAGTGGGCATTGTGCCTAAAATTTTGGGCAGTATGCATTAGAATGTTGCCATCCCAATCACTCTCTCCATTCATCGGTCTCTCGACGTGATCCTTTCCGTCTCTTTTCTATACAGTCATTCGTCACTAGCACCTTTAATGGGCTTCCGAAAACAAATCAATCAGACATAAATAAAGATCTGTTTTGATCTAGAAACAGAACCGAAACACAGGAAATGCTCAAGCTGATTGACCGTTTCGGAAGCCCATAAGAGATAGATGTCAAAATTGACATTCGTTCAATAAAAAGGTTTGCAGCTTGGCTAGTTAGTCTAGTCATCCAGGCCGATTATACATAAATTTTATGAGCGAGTTCACTCTCTCATGGGGTCCAATCACATTGCAAAAGAAACACCCGCGGGTCTAATGAGACAAAAACCGGAACTTGTAAATTTTTTACACAACATTAAATAACATGCTATATTATATATTGATAAAAAATAATACAAAACTTAAGTGTGTCAACGCAGCCAATGTTATGCAAAACGGAAACGAATACCGGTGTAATGTCAACCGACGAAAATAACATGCACTTGTAAGTTGTAACATTACGCTACTAGTGCTACCGACCTAATTTAGAAATTTTTTTTTTGACAATTAATCTAGACACCTCTAGGAAATCTCTAATGATCTGTGTTCAGAACTTTTGTATTTCCTTTCAGTTTGTTCATGTATAAGTTTAGAGTGACTAACTGCCGCAGTCTGAGACGTCAATTAACCATAATGAGTACTTACTTAATGCAAAAAAAAAATATGAAAAAACATATTATTTTTGTAAAACCAATAAGTGCTAATTTCGCAATTATAGTAATGAATACCCCGAAGCAAGTAAAAATGTAATTAAAATTACAGAAGCAAACATGAAACAATTAGAGCGACTCGTGAACGGTACCCAACGGCTTCCTGCGTCCATACATTATACATACATACATACATAAATCACGCCTATAACCCCGAAAGGGTAGGCAGAGGTGAATAAGCACCCACATTTCGCCAATTATGTTAGGTACCATGTAATAGGTGGCGAGCCTATTGCCATTTATCGGGCACAAAAGTCGCAGTACATTGCAAGGTGATATAAGAGGAACGCTGCTGCCCATTCCTCACGACTGATTTATCCTTAGTCGCCTTGTACGACACCCACGGGAGTGATTTGGGGTGGTGACAATTGTATTCTACTCTGCCGTCACCACACGGCCATACATTATACATGTTTAAAAAAATATATATAACAAAATATATCATACAGACATACTAAATCACGCCTATACAACATGTAACAGAAATAACCCACACCCTGAATACTACCCATGCTAACATAGTCATATAAATACTATGGTGGTATTAAAAATTCAAAAATGTAAAGAATATCTGCCCTCGTCTGAAACAGGCATTACAGTTTTAAGTGATCTCAGTTTTTTCTTCAACATAGAATTAAGCTGGCAATCTCTAAAAGACTAATCAATCAAACTTAGCAAAACAAACATCATAGTTTATAATGATCGCCGAAGACACGGTCGAACACTCAGACACTACATACCTACCTACACGAATTGCACCTGCAATTACCTATACCTACCACAGTACCATTACCGCTACCGTAATTAATAGGAAGGAAAGAACGCTCCGATTAGCCGGGGTTTAATGATTAATTCATCACCCTGGAATTCGTCATGTGTGAAGCACTGCTTAACTTTGATACAAAATTTTGTGATGTGTCGGATCGTTAAAAGCGTACAAAAGTATTGAAATTTATCTTTAAAAAGTTACTTATTATTGTCAACATCATTATCACCAGCCCTTCAATGTCCGGGCCTTCCCTATGTACGGAAGAATATAGGGAGAATGGGCCATAACCCACCACGCTGGCCGAGTGCGGGTTGGTGGGTATTAACGACTGCAGATGCAACCGGGACCAAAAACGGTTTAACTTGCCTTCCGAAGCACGGAGGAACTCGAGATGATAAATTTTTAGTCAATTAATAAATTCTTTCATTAATTCAAATGTTATTATAATAAGTAAAAAAATTATACTGCCATTGGAATAATAATTATGTATCTACTTCTTTTCATTTAAAATGTAGAGCTCCCTGAACTCTTCAAGGTTAAATGGTACATAATAATATACTTTTAAATTTCACATAACCATAATTAGCATCTGGTTGCGTAATTCGTCCAGTTCCTTGCTATAATACCATTTAATGGCTACTTAATTTTTCTGTACACGAACGAGAGAAAGTTTTCTTGCTAAAAATTTGGCATGCCGTGCAAAGAATGGAACAGTTACAGTATGGTTGGTCTAAAGGCAAGAGTAGTAATGAAAGCAACGGAAAAATCTGCCAATTACTCAATTTTTACGGGACGAGGTATTGAATGCATTGAAGAGAGGCATGTTATCTTATATTTTATTTTCTATTTCATACATACATACATAAATCACGCCTATATCCCCGAAGAAGTAGGCAAAGGTGAACTAACACCCACGTATCGCCAATTATGTTAGATCCCATGTAATAGGTGGCGAGCCTATTGCCATTTATCGGGCACAAAAGTCGCAGTACTATTGCTAGGGGGTGTAAGAGGAACACTGCTGCCCATTCCTCATCACTGATTTATACTTAGTCCACACCCACGGGAGAGATTTGGGGTGGCGACAATTGTATTCTACTCTGCCGTCACCACGCGGCGTATTTTCTATTTCAATATACATTATTTCATAAATCGCAGGCTCTACATTAAAATCAAATTAATTGTAAACATTTTTGGAAGTGAATTAACTTACAACGAAGCTACTAAGTGAATGGGTGACCAAACATTTATTATCTCGAGTTCCTCCGTGCTTCGGAAGGCACGTTAAGCCGTTGGTCCCGGCTGCATTTCCAGTCGTTAGCACCCACCCACCCGCACTGGGCCAGCGTGGTGGGTTATGGCCCAGTCTCCCTATATTCTTCCATCCATAGGGAAGGCCAGTGCCCCAGCAGTGGGGACATTAAAAGGGCTGGTGATGATGATGATGATGATGAAGCTACTAAGATAGCAATCATACCTACATTGTATCATCATGACAAAAATCAATATTTCATTCCATTATTATCATCAGCACCTACGCACTGGGCCAGTGTGGTATGTAGTCGTTCGATTGAACGATTTTGTTTGCCGTCAATATAATTATGGACTTTATTCCAATAAATAAAAATATTTTTATCGTAAATTTCATTATGATAATTTCAATAGGTATCTGACACATTAGAACAATTTAACTAGTCTCTTAATAACAAAAAATAAAACTAAGAAAAACTGCAAACTACAAATAACTATACAGTTTGGCAAATAATAAATAGTTATTAATTTTGTGAGTATCTCGTTAACACTTGCGTTTATGTGCTGATATGTGCGTGTTTTGTAAAAGTAGCATAATTTTTATATGAGTGTCGCAACTCAATTGTTGAACACGTCGATGCCGCGCTAGTATATTTTGTTTATTGAAGACGAAATAGTATGATAATGTCATTTGTGTAGCTTGTCCCAACAGGGTCCCTTCTCTGATCCAAAACAAAAAGTTTTCACACAGAATTTGATGAAACTAATAAGCAACGGATATCGGATAGCCCGAAATGTACAATGTACCGTCAAGTTATTACGTCAAAAACAGTTTCAAGCTTGAACAGTTTCAATCATTACCTTGTTATGTTTCTATTCTAATCCGAAAACAATTGTCGAATTCTAATATCGTATCGTATTGTTGCCGTGGCAACTGCAGCGGCGTTTAAAATTTTCAATTTAAAATTGTGGTTTTGAAATCTGTTCACTCTAAAACCTCTAAGTTTGGTAGGTAATAACACTGGCATTGAAAAAGATGATTACATCTTTAATAATGCACAATTCATGTCTAACTGTGTGTATCGACATTGTGTGGTTCCTAATGAGTTTGCTAATCAAATAACTCTCAAGTTTACAGATATTCTTTACGAACGAAGTCCGTTTAACTCTGATTGTAGTAGTAACCTGTAGCGATTAGCGTGCTTGTGTGTGTTGCGGTCGATACTGAGCGATCTCTAGGTTACTCATACTAAGAGCTGGTTTTTTGATCCATAGTTAACTCAACCAATTGTTAAAAATTAAAATATATCAGACTGATATTTAACCATTAGTAACAATTTTTAACCAAAGATGGTTTGGGGTCAGGCAGGCGGCCGGCTGTACCTGTAACCTAAGCCAAAACCTTGAGCGGTATGGATGTTGTCATTCCAATCACTCTCTCTGTTCATCGGTCTCTCGACATGGTCCTTTCCGTCTCTATTCTATATATTCATTCATCATGACACGGGCACCTTTTCGGTGTGATGGATGATATCATCCATCAAAAGGGATTGGATGGTTTGATGACGTCAGATCGATATGAATGGAAGAGGAAACATACTGCGCCAACTTGGGAACAGGGCAAGGAGTAACAATTTTTAACAATTGGTGGAGTCACCGCTTCTTTTAATGCATAATGGTTGAGTTAAATCAACCATTACTTATAAGTTTTAACAATTTGTTGAGTTGGATGCATCTAAAAACCGGCCCTTTAGACAATGTACATATGCGCCTTACAACATTGAAAACCGAACGAACTCCGTAAGATAGAATATCTTCTGTATTATATTTTTGCCTGTTACTACTTCACGACCTGACTCACACATTAACAATGTCAGCGCAGTGCACGTTTCTCGTTTTGAAATAAATTCTTGCATTTTAGAGCAGTATTTTCAGAACCGATATGGTTTTTAGCTAAGGACGTCAAATAATATATTTATGATAAATAATAATATTTCATTCATTCATTTCTTACAGTCACACGTTTCATCTAGTCCAAAGTAATAAGGATAAGAACGTGGCTTGGTTACCTAATAGATGACAAGCAAATTTTTATTGACACAATAATTAATATCTATAATATAGTATTCGTTCATCACACAAACATTTGCCCCTAACAGGATTAGAATCCGGCACCTCATGGCCAATAGACTGCGAACTGACCATTCTACTACACCGGCCGTCAAAGTGATTGTTTTTGTATCTCATTTACCTTTTCTACAAAAAAAAAACATATTTTGTTATTCTGATGATTTTAGATTCAAATACACCATAAGAAATCTCTACACTATACTAGAAAGTTATTTAGGTACCTAGTATATTGTCTTATTTTCATAATTAACAGAACACGACGGCACACATAGCTATGACACTCATTAGTTATAAGAGTTTAGAACATTGAAACGAAACGAATGTACCGACCAACATTCATAATGTTTTTTGTGAAATTTAATGTCTGCTTTCAGGCTGTATTCATACGGGTTGTTGAAAAATTTACGAATGCATATTGTGATCACATTACGAAATACCTTCGACACATTTGGTTTGCAATACATGTTACAGATGCAAATGACTTTCTACATTTCTGATTTGGTTATTGTCGTGCTACGCTTGACATACATGCCTTTCACAACCAAGGAGTATTGAATTACTATACTCATTAATAGGCCTATGAGTAAATATTCCAATATTAGGCGGACTTTTGAGCATATCTAAATCTTTTCTAAAATTAAACTTTTCTTAACTAGGTCTAACAAGGCGACTAACAGATAAGTATAGCAGGAACGTTACTATGAAAGTGTGTGACGGCAGAGTAGAATACAATTGTCACCACCCCCATCTCTCCCGTGGGTGTCGTACAAGGGTACAGCAATGAGTAATAGGCAGCAGCATACCTCGTCCTCTTGTACTATCAAGCAATATACTGCGATTGATGTGCCCGATAGATGGCAATAGGCTCGCCACCTATTACATGGGACCTAGATAAATTGTCGATAAGTGGGTGTTAAATTCACCTCTGCCTACCCCTTACTGGATTTAGGCGTGCTGTATCTATGAAAGTGATGAAGAATGGGCATCAAGTTCAAACCCTTGGTCGCTTTGAACGACAGCCGCGCGAGAGGCTGGGATCTTGACGATTGTATTTTCTGCTCTTCAGTCATCACACGGAGTAAATTACAACCACATGACGTGGTTTCATAGCTTCCCGGTAACCACCGCCGCTGTATAGTAATCAAAACGTCGGGTTAAATAATAACAATGGCAAATACTTAAATATCCAATCAAACAAGTGTGAGTATAGTGTTCCATATTTTGTTAGAAGACTTAGTTACCGTTAGGTATAGCAAATTGTTCTCTAGAAGAAACATAACACACACCAAAGTGTTCTAATTCAATGTCTCATTACTGTCTTACTTATTTATTAAGTCATTCAGCCGCAATACAAAATTCATTGACAGAAGTCGTCCTGTCATTACCAAAATCCCGTTAAATCCATTTATTCCAAACACAGCCACGGCGTACCTCAATCACAATTTTTGATAGGAATCTAATTAAGTACTTTTTTTTAAAATTTGTAGTAGTAATTTATGTCATGTAAAGTTTTTGTTTGCATTGGGTTGGCAGAGCCTTCACAACGGTACCAGGCCAGCATAAAACATCGAAGGCTAACGAGGTCACGGACACCGCATAGAGTTGGCGCCAAAATTTTGCATTACTGTCATCATACTCTTTTTCACCTTCTCTGATTTATGGTTGTTTTATCAAGTAATGCAAACAAACTCAAAGAAAGTTTCTTTAAAAGCGACCATACACGATAGCTCCAATCCACCATCGCTCCACGCCTCCAAAATCAAGCAAAAACGTTTCGTGTATGCGGAATTCAACGTGAACTTTTCAGTCGATCCAAATCCGTCTCTTACTACAAATCCAACGCGATCGGTGTGTGGTAACTCCTATAAATCCTTCCATTGCAACTACAACTTTTTAACGAAAATGGTCTTAAACGAATTGATGACAGAATTTGAAATGCATACTAAGCTCGTTCGAGTAGTACAGAATCGATCAGTTATGGTTTTAAATTCAGTTATTACCATTGATATGCCACAGCCGTATTTTTATTGTTAATTTGCCGTGTGGTAAAGGCTGATCCCACTGCCACTGGTGCCGTACAAGGCATCTAAGGGTTGAAACAGTGATGAGGAATGGGTAGCAGCGGCCTTCTTATACCATCTAGCATACTGCTGACATACCAGGTGACTTTTTTATCACTGCAAACATTTTTGGATTTTGTATGAAACAGCTGATATTTTTTTCGTGAATTTGGAGTTGCTCCCATAGTGAAATTTGTTCAGTTTGATGGTCTGAACGAATTCCTAAAATTTTTGCAGTGATAAAAAAGTGACCTAGAATATCTGGTATAGGTAATCGGGAATAAATCGGTGTGAATTATGTATGCTTGCTATAAAAGGAGCTATAATACATTTCTTCATTGTAATAATCCGAAAAGCAGTATCCCAAAGAAATCTTATTTTTGTTGCATCGGATAGTTTAATCAATCATCTATCTGATGGTCTTATATTACTTATCTAGATTCTATTAGAAATAACTTATGACTTACTGGTATACCATAATTTCGAATGTACTTATTTAGTTAATTATATTGATTGTACTGACTTTTGTTGAGATAGCAGTTTTTTGGGTTACATGGTGCTCAGTACCGGAGCCGGTAGGTATCCCTAGAGAAGGAGTAATTACTGTCGCCAATGTTAATGCTATTACTATATCCATTCTATTTAATGAAGTTAAACCCCATGTGACCTTGCTGTTTTACATTTTTTTCTCAATGGGCTACTTCCTGAAGTTCTTTTTAAAAACCCAATCAACGGTTAATTATTCCAACGTTTTCGCTTTCCGTTGTTGAAGTTAAGACTCTTTGTAACTAACCCCCGAATACAGAAACGCTACTCAAATTTGGCACACTGCTTAAAACGTTAAGTGGACATTACCTATCAGAATTTGTATGGAAAAACGTCAATTTTGACAACATTTAAATGTTAAGCAGGACTCAAACTTTAATTAGCGTTTCTGTATTCGGGGGTGAGTGTGTCCATCGGCGTTTCTGTTCTATCCAAAAGGATCTTAAGTGTTATGTGCGTGTCAATGGAAGTGGTGTACATAATTTCCCTCGCGGAGTGTTGTGGTGGATGCCGCGAACCTGTCTGACGTAGTCAGTCGCGGTTTGGCGCGCAATTCCGCCTCACGCGCCATCACTGTATGTGCGTGCAAGTAAATCGTATCGTGCACTATTTCTACACGGATGATTGATTTTTAAATTAAAATAGAATTGTTAATTTGTGTGTTCAGTGAATTTGTACTTGGGACTGCTTTAATCCTTTTTCATGTAGACGCTGCTAAAAGGTAAACGTTTCATTATCAATATGTGAAGCAAAAATATTATATTATAATGTTCCGCGTTTGTGCGGCTGTTTACTTTTCATGCCTTTTTACGTGAGTCATAAACAGATTTTGTGGAAAACCTGTGGTCGATGCGATCAGATAGTGACGGATGATTCATTTGACAAGCTATGATGTCGAGAAGAATCTCCTTAAATCCGTAGTCTTGTGAATTTTGATACTTACAGGGGAGATTATTACCTGGCTTATGAAATGGGCAGTCGAAATTAATTATGATTAAAACCGATGTGATTATGAACAGATCATCGTTATGATTAACCTTTGATGGTTGAGCTAGGACTAAATAAATGCTTAAAAATAGAGTATTAATTGATCAACTGTTTCACTCGGTGTATTCTAATTAAGAGGTCCTTATGGCAAGTGATAATCATGGACCTTTGTTCTTATATGAATTTCACAATTTGCGTATAGTAGGTATATAATTTTAAGTACATGCTGTTATATTTATCCTTGCATGCGAGCGAAATAGTAAAGTATAATGTGCCAGCCTCGACTCAACCCAGAGGTGTCGTAAAAGTCGACTAAGGGAGATTTCCCGGTGTAGACCAATCAGCACCTAGGGGCACCTGAATGGTGAAGGGCAGACCACAACACAATACCTAAAGAGGGTTGGACTCTTAACTAACTGGCTATAAAACCTAAACCTTGAGCAGTACGGATTGGAATGTTGTCATCCCAATCACTCTCTCCGTTCATCGGTCTTTCGACATGGAAGGACCATGTCGAAACATCCATTACTTTTATGTACATTTATTAATCACCAGCACCTTCCGGTGCGATAAATGATATGAATCAGAAGGGAGTGGAAGGCTTGATGACATGAATGGATAAATTGGGGACATGGTAGAGATGATTTTTTTTTCGTATTTATAATAGTGTAAGTATTGTTAATACTTGCTCGTCAAACCGACGCTAATGCCTATTATAAAAGTATACTTTAAGCTTAGTTGGTGTGACGAATGTTAATTTAAATAAGTACTTAAGCCTTATTAATCAAAGAAAGTGTTTTAACCTGTTTTAATTTACACTGGAATCAAATCATTTTGAGATAATACACAAATCTCAAACTCAATTACCTACTGCGAAAATAGCTCAAACATTTTGATGATAAACAATATGGGAAGCCGCGTATAAATATTTATTCTCTTACCTCAATATTGTATGCGTATAAAATGTTATTGGGAAAGGGTGTTTGGTTTATGTATTTCAGCTTCCAGTATTTATTGAGATAGTTGGGCCAGAGCGTTTTATAGGAGGTGAGGGTACAATAACTATGTTATGGAAAGCATGAATTGAGGCATTTAACATTATTTTGTGATACTCAACTGTCTGTCAAGTGCTCACCTTCATTGCAATGCAAAATCGATTGAGAACATTCATTATATTGTTGTGAACTGGTCTGCTGGTGACTGTACTACGAATTAAGGAAATCAATAAACATGCCATGCCAATGTCTGCTGAGCAGAAAACAATTATCACTACCCCAAATCTCTACCGCAGGTGTACATAGTACTAAACTGGTTATATTTCTGCATAGTACATAGTACTTCTGCAACCTTATCGTACTTCTGCGTAAATTATATTCTAAACTAAAATAAGAGCTATTTATCATTTAATATCAATAAAGCTATAATGAACGGGATTGTTCATTATGTCAGCAAATATGATATGAGTATTCATAGATGATACCAAATACTTTTCCAATAAATATTTGAATATTCCTGGAAGCGAAGACCATATATAAAAAATCCTGCTCGACGACGTTTCTAATGCGACAATTGTATATTTGAAATGGGAGTGACCACTACTGAATGTTGGTGGTTCTCTTTCAAACTCAATTCTGTAAAGCTGCAATCTATTAGCAGATTAGATCAACTTGTTTCAAAGGTCGTATTCCAAGAATGGTTAAATTCAATACGGAAATTCCTCTGAGAGCTTTGAAATTCATTTAGGTTCTTATTTCGAATTTATTCAACCCAACGGCTTGTTACAATGCTTCATGTTTATGCCTGTTCAAGTTTTATAGTGGGATATAAGAAGTATACATACATACTTGCCTTGCTTTGCCTACCGCAAAGGTAACACCCGCGTTATATGGAATATGATGTAATGCAAGTGCATAATTCAACGGATAATTGTTGAGAACGTATGCCGCCATGCATGAATGAAATATATGAAGAGGTGTTTAAATTATGAAGCTCGCTGGGTTGGTGTGTAACCCATTTCACGATTTAACGGTCCTTTCTTGACTTATATTAGCTTGACATACATTAAAATATTTGAGAGTTGTGTAAAACATCTTATATTCATTTTTTTGCTTAAAAGTAAAGCATCTAAGGGCAATAAATAATAAAAAACACCGTTTGGTATATTCATGCCTGCGTTATCAATATCAGCCATCTGCCATTCGTTATGCGATCTAAATACCTAACGGTAGAAAGAAAAGAATGATCTTTGGTGGCAACAAATACGCACGCGAGAGTCGATATTTCTGCGTCTGCGCAACATTATAATAATTAACACGGTTTCGAATTTTGAATCGAACCAAATGGCCACATAAATGCGCAAACCATGTGATATAAGTTGTTTTGCAAAACGATTTTATTTTTTATTGGCTTTTTGTTTGACTTACTTAACCTTTTTCATTTACCTTTGCCACTTTAGTGAGTAGCTTATCTTTTATTAAAATGTATTTTTATATACTTACGTAATATAGAGAAAAAGTATTTGGGGAAACAATTGAATGTTATCTCATATCAGCACCATTGTTTTTAAAGTAAAACTCATGAGTTTCTGGAGGAACTAGTGATTATTATTTTTGGATTGTGATTATCATTTAATGATAAACATATTACCTTTCTTCCGCCATGCTTGGAAAGTCACGGTAAGTCAATGGTCTCTGCTACATCTGCATTTGTTGACACTGTATATGCAAGCACTCAGGCGTGGAGGATTACATCCCGTTCTTCTTATATTCCTCGATCAATAGGGATCGTCTACGCCAGCAATAGGGACATTTTTTAAAGATTTCAAATCAAATAATAATATTTCTTGGAAAGGTTTTGTAGTTTCTACAAAATACCGTGTTCTGCCAAGATCTGTTTCAGGAATTTTATTCGTCACTCTCATTTTTTGCTGTGATTTTTTAAATATAAGTAAGCGGACGTATTTTGTGGTCGGGGTAGACGACCCGATCGCTGACACAGTTTTCTGATTGTATATTATTTTGCAGCTATTCCTAAAGTGGAATCAGTTTGTATACATCATCGTTAAATTTCCTCTTTGAATCGCCCGAATTACACTGTACGATATATCATACAAAATTTTAAGTTCCAAATTTTTTTGTGTTTAAACAATTTAGCGTGATGAAATTGTTATTTTTATCCTTTCACACTGGCGATCATCTTCTTTGACAACTTTTCAGGAAGGTATCAAAGAATATTTCAGTACCTGTAAATGTAGATTTATTTCGCACAATATTTATTATGAATTTTACTGATCTCTTGTTTGTAATTCTCATAGTCCTGTAATTATTGCGACACTTTTTAGAAGTACCTATATCAAGTTCATTGCAAAATAAATAAGTTCATTTATTTATCTAACTAACTTTACATTTAAAAATGGGTCAGTAAAATATTGTCCTCGTGCGGGATCGAACTCTTTGTTCATGTTATATAATTACACATATTAACAAGGAAAAATGATAGTGTTACATTTATTTATACTTTACTTTTTACCTGTTACTTTATTGTCTACTCAAAAATGTGTATGAAATAGCACCTTTGTTTTAACGCTCTAACTGCCGCACTCAGAGACATCAATTAACTTTAATGAGTATTTAAAAAAAAAACATTCAAATCTAGACCATAGACCCGGCAAGAATAGCGACTAGTTTTGAATTGTCATTTTTTGACACTAAGTACTCATTAACGTTATTTGACGTCTCTGAGTGCGGCAGTTAGGATTATTTTGTATATCATGTTAACCTGGCGTGTTGTCGGCAGTACAATTATGCCAGTTACCAAGTAAGAATGTAATCAGCAACGTAATGAAATTAATTGTTTTACAGCTGATTTATCCATAAACTACCTTATGTAATTTCGCATGGAATTAATTTAAACATTTTGAACATGTTGTACTTAAAGGAACACATTTATCACTTCGGATTATTTTTTAATTAAGGTTGGTCTTAAACATTTGTCATTATAATATACATTTGTGTTAGAAGTATTTTTGATAATTTTCTCTCAATAAATATTGGTACTGGGTTGATACGAGTAATTGGCCTTTGTGATTTATGATTTGTTTTAATTAATTTCAAGCGCTTATTAAATTTTGAATCGTTTATTTTATTGATTCAACTTTCTAATAAATATTATTCCATATCCTTTAATTTCCTTATAATAGAAAAGTAGCAATTGCTGTTTTTATTAAAATTGATTGCCATTTCCTCTCAACGTAGTGCGACAGGGTTCGGCGATGTAACGTATGTCAGTGTCATTGACATCTCAGATGTGAATGAAAGTGCGTTGAACCGATGCCAAAAGTAATACTAAAGTTTTGTGCCTATCACTCTCCTTGCCGGTCTTATTTTTCTTATGCCTGGCGTTGTCTCTGTGTTTTTATTGAAAATTCTTGTATGCTTCGCTAAAGACAGGCGGCGTTCCGTTGTTGTTTTGTGGTTATTGTTTTTTGAATTTGCACGATCACAACACGATCGAAAACGAAATGTAATATTATACATTCGTTTATTGAAAAGTATTCAGAACACTCGTCGTGATATTAAATGATTCCAAAGCTAAACACCAAAATAGAGTAGAATACATTTTAAACGATGTTTTGGTTTAATATTAATTGTTTCTTGGATGGATCACTGATCAATTTGTTAAAACTATTAAATAGATATTTGGAACAAAAATAACTTATCTAACGGCTAAAGGGGAATTTTCTAACATTCATCGCATAAAAGTAACTCTTTTAAATAGGAGTTTCCCACGGCGTTGGAGGCGACCATCAGTTTATTCATGAACGATCGCTTTCATAATTTTAAGGACTGTAAGTTCCTATTGCTCTGTTACTAAATTCGATTACCTATGCGCTATTGACTGTAATTACTATTTTACGTATAGACCTATCTACTATGTACTAGGTACCTACTCTGTCTGTTTCTGACTTTGAATACCAACTCGCCCCTCTTGTTCTATTAGTCCTCTGGCTAAAGATGTTACAAGTTCCTTGACCGCCTCCGATAAATCTGTCATTCCGAGCACATCCGTGGCAGGTACATTAATTATCCTTCTGGGTTACAATGCAAATACTTGTTTAAAGCTGACATTCTCTTGGTTCAATATCTTTCTTGCCAGCATTATGCTCAATCAGCTATATTTACATAGGTATATATTTTTTAGGTATTATATAATTATGATAGAATAATATTGTAAAATAATAGTAGATTTTCCATCAAGTGCACAAAACGAATCATTTTTGTCCGAGACTTTTAGCAGCCCGAGCCGAAGGCGAGGGCTGATAGTAATGTCGAGGATAAAAATGGTTTTGTGGACGAGGTAGAAACTCTGCTTTTCACTTCGATTGCGAGGAAATAAATCAGAATTTCTCATAACATTTCATAAAATTCAAACTAGAATTAGTACAGTTTTGATTTGAATACTGACGGAAATTGTTTTTCCCATTGATATAAGGCTTGGGCTGCAGACATATACAGCCAAGTATTAAATTCATTTTGAAATAATAATTTTCTTAAATTAATTTAATAACCTACCGTACCTGCTTGAATTAAAATTGTAATATCTTTTATGTCTTAAAAAACACATTAGGCAAATAAATTTAAAGATTAAAAAATAACAAATTCTATTAGATTTTAATTTTAACTTTATATAAATGTTAGAAAAATTAGTACAAAGTTTTTGGTGGTTAGAAAAAGAATTTCGAAAAATTATGATCTTGAGGCGGGAATCGAACCCGCGTCCGCTGCTATCCGGGCAGGTGCCTGACCGCTCGGCCACCCAAAACACTTGGTGTGTGTCTTTTTCTTTTCTTTTTCTTTTTCTACCAAAATCTTTGTAATAACAAATTCTATCTCTGAATTTCTTATTGTTTGGCTGCATGGCTCATTTTCTTTGCCTTATTATCGACACATTTATGAGTAGATACGTTAATGCTCTAGAGCACAAAATTCGATTTTGTGCAGCCTATAGCCTGCACAAATAAGCACTTTCAGAGCATGAGAAGTGAAAATATATTTTACGGTTTGCTCATCATTTGCTCAATCATTTTTTTTGCAGCCTTCCCTATAGATGGAAGAAATATATGGAGAATGGAAAATAATCCACTGCGGGTGTGTAATGATTTTAAATTCGGAACCGTTGATACGGTAACGATATTTCTTATAATCAAATTTCAACCCAGTGTTAGTTTAATTTAAATGCGGTTTTTAAAGATAAAGCTAACGTTGCTCTGTCACCGCTGTTTTCGGAGCCGTGGGTTGTTTAAGAAAAAACTGCGACTCAACTCAAGGTTGACCGACTTTTACCAGCAAGACAATGCCTGGCATTGACCACCGCTCAGCCGCTATCGGAGGAAACCGTTCCGTCTCACCCTTGAATATTTTAAAGGGCCCATTACACTAACAACGTCGTTGTTAGAATATTCGATGTCTGCTCAAAAATTCCTCTTGAAATCGCTGAAACTCCGATGAGTCTGTTTTGAGACAAACCTTAACTTCAGTTGCTAAAGGTTCTTTTGAGCTGTTCTCTACTATCTAACCACAGTAGATCTCAAGTAGGCAAATTGTTTGAGATGGTTTATGAAGATGTATGGTGACGATAGATTAGAATACAATTGTCACCATCCCCTCTCTTCCGTGGGTGTCTTCGAGATGACTAACGGACGGTTTTTTGATGTATAGTTAACTGTTAACCAATTGTTAAAAATTGTTACTTATCTTTAAATATCAGTGATATTTAACAATTAGTAACAGTATCAGACTGATATTTATCCATTAGTAACATTAGTTACTAAAATTGTGACTAATGGTTACATATTAGACTGATTTTTAGCAATTAGAAACAGTTTTTAACAATTGGTTGAGTTACGTAGGGATCAAAAAGCATTGCTTTTGTACCACCTAGCAATATACTACGATTTATGTGCTCGATAGATGGCAAGAGACTAGTCTATTGGGTGAATATAGGCTGTAGGTAAATGGTAATGAGTTGTATTTTAAAACAAACGTTAACTTTAGTTGCAAAAGTTTATTTTTGAGCTGCTCTCTGCTATCTAACCACAGTAGATCTCAAGTCTCGAGTAGGCAGGTTGTTTGAGATGGTTTATGAAGAAACCCAAAGTGTTCGATGGCGCAAGATTCTTCAGGTTGCAATTGTCGAAACTAAGCAAACTTTCACAAAGGTGACCGTGACAACGGGTGACCGAGAATATTACCTCGGGCTCTTTCAACCTTCAGTAGGTTAAATCGTCCGTAATTTCCTAATTCTAAAGGTTTTTTAAAATAATATTCAAGTCCTTTTAAGTATTTATTGAAGAATGTGTGACAACGATAGAGTATACAGTTGTTATTCGCTTTCAATGACTGCTCTTAACTTACTGGATATTGTAATCTATCTTTACCTTGCCTACTCGTTGCACCAATAACAGGTGGATCACTTTAAATAATTCTCTGGATAACGTAAGTTCCCATATTATTGCAATTAAACGATAGATAGACCGATATTTTTTCGTTGTGACCAAATATTTTACTTCTTTCTGGTTCAAAATGATAAAGATAACTTTTTACCTAAAAGTTCCGAGAAAAGACCGACCAATGAGTTTTCGTTTTCGAGCCCAAGTGTTTTGTTTACTAATGGCGGCGGCCCTTGAGCATTTATTTACGTTGGTAATTAACACATGCCCCTTCATTATTACTACCGCTTTGGAAGTTGGCTTAGGAGCTGTTTAAACTAACTAGGTTGAACTTAGTCAAATGCGATTCTCGAGACCATAATTATGTGTTCTGTCTGGTTAAACATAGAGGTCGAATTAGAAAATGCCCTTGAGATGTGGAGCGTTCATATGTGTCTCAGATTAATCACGATGACACGCGACCACTGAAAGTTTTATATTTTTTTAGAAAACAGTCGGCTCAGTCCGTTGCTGAGAGTTGCTTATAATTGCTCTCTGATTTTCTACATATATTTTTTCATGTCATGGGGAATTATTTTATAATCGTCACTAGGAAGAGAATAATGATATGACACAATTATTCTCTTCCTATTTTTTTTGTATCATCATCATCCCTTATTTACGATTTGAATGGAATGAGGATGTGCACTTTGAAATGAAATGAATTTATTTATTTTATAGAAACCTTTTCGTAGAATTAATGAGTTCATCATAAAAATTATGTAATAAAAAAAATTATACATGTCACCGATATAATAATTTTATAAAATGTTGTCAATTGAATTATCAGATATAAGGATGTCAGGTAAAAATATAATTAAAAGATTCAAATAAAGATGTCAGATTCGACAGATTTATTAGAATAATTATAATGTATATCAATGTCATTAATAGTGTTACTTATACATCATTCACATTTCGATCGTCAAGATATTCTTTAACAGAGTAATAACATTTATTCAATAGAAATTCAAATATGTCCTTTAAATAAAATAATGTTATATTGTTTGTATTTGTCTGGTAATTTGTTATAAACTCGAATGGCCATACAATTCACATTTTGGTTACTAAGATGTAATCGTCTTGGTGGTACGTAAAGTTTGAACAAATTCCTACATGTTCTCTTCAGGACATCACACCGTTTTTCAAATAGGTTCGGATTCTTTTTTACAAATACACAAATTTCATAAATGTATAAACATGGCAAAGGTAATATATTCAACTCCTTGAAATATGGCAAACAGCTTTCACGGTATTGTAAACTGCACATTGCTCTTATAGATTTCTTTTGGTTTAATTATATATACTTATTTTTCTTAAAATACAGATGTTATAAGTTTGTTTTAAATTATGATAAATTATTACTTTGTTATAATAACATTGTTACTAGCTCGAGCTGTTGTGTCACGAATAGACACCATAGCGTGTCATGAATGCAGCAGGCCCTTGTTTATTTTTGTCGCCTATTATGAACCTTGTACCATTCTTAATATTGTACACTTAACCTCCAAATCCGTTGTCAACTTATGCCGTTTCATCCCAATTTAACAAAATTCTTTATAAATCCAAAACTGTATTCCGTTTTCAACTGACCACATACTTATTTTTAGATGTTTCCTTTTTCAACCGTAATATGTTGCCCGTTCATACCAACGCGAAAATGCTTAGCGTTCCAAAGAAAAAATGTGGTCAGCATAAAAAATATAATTCTAACTGCCTTGTTGGCGTAGTACCTACACATTCGAAAAATTTATTTTTCTTAATTGTCTAGGGTTTGTGTGACCCTTTTGTTTTGTTTCCCGACTGAAAATGTTTTACACATACCCCGGCTCGGGTGGGGCCCTACCGGGGTTATGTGGGATTAGGAATCTCCCAGCTAGTCTGTGCCTACAAGCACCCTTAGTGGGTGCTTGTCCATCAGAGCTGTGTTAGGATACGCTGCGAAATATGTGTTTGAGGAAAACCAATAAAGCCACTTCATTTCCCTAGCCTCGCTAAGCATAGCTTTGGTGGAAAAGGGCTAAGGCAAGCGAGGTTTTTGTTCATACTAAACAAGTAGCTTCTTAAAAACCAAACAGATACAACTAAATTGCGTTCCTGCAACAGTGAGTCATACCCCCGAATACAGAAACGCTACTTAAATTTTGAGCACTGCTTATAAAGTAAAGTGGACAATACATGTCAGAAGTTGTATGTAAAAATGTCAATTTTGACAATATTTACGTAAATGTTAATTAAGCAAGACTCAAACTTTGAGTAGCGTTTCTGTATTCAGTCAGGGGAAAGACACTTCCCTAACGCTGGGGCTTTAAGTGGCAAGTGACGGAGGGTCTGTGTGACCTACAGCAATTCCTTGTTCCAGTCACAACTGTAACCGTGTAATGTATATGGTTGTGCCAAAGTTGCTAATTGGTGTAGTTGTATCGGCAGTCGGAAAGTTTGCTAATTAGAACCCCCGTTGTAATTGGCATGCCAAACCGAAGTGCCACGTTTTGTAAAGGCCGCCCGTACAAGACACCAGATTCTAATGGGTTTATTGCGGTGGTCTTTTATAATGTATTTTGTTCCGTGATCGCCGATACCGTTTTGCAGCTAGACGCATGATAAAGTTCAATTAAATGTATTGAACACTTCTCATGCTCTGAAAGTCTCAGAGTAAATAGGACTGGAGTAGCCATTAGTCAATTTCTCGTACATATTTTTCTGCCATTTTTTGCGGGGGGTGAGGTTACTACTACACTGAAAGGCTGCACACAGATACAAAAACTTTTTGCGTATTTACAAACACACACATGCATAAAACGACACACATATTTAAAATTCACGCAAACATACTTAAAATAATGTGTTAACGTTCTATTCAAACACACGAATGTCATTGTGTGAGTAGTGACATGACATAGCACGAGAATATCAATATCGATAAATCAGTTTCGTTCAATGAATGAATGCATTAATTTTGCGTTAGTATTCGTACATTATTAAAAATTAAATGATGATTTACACGCTTACTTTACAATCAGCCTTCTTTCGATTTTGCAAAGACACTCATATATGAAATCTATCTAAAACTTTGACAGATTTCGAAAGCTATATCAATCAAATACAAATTTTTTACTTATAGCTTATTGCATTTAAAAAGTATTTACAATAGGTGTTATTATATATTTTCACTTTCAGAAATCACTGTGTGGACCCTTTCGCGTATAATCATAATGGAAAGGAGAAACCCTTAAACATTATTTTTAACAAAGCGATAGTGAATATAGTTAGATTTCTCGTATGATACTGGGAATTGTTAAATTTTAAGGGGAATCAAAAATCAAAATGTGTGGATCTTAAAAGTTAAAATAGTACATTATGTTACGAGTATGCTTTGTTGGTCATTATATACGAGGCATTATTGCAAGCGCGAGCCGCAAGCGAACGCGGTAAGGAAACTGAGTGTGTAATGACCAATGCATATGAGTTGCATACGACGTTTTTCAACACAATTGCGAGGAAAAAACAAACTTGTATTCTATAAAATCTTCTTCTATTGTTAGATAATTTCTGAAACTGAGACGGCTCAAAATTTACGGAACAAATAGTACTTGTTCTTGTAGATGCCCAAGAGACGTGCCTATTACAAGCATCAACCCATTTTTTTCGTGTTCTTTAGGAAAACTGAAAATTATAATTAAAAATTAGCTGTTTCGGGAATGTGAAAGCTTACAGTATAAATACTAGCAATTAGGATACCGGCTAGGGGCAGAGGTATTTTTGCTTGAACTACACATACCGATCATTTCTGATTTTAATACTACAATAATATTTTCCAAAAGCTTCATTTATGTACGGAAGACTTTGGTGCCACATACCTAACTCCTAGTAAATCGAAGTATTGCACTTGGACCACCGGGTTTTTTAAAGGAGCTTTTAAATATTAATAAAAAATAAATTTAACTTAAATGTTGACAATGACATTTAGCTATCATCATACCAAATGGGATCAAAATCCGTCTCGTAGTTTATGCATGATGCGTGCACAAACATACATACAGACAAAATGTTAAAAAATTGGAGATTTTACTTCCTCTTCTCTCATACATACATACATAAATAAATCACGCCTATATCCCCGAAGGAGTAGGCAGAGGTGAACTAACACTCACGTTTTGCCAATTATGTTAGGTCCCATGTAAAATGTGGCGAGCCTATTGCCATTTATCGGGCACAAAAGTCGCAGTACATTGCTAGGTGGTATAAGAGGAACTCTGCTTCCTATTCCTCATCACTGATTTATCCGTAGTCGCCTTGTACGACACCCACGGGAGAGATTTGAGGTGGTGACAATTATATTCTGCTCTGCCGTGACCACACGGCAATTACTAACATCATATATGCCATTTGGCTTAAGGTCGACTTGACCTGTTTTATTCTATATCTCTATAGTTTTGTTCTAGGTTTTCAAAATTAAAGGAACTTCAATTCATAAAAGTATCATAAATTTAATCCATATTAAAAAATGATCAATTTAATAGTCTGAATAAAATGTCGAAGTTAATGTATAACCTCAGGAACACAATGTATAGATTTAAATCATAATACATATTTTAAATTTAATGTTACTTTCATTCATTCATTCATTCATTACTCCCTCGTAAAATCGCAATATCGATGACGTGACATCACTATTAATGAAGTGCAATTCAATTAGGGTTGCTGATTACAACAAAAAAAACAATTTGTGCTGTGGCTCGAAAAAAAATTTAGGTTTCTCAGAAATAATCGGCTGTGCTGGTACCTTTTTACCCTTGCTTATTTTATAAAGTCAGGGACGCTGTATATGCTACAGCATAGGTACTCTTAATGTTTATGAGCGCCGCCCAGCATGAATAAAGGGCAAAATAGTCTTATTCTTATTTTATTTTATTAATTCACTAATGATTTTATATTTCCATGTAGTGTGGCAAAAAATAAGCTTCAAGCGGTCGCAAAAGTGTAGGTAGGTATGTACTTAATACTAAACTAAATATAAACACGCAACGTATATTGTTAAAACGAAATTATAATTGGTAATTAATTAATACGAAATGACAAAATTACAATTATTTATTAACAACAAACTTTTTTAAATTATTGTCTAATTAATTGAAATGCGATAATGTTCAACCCTAGGTAGTCTCGTGGGGAGTGCGCTGGAAGATCGTTTGATGACGTCACGGCCGACTCCCCACGAGACTATGGCTCGAAATTTGAAATTGTAGTATGCTAAAACATGAAATTATGAAGTAAATAAATATCAAATCTTAAAAATAATACTTAAAAATGAAATGTGACGCCATCTTTTTGAATACTAGATGTTTTCGAATTTTTTTAACGCTAAAAAACAGCACAGGCAGGCATTTTAGTGGGAGCTCTTCTTGCATGTTATTTTCGTCATGTGATTTTTTATACAAATCAGTTGAGAAATGGATTGATAGTTTGGGATGTTGTCAAACAATAGTGTCTCTGTATTTTAAATACGTTTTCGGAAATAGAATAACAAAGTAGAAGCAGTAAATTCGTAAACAAATATCGACTAACTTACAGTTTGTTTTTATCACATTTCACATAGTATTTGAGGTTTAATCTCTCTTGTCATTATTATGGCACTTGCGTAATGTTTTCCTTGTTGCATTTCATCAATTTCTCATACTCAAAACATAAATTATCGTAAGATTTTCATCAAAAACACTTTCGTAAACAACAAATTCATCGTTTGTTAAGAACTGTCTTTTTGACATTTAACGCCAGTCATTCGGCGCGGCCGCCGTTCCTATAGTGACGTCGCCGCGTACGCGAAGTAGGTGATAGTCTATAGATTAGCTTTATTGATCGCATATTCGGATATTCAAAATTCATTCTCTTTTTATAGAATTTACTTCAAGGAGTGAGAATAAGGTATTTCGTTTCAGTGAACATCAGAGTATCTTCGTTGTATTATTTTATAATAAATAGACGTATTTGCCTGTAACCGATTTTATTAGTCTATCGACTTAGATTGACTTGACACTGTTGTACGATATTGTGTCCCATCCTTTCTTTTCCAATGTGGCTCCGTCGAGGCCGGTCTGCAAAGAATTAATAAAGGAAATTCGCTGTAAGTACGGTGATTTTAGTGTTTTCTTGCCGTGATTGTCTTCGGCTAGTTCCTAAGCGGATTGTGTTTTATAGGCAGCCGCTCCGGAGCTCACAACTTCAGAAATGCGACGTGTGTCCTGGCCGGCGTCATGCGCCCGCGCGCCATAACGCGTAATCAGAATAGAAGGAGCGGCAGGTTAGTTTCCTCTCCACATAAATATTAGGCAGAATAGAATTGTTTTGTATTGTGGCAAGCTGTGACGGATTGTTACGATTTGTTACAGATTGCCGCTCCAACTTCTTACTCCAATTGTAATGTGATAGGGAGGCTCATATAGGGTTCTCTTCCCCCCTATGTGCCAGTGTCTGGGTGAACACTGATGCCAATCTTAAAGCCCCCGTCATCGTGACCACCACTTTGGTAATGTGCCAATGACCTCCGGTAAGCGACCCATGGTGTGTTGATTCCATCTGTATGACACCGAGGACCTAAGTGTTGGTGACTATGGTGTATTTGAACATTATTGTGTTAGAATATTGTAATACGGTATCATGTAACTTAAATATAACGTTAGTTAAGTGGTAACGGAAAGGATCCTTCTCGTAGTTAATGTAATAATAAAATAATAAGAATATTTCCAACAATAAGAATATTTTGTCATTGTAACTAAGTTAACCAAACGTGATATTATATAAAAATTAACCTTGTACGATTCCAGAATATTAGAATAAGCATGGTCTTAACTACAATTGTAATGTGATAGGGGGGGAACAATATATGAGTCTGCCGTATTTGTTTGTTTAATTTCCAGTATCCCTAGTACTGGTGGCGCCCTTCAGAAAGCGAGGAGTACACTCAACCCCTGCAATAACTCCACCAACTTGTAACACCCCGAGACCGAACGGACCCCGAGCTCTCCATCTAGCCGGAGTAGCAAATGTAGCATGTTGCCCCTAAGCATGCAACACTCTGCACGGCAAGACGTTCTGATTATTGTGGTTTTAAAATGGCGGCTCAACTAGTTTTATATAACGCACAGGCATCCGATGCTTGTGCGTTTGGCAGAGGGGAATGTTAGGCAAAGGCTACTCCAGTTCTATTTACTCCGAGTCTGAAAGTGCTTATTTTTGCAGGATATAGGCTGCACAAAATTATATAATAATTAATTATTTAATTTTGTGCTCAAGAGCATTAACGTATCTACTCATAAATATTAAGGCAAAAAAAATGAGCCATGCAGCCAAACACAATAAGAAATTCAGAGATAGAATTTGTTATTTTATAATATTTACTTAAATTTATTTGCCTTATGTGGTTTAAAGAGATAAAAGATATTAAAATTTTAATTCAAGTAGGTACGGTAGGTTATTCAATTTAAGAAAATTATTATTACTAAAAGTAAATTTAATACTTGGCTGTATATGTCTGCAGCCCAAGCCTTATATGGGAAAAACAATTTCAATTTCCTTCAGTATTCAAAACTGTACTAATTTTAGTTTGAATTTTATGAAATGTTATGATAAACTACTATGACATTTCCTCGCAATCGAAGTGAAAAGCAGAATTTAGAAACTCGTCCCCAAAACCATTTCTATCCTCTACATTACTATCAGCCCTCGCCTTCGGCTCGGCCTGCTAAAAGTCTCGGATAAAAATGATTAGTTTTATGCACTTGTTGAAAAATCTACAATTTTTTACCACTGCTGTCCCTGAGAGCGGTCTATGTGCATTGGCATATCTATACGTACACATTTGCGACTTTGCATTTACAACTATGTACCATTATTATAATTTTTTTTAATGTATACAACATGTAACATAAATTACGTACGCACACACTAAATACTACCCATGCTTACATCCGTACTCAGAGACATCAATTGTCGTTAAGGAGTTTTAATAAAAAAAAAAATATTTAAATCTCGAAGATAGACCTGGCAATAATAGCGATTGGTTTTGAATTTGAATTAACGAAAAGCTCATTAAGGAACCCTTTACTTTAAATTTATATCTCCGAGTACGGCTGTAAGTCTAACTGCCGCACTCAGGGACGTAAAATAACGTTAATGAGTACTTAACGTTAAAAAATGACAATTCAAAACTAGTCTCTATTCTTGCCGGGTCTATGGTCTAGATTTGAATGAAATTTTTGACATTAAATACTCATTAAAGTTATTTGACGTCTCTGAGTGCGGCAGATAGTTTTTAATTTTTTTAAACTACACCTTAGTTTAAAAAATCAAAAATTCAAAATTGTAAAATTATTTTTCTACCTTTGTGCTGCATTTTGCTTTACTGACCGAACAATTTGTATGGGTAAAGATAAAAAAATATATAATTTCGGTTTTTTTTAATAACACCTTAGTATTTGACCATGTTAGCATGGGTAGTGTAAGTTATTTCTGTAACATGTTGTATAATACACACGCATGAAGTTCGCCAGGTTAGCCCTGATCGGGTACGTAGTTAGTGTCAATTATCCCAATGCCTCTTCGTACCTAGACCGTTGCATCATGCAAGCAGTGACATCAGTCGTGGGAGGCAATACGTAACATCATCGGCGTTAAGGTTGTATCATACCGTTTGTGGCGCAAACCGGTCTCTCGTCTCTAATCCGTGACCTCTATTCGCAGGTAATGACTTGACCATTGTTGCTTATCAGATATAGATTGCTTCTGTTTTTGTAACGAACGAAGCAGTTCCGTCGGTATTTTCGTATTTAGGTTTTAACTTGCGGTGCCCGCGGCTTCGTTCTCGTGGATATCGAAAAAGTAACAACAACCCAACCTAGACGGTTGGGTTACAGGATTTTACTTAAGTATTTATTATTTTTTCCCACGTTTTTGCAACATTTTTCGTTGATTTTCAGGCCTCAGCTCCTCTTTGTTCGTAATGTGATGCCTATAGTCGTCCTCGATAAATGGACTATCCAACACAATAAGATTTATTTTATTTTATTCAGTACTTCCTGAGATATTCTCTCTCTTCAGATTTATTTATAAAGTATAGATGCCCTTACAACAACAACAGAGCATCGCGACTACTCCACTAAAAACCCCTCGTGCACCATCCTCTCGCTTGACAGGGGGGGAAGTGATCTCAGCTTTATCCACTAGAATCCCCTGATTAGCGGTTGCCCGTGCACAGGCCCATCTCTGGCGAGTATAGGAGAGTCGCTTAGCCTCGAGCGCCCAACGCTTAGCGTTGTTTTATCTGCCCCGGGGTCAGTTGGCTGTCCGGCAGGCGGCCTTTCCTGCCAGGTCTGGCTCGCTATAGTGGGGCGCGAGGGTTGGCTAAAGCCCTACGCCTGCGGCCCACTCTACGACGTCTAAGCGGGTCTGCCGAGGGGTCGTCTTTGCGCGACCTCTCCTCGGATTCTTTCCCGCTTATAACCTTCTCCGCGAAGATGCCCTTACAACCTAGCATACTGCGATTTACGTGCCCGATAAATGGCAATAGGCTCGCCCCCTATTACATGGAACCAAACTTGATTGGCGAAATGTGGGTGTTGTTAATTTCATCTCTGCTTACCCCTTCGGGGATAGGTGGGTGTGATTTATGTATGTTATTTTGGATTGTAGTCCGTTCGTCATGCGCTAGTAGTTACAATGCAACCAGAGAACAATGGCCTCGACCGCAGTCGGCATTGTCCCGGCGTATCTGTTACATTCGTCGAGCCGGGATAATCGGACTATGGTAATCAGAACGAATAAATACTTGTCATAATGAAGAATCTTCAGTATGTAGGTAATTTCCAAACTATAGAGGTAAGACATATGCGAGCGACTAACTACATTCTGACGTAGAATAAGGCGTGGAGAACATACCACAATTTTCCATTTTACTGTTAACGATGTATGTATATTGTCGTATGTGACGTTCTAAATACTTAGGTAATATATTCAGTAAGTTATTATATAATTTCTCCCAAATCTCTCCCGTGGGTGTCGTAGAAGGCGGTCAAGGAAAAATCAGTGATGAGGAATGGGCAGCAGATAAATGGCAATGGGCTCGCCACCATAAATATGAATAATATAATAAAAATTCTAAATAATATATAAAAATACGATAAATGGGATCTAACATAATTGGCGAAACGTGGGTGCTAGTTCACCTCTGCCTACCCCTTCGGGTATATAGGCGTGATTTATGTATGTATGTATGTATTATATAATATCAAAGATAATAATAGTATCCATACCAAGCAATCCGGTGCAAGACGTGATCGTGGTATACTTTTGTAACTTTAAATTGCTATTAAAATGCCTGTAAACTTTTGAGTTTCCACATACGACAACTTACGTAGGGCCCGTAGAGATAAAGGAGCACAGTAGCGCTGTGGTTAGCGCGCTTGGCATGCGATTGCGTAAACTCAGCAATTTTCGCTAAGACCGGCCATTGGATGGGCGATCAAAAATGTACTATCTCGGATTAGTCCGTGCTTCAGAAAGCACGCTAAGCCGTTGGTCCCGGCTGCATCTGCAGTCGTTAATTTATACCCTACCATTCCCCGCTGGGTTAGCGTGGTGGACTGTGGCACAAAGGCCCTAGCCAAAACCTCGAGCAGATTGGATTGGAATGTCGTCATCCCAATCACTCCGATCGGTCTCCTGACTTAAGATAAACTGGGAATAAGGCAGGAAGATGATGATGATAAATATAACCACAATTTATTTGGAAAAATGACCCTTATTTTTACACAAATATCATTTTAAAGGTAGGTTTTGAAGATAACCAATCATGATTATATTTGATGAATATCAGGATTATCAGGATTCGTAGAATTCCCAAAAAAATACAGTGACACTAGTTACTAATCGTAAAAATCAGGAAAATAACAGATAAGTGTCAAGATACAATCTTTGGTAACCATTTGCTAACAACCATGTTAACTGTTGCAACAGTCACCAATATCAAGATGATATTATTTTTGCAATATTAAACCATTTTGGTAATGATTTGTAACCAACGGTTGTGATGTTTACATTTGATGAAACAAAGGCCTCTTCGTTTGTATCGCGTGTTGGCTCTCAAAATATAACTTCAATAGAATTACTTTGTAATACGCTTCTATTAAAGAATCAAGATTTAAAACAGAATACCTACATGCTTACCGGAATCTGCATCAATTAAATGAATCATCAATTGCGCTGTAAAATTATCGCTGAAGTATAAAGAATAACAAATATTAGAGTCATTAACTCTAAACCCTTGATATACGTTTTTTCAGATACAAAGTCGTTATGCCGTGTGGTGACGGCAGAGTAGAATACAATTGTCACCACCCCAAATCTCTCCCGTGGGTGTCGTACAAGGCGACTAAGGATAAATCGGTGATGAGGAATGGCCAGCAGCGTTCCTCTTATACCATCTAGCTTTGTACCTACTGCGACTTTTGTGCCCGATAAATGGCAATAGGCTCGCCACCTATTACATGGGACTTAACATAACTGGCGAAACGTGGGTGCTAGTTCACCTCTGCCTACCCCTTCGGGGTTATAGGCGTGATTTATGTATGTATGTATGTAAGTCGTTATTCTAAAGCGAATCTTACGTATCTCAAAAAAGCTTTATATTAACGCGTGAGAATTTCGTAATAGCAACTCTTCACGTTGGCAAAACATCCGAAGTATTTGAAAAGTAAGTAAATTGCAAAGGTTACTTGAACGCTCCATACGACCTTAGTCCCGGCTCATTCAAAGGACTTACGCTTAATACTCTCCATCTCACCGGCTTAGCCTCGCAACCCTTCATTATTACTGCTTGCCTCTCTGGAATGAGCTCCAACTACCTTGGCACTTTGGACCTATCAAGAGGCAATATCCCAAGCTTAAATTTGTCTAGACCTACTTGTTTTTTAATATGTTGTTAATAATCAACTATTCCAGAAAAAAAAAGTTAACATGTGTAAATTCAATCCATAAGAGCAATGTAAATAAACATTTAGAGCTAAAATGTATGGAGGAAGAATCAGACCCTTAAAATAGGCGGCTTTTCGCCTAACAGCGGCTACGTGCCTCGCACCGCGGAGCTCGGTTTTTTTAAGGACTGATGTTGACTGAGGGTCCTTTACAGTGTCTATCGGCTTTTTGGGAAAGGCGAAAAACTTAGAGAATCCTCGAACCTTGCGTTCGCTTCCTGAAAGAGTTTCTCTACTCTCTACCGCAGAGAGCCTCATAGAATGCTTCAATCGAAGCGGGGTACGACAGGCCTGTTAGTAGTACCTCTAAAGGCGCGTTCCTCGGCTCAGGCGTGCCGTGTCTGTCGAGGAGCGAAACCCAGTCATCACCATCTTTTTAATGTACCCACTGCTGGGGCACAGGTCTTCCCTATGGATGGAAGAATATGGGAGAATAAGCCATACCACCACGGCCCAGTGCGGATTGGCAAACTCAGTGCGTGCAGCAAATAGCGACGCTCGTCATACAAACGACAGTTGAGCGATAGTCGCTATTCCGAGTCGTTATAAATTTATCAACTCTCAGAATTTAGCCCATAACGTTTGGCTATATCCTCTAAATAAGATATACATAGATAAATTTTATAGGCTTTGTACAGACCACGATTAAACAGAACAACATTAATATCCATCAGCCGTAACGGTCCCACCCATTCTTTAAGTCATGGCCCTCAAAATGACATTACAAGCTATGATCTCGTGTGTTCTTAGACCTCCTAAAATAGATTGTTTAATTGTCAGATATGCAATGGCCACATCAATCGTAGTTGCACATACTAATACACGAACTGCATTTGTCGAAACGCAGAACAATTGCGACGCGAGCGAATAAATATTGCCTCATAGTGGAAGACCAGTGACCCGTGAGGTGATTACGAATCGGCGTCAATTGTGGCACACAATTGAAGTCCAAGATGACAAACGGCAGAACATCATTAGGAACAAAAGTTGCAAAACCGCTTTTATTCTCTCATAATGGAATCACAGAAATGGTACCGAAAATGTGCCAGCGCAGACGTAATGACGGATTTCTTTGCTTATGAATATCTTTTCGGTGATTTATCGCTTTTGGGGCCACAATGCCCAGTTTGATTTGGAATTGTTGCATGAAATAGAGTGGCTTAGGTTTGGTTTTTCAATATCTAGTTATTTATTACTTATTATTTTAGTGGTGCTATACAATAGGTCCCAATAAAATTAAGAAGGTGCTGTGATTTATGCCATTTTGGTAAGACGGGTGGCCGTTAATTTTTACTGGTCATTAATTTATCGGATTAATTTATCTCGAAATAATTTATCGGTCTTCTATGCTGGCCTGCCCGGCTAGCATGACCACTGAAACACGATATGATATAGCCATTTAACGCTCTGAGCTGTCAAACATCCATAGGTTTTGGCAGTTCAAAGCGACAAATGGCTATATCGTATCGTGTTTCGGTGGTCATGCTAGCCGGGCTGGGAGTCACCAAATAACGTAGAATAGGCCCAGACTCATCCCATGGGTGTCGTAAAAGTCGATTTATGGAGATTGCCCGGTGTAGACCAATAAGCACATTGGGGCACCCGAATGGTGGAGGGCACACCACCAACAACAGCATACCTAAAGAGGGTTAGTGTCAGGCAGGCGGCCGGCTGTGTAACCAAAGCCAAAACTTTGAGCAGTATGGATTGGAATGTTGTCATTCCAATCCCTCTCATCGTTCATCGGTCTCTCGACATGGTCCGTTCCGTCTCTTTTCTATACATTCATTTATCACTAGCACCTTTACGGTGTGATGGACGATATGAATCAAAAAGGTTGATGACGTCTGACCGATATGAATGGAAAAGGAAACATACAGATTGACTGGGAACAGGGCACGGAGAGGATTACTTTATCGGATTGCTAATTAAGTTTTGTGAATTTACTGTTTGTGACCTCAGCGTAATTGGTCATGGCCGGTGATGATGATGATGATACGTGCATAAACTCTGAATTAATATTATTATTAAAGTTCGCACGGCTCGAATACAATATCATTCCTTTTCATATTTTTTCTACTAAAGAAAATATTTTTTTTTTTTTACCCAATCCAAAATTACAACAATGTTTCTATCTTTTGATTAAAATCTTTATACTATATAATAATGATTTAAACTACATCCCATCACCACTTCGTCACCTTTTTTTCAATCGAACGTTAATCTCCTGTCGCACATGACGTTCAAAATCGAAACGATTATCTGAAGGTTGATTGAATCGAAAGGGAGTTACTAGGGCGCCGTCGTCGGTATCAGAAAAAGGGAGGGTTTTATTGCGTATTTAGATTCACGGGGACGAGGAAAATTGCTGCGATGTTAAAAGCGTGTGTTGGAAAAAGGTATAAAGGGAAAGCCTACAAAGTTTCTAGGAAACTTGAGTTACAATTGCCCTTTAATAAATTTATGTTAACCCGTAATGGGTTCACTTCTCGATAAAACTTGTGATTTACCGGGTTTCTCTGTATGGGTTCCCTGTAAAATGAGCCTACTAAACTTTGTTACAATTTCAGTAACAATACTTGTTCTAAGCCAATCCGTTTTCCATAACGAGTTAACCCGATGAAAAAACAGTGTTTGCATAAAACCAGTAGTATAAATTTGTTTCCTTCCTGTTGGATGTTGTTGTATTTGTGGGATATTTCCTTAATAAGTTCTTTGTGGTTCATTAAGGTTAATGATGTTCTTATCGATTTTCTGCATTTATATTCAATATTGTATCAAGGACACAAACCTATTTCTGAAAGTATATAATATTCTATTTCACCTTTCTTAAATCGAAGCTTAAATGTTTATTATAATTTTGTTGAAATTCCGAACATTTGCTGAAATTTAACAATATTTTATTTCATATTTAAGTTTAACTAATTGCGACAAGTTGATGTGAAATATTTTCGTTTTTACCAAAGCTTTTCACAACTCTTTGATAAAAATATACGTAATCATAATTATTTGATATTGATGATGATTGTAGAAATAGCAATATAATGTGATATTATGATAATAATAGTATTTTTAAATTACTTTTAAACTTGGGCACGTAGGAAATGACAATTAATACTAACATAGTTAGCCGTCTGCAAATATAAATATAAGGAGCTTTGTAATTCTAAAAAGCAATAATGATATCTGATCTGATAAATGGGTTATTGCCAAATTCGACAAACTCGCTGAGTCATTGTGTGAAGATCACCTCGAGCTGTGAGTCAAACAGCAGAGGTGAAACATTGAGAGACTCACCGATCTTCTCATACAACTTGCAACTGTATTATTTACTGATAAGGCACATTTTGACCTATTTCTTAAAAAAATGAGACAAAGTTGTAGCTTGCGACATACCTAAAGGTTCGACTCGGAAGCGTAACAAGTTTCAACGTTTACTTACCAAACACAGATATACATATGAATATAAGGACAAATGTATTTATGTTTCTCTTAGAACCAGAATAGGCAGGTGAAAATGAAAAGCTGCTAACTAAACCGGCTAGACACTACCACATTGAACCAGATGATCGTAAGAGAAGTTCGATCGATAAACTTCGACAACACAAAATGTTTATTAAAGTGTTTCAGTATTGTATTAATCAAGGGCATAAATTAGGTACAGTGTTGAATTAGTAACAATGAGCTAAAGTACATGTAATTAAAGTTAGGTGGTATATTACGCACGTAGTGACAAAGTAAAAGCTAGTTTTACCTATGTCAAACGTCAGGTTATTTTATCAGATTTTTTAGTAAAATCACTGTGCATGCTTCTCGCAAATAATGTGAAATTCAATATTGTTATGATTGAAAGTAGGCTCGCAAGAAGATGCATATTAATGTTCCATTAGATATCTTGTGAATAATTGAATCCGACATATAGTTTAAATCTCCAGTGAAGCTGTGAAAGCTATAAATCTTCAAAGTTCATAAAGAAAATCGTCCCCATTCCCATTCAATGAACGCTGGTGAGAACTCCTTTAGGGAATACCTTGGTTTATGGGAGGTCGTGAAAAAAGAAAAGTAAATGGTCAAGCCTCTGTAAATTGCTTATGTTTGTCGACATATCTACGGTTTCCGTTATTTCAGTGTTTTAACCACCTCCGTGGACTAAGGTTCGATCCCCAGGGGAGTGCACATTTGTACTTACTCTCTAAACTCGGTTTAGTCGTTGGTAGGTTTATTTTCAAGACCGCCTGGCTAGCTACCACCATCATATCAAAATCTGTCGCCATAATAATAATGTTTACAGCATTATTGTATTCCGAAAATTAGTGAAAAGATAGCCAGCCGCTCTGTGATTGAGGGTTCCAAGTGGAGCTCGATTCCATCTTCGGCCCTTATCGTCACTTACCACCAGATGCGATGAAGGGCAAGAGCTTCCCTGTCTAGCATAAAAAATACATTCAGTATTGCTATTTTTATTGGCCTCTTACGTATAATATCTCATTAAGCTCCATGGAAATGCGTTTTTCTTTGGCAACCCAAAAATGAACGATCTCAATCAATATTCAGTATCGGGCTTATTGAATGTGGCATTTAGTTCGACCTCAGCCAGAGCCGTCGTCTGTCTCCGAGAGCACTTTGACAATAATAGCACAAATCAATGCCCGATGCTCCATACATAAATGAAGTGTTTCACAAGAAATAAGTCGTGATCGAAGGCAACGGACAGATCGCGAGGCCACCGAAACTGTGTCCACATTGGAAAGGCTGCCCTGTGCAAACAGTCTTTGAGACGACCAGTCCTGTAAATATTTGTTCGCTTCCAGCGCACTCGTAATTATTTATGAGCACTTGAGCACCTAAATATGAATCTATTTAACCATCATCATCAACATTTTAGATACTTACATTTATAAATCACACCTTTCTTCCCCAAGAGGCAGGCAGAGGTTTCAACACCTCGTTGCTAGGAAACATGGAGGATTACAAAATAATATAGGTATTATTGGTCAACCATATTTTGTCCCACATCGGGACATCGTTTTTCTGACCTCTATTTCTAAGTCTTGGGAAAGCTGATTTTGATAATAAATATCAGCGTTCCCCAGATTATACATACATACATACATAAATCACGCCTATATGCCCGGAGGGGTAGGCAGAGGTGAACTAGCACCCTCATTTCGCCAATTATGTTAGGTCCCATGAAATAGGTGGCGAGCCTATTGCAATTTATCGGGCACAAAAGTCGCAGTACTATGGCTAGGTGGTATAAGAGGAACGCTGCTGCCCATTCCTCATCGCTGATTTATCCTTAGTCGCCTTGTACGACACCCACGGGAGAGACTTGGGGTGATGACAATTGTATTCTACTCTGCCGTCACCACACGGCGATCCCTTATGATTATTCTTAATGCTACCTACCTATGTCTAATGTCTTAGTACTAAGAACCAACCTTACAACCTCATGCCTTTCATTATTTCGATGGATTTTGAATAACTTAATTAAATGTAATTCTCTACAAAATATAGTAAAGATATGGTCTATTCTAAGGTATATTTAAGGACATACATGAATAAACGTCAAAGTAATATTTTACATTACATTACATAACGCAACAAACACTAAATAATGTACATCCACCTACGAAGCAACACCCACGCTTCAGGTCGAGCTCTAGCAAATAAGGCTTACAGTTGGTTAATTTTACACGCAAGTCAACGTTTTCAAATATTGAATACCAATATTGTTTTATTTAAACGCCTTTTTGGGATGTGATTGTTGTCAAACAGAGTGACTGTTTACAATAGAACATAATAATAGGTCAGTGTCGTTAAGGTGTGAACGTTCTGATAATTGGTTTCCGTGTTAAAACAGAAATCATCGCAATGCCACACCCAACGATTTGTACAATTAACATCACGTCAGACTATACAAAACTGTCAAATATCTCCAACCGATTGTTAATCTTAACTTGTTTGACGTAAAGTTGATTGAGAATATTTCAGATCTTGTCGTTGTTGACTATAAAAACACTTAGCAAAGTTTGCCTCATTGTGCCTCTAATATTTTTAATTCGCTATTCGTTTTCCGATTCTTCGGGAATAAAAATGGAATGTGTAAAGAAGGTGTTCCTGTTTATTACCTGTAAGACTATTAATTGCTATCGTACTTATCGCACTCAAAAGCTTATTTATGCTTTTTTACTTATTCATTAATTTCGCCATTAAAACAATCGAAAACTACTTTGCTAAGATTTTCTACACTTACCCCTTCAGGTTATACCCCCTTACCTATTAACTATTTCGTGTCTACTGCTTCTTTTATAGAAAATTTACCTGTTCCTACGTATATTTATAACTAAAACACCCTTAGCGAATGCTTCATTTGCCATCGACAATGAGAAAATTGATGATTACCGGTCAATTGTTCAGCGTAAAAAAGTGGGTTCTTGACCCCTTGAATGACCAAAAATACACCAATGTTAACATTAGTTCCGTCCGAGATAGCAAATTGATCGGAATATCGTTCCATTGTCTAAGTAAAAAGTATCGGGGGTGACAATTTGTACATACATACATGAATTAAACTTATTTATCTTTACTTTTCGCTGCGTATGTCAGTAGAATTAATATGGGGCGAACCTATTGTCATCTAACAGGCACGTAAATCGCAGTAAATTGCTAGGTGGTATAAGAGAAACGCTGCTGCTCATTACTCATCACGCACAGAAGACGATTGCATTCTGCTCTACCGCCCTAACACGGCATTTTAAAGGAAGTATATTCTATCAAGAAAAGAAAATTCTGCTTTATCGTAAAGCTGGTGGTTTCGAATGAAATGGATGAATTAAAACAGGTTCCAAGGCTGCCATTAAGGCGTACGTTGAACTCATTCGGGTACGATATGGAGTTCGTGTGTTTTATGATCATTTTCTTTCGCTCGAAGTGCTCTAGGATCCTTTTTTTATTTTTTAACATTCTTATACGTATAGAAGAAATATTATATTACTGTTTCATCATCATCATCCAGCCCTCTAATCTTCCCACTGCTGAAGCACAGGTGTTGCCTATGGCTGAAAGAAGAATATAAGGTAAATCGCAAATGACCGACCCACCACGCTGGTCCAGTGCGGATTGGTGGGTATTACCGACTACAGATGCAGCCAGGACCAACGGCTTAACGTGCCTTCCTAAGCACTTAGGAGCTCGAGATAATATTATAACTCATGATGAGAGTAAATTAACTCACTGTTTTTGTTACTGTTTTTCATTTTGGAATCGAAACAGAGATACAGGATCACGTCCGATTACTAGCAAAAGGTTTGAGCGAGATTTGTTGAGCGTTCTTTTTTCACTCCGTTTCATTGTCCTAGAAACATATTGTCTTTGAACTTGCCCACTGTGAGTCACGTCTATTGTCTTAATGTACTAATGAAGATTTTCCTTGTTCACAGATAGACATCACACGGTGCGGTTACAGATGATTCAACGGTGAATCCCTAGACCGACCCTACTCGGTACGTATATAGGTGCTAATAGTTTAGATAAGTAAAAATGTTTGCTTCCTCGCAGTCTGGTCAATAGGCGTACCAGTAAATCCCAATTCCTGGTTAGGGGATGGCATTAAATTTGTACTTACCTCGAGTGGTAAAAAAGAAAGCCTCGAATCTCATATTAATCAACTTGCGATCGCACACATTCCTTGTTTTTTATTCAATAATGTGACATTATTAACATTATATTATGAATTAATGCCAAAACGCATATATAATTTTCTTGAATAAATTTAATTGCTGTCGCGTTTTACTTAGGCACTCTTCAGAATTATTCTTGGTTTTGTACATTCTAAAACCTCATATCTGTGATATGTGTAGCATCGCCCTTCGACTTGCCTCCAACTAACAAAAGCATTATACTTACAAAGCATTGACAAATTCACGATTCACGTTTCGCCTCGCTCAAATCGTGACCGCTCCATGAAACAGTGCAGATGTAATTGATGGAGCGACATCATGCTATCTATCTTTTTGTATGAATGGCCTCTGTCAAATCTGACAATTCTGCCAATGTCGGGTTTGGAGAAGCTAAGCTTAGAATTTTTTTTGTGAGCAGCGAAAGCATGTCCTGAAAGTCGCGTGTGGCTGTTCATAATTGAGTGCTGGTCCCGACATTTATTTATGGAAGTGAAAGTTGAGTTCCCATACTCAAAGAAGAAGCATGAATATAGAATAAATGCAGTAGAAATGAGAGCGTTGAGGAGCATGGCTGGGGTAACGCGGAGCGATCGATTGTATAACAGTGTGATAAGACAAAGGTGTGGTTTGAAAGAAGATGTAATGATGAGAATCGAGAAAGGGATGCTCGCATGGTTTGGTCACGTCGAAACAATAAAAAGAGAATGAAAAAAAGGATTTATATGGCGGATGGAAGTGAATGGAGAAATGGGAAGGGGAAGGCCTGGGCGAATCTTTTATAATCAAATTGAAAGTCTATTAAAAAAGGCCAGATCAGGAGTACCCGGAACCGACGGGCATGTATGAAGAAATTAATGAGATTGGACGAAGCGAAAAAAGTGTGTAAGGATCGTAGCAAGGAGAAAGAAGTGATTTCTGCCTACTCCTGTGGGAGAAAGGAGCATTTGTGTATGTACGTACGCTTAGAAATGGAGGACACCATGCTACAATCGCTACATTGCCTTCTTGAATGTCAGTCAGTCGACAGCAGATCAAATGTATTCAGGCACCGTTACCCGGTTCCAATGACACAAGCATGCCAATATATTCGTAGAAATTCAATCTTGCGGAATAACTACACACATACATATATAAATCACGTCTCTTTATCCCCGAAGGGGTTAGGGTAGGCACATGGAAATAAACACACGTTCCGCCAATCCGATTAGGTCCCACGTAATAGGCTTGCAGTGGCGGAGCGTCCATATAACCCGATTCCCAACAGCCGTACCAAACGAGCGAGATTCAAGTACAATACCATTTTATAAGCAAATAAAAAAAATCCATCAATATAATCTTATCATAACAGTATTAAACGCGCGCGAAACAATATGCAACACAGGTACATACAATTCGCTCCCGCTCTCTAGATTCCTTCAACTAACTCGCTAAATATCGAGTTATGGACGCCTGCTATACAGCGCCTGCACGCACACAGACAAGCGTAGTCTTGTCAGGCGCACGCAACGCGAAATAGTACCTAAAGTTTGCCTACAAGCCGGCATCAAGCCGGCATTTCGGCAGCCTACGCGCTTATGCATCGATACACTACGACACACGCACACATTAGTAATAAACTCCCACGAAAACAAGTTCCGTCAAAAGTAAATATTTTAGATCTTATTGCAATAGCCATAAAAGCGGAATTTCTTTTGTGAACTGCACTCAATATCGCGGTCGTGCGCCGCTCCTGCAAGCCGCTCCGGACCGGGTTGAATCGTCCTTCCCTTATTAACACGGCTTTTGTTTGTATAATGATCTCTCTTTCTGGCTGTATAAAACAAAGCACAAGCACGCAAAAGTGGCAACGTAGTTCTCCGCTTCGTCACTAGATGGCGTTGAACAGTTGTAGCCGTGTCCTAGCAGGCGGTGTTAAAAGTTAATGCTTAAACCATAAGAGGCTTCATATAGTTGTGGCTTGCCTAACTTGTTTTTTCACGCCACGCCACTGTAGGCTTGCACTATATTTTTAGCGAAACATGGGTGTTAATTCCGTCTGAGATCAATGGGTGTGTTTATGTATGTATGTAATAGTGGGCAAGCCTATTGCCATCTAACGGGCACGTAAATCGTATTAGTGCTAGCTAAAAGAAGAGGAACAGCATTGTTCTTATAGACGTAATTCGCAGCATATTGCTAGGGTACAAGCAATATGCTGCGAATTATGTGCCTGATAAAATTTAATTATGGCAATAAACTCGCCCCCTATTATGTGGAATTGAAAATAGTTGGCGAAATGTGGGTGTTAATGCACCTCTGCCTCTGCCCCTTCAGGGATGTTACTTATGTACGAGTATATGTACTTATGTAAATTTACTCGTAACTTAAAATGATGTAGATTTGAAATACTTCTCTTTTCTTCTCTTTTGAGGTAGGTACTTAAACCCAGGCGCACCGTGTCTTGAGGAGGTTCTATTGTTAAAACACACAAACGGCAACGTCAAACAAAGGATCCCCTTGCCGAGTGTCTTTATTATTCTCACCGCGGCTTTCTGAGATGCAAAACTTGAGTTCGTGGATTCTGAGATGCCACTCGGAAGGGTACCGTTGTGGAGTGGGTTATTTTAGGCGTTGCTCGTCGCGTTGTTTGGGCCGAGTTCACCGAAACGTAAAAAAAATTATTAAAAGATAACCACCAGTTTTTGACAGTTATTCCATACGATAAAATGTCATAAACCGATGATTAAATAATAATCGCCTGTTTAAGTGTTGGTGAACCCCAGCCTTAGGCGCTAACCAAGCAAATCTAGAAACTTATGTGCCTTGTGTAGCTAACAAGTCTTGTAAGAGACTCCTTTAAGATTCTTTAGATTTTTGAATGATTATTTGAATGTGACATGAGAGAGAAGTGGAAAAATAAGTGACTAATAAAAATAGACTATAAATTACAAGAGGTATCGATAAAATTGCTTTATTTGATTAAATATATACAAGTCTTCTTCTTGCTGCCCTGTTTATCTGGGGCCGTCGCAATATGTTTCCTCTGCCATTCATGTCGACCATACGACATAAATACACCTTTTGATACATGTCATCCATCACACCGTAATAAATTAATGTATAGAAAAGAGACGGTGAGTAAGGACTGTGATGAGAGACTGATGAACGGGGGAGTGATTGGGATGTTTTTCGCTGGCAGGCCAGCATGGAAGACTTGTGTAGGAAACAAGTTACTAGGCAATATCTTATTTGCATATATTATTTATTATCTTAAATCAGGTAGAACATTTTAAGCAGTATGGATTGGAATGTCGTCACCCCAATGACTCTCCCCGTTCTACGGCTCCCGAGACTAAAAAATTTGGAGACTTCGGCTTCCCAGGCGGCCCTTTCCATCACTTCTCTATACATTCCTCTACCACTTAGCACTTTCCGGTGTGATAGATGATATGAATCAAAACTGTATGACTTACTGACGTTCCTAGTTTACCTTCTGACGTTCCCAGTTTATGTTTCTCTAAGGGAAAAAAGGAAGTGGATGACTTAATAGCGTCTTACCTGAATACATTTACATGAACTGATCTTCAAACATTATTACTAAAGCAGTCATTGTCAAACCAAGAAATTCAAATTTCAGTTGCGATAAGGGAAGATATCGGAGATCCAATTAATACTAATGGATATCACAAATCAAATGAAGGGAATCGATTATCTTGATTAGGTTTCTAGCTGTTAAATTGTACCCACTTGGGTATCCACAAGTTGGTACACGTAGTTAGTATTATGTGACGTAGAGATTTTAATCATCAGGAGTTATGGAGTAAGCTCTGTATTTTTTACTGTTATGTGAAAGATGAAGATATCCCTAATGTTATCGATAGCTCAGTGGAAACAGTTTTATCCCCATCAATTACACCTAACGATGGTTGACCTGGTAGCAGATGGCGAATAATGTAAAGATTCTTCTCCTGTTGGTGACTTAAATAAATATTTTAATACAGGTACAGAAAAAACGACTTCGACAACTGTAGTAGTTGCACCTCTACCTCCAGAATCATCTGCATATTTACTATTATGTGCTCGTATGTCGACGGCAAAGGGAAATGTAGTCGCACGCAACCCACAGGCGCGCTGTATGCATTGCGGAGATCTTGAAAAGAAACTTATTTCTGTTTCTCTGAGTGGTGTTTCCTTTAAATAAATGAAGATTCTCTTCTACGGAAGTTTTCTCGTTATTATAAACAGTATCCACTCAACTAATTATCCAAAAATGGTCACAAATTCTACAACTTTGTGTTTATACGGCGTGGTTTAAAGTGGACAAAAATTAGTTATTTATAAACGTCTTTTTATTCCCGAATGCGAAGAGGTAGCCAAAAGTGTAACCCAAATTATATATAATTCCTGACCCAGTTAGCATAGAATGACCACCGAAACACGATAATATGATTTAGCTATATTTATCGCTATGATTTTTGTCATTTCAAAGCGATAAATGGCTATATCATATAGTCGTGTTTCGTGGTTATGCTAGCCGAGCTGATGCATATAACCCTTGCTAAGAAATCATAAAACACATAGTGACAGGCTTTGAACCGTATCGCGTCTGCGCACGCGCCTTATATCTATTGTTTTTACGGTCTACGACCACGTAACGCCCCGCCGCAGATGTTACGGACTGAGGATCTTAGAAATTGTCGTATTTTATTTAAGCATGGTGTAAAAATTAAGTACTTCCCAGTATTTAACATTAATAACAAAAGGTGCGCCGTCAAAAAAATCAATAAATAAGATTGCGTATTAGAAAGGATTTGTCTAAAGCATTTCCACGTAGCAATACTACTAATATGATAAAGTTTTTAAATCATACAAAAGAAGGTTTCCTTTTGGTTCATATCATCCCCACACAGGTAAGGTGCCGATGATGAATGTGTAGAAAGGTGATGGAGAGATGTCGAAAGACCGATGAAATCGTATAGGATTGTTTTGTTTTGAAAGTAATGTGAACACGTTACCAACAACTATTTATTGGATTTAATTCATATAATAGAATTTAATTCATATTATTATACCACTTCTTTGTATTTTTTCGACAAAGCACGAGCGAAAACTTTCTTAGAGCAGTCCAATTATAATTCCGTTATTAAATTTAAAAATTCCCCGAACAACAAAGAACACTGAGCATGCTCAATTTGGTCATGGCTTGGTTTAATAAAAAAGTTTTATGCAAGATCGTGAATATGAAATAAATACTTGGCTACTTTGTGCTAAATATAATATCTATCTTTTTGCTTGTTGTAACAATGTCAACGCTGTACCTAGGCCTGTTATTGGTGCATTATATTAGAATAAGAAATAATTTTCTGTAAAGATGTGTATATTTGGTTTACCTATTACAAATAATATAAAGTCATAATATACTATACAGTGTTTTTAAGTAACTGGTATAATTGATACGGCAATGCTATGGTGTAGTATCTAGTCAGTTATTTATTAACAAACATTAGAAGAATGTTATACCTAATGACTAATATTCTTACACACCTATGCATTTAACAAACTAATTATGACTCAAACATAGTTTAAAGTTAGTCTCATCGTCGTATTTATCATCGTCTCTAGCATTGTATGAGAAAACTCGGTTTTTGTTAGGCGTTCCTGTTAAGAGGTTACATTTATCATTACTGCGATTTACGTACCCGGTAGCCAATTGTTAACAGAATGTTAATCGTCCGTTTAATTACGCATTGATACCAAAAAATCCTACGTAGTACACATAGCTTATACAAAAATAAATAAAACGAACATATTTTTTTTTAAATGCCGCTCCTGTAAATATTGCATATTTTGACTTGTGGTGCTTTTATATTAAACGAGCGATTTAAGTATTGTTAAAATTGACGTTTATCCATAAAAATTCTGACAAGTATTGTACATTTAACTTTATCAGCAGTGCTCAAAATTTGAGTAGTGTTTTTTTTTTGGTAGTTCACAACTGCATGTAGGCTAAGTTGTATAATTGATAGCGAGTCAAACAAAATAATGTTGTTTTGGGGATTTGAATCCTATGCATTTGGATCGGATGGACCAATCCAACATCTTTCGACATTATGATTCGCTTCAAAATTTTTTATTGATTGTTTATACGCCTCTACCTAGCCCTTCGGGATAAATAGACGTGTTTTGTTTACCTATGTGTGCACACTTGCAAAAAAAGACATCATCATCACTAAAAAAATATAATTTACTGTTATGAACAAGAAAAGTAGTGAGTTCATTAGTAACACAATATCCTATAATTACTTACAGGCAAGCCTCAGCGATGTGTTGTATCTAGATAACTGAAAAAAAACATTTTTTTTTAATAGAAACACTGCGATGCGTTTAATAGCGAACCCATAATTCCCATCTGAGATTATAACCAGTACGCTTAATCGGTAACATCCTGAGAATCACGCACTTATCCGCTGTAATAATAAATCGAATCCTGTATGTTGTGATTACCATGGATGTGGTTCACAACATCGGTAATGGTGGGATCACAGTATCCAGTTACTAGCCCCGGGTGATTTGCATTAAGGCACCCGCTTTCAGACTCAGTAGGTAATACTGTGGCACGGAGTCTGCAACTTTTGCAATAATTAATCGATAGCTGTGATTAGGTCTTGTTTCTCGATAATTAAGGCCCTACATAAAAAAATAAGGGTCTTTCAAATGCATCTCGTAATCTATTATAAGCAGGTATTTGATACTCAGTATTGTGTAAATTATGCATTTATGAAAGGGCGTGGATCAGTCCGTTACGCGATTTAAAAACATTTCCTCGATAGAAAAAAAATTCAAAGTAACCTCTGATTATTATTTTTTTTCAATATTACAGTTAAACGGCTATACATTGAAAGGTGACACTTGTATCAATGTAAAGTGTATATAATTTCCTAGGGATTGCTCGGCGATAATTTGAATAAAAACTGTTAATATAGTGACAGTTAATTGAAGTTTGATTTGGCGCTAACGTCAAATTTATTGAGCAGGGTACGCTGCGCTCTGTCTCGCTTTCGAGACCGTGCGGCACAATACAGCTATTTTAATCAACTTCGTGCTAAAGCGCCGCCACTTCGATACAAATAGTTTTTTTCGTAGGGCCTTAATAAGCATGCGAGTAGGTGTCTTGTCCCCCATGATGGCCTTGTTTTTGTTGCTTTCTTCTTCTTCTCCCTGCCCTTATCCTACTCTAAGTAGGGTCGGCACAACATGTCTTCTTCTTCCACTCTCCTCTATTAGACGTGAGCTCAGCATGAACTCCCCTTTTTCTCATATCATCTTTCACAGAATCCTACCATCGCTTCCTCGGTCTTCCTCTCATTCTAGGTCCATGCACGCACACCCATACTTAACATACCTCTAGTTACGTAACATTCATCCCTCCTCATCACACGCCCGTACCTGTAGGTATATACCCCAATAAGTTGATATACCTAATAGTTTAAATACATTTTTGATACAAATATCTCTTGTTATATTTTATGTGTATTTTAATTTTTATTCAAAAATTATTACAAAAATTCCGCACCAGGACAAAATATGGTCGAATTTTTTGTCACTTCTTTCTATTTATATTTGGTGTGTTCAATTAAGGTATACATAATTATTACAAAATTAAAAAAACCTGTGTATTTTTATGTAACGCATTTTTGCTCTGTGGTTTGTGCATGTCATTTAACTACAGTAAAGTTATTGCGAGAGTGCATTTCATCTTATAGTTCCTATGCCGTCAAGTTGGCAGTATTGCAAGAAAATGATACCATGTCAACTTTATTTTACTACCTTTAATTCAGGGAGTTTTGTTTTCAATTAAGTAGATAAACAATTATGCATCTATTTTATTTTGTTACTTATAACTACTAGATAGCGGTACTAAGTAGTATTTACATATTATTTTTTTAATGAAATTCATAAGCCAAAGCTCGTGAAAATTTGCGAGAACAGTTAGTTCATGATATTATTCAGTACGAGAGAAATGAGATAGATAAATATAAATTGTAGTGACGTAAGAAGGATAGACTCATTATGAATAAAAAAGTTAAATTATAATAAAATATTATATTTATTATGATTTACAATAATTGTGTTCCTCTAACATGTCTACATTTGAAATTTCCTCACTCTTGTCAGTCGTTAAATCGTTATTAGTACTATTTATTTACAGTTATAAAACTAAAATAAATATATTTAATTTCTTTATCAAACACTTATTAAAACTGATACTGGTAACCCAATTTAATGGCGGCAATCCGAACTTAGACACACTAATATGGATTATGCGGGAACTCCTTACGTTTTTCACGTTCACAAAAGACTTTAGCTTTTAACACAATTAATCTTTCATCACTTTTCAATGTTTTGGACATGATTTTCTCAAAGACTTTCTATAAAACATAAAAAAACCTGCAAATATGACTTACACGTTGATGCTATTGACACACAGGGCAGCCACCATCACGGCATAGGAACTATAAGATGAAACGCACTCGAGCAGACATGCTTTTATTAATCTCTAATCTTGTCAAGTCAGCTCCGCGTCACACCATTCCAACCCGCCGTCTCCAAGGGCAACCAACGGGCTCATCTGCAATTTTCTCCTAAATTAACCCTGTCTCTAGAAGTGTCGGAGTTAAACGGGCGTGAAAGGTTCAAATTTGCCAGAGCTTAAACGCTAAATACGTTGCTGAATAACTTTTGAATGTTATACCCACTTATTATTATAACAAAGAGAGAAAGGTGAGAAAAAATTCTAAAAAATATTTTATCCTGTTTCGTAAACCTCATCAGTTAATTTTCCCGCATAAGGACAATACATTGGCGATTTCGGATTCTACAGCTATGAGTAATGGGCAGCAGCGTTCCTCTTATACCTACTACCTAGCAATATACTGCGATTTACGTCCCCATAAGAAAGCAATAGACTCGCCCCCTGTTACATCTTCTGTTCCCAGTCTATCTGGGGTCGGCGCAGTATGTTTCCTCTTCATTCATATCGGTCAGAAGTCATCAAGCCATCCACTCCCTTTTGATTCATATCATCCATCACACCGTAAAGGTGCTAGTGATGAATGAATGTATAGACAAGAGAACGGACCATGTCGAGAGACTGATGAAAGAAGAGAGTGATTGGAATGACAACATTCCAATCCATACCGCTCAAAATTTTGGCTTAGTTTTTATAGCCGGCCGCCTCCCTGACACTAATCCTCTTTGGGTATGCTGTTGTAGGTGGTTTGCCCTCCACCATTCGGGTGCGCCAAGGTGCTACACCGGGCAATCTCCCTTAGTCGACTTTTACGAGACCTATGGGATGAGTCGGGGCTGGCCTATTCTACGTTATTTGTTCGCTCCCAGGCCAGCATAGAAGACCCTCACTCACCCCCTGTTACATGACCTTATATAATTGGCGAAACGTGGGTGTTAATTAACCTCTGGTTACCTTTTCGGGGATATTTGAAATTATGATGAAAACTTAGATTGCTGACAGTACTTTTAGCTTGCTAACAAATTTTCTGCTAGCTAAATCTAATTTTCAAGTGGCGAGTTAATACACTTGCCCCCGAATACAGAAACGCTAATCAAATTTGGGGGACTGCTTAAAAAGTTAAGTGGACATTACCTGTCAGAATTAGTATGGAAAAACGTCAATTTTGACAACATTTAAATGTTAAGCAAGACTCAAACTTTGATTAGCGTTTCTGTATTCGGGGGTATGACAATTAGGGGCCAGATCCAAGGGGCGATCGGAGCCGAAACCATTTATGTATATATGTAGGTATACTGCAGCTGCGAAGCCAACAGAAGCACTGATTTCCATGTTCGTTTCGTCTAATACGCTCGTATTTGCTCGCGCAAAACTCAATTTTCTGCTACGCCTAACAACCTTTTGCAGCTTGGCATTTTCATTTCTAAATTAACTAAGTTTTCGCTTTTACAGTGAAATTCTGTTGTATGGTCCGACCCATTCTTCCATTCATGGGACCTGTGCCCCAACAATTTACACGGGTTTTTAATAGGCTGATGATAATGAATCAATGTCCTACGTTTATTATATATCATACATACATACATACAAAAATCACGCCTATATCCCCGAAGGGGTAGGCAGAGGTGAACTAGCACCCACGTTTCGCCAATTATGTTAGGTCCCATGTAATAGGTGGCGAGCATATTGCCATTTATCGGGCACAAAAGTTGCAGTACATTGCTATTGCTAGGTGGTATAAGAGGAACGCTGCTGCCCATTCTTCATCATTGATTTACCCTTAGTCGCCTTGTACGACACCCACGGGAGAGATTTGGGGTGGTGACAATTGTATTCTACTCTGCCGTCACCACACGGCATTATATATCATACATACCTACAAACAAATTAGGTGACGATGGGACTAGCATGTCTTTTTGTAGACCAAAGCCTCTGTATTAAAAAAAAAGATTTATAAAAAATACACACAAACATACATAAATTACTCATTTATCGGGCACTTAAATCGCAGTATATTCACATGTAGTACAAGAGGAACTGTCTTTACCCCTAATCGCTGTGTACGACGGAAGGGATGGGGGGCGGTGACAATTGTATTCTGCTCTGCGCCACCACTCGGCATGCATATCGCCAGCTATTCTCCCAAAGAATTAGTATAAAGCAGCTGCCTTTGGCGTAACTGTGTTTCAGATTAAACATTTATATTCAGGGCCCGCTAAATTGAGTTATGGAGAAGGTGCCTTTGTGTTTGATCTCCTTAAAGAGTTACTGCAGATACAAGGCAGATTTGCATAATAATTTATTTATGTAGGCATGTTGTCTTATGTAACGTGTCTGCCTTGCGAAGCTAAAGTATTTTACTCTATTGTTTTGTTTGGATCCGCGCGTGTGATATAATTGGAGTGCGTTGAGGCTGTAATATTATGTTCATTGTCAGTCACATTTTCCCTGTTCCCAGTCTAGTTACTTAACCATCATCATATTGTAAAAACTGCTTGAATCTCAAAAGGAAGGACGGGCAAGATAGATATACCTACCGGCAACACTTAGTATGATGTCGTGTTCTTTTTCTATGTTGCTCCTTAGTTATCTGGTGTCGCTGCAGAATGTTTTTTTCATATTGTTCTAGGACTTGGCTAGGTTTTCATTGCCGGCTGCTTGCCTGACTGAAGTATATTATTGTAGATTTAAAGCATAGGCCCAGAAACTACCCACTTAGTCTCCTACCCACTTAGTCTAGAAAACTCATGGTGGTGAAAACTGAGTTAGTAGAATTACAAACTCCATATAAAACAAACAAACATACGTAGCCTGAAGCATGCCAACACTAGACCTAATAGTAAAAATAAAAGTGATACTACTGTTTGGCTCTATAAAAGCAAAACAAGATATGGAAACTGTTCTGTTACAGTTCGTAGGTAGAAGAATTTGCCTGTTAAAAGTAATAAGAATAAATCTTAGTGGGTGCAGAGGAGAGGAAGGCAAACGACCCAATAGAAATATGAACGACAAGTTGATTTTTTGGATGATCAGATTCGCTAACTTTTTTTGGCAGTTGAAAGTGATGATCACCGAACTATACTTATCAATTACTGTTTTCACAGGACAAGTGTCACAATAGCGTTATAGTAAAATAGTAATGGATCAGTAAATAGTACAGTGATTATCACTCTCCAGTGTCAAAAAAGTTTGCGAATTGGCCTACAGGACGAATGAAAGAATAAAACTGACGATGACCGCCCAAGATAATATGCAATTGCATATTATCATGGCCAGTCGATAGATGATGACTTGATCTAGTATAACTACTCAATTTTGCCCTAGACAATAAAGATTTAACTATTGTCTCTTTTATTTACAGATTATCAGCAACAGACCCCTGTAACCCTGGCATCATGACGTTACACTGGTGGATGCATTGGTTCTGGGTGACAACGCTGCTAGTCTTTCATGGTGAGTTCGGATTTTTTTACTGTATCCCACAAATGTGCAACTACGTTTTGCATAACACATGTCCGCAGTGATGCCGATTTCCGTCCCATTTTGGACACGTGCATCCGCTATAGATGTCTGAGAAGTGAACGAGTTGGAAATGGAATTTTATGACGTTTGACGTTATTAACATTATCTTTTAGTTTAATGCTTTCGTTTTACGTTATACTAATGTGTAAAATTCCTTCCATCCGTTAATCTCATCAAGTGACTGGTGCACTTTCCTGCTTTCTTCTTTACACTTTTTAATTTGACCTATTTTGCTTTCTCATAGTTATTCTAACATTTAATGTTCGTATTACAAACAAATAATAATGATTGATGGCTTGTTTACATGTTTGCAAAATTACTAACAAACTCACCCAAATTATCTATTTTTAAAGATTCTTCTATTATATAACGTTATTCTATTCAAAATTTATCTCAAACATAAATTATTTTGTAATTAGAAATTGTAGGTACCTAAATGATTATTGAGAAAGCACATTGTTCATGCCTACGTATTTACAATTCATCCCGTTTGTATAATATTCAACCCGTTCTTGAAAACAGGCTACATTAAAAATGTCATTTTTCTAGCACCCCGACAATAAATATAGGATAATAAATAATTATAATGATTCCATTACCCTCGGTGGAAACTAAGTCACAAAAATGGATCTCGTGTCTTCTTGTAATCCGTGTAGAAAGAAATGCCCTTGAGTAATCCTGTCAAATACGCTCACTAACGCTATAATTAACGTTCTTAATGAAAAGACTCCTGTGATGTCTTAATTACGTTCTGGAGCTCCTGTTATATGTTTATCTTATGCAGACTCACGGCTATTAGCAAAGACATCATATTTTCTACTTCCAAAGCATAAACAATGATGGAAATATTGTTTCATATAGCATTGTACCCACCCAACGTCCAATTTGCATTTCTGTATCGCAGAGCAGTAAGGTAAAGGTAAAGTTTTTCATCTGAACTTAAATCAAATATTTACCTATATACAAAGAAAATATCAACATGGTGATGTATTTGTTCAGTGTTCATTAATTTTATCGTTCCATTTCTTCCAAATGTTTTACAAAACGTATATTTGGTATCTTCTTTATGTCCGATTGCTAATTTCCGTAATTTATTACGCAACATACTTGCAAACTTTGTTACACCATACTCGCAATTAAGACATAAATTTGAACATCTAAGCAATTCGTATTCCCTGTATATACTTACCTCGTGCTTAGCTGGAAATTTATAGATTTCGCGAAACTCGTGCCGTCTGAATCAGTATTCAGTAGGTAATCACGTGTCACTTAAAAATTATCAACGTGTAGTGATCTGATACATAATACGAGAAATCCATCATTATATGGACGATTTCCGAAAATATTGACAAACAATAATGGCCCTAAATCCTATCTAGGTATCCTAGATAGGATTTGAAATTATATATGAAAATATACATTATAATATTATTTAAACACAGCAAATTATAACGGTGTTATAGGCTACTGTTATTTGTCATTATTTATTGCAACACGAAAAAACAGTTACTACAATTCAATTAAAATTAAAAGTACAAGTTTAGATATGGGCACTACCCTTAAATAGTGTTGACAGCATGACAAATCACGAAGACAGTTAAGCAATGCAATTATGAGAATCATGCATAACGCTGAATATCACCACCAGTATTCAAACTATATTTCTAATATATCTTAATTAACAATTGTCAATAAGGTCCTTTTCCTTTACTGACCCAACTCTCGATTAAGGTCACCGCTAAATCGAGTTGAACGGAAATGTCATTACCAAAGTTTTGAACACCTAAATCCATTATTTCCACTGAATTCAAACAAGGGAACCTTGGAAATAGAAATAGGGTGATTTTCTCTAATAAATATACATCGGTTGTATTTGGACCCTTCAGATTAAAGTGAGCGATAAGAAATACAAGCAGGTGCTCGTGTGCCGTTTCAATTTTAGTCTAAATTGTATCCCAATTAACATTAGTAGCATTGTAAGAAACGGCATATTCTGGTAATGTTACGAAGAGTCACTCTGTTTAATTTAACCGATTGGTTGCTCAACCCTCTTCTTTCTGTCCTTTATCCCATCTTATGTGGGATCGGCGCAGTATGACCTCTTTCTCCATTCTGTTCTGTCACTTGCCATCCCCTCAACCAAACCTGTCACCTTCTTATCATACCTCACACAATGAATCCATCTTTTTGGTGGTTTTCCTCCACTTCGACATCCATGAACATTCATGTCCCTATCAATCTACGGCACCCTTTCAACTTTTCTATCACTGGCGCCACTTTCAGTCATTCTTAACTATCAGTCACCTTAACTGGTAACCTTAATTATTTTAACACTTTAGTGCCTTGTCTTAATCGTTATTCTCCTGCCACGCTCTCAGGTTATCGGAGTTGACGCTATTAGTTTTTATCCTTCCATGTATCTTAGTCAGGTGTCCTAAAATCACCTAACACTTTGTAATTGTTATTTTCTTTCGCATAATTCAAACATTTCTACGTGCCTACTTACACAGAACATAGAGAGTACAGAAATAAAACTACATATTACTTAATTATTAAGAACTGCCTAACGTAGAAACATCATAATTCGATATGTCTAACGTAATGAAAATCAGAGTAGGCACGTACGTCTACTTAAGGTTTAACAGGTATCTATAAAAGTAAAAGGTTTTTATCGTAAAACGAGGTAAAATGTGCCATTAAAGTTGTTAAGAAACATTGATGTTTCTGTAAACATATTAGTAATCTGCTTACTCGTATGAGGCTAACTAAAACAACATTTTTATTATATCGTTTCGAGGTGACAAGCATAGCAAAATTTAAGTGGACATGTAGTTATTTGAATCGACAGTAGTGTGTTAATTAAATAGTATCCATATGCTGATTGTACCGTTATCCATTAATTACACAATAATTATCGCCACTCCAGCAGGTACTTGTTGCAAGTACTATAATTATATAACGGATGATTATCACACCCTTTTGTTAGATACCTACACTGGGCTACTCTGATCGTCCTCGACGGATTTGTTCCGTGTAGACGTGATCAGAATTAAAATGTAACTATCTGTCCGTACTATTATAGATACCTATAAATTTGCTGATCAAAGACGACATTCAATCTAATCAGTATGAAGAGTCTCCCTCGCGCAATTAAAACTATTGATTGACTGGCAAATGATTTGCGTCACTCGACTTAATGAGCCACTTGGGATTAAGGACCTTCGTATACTTATTATTGGGTTGTTGTTATATGAGAAGTTCTGAGAATCCCCAATTGTCCCAAACTAGATGAGACATTCTCTGTAATGATATGAAATTGTTCTTATATCTAAGACCCTAATTCACGGTGCTACTACAAATCTACAAATTAAACTGTTCGCCATAGTCACTTTAAGTTTCCATGGTAACCAAGTTAGAACTCGTTACACGCAGCGTAATATAGAGCTCCCTATTTCTCAGTATCTCTTATCTCTCAACACACAAAGGTTCAATCACAGCACTAATATTAATTTGATTTAAGGAAACTTTTTGTTTTTTTTTGTACACTTACAACTTAAAAAATAGTTCTAAATTTTTTACGGGTATTCTTTTTGTACTTCAAGTCTGTAACAAATTTTCCTACTAGCAGCTTATTTGAACATGCAAATACGTTTAATTAAATTCAAACACTGATTTCAGGAAACATGAGCGGTTCCTCAATATTGTTATCGATAAGCTATTTTAGCCAAGCCTTTGTCCTAGTTACAGAGTCCGCTGAGTGTTTTGGACAACGCGGACATTTACAAGGACAGTTTGCTCTGTCGAAATGTTCAGAGTCGATATTGGTACTTCATATTTTTCTAAGCCTCATATTCTAACCTCATATTCTTCTTAGCCGTGTGGTGACGGCAGAGTGGAATACAATTGTCACCACCCCAAATCTCTCCCGTGGGTGGCCTAAGGATAAATCAGTGATGAGAAATGAGCAGCAGCGTTCCCCTTATACCACTTAGCAATGTACTGCGACTTTTGTGCCCAAAAAATGGCAATTTTACATGGGACCTAATATAATCGGCGATACGCGGGTGCTAGTTCACCTCTGCCTACCCCTTCGGGGATATAGGCGTGATTTATGTATGTATATTTTTCTAAGTGTATTGAAGCATAATCTTTACTGTCACACGTGTAGTTTATAGATTTGTTGACGTCGTGAGTTAGGATGTTAGTTGCTTAGTTTTGCAAGGATACCTTAGAGTGTCCCATAGATCTAGACTAATTTTATTTGGAGTTGACTTCCTTACAAAATGTGTCCATTTATTTCGTCTTCTGCACCATCCGTCTAACATGATGGTAATCCATTTTAATTGCTACTAAACACGCATGTAACCTCTTCTTCCTGCCCTGTTCATAAATAATTTTGAGCCAATGTAGTATCTTTATATGCGTAAGTGAGTAAGTATATCTCTCGGAATCCAGTAAAATCAACGAGTTTATTTCAACAATGCATATACGGGAGTTTTGTAACTTTTCAGAATAAAACTGAATACTGAAAATTCCTATACGTTAACGGGAATTCAGTTTTGTGATAAATATAAGATAATCACAGCCTTACATATAAAACGGAGACTTAAATACACCGGATCTTGACCATTACCGTGAAATTCAACATATTCAAATTTAAATTCAAATTCAAATTTCTTTATTGCTATACACAGGTTACATTGATGTTACATTAATAAATTGATCCTACTGTGATCTGCTATCAAAGCATGCAATGCATTAACATGATCTATGTTAAAATTAATTATATATTTTAATGATATGCGGGGTAAAATTGAACCAAATTGTATGTTTCCCTTATTATTAGAAATTTCGTAAATTTTAAAACAATTATAACAAAGAAAAGGGTCAGAAACGTTATGAAATTAAATATCTTCGTTTATAAAAGTCGTTGGAGCTCCAAAGGTATTTCATTGTTTTCGACTCCTAAATCTAAATTGGATCCTATAATCCTAAGGGCTCACCCTTTTCTCTTTTGTTCCCATAATTAATATCTACTTCAAGTATCTTGTTTCTTTTATTTTTCAAAAGATCATTGTTATGGAAATTGAATCAATAAGTGGTTTTGTCTTTTGATGCTTTTATTCTGTCGCGTCTTGATACAATCTGTTCTGTTCTATTTTATTCGTCATTTGGAATATGTCCCCTAAGTTGTCATCGTCAGGCAAAAGGACGTTGCGACGGAAGGGAAGCTAACAAATGTATTTAAATGGAATAAAAAACAATGACTGTTATGATAGTTATTCGCCGATAGGCAAATATAGATTCCTATTACTTCAAGCCTTTGTAGAGTTTTTCACGAGGAAAACCTTCATCCTAAATTGATCACGTAAACCCACGCCGAGTTTTGTTGTACAAAAACCGAAATGTAATAAAAATTGTGCCTTTGACAAAAAACGATGTAAGTCTGAATAGAGGACAGTATTAGCTATTGCATAGTAATAGACTAGAGAGTATTACACCTATAGGTTTCATAGGTGTATCAAAATATTTTCATGTTAAAATATCTGATGACACAGTTGAAAAGAAAATTAACTTTTACCGACGGAAAGCGAACGGTATAATGATGCCAACAGGTAGGTCTATGTGACTATAGATAAAGACAATAACTTATCTTTAGATGATTAACGAGTGTGGTCTAATGTGCACACTAATGACACTGTAGTCAAAAAGATGAAGTCTGGTTAATTTGGCTCGTCCATTGTGGTTAAGGAGTTAAAGTGAAAAACAACCCCTATTAACTAATTCTCGTTAAAGAGTCCAACAAAAGTCATATACATTGGAGTGTTTATCTGAATACCACCATTTGCCTCAAATGCATAATAATTATCATTATGATCCTCTCGTCTTTGTCCCATTTCAGTTGGGTTCGGCGCTATATATATTATTTTTTCTTTCATTCACACTCTTAACTGTCATCTTCTCCATTCACGTTCATTTAGTCCCTCACGCAATACATCCATCTCTTCTGCGGGTTTCCTCTTCTTCTCCTCTTTTAGTCAAATGCATTTACATGGCCGTTGATATATTAGCCATAACTTGACTGATTTGATTTTAGTGTGAAATAAACAGTAATAGAAATAAACAGTAATACGCAATGCGTATTTAGAAACTAGCAGAACCCTTGCACCTAACCTTTCCGTCGAAGAAATTCCATGTGCAATATATTTGTGGTAAATCTGAACAGAATATATTGCGAATTTATCACTTGATGCGATCTCAAGTATCTTCCTAAGCTTCTCAGAAGTGTCGATACAGTAGAATTAGTCACTTCGCAAATGTCTTGGGAATGTCAATAGGTCAACGACACGTTAGGAAAGGGCCAAGTCTATCGCTCATAACTTTAATGTTTCAAGTTTTGAAAGTATAGTCTGCATATTATTTGCAGATTGGTTTTATACAGCTTTCGGCTACTAAGAAACCCTGAAGCAAATACATTTTATGCCCATTACTGTGAACATTATGAGTGGCTTATGTTCGATCGGAATGGTTTGAGTTAATTGAGAAATGATCGTTAAATCCTTTCTGATTGCTCCCGTCGCGTCGTAGCACTGAAATAAACGAGATACTCATAGTCAAGCTTTCAATGTTATTTGATGGCGGAGACATTCGATGTAAGTTGTTATCGTAAATGTTAGTACACATAAAAAATATGTTTTCCCGTGGAAATGTAAAGTAAATTACAATACATAGTTATTTATAAGTAGTTAGTAATGTATGAGGCTGTCAGGCCTCCTCAATATACTATGTTGGTCTGATTGACAATTACACGACTGACAGCCTCCTTGGAGGCGAAAAAGTTATCGAATGGACGCTGCGCAGGACCAATCGCGTTGGACTTCAGAGCGATCTCGAGCCAGTTCTGTCCATTATTTGCAGTATGCGTTCGCGATCGTCTCTCTACCTCTTTTAGGTCGACCTCGACGTCTTTGACCGTCCTGTGGTGTACACTCTGTGGTGACCTTTGCCTAACGATCTGGGGGCCTACCGCCTAACTCGATTGCTAAAGCAAAAGCTATAGTTTATGAAGTCATGCTGTAATTTCGCACCAAATGTACCTAAACTATCAGCGAAAGCTTTCAACGAATAATCACCGAATGATTTCGTATGAATTTGGAAGAAAATCCGTACCACCTAAACATTCAAGTTGGTTGCTAGCTAAATTGATAGCCGTAAGCAATGCATTGCTTTAAAGCTATCTTCAGCAATCGAGTTAGGCGGTAGGCCCCCTGGACGCATACGCACACTTCTTTCCACTTGCCACGATCCTTACATACTTCTTTCGCTTCATCCAATCTCATTAATCTCTTCATGTATGCCGGTCGCGGTCGGTTTCGGGTAGGCACTCTTGACCTGGCCCTTTTTAATAGGCTTTCAGTTTGATTATAAAAGATCCGCCTAGGCCTTCCCCTTCCCATTTCTCCATTGACTTCCGCCACATAAATCCATTTTATCATTCTCCTTTCATTCATTCTTGCGACGTGACCAAACAGACAAAATAAAAAGTTCAGTACAACTACTGTGCTACAACGCAATAACAGAAAAAATATAAAGTAAAAATCAAGTCACAAAATAACCTGTATTGTATTTTTGTTTTTCCCACATAGTGGCGTCGCGGCTTTTGTCACTAATCGCATTAACCTTGGCATATATTTATAGCGTGTCATTATACGGCCTGCGGAGACGTGACTCACATTACCTGATTATGAAAGGCTTCCACGGCTTAGCCCGGTGACAGGCAGGGGCGCTGTAATGTAAGCTATGCGACATTACGTGTCAACCCAGCGTTGTCGTTCCATTTATCATATTCGAAGGTGGACTTAAAAAATAACACCCTGAACAAGAATGGGTAGGCTATGCTAACTTTCCCCTTCTGCTTGCCCTGTCCCCAGTCTATCTGAACCCCGATTATGTAAGCCGCTTGCTATTTCTTTCGTCTACCTGTCACTCTCACACTTTGCGATTATTCTCAATGAGTGAGAGTGACGGGTAGACCAAAGCAATTGAATTCGGTTTATATAAGAAGTAAGAACCCAGCTGGGGTCGGCGCAGTATGTTTTTCTTCCATTCAGTCAGACGTCATAAAGCCATCACCTCCCTTTTGATTCATATCATCACGCCGGAAAGGTGCTAGTGATGAATTAATGTATAGAAAAGAGACGCATCGGACCATGTCAAGAGACTCTCACACCCTGAAAAAACCTGTGTTTAAAAAACAAAACTAATCAGTTAATTTTTTTTCTTCCTCGATGTAAATTTTTCGGTCGTAAAGCAAAATGTATGAAAAAATCGAAAATAAATTTTACAATTTTTGATATCACCATAGTTTTTATATGACTAAGTTAGCATGCATGGGTTAAAGTTCAGGGTGTGAGTTGTTTATGTTACTTGTTGTATATGTGTAATACACCTCCGCCTACTCCTTCGGGGATAAAGAGGAGCACGCAATAAAGCTGTATCGAAATCAACTCATTCGATATGCAACCAGTACGTGGCCCTAGTAATGAAGTTATTGAACCGTAAATAAGGTATTATTACACGAATGTAACTGGTTCACTGACAATTAAGTCGTATTATAAAATTCTAGATACGCACGCAAATGAAGGGGGAAGCTAGTCAATGGTAAATTCGGTTACACGTGAAATTGTGTAATTCGTATCGCATGTTGTAGACGGAAATACTTGTGCACGGCACGCCTGCCCCCTACGGGACATTTCCTCGGGGAAAAAAATATTTTCCTCTCGCTCTAACTCATACTAAATCCCAAGACAAAACACTGTCAAGTGGTAGAGAGAGATTTTGTCAACGTCGCGTGCTACGGAGCCGAAGTTTGCGCCTTTAGAGGCACCCTCAGGCCTGCCGCTCCAAGCTCCGACTCGTAGCGCCCTGCGAGGCTCGGCAGTAAATCACCCCCGGGAGATGGCGTCCTCCCAGAGGGACGTCTGTTGTGGAGAAATCCTCTCAGCGAAAACGCTCAAACCAAATCTTACTGACAACGACTTAAGGTCCATAAATGTCACAATTTTTCTCGCGGCTTGCGTTGCATTTTATCATTTTTTGTACTCAATAAAATTTTAAAATGTACCGAATTTCTTCATTAGATTCGCTCATTTTGTCAGAAAGAAAAACAAATGAAAAATAGCTGGAAATAACATATCACTAATCTGTCTCTTTTTTTTAAAGTGGCCTTTTTATTGCCATGAAAACCGGCCAGATGCAAGTACTAGTATATACAATTATACAGCCAAAGAGATTTTATTACAAGTTTATGCAAACTATATTAATATGCGAAAAGATATTTCCTCGACCTAATATACTAGCGATCGATTGTTTCACAACCAGTACAAACGTAGGTAACCACCAAAACGTAGGTAACCAGCATGAGATTCATTAGTGTTGGCTAATTAAGTTTGGAGCCAAACTGGCTGGCTTGTATTGACCAAACACTAGACCAATTAGGTGTCCGCTGAAACATCTAAGGGCTATTTGCCGAGTTCATAATTGAGTTCGCTCCCAATCCAAGGTCGGAAACTGCTCAAGTAGAGGCTCTTAAAGAGGCGCAACTTAGTTTGTTTCTGTCGATAATATTATTGTGCCATCTAGTCGAGTTATGATGCCCTATTTGGCTGATTCCATTTAGTAACTTTGGTATAGCTTCTTGTGTATTTGAGACATACAAAAAACACCATTACACAGGGTACAAGGCTAATAGTTATAAACATAATGAGAAATGGGAAGCAGTTGGTATTCCTTGTAGATCACCAAGATATACTGGGACTGACATGCCCGGTAGACGGCAAAAGGCTATTCATGGGATCTAAATCAAATCTATTAAAACAATCGATTAAAGAAATTTAACAGTTTTGGGAAGTCTGAAGTGCAGTCGACGGTACAAAATATTTGCGCTGTTGTTATTACATTTATGAAGGTTAACAATAATATTTATCTATTTAGTTATAACTGTTTATTCCAAGCATCGATTGCTAAACTTATAGGTAACAAAGAAAGAAACGCCACCAAATACATTCTTGATTTGTAAGAAAAACAACGCAGTAATCCACTTTTGATGTGATCGTCTCGTATTCGATTTTTTCGCGGAGCGATGGAACAAACGACGCAATATAGTAAATCGTATTAGTGCCTCCGGCGATAGGACTTTGTTGAAACAGAAATAAGATATATACCTACACTGGTATCGGTTAATTGAATCGCGAGGTCGATAGTAAGGCTCTTCTGTCAACTAATCCCGGCCCAAACCGATCCCGCGGGATGAGTTGACTAAATAGTAAATTTTATTATGTTTGCTTAGTCAACTGATCCCACATTTAAAACAGTTATAACGTATTGTATTGTTTGTTTGTTGGATACCGTAGCGGGGTAACGTGCTTGGCCTACCATTTCGGCAACTAAGCAATATTCTATATGAATCAACTATTACAAAATTCTATCACACACAAATCCCCATGGATGGTGGAATATATGGAGAATGGGCCATATAATTCGTGTGTAACGATGGTTTATTCAATCACGCAAAATGTTCACTATTGTAACTACACCCAAAGTGATAATCAGTACCGTTAAAACATAGAATTATGTATGTTAATTTCACGGATAGTGGAAACAAGAAACACGCGACTGAATTTTTATTTTGCATTATACAACGATGTCGTTGAACCTGTCTTAATGACACATCAGTGGACTCCCCAATAAACTGACGTGTTTTCTTTATTATCGTCTGCTAATCCTGCATTGTTTAATCCCAAAAGGCTGCCAATGTCTCTATTCAAATGTAAATCTAAACCAGCCGACCAAAACTAATTCTAAGCCCGTTAATTTCTGTTCTATACCTATTAAGCAGTTTCCACTCAAACTTAGTTACTTCAGCATTGTTATTCTGTACATTGTTTTGTACACATCGTAGCCAATTTCTAAACACTTGAACGGCTTGATTGATAAAACACTTGAAACAGTTAGAACTCTGATTAGCAATTCAAAGGAATATGCTAATCCTATTAACGCCACTTAAGTATTTCTATGAAATTAAAGCAAGTGTAATTTACTATTTTCAGATAGCAGCGGGCTGGCCTTCGCTGCGCCTCAATCAGAAGAACTACAACACATAACCACAGACGTAGATGTTGAACACAGATTGCCGGAGAGGCAAGCTAGAGCGATGTACTTCACTAAGTCTCCTGCGTCAACAACAGTGAAACCTATCAACATGACTGTCAACCCAACAAGCAGTGAAGAAAACGTTAACATCACTAAAGCCAATGATACCACAACCATGGAAATAGCTCACCCATCCATACAATGGGTAGCAGCCAACGCAACAGATGCAGCAAACATAACAAAACCAAATAACCCAATAAATGTAACTTTAACTAATGCGACAGTAACGCTGTATAACAATGTTTCCGATTCTCAAAACGCTACGTTCGCCTCCAAGAAGCGCAATTTGACCAGGCCGGATTTCGTCAAAGATGACGCGAGTGTTGATGGAGTGTCGGAGAGCAGGATTGTGACTGAAAAGCCTTTATCCCTGGAGACGTCGTTTCTCCAGACCAGGATACCTCCGAACGTAGAATCTTCCAGAAGGGTAATAGATCCCGGCGATGGTGACATGGATATGGGAGCGATAGCTGGAATATCGTTCGCCGCTTTGGTGTTAGTCGCCCTCGCAGGGAGCACAGCCTTTGTCCTGTACAGAAGACGATATCTGAACAAGCCCCAGACGTTGAACGACAAATGTTCAAATCCAGACTCCAGTGGCTATCTTGATGACAGCACCGTTCGGGTATGTATCAATAATAATAATAAATAATTATTTATTAACCAATTATATCATTAAAAACATGTTTTGAGACAACCCAGAAAGTAATTTGTAAATACATACTTATGGTAGCTACATGAGGTATGTATCTCTCTTTTATCCTAGTGCTAATTATACACTATTGAGTATCTATTAAGGAACTTTATCTTTAATACCAGCATCTTAATACTTATCAACTTAAACATACTTATCATGTATCCGGAATAATGGTAGATTTGATTATGACTAATTGAGGGGATTTTACAATTTTTTTGCAACAATAACAATAGACTTCTAAAATAGACTGGACACGTACTGTGAAATGTTCTATAATTTCAATTCTAAATAATTTAAATTCAAAACATGTTCATTCTAAGAGGACGTAATTACAGCTGCAGGAATCACACAAGGACACAAGTGGATGGCAAAGCTTCTTCCATTCATATCGGTCAGACGTCATCAAGCCATACACTCCCTTTTGATTCATATCATCCATCACACCGTAAAGGCGCTGCTATTGATAAATGAATGTTGTATAGATAGAAAAGAGAGGGAACGGACCATGTCGAGAGACCGATGAACGGAGAGATGGATTGAAATTATAACATTACAATCCATACTTCTCAAGGTTTTGGCTTAGGTTTTACAGCCAGCCGCCTTTACGCCTTTACAACCAGCCGCCATAGTAATTCTGACAAATCGTGTTTAATTCGTACACATATAAACGAATTTTGTTAAAATGGCCAATGTTTGATGTTCCAGGACAACTCCGAAGAGATGTACAGTCTGGACAACGACTCGTTCCTCAACTCGCTGGAGGCGATGACGATCCAGAACTATTGGACTGACACCGTGAAACACACGAAGCTGTGAACTTCCTGACTTTAGTCTTACGAACATAGGCGTGAGGAACTAACGATATATTCCGTTGTTAAAAAAGGCGTTTACTATAATATAATCGAACGTGTTCTCGGAAATAATGATAGTAAACAAACCAGCGGCGCACGCGCAGGTTTTGGTCAAAATATGTGGTGTAAGTAAAGAAAATAAATTTTTAAAAGTACGTTTATGCAGTCGTCCTCTGAGGAGTCTTTACTTTGGTGTTGTAATGTAACAATATAACAAATGAACTGTATTTAAAAAAGAAACAAAATGATACCTTTGATTTGTCTACCTTACAAAGTCATCTATCGTGTGAAATACGTGTCAATCAAATTATTACGTGCACACATTTTGTAAACAATGTGTCGTATGTAATAAACACGATAACAATTTTGTCATGCATGTACCCACACGTATAGATACAGAAACCTTCTTTACTAAAAGGTGATTGAAATCAGATTGTACTATTGATTTCCTTCGTACGTTCGGTTTGGTTTTGTATACTTAATCCAAAATATTTTTATGTTCTTCAAAGTCTTTTAAGTCATTTTGGTTAAAACTTCAAGGAGACCAATAAGAGCCTATTCATACCCCTGGATCCTAAGCATTCCTTCAGAAAATGATCTGCTAGCCCAGGCTTCTGAAGATGGTCAGTTAGTCTCCTTTAAAGGAGAAAAACATTCAGTGCCACTAAAGTCAGACGGTGTTATTATTACAAAAAGTTAGACTTTTTTTCGTTTAACAAGTGTTTAAATCTGATATTTTCCTTTTTTGGTCACTAGTTTGTGATATGGGACAGTATCTGATTTTCACTACACAAAATACGTCTTCACTTTTTTGTTATAACACCAATAAGTATTCGTAGCATAACGTCAAGCAAGTAACTTTTTGCTGATATAGTTTATGTAAACTTGAAATGTTATGAAAAGTTTGGACTGTTTATTTGTAAGAATAATGTGGCGAAAATCCACCAAAGTCGTACTTAAATTGTTTTACAGTATTGAGAACGAGGATATTAATAATAATTCTATTTCTTAACTTTTTTTAATGCAATTGATAAATTATTGGAAATTTGTGTGATTTATGTAGGATTTTTGTTTGGTTTATTTAGAGATAAAATCGCCATTTTCACTCTGTGGTATTTTATTTTAATACAAAGAATGTACTTGGAAAGATCTAATAATTAGTAACACGGCTGAAATAATGCAATGGTAAAGTAAGATATCTAGTATAATTAATATAATTACTAATTTATCATAGACATATTGACATTATTTTTTAAAACACGATCTTGTAAATACACTCTGTTGTGATAATTGTTTTCGTTAGGTAGTTTTTATTTTTTTTAATTTGCACTGAATGGTTTGCCTGACTAACTTTGTAAAACGTTTCGTGCAGAAGGTTGGCGTAGTAAATGGTTTACTAGTGATGTGATCTCAGTATCGAGTTAGCGATTCGACAAATAAGGTTGTACCTAATTTCAATGATATAATGGAAATTTCAGGCTAATCGTTCCAATTAATAGATAGATATGGATATATTATTTTATGGTTCTTTTACAAGTTATTTATACAGGCGTTTCTGAACTCGACATTATATTGTTGTCGACATTAATTTTTAGTCGATATTGCAAAATAGATCCTACCCAGGAGCATATAATGCAAACCCTACTATAACGGTATAACGAAACATAAAAATGCCTTCTTAATAATTAAATTCTGCATGAATTTTATTAATTGATATTTTATTAATTTATCTAATGGCGATTGTAAGAATATTTTGTGACAACCTTATTTCCTAGTTAAAAGCTGTACGTATTTTAAGATCTATAATTTTAATGCATAATAATTATTATTTTTAATGCTATCGAAAGCGATGTAGGATTATATACATTGTCTTCAGTTAATGATGTATTATTACGAATATAATATTAGAACGAATTTCAATGGAATGCTTGGATCAACTACCCCCGATTTTAGAGGTGAAACGTATGGTATGGTATACTGGTAACTTTGAATAAATTATTTGATTGAAATATAACATACAGTAAATATAAAAGGCAACGAGAATAATTAAGGGTAAAAGATATAGTTATTAATTTAATTATGTTTCTTTTTCTTGTTATGACTATTACTGAAAGGATTTTTTTTCTGTCACAGTTCTGTTTGACAACGTTGCTAGTTCGTTTTTTTTTAACTGCACATGTCAGAATGAGCCTTATTATAGAATATCTTGCCGTACCATGAATGTGAATTAACAAAATTACATTCCAAGTTTGACGTTTGGATCAAAGATTTCATATTGATTTGAGTACCATTACTGCTAAAAAGTTTAAGTCAACTTTGTACATAATCCTATTCGTCTCCCGATCGTTACAATTTCGTTATTCACTATTATTAATAATATTATTATTATAGATGTCTGTGTCTTTGTGATTTTTACTTCCGTCCATTCGCCTTTTGTTGAAGATTTTGTTGCATTTACGTCTTAATTATTTTTAATGCAATCGGTTCTTAATCTTATTGGTTTTTGTGATTATGCCAAATAAATTATTGCAGTTTTCAGCACATGGTTTGGATGCACTCTATTTACTTATGATATAGTGCAATTTTGAAAGTGACATTGAACATCCTCTGAATCACGGCTTATTATTGTACAGTCACACACACATCACCCACAATGACATCACTCACAGTCATAATATCATGTTATAACTGTCAACAAAGTTTCTGAATCGATTTTAGGCTTTCAGTTAAAACATCTAAGTTTTATAATCAGGTGAAATATTTTGACGTTAGCGTTAGATTTGCAAATTATACAAAACCAGGTTATACAAAATTGTTAAATTCTCGTATATAAGGCGATTTTTTTTAATGTACCATGTTGAATGTAAAAGTTTGGTGGAAAAAAATCTGTTCTTAACTCGAAATACTGTTGACTTTATAATATTATTATTGATTGACTTGTTGTGGGTTATTTTTATAGCACGTGCGCTGTATGGTGGATTCTAAGGCAATGGGCATCAAATATACTTTAAAAAGAATTTCCGTGATAGAGTTGGATCAAAATATATATGCACCAGACAGCTGTCATTCGCACCATACTACAGCGCGCGAATTATAGTTGATGTAATTTATTATCATAATTACTTTCGTAAAACCTCGCTTTAAATATTATTTTTGTTCAACCGTAAAAGAAAATTGGAAGTACATAATATTAATAGATCATTGTTATTTTTGTACTCGGTTATAATCTGTAATATAGGTTAAATATACCTGTGTTTCGTTTAGTTGTCTTCTTTTGTTCCTTAAATGTGATAGAAAGATGACACTGTTTTTTATTATAATAAATGATGTAACTCAACCTCTCTAGACAAGTGGTCAATCTATACAAACGAATAGAATACAAATCTACAAAACTGACGTATTACAGTGAAAACAATATGGCGACCGTTGTGTCAAATGTAACAGTAGTTGTCAAAATGGGCATTTAATTTTGTTCGATAGAAACGTTGTATAATTTGCCACTTGACAGGATTCCCAGGTACAAATAACAGTAGAAGATACACATCTACAGATAACAAATGTGAACTTTAGAATGTCTTGTGGTTCAAAATTAAGTGAGCAAAGGAACTCTACTTCTACAGCATTGTTGAGTGAGATACCAACCGAAATCATTGTTCGCTGCCTGTATTTGATTTAGTGCCCTGCAACATGGACTTAGCAGTAGAAATTCACGATTTTGACAGCTGCTGCCGGTACATGTTTGATTTGCAATGTAACCTTATATTGCAATAATTATTGCAGTTTGACACTCCGCTTCGATTTGCAGTGCTCTGCGAGGCTCTCCACGGCAATGGTACTTCCCCGGTAGATACCTGCCGTAGAGAAACTGCCTTTCAGCCCGTAGCACTGGGTGTGGAGAAAATCTTCTCGGGGGAAAAAAAATATTTACTCTCGCCCCAACTTGCTCGATTGCAAGGCTCAAGGACCCTGGAAGGTTTTCGCCTGCCACAAAAAACCCTAGTAGGTGCTGTAAAGACATCTCAGCCAACAGCTTAGGCACATGAGTAAATAAACGGAACAGAGAATAAGCTTGTCAACTGGCCGCTAGGCGAGACTAGAAAAACCGGCTTACGTTCGCACAGCCAGTTGACAAGCTTTTGCTCTGTTCCGTTTATTAACTCATATGGCTTAGATCCTTCCATTTTTTTACTAACTTGCCGTGCTTTTCTTCTGGAGTAAAAAAGGGAATAACTGTACAAAATAAAAGTAGCCGATGGTGTATAAAGAGAACAATAAAATTTGATTGAATACTTATGCCCATAAACGCCCTTCTGAATACTTACGTTTCTCTTTTTTTTTGATCATTGATGTATGAAAATTGTATGTGAACGCAATTTAATTCGCGAGGCAAAATGAGTTATTTACCTATATATCACATAATTATATCGCTTTATGAATATGCAAGTGACACAAATCTAAAACGGTTATCTTTCAAAAATAAGTTCTAATTATATACATTTTGAATACATTATGTTTCGAAGTGTTTTTGGAGTTGCGTCGATTTTGTATAACTTAAATGAGTGATAAATACTACGCATTGTCTTTGTTTCAAACAATATGTCATATCAGGTAGATAGAGATGTATACGGGCAGCAGACCTATATAGATTTTTTTTTAAATAGAACAGTATGAAAAAACTCTTGACCATAAAAGATACGGAAGGACCAGACGTCTGTCTTGGGAAACATTAGATGTTATTGTTATAAGTGTTAATTCACCTCTGCCTACCCCTTCGGGGATATATGCGTGATTTATAAAAATCAGCTTTGGCATATTTCTTTTGGTCTTTCTTTTCGTCAAGCCTGAGTTATCCATAAAGAATATATGTTTATGCGAAATTGACTGTTTTATGTGAGTATCGTATCATGTAGTTAGTAAGATTAAAGTAAATATTAGGTATATCAAAATATCAAATAAAATGTGCTCTGTATATATATTTATATTTAACTAATTTCCACTACTATGATTTTTTCTTCACATACAATGATCCACACTTAGAACGGATTCAATTAGCATTAGGTACCTAATTTTTTTTTACTTTTACTAATTTTTGTGGATAACTTGACCAAAATAAATATTATTCATGTTGTTTTCATAATAAAAATAAATTTAGGTAATGGTTTCTTAAATAGTTTTCTTGTATCATTTAGGGTTTTGAGTTTTCTCATACTGTCCCAGTAACAAACACTTTATATGTAATGTACATAATGGTATATAAAATAATGGGTGTATGTAAAGAAAGATATAACATGTCGTAAGATATTATTGGATGTAACCAATAATATTAAAGTACTTAACTTGAAAAAATCTTAACACGGTGTACCGGTCACCGGCACTTCAGACTGCCCAAAACTGTCAAATTTCTTTAATCGATTGTCAACCGTAACTTGAGTGAAGTAAAGTACAACGTCGATTGGGAAAAAAATACTTTTTGTAGTATCCTGACGTGCTGTTGACTGTACTTATTTATAAATAGTACTTACATAGGGATACTGATTGGCGGCCTCAAATGATTTTAAAATTTAAAGTTCACAGTTACCTAAGAATTAGGGATTCCGATACCTAAGATATGGGGATTCGTGAGTTTGCGTTTTTAAATAGATTTTCATTGTTAGATGGTGTTAATTTAATAATGGCCGACTAAGGAAGATGTAACTAAACCCTAAACGCATAATGAATGAGTTTCATCAATTCACGCGTAACTGTCTACAAGTAACTATAGCCAAATGTCAAAGTTAAAATTTGGACAGTGAAATCTATATTATTATAATAAACAAAATGTTCTATAAAAACACATTACCTATAGAAAATTTTCTATAAAAGCGCCTAATTTCGAATTACTAATTTCCACGTTATTAACTTCTGATCTCCTCAGTTTATCAATTTCACGATAAAAAGGACAGTTTCACCTATAGATACCAAACGCGAATGAACTAATAAATTTTAATAGCAAATGGGTTTACCTATTTATCTCTGTCCCTTGCTATCTGAAACTTTGACACTATTCGGAGTCCATTCACCAATGAATGATTTATTAAGTTAATGCAACTTGATAATAATGCAATTACACGGGATTACAGTTTGGTAATCCCTTGGTCGACTAAGTTCACCTACATATTTAATGAAATGATGATTTAAATAGCTTAATAAAACATTATCGCTATGAAATTGACCACCTACCCTCTTATTTTTGTCTAAACATTGAGACTGTGTTATGGTAGATACTTATTTAAATACTGAAAAGAGTTGCCATAATGTGGGTATGTACAATTTGCGATAAATATTTATCAAGTGAGCCGTTTATGCAAATTTCCCGGTGCTAGGAAAATATATTTATGTAAGAAATCTGTAGGATGATATTTTGAAACACCCCAAATATTCTACTGCACCTACTTACTAATAAGTGGTAGGTAAAATAAATGTATTGTGTTTTGTGAACCAGATTAGTATTGTAATACCTTAGATTTATTAACGGTATTAAATCTATTTTTACTTGCAACTTTGTTTTTTATCTTTTCTCCATCCCACAACTTTTGTCCTTTCACCACGTGATCTTTCGCACCCAGGAAAGGAAAATCAAAAATGATCAAAATGACACTGAATATAGGTACTTCTTCTCCCTGCCCTGTTCCCAGTCTATGTGGGGTCGGCGCAGTATGTTTCCTCTTCCAATCGAATATCGGTTTGATTCATATCATCTATCACACCGTAAAGGTGCTAGTAATGAATAAATGTATAGAAAAGATTCGGAATGGACCATGTCGAGAGACCAATGAACGGAGAGAGTGATTGGAATGACAACATTCCAATCCATACTCTAAGGTTTTGGCTTGGGTTTTACGGCCGGCCGCCTGCCTGACACAAACCCTCTTAGGGTATGCTGTTGTTGGTAGTTTGCCCTCCTCCATTCGGGTGCACCTATGTGCTTATTGGTCTATACACCGGGCAATCTTACTTAGTCGCTTTTTAGGACACCCGTGGGACGAGCCGGGGCTGGCCCGTTCTACGTTATTTGTTCGCTCCCAGGCCAGTATACAAGACACTAAATGTACGGGCTAAAACCCTTAAAAACGGGGTTACGACCGAGACGATCCGGAGCTTATGTAGTGAGGACACCACCAATACAAGTCCATCTAAAGAATACTAACCGCTCGAGGCAAGGCGGTGCGGTTTGTTTGAGTGCCGGGTGACTAATTAGCAGTCACCTTTATGCAGCGTTCATTCAACCACTATAGTAGGCACATGTAGGTATCTACTATTAGGATCCAAGCATAATTTGCTTTTTGTTTATAAACTTATGTCGATATTATATCACTTTTAAATGTGGCCTATACCTAATTAAATGCATGTTTATTGATAACGACTGCCAAGTTACAAAACTAAGGTGGTTTCACACCAACGAGGCAAGCGGGGATTGTATAAAAATCTAGCTGGCCCTTTCAAACAACGCCAGATCAATGCGATAAATGGCTTTAACATACTATCGTGTTTCGGTGGTCATACTAGCCGGGCAGGAAAGCTTTAAAAAACCGAATATAATTTGGTGCGCTTACAATGGCATTAGTCAGATTATTTCACATGGAACTTTGTGCAGTGAAAGGTGATATTTCGATACACCAAGGATCCGTGTTGACGTTCAAATATGCGGATTCCTTGAAATAAAAGTATTGAAGAAAAAAATATTTAAATAAATATTTCTAAACTATTTGATTTTAATTTTAACATTATATAAATGTTAGAAAAATTAGTACAAAGATTTTAGTGGTTAGAAAAAGAATTTCGAAAAATTATGATCTTGAGGCGGGAATCGAACCCGCGTCCGCTGCTATCCGGGCAGGTGCCTGACCGCTCGGCCACCCAAGATCTTGGGACGCAGTGGACGCGGGTTCGATTCCCGCCTCAAGATCATAATTTTTCGAAATTCTTTTTCTAACCACTAAAATCTTTGTACTAAATATTTCTAAATATTTTTTTATTTTTTACAATTTTATTTGCCATCAGTCGGGAGACTTATCAAATTTGTTGAATGCGTTTTGGCGTTTTATCGATAACAAAGTCATCACCATATTGTCCTCTATGGTCATCACTCTGCCTCAATATGATTATGGGAAAACATTTGCCCTCTAAAGTCTTTTGTATTTGTTGGGCTGCAGCAAAGAGTATATAATACATGGCTGCAGCAGCATTTAAACAATTGGGTTTGGATGACAGAGCAGGCGCTCTTTATATTTCCTTCTGTAACGTTTCCTCTATGACTGTTGGCATATGAAGATAAGAGTGAATCTCTGTGTTGCGGGTATACCAAGGAGCCCCAACAATAATTCTAAGAATGTTATTTTGGACTCTCTGAATGCGTTCAATATTTGACTTCCTTGCAGTTAACCACATCTGAATGCCATACGTCCAAATGGGTTTAAAGATGGAACTGTAAACCAGTAGCTTATTGTTAAGAGATAGTGCCGACTGTTTGCCCAAGAGCCAAAGCAGATTCCTGAAGCGAAGATTTAATTCGTCCCTTTTTTTGCTTATAAGATCCGTCCAAGTAAGTCGTCGGTCCAAATGAAAAGAAAAATTAAACATGTATTTTTTAATAAAAAAGGAGACTCTGACCTTGTATAGTATAAAAACTATATTTTAAAGACATGTCTGATTGGAATAGATCTCTTTGTTTTCCCAAAAGGGAGAATTATAACATAAAAACCAGTAAGTGTCACTGTCAGTCAGGTCAGTGCTGTGGGTCAGTCAGTGTCAATTTGCAATTTGCGATTTGCGATTCAAATAGTACCTTTTTCATTTTCAGTGAATATTATCAAAGTTATTAATTAGTTTATTGACCTTTGATAATACTAAGAATTCCCTTCCACCCACGCACGCACAAGCAAAAGTAATTAGCAAACTTCAAACATGGAAAGGTTTTGTGTTGAAGGTAAAATGTACAATATTTTGGCATCTTTTTGTTTTATTTTTTATTTCTTTCTATCTCTGCCCCATCCAGACGATTTGAATTTTAAAGTTCTATACAAAATCATAACTTTAAAATGCTCGGCCTCTGGCGCGCTCGGCCTCTGGCTCGCTTCAGCGGTCTGAATTATGCTTTACTTTCTACACACCTATAATAAGTTCAATTTCCCTATCTATATAAGATGTAGTCTGGTACTCTCTCACTACCTAATTACTCGTACCTTAATTAAGTACTATCCGCATCGTTATAGAAGTAATTCATTAAATTATTCCAGGCACAATGGTGAAAGCATGGTACATGGACAATGACCAAACAAGCGACCAACGTTTTGAACACCATAAAAATCCACCTGAATACATCACTATAGATGAATTATTCAAAAAAACTGGTGTTGAATATTTTAGCGTAAGTTTTTGCGTCATATAATTACCTAATATAGCATGTATCATACACTTTGACCTTATAATCGTTACAACAGTTGTCTATGTATATGTATATTACAAGTTAGCTAAGAGTACTTTAGACACTAACTGCCGCACTCAGAGACGTCAAATAACGATAGTGAGTACTTAATGTCAAAAAATAACAATTCAATACCAGTCGCTATTCTTGCCAGGTCTATGGTCTAGATTTAATTTAATTTTTTTGACATTTGGTACTCATTAAAGTTATTTGACGTCTCTGAGTGCGGCAGTTAATCAAAACCTAAAGGCCCCATAACCAACTGATTAACTAACTTTTAATTGGTTTGGAAGATGACCTCAGGGGTCAGCATATGTCTCTAAACAAGTATGATAAGAATTAATCATTTGAACTTAAATTAACTATTAATATAATTTTTTATAAAAAAAATTATTTGAATTTATATTGATTACAATAAGAATATTGTTTCCTTCTTTGTAATCAAACTAATTCAAAGAGTGTGATAGGTATGGTAACCTTGTCCATAACATTTAAATATTTACCTCATACTTGTAAAAGAATGTTTAGTTAAATGAATGGATAATATATTTTTCTTTGTTATATTTTTTTAACAATTATATAATAATTTTCCATTAAAAATGAAACCCCTGCTTAACCGAATGCATGGTATTAGTAAAAACACCTGCTTTGGATGTTAGAAATTTACTTCTACATTACGAGGGTGCCTGTTGGCATACTATGTGAAATTTTGAGCAAATGAACTGCCTGGATTGCCAAGTTCGAATCCCCCATCAAGACTTTGCTTTTCCTTGTAAAATTAACTTTATTCACACAAGAGCACAGGGGATGTACAAAAATAATATACCTCCTAAATGTGTTTAATAAATATTGTGTAAATGTTTTACAGATAAATGTTGAAACCTACAAAGAAGATGGGGTGCTTGACATACTGAAGGAGAAACGTGGTTACACTTATGAAGATGAAATAGTTGTATCCAAGGATACACTGGAAAATTATGAGGAAAAAATTAAGATATTTTTTACTGAGCATCTGCATGCTGATGATGAAGTTAGGTGAGCTCTTGTGAGAATAATTATTATTTAGAATTGACATTACATTTTTTGTAATTAACTTTGATTCTTAGAATTTTCAAAAAATTATTGTTACAAAACACACAACTTAAGTGAAGTGGTAAGATTTTTTTAGATTAATGTCACATCACAACACTAAATAAATATATAAGTCAATTATTATTCGATTTTAATTTTAACATTATATAAATGTTAGAAAAATTAGTACAAAGATTTTGGGGTTATAAAAAGAATTTCGAAAAATTATGATCTTGAGGCGGGAATCGAACCCGCGTCCGCTGCAATCCGGGCAGGTGCCTGACCGCTCGGCCACCCAAGACACTAATTAACTTGCCGAAATTCTTCTAACCTTTACACTTCACGTTGTAAGCCAACGGGTACCCTCGCAATGTAGAAATAAATTTCAAACATTCCAAAGCAGATATTTTTACAAATATCGTGCGTTCGGTTAAGCTTGGGTTTGCTTTATAAACTATTCGATTTTAATTTTAACATTATATAAATGTTAGAAAAATTAGTACAAAGATTTTGGGGTTATAAAAAGAATTTCGAAAAATTATGATCTTGAGGCGGGAATCGAACCCGCGTCCGCTGCTATCCGGGCAGGTGCCTGACCGCTCGGCCACCCAAGACACTAATTAACTTGCCGAAATTCTTCTAACCTTTACACTTCACGTTGTAAGCCAACGGGTACCCTCGCAATGTAGAAATAAATTTCAAACATTCCAAAGCAGATATTTTTACAAATATCGTGCGTTCGGTTAAGCTTGGGTTTGCTTTATAAACTATTCGATTTTAATTTTAACATTATATAAATGTTAGAAAAATTAGTACAAAGATTTTGGGGTTATAAAAAGAATTTCGAAAAATTATGATCTTGAGGCGGGAATCGAACCCGCGTCCGCTGCTATCCGGGCAGGTGCCTGACCGCTCGGCCACCCAAGACACTAATTAACTTGCCGAAATTCTTCTAACCTTTACACTTCACGTTGTAAGCCAACGGGTACCCTCGCAATGTAGAAATAAATTTCAAACATTCCAAAGCAGATATTTTTACAAATATCGTGCGTTCGGTTAAGCTTGGGTTTGCTTTATAAACTATTCGATTTTAATTTTAACATTATATAAATGTTAGAAAAATTAGTACAAAGATTTTGGGGTTATAAAAAGAATTTCGAAAAATTATGATCTTGAGGCGGGAATCGAACCCGCGTCCGCTGCTATCCGGGCAGGTGCCTGACCGCTCGGCCACCCAAGACACTAATTAACTTGCCGAAATTCTTCTAACCTTTACACTTCACGTTGTAAGCCAACGGGTACCCTCGCAATGTAGAAATAAATTTCAAACATTCCAAAGCAGATATTTTTACAAATATCGTGCGTTCGGTTAAGCTTGGGTTTGCTTTATAAACTATTCGATTTTAATTTTAACATTATATAAATGTTAGAAAAATTAGTACAAAGATTTTGGGGTTATAAAAAGAATTTCGAAAAATTATGATCTTGAGGCGGGAATCGAACCCGCGTCCGCTGCTATCCGGGCAGGTGCCTGACCGCTCGGCCACCCAAGACACTAATTAACTTGCCGAAATTCTTCTAACCTTTACACTTCACGTTGTAAGCCAACGGGTACCCTCGCAATGTAGAAGTCAATTATTATGTCATTATTTACTACTGTCAAATCATATCATTCTCAAATGTAGTATGTTGAAAAAAGAGGATGGCAAAGACATCTTCTGTTAGAAATCCTATGTTGGCCATTATTGAAGCATTTGGGGTTATTTAAATGTATCCAAGATTTATGTATAGTTTCAATATGAAATAATAGAACTACCTCTGTAAATTAAATTTTAAAACTGTAGTAGCTGAACTAATTTCGATATGTTTATATTTTACTTCAGTGTTCCTTTTTAGAGACAAACCTGTACATACTTAACTTTATTTTCATTTGAAAGTGAAATATTTTCGTCTGCATTTTACAGGTTTGTGCTGGATGGCTCTGGATACTTTGATGTCAGGGATAACGATGACAAGTGGATCCGTATCAAAGTGACTGCAGGAGATATGATAGTAATACCATCAGGAATTTACCATAGATTCACACTTGATATTAATGTCAGTATCAAATACTTTTAATCTGTACTGTTTATGTTATTTCTGTAAATTGTTTTAAAGTACGACATTGTATAAAGTAGGCAATTGGCAATACAGACAAGTCTGTTCCCAAATTGATATATACATCAATCATGTCTACTTATGCCTGTTGCGTTGCCTACCTAACATATTTGGCGAAAGGTAGGTGTTAAGAGGTGAATTAACACCTACCTTTCGCCAAATATGTTAGGTCCCGTGTAATAGGTGGCGAGCCTATTGCCATCTATCGGGCACGTGAGTCGCAGTATATTGCTAGGTTAGTATAAGAGGAACGCTCCTGCCCATTACTTGCATACACATACACGCACCATGTACGACGCTCACAGTTGGGATTGGGAGTGGTGACAATATTATTCTAGTTTGCCGTCACCACATGGCAAATATGGCTCCCTCAGTCGACTTACAGCCAGATTTGTGGAAGGGGTTAAGCCGGATCCAGACGAGTGTAATGTGTAATGTAATCTAACGTGTAATGTAACACGAATTCTACGTCCAGACAAGTTACTGTAATGCTCGTAAAGCTGTCCTAACGTAGAATTCGTGTTACATTACACGTTACAGTCGTCTGGTTCCGGCTTTAAAGGCATACCTCTGCCAACACCATCTAATAAAATGTCTTTTCCGTATGCATTCTTCATGTCTTTTCCATTTTACATCCACAGAACTACTTGAAGGCGAAACGTTTGTTTATTGGCAAACCGGTTTGGATGTCGCACAACCGGCCAGCCGATGAACTGCCGTGCCGGCTGGACTATGTCGGCAAACTTAACAAGGGATTTGTGGCGGCTTAGTGCCAGCTGTGTTGATGGCAGCTCGTATTAGTGTGAGTCAAGCAGTTTTTCAGCCTTATATATTATTTTAAGAACGCGGTTTTTTAGATCCGTTATTAACTTTTTAGTCTGATACAATGTCTGGTTAAAGCTTGTCGTTTTTTTAATTATTCTTTTAAAGCCTCAAACAATCAAACAACAGCGGTCAGCGGTGGCGAGCAGTTGTAACGTCGGTAACATAAGGACATAAGGTGCATTACACAATACACGCGGTGGCAGTTCGCCACCGCCACCGTCCCGCGACCGCTGCTCTTTGAGTGACGCTTAACTCGTTACAATTTATGTACGTCGCAAAGATCACTGTCTGTCAAGTTCTTTTTCTTAAATCAACAAAGAATTATGTAATTATTATAAATATCTAAAAACTCTTTGAATCTCATCAAAGAAATTAAAGAAGTAAATTCTTTAAATTTGCTATCCAGGACTGTTTGACTTGCACTATAATATTATTATAATAGTTATACAGGGTTTACATTGAATAATACTTTGTAAAGTATGTAAGGTTCAAATAATGTGATACAATAATTTATATAAACAGTTTTTATGTATAGAATATGGTGGGTGGATATTATAGTGTGTATGCTAAACAAAATATTTTGAAATTTTATTACAATACATTTATTATTAGATGTAGTAAGTTAAACAATTGTAATTTTTATAATCTATATTGATAAAGTTGTCTATGAAATGTTATATATTCGTTATATGTAATTATACCCATCCGTGTATAATATGTAGGTAATAAATGGTTGTTATACAAGAGACTGTTTTGTCATTTAATTATCAGAAAACTTGTGTAATCTTAGTTTTGTTTAGAAATTAAGCTTGGTATTTAGGTATTAAAACATACAAACAGACAAGTTATATTTAAATTATCATGAACTAATTAGAGTCATTTACAGATAGCAACAGAATTAACAGCCGTGTGGTGACGGCAGAGTAGAATACAATTGTCACCACCCCAAATCTCTCTCGTGGGTGTCGTACAAGGTGACTAAGGATAAATCAGTGATCAGGAATGGGCAGCGTTCCTCTTATACCACCCAGCAATGCACTGCGACTTTTGTGCCCGATATATGGCAATAGGCTCGCCACCTATTACATGGGACCTAACATAATTGGCGAAACGTGGGTGCTAGTTCACCTCTACCTACCCCTTCTGGGATATAGGCGTGATTTATGTATGTATGTACTTATTTACTTGACACTGGTTATGATTAGATAGGTACCTACCTAACTAGGTAATTGGACAAATATAATTACCTAGGTAGGCAGGTACCTGTCTAGTATATACCTACAGCACTTTCTCCAATAAATTGAATTGAATGAATCTAATTGTCTATACTATAGTTATACTATATTATAGAGTAACTAAACTTTTCATCTGTTTGTATGTAGATTCAAAAACAGCTTATCGAAGATTAAATATAGCGGCCTACCCGATTGATCTTTCAAGACATAATCACTGAATAATATAGAACAAATCATATAAATTAGAACAACTTTTTTAATAATAAGGTAATGTTTCACCATTGTATTCCTCTAATTCTAACAGGTACCTATAGGAAAACGTTTCCCAGGGGATATTAAACTAACAAATTGAACACTCGTAATTGAATGCATTCTCGTCACTCTCGTTGTCTTCTCTTTTAAGGAGACAGGAAGAAACTATAGCTCCTTGCGTATTAGCAAACAGTTTCATACTCGAAAATACCCGTTTTAGGGAGTATGCCAGCTTTGGACCTCGTTTTTTTTATTTTATTTATCTGGTTTTTTATTTATATTAGCTGAACCGGCTTCGTCTTCTATGCTGGCCTGGGAGCGAATAAATAACGTAGAATAGGCCAGCCCCGAGTCATCCCATGGGTGTCGTAAAAGTCGACTAAGGGAGATTGCCCGGTGTAGACCAATAAGCACCTTGGGGCACCCAAATGGTAAATGGAGGGCAAACCATCAACAACAGCATACCCAAAGAAAGTCGGTGTCAGGCAGGCGGCGGGCTGTAAAACCTAAGCCAAAACCTTGAGCAGTATGGATTGTAATGTTGTCATTTCAATCACTCTCTCCGTTCATCGGTCTCTCGACATGGTCCGTTCCGTCTCTTTTATATACAATCTTTCATCACTAGCACCTTAACGGTGTGATGGATGATACGAATCAAAAGGGAGTGGATGGCTTGATGACGTCTGACCGATATGAATGGAAGAGGAAACATACTGCGCCGACCCCAGATAGACTGGGAACAGGGGGAGAAGAGAAAGATTAGCTGAACCGGCATACGTTGTTTTGGCCTTAGGGTTTCACAGCCGGCCGCCTGCCCGACCCCAACCCTGTTTGCTGTTGTTGGTGGTTTGCCCTCCACCATTTGGGTGCCCCAAGGTGCTCATCGGTTTACACCAGGCAATCTCCCGTAGCCGACTTTTAAGATACTCCTAAAATGAGTAGGGGCTGGCCCAGTCTACGTTATTGTTTCGCTCCCAAGCCAGTATGGAAGACTAGATGTGATAAGAACAGTCCCATTATATACAAAAAAGACACAACTCAAAAAATTTGTAGAAAAATTCCGTGTTCTATATTAAATGACAGTCTTTAATACCCTAAAACCACAGATATATCAATCCTAAACCCGCTGTGGGAACGGACCCAGCACGGACGGACCATTTCCTATATTCTTCCATCCAAAGGAAAGGCTTGTGCAGTTGTGCCCGAAAAGTTAGAACATTAAAGCCTTATACACACGAGCGCTTTTTCAACGTCCGTTAAAAAAGCGTTCTAATAGAACAAGTGTATTTCCAAGTATAGTTGACACGTCAGCGCTTTTAAAACGCGACGCTTGTTTATCGAGCAATGTTGCATTTTGGGCGTTGGACGTTAAGGCCTTATTCGCATGAACATTATACTTGAAAAGATTTGAACGCCCTTTTAACGGACGTTAAAAAAACCCCGTGCGTATGAGGCCTTAAGGGCTTTCGTGTTAGCTATCTGTGGCCACTGACCTCTAACAAACTGCGTATTTATCTATATAATAAGAAGTCAGTGTTTGTAGATTATTTTTCTTCTTTACACATTCTTATAACACATGACATACTCTTTGTTAATAATGTCATAATATGTGCCCACATCATTAATTTATTCTTGTCCATCCCATATCCTTCTGTCAAATTAAATCTCAAACAAAAATGTAAATAGCCAAAATGTACCTGATTACATAAAATATGCTTGCGAAGTGATTGTGAAAAATATAACTATACCGGATATTAACATGTTATAACGTAAGTGCCTAGTGGTAATAGATGGACCACATTATAAGAACCTAGCACCTTTATTTTCTAACCCTCAACTTCCATCATTCCGTGTAGATTGCTTATAATATAACGTAAGGGTGATTTACGGTCCGTAGTAGAGACCTACCCATTTGTTTCATAGTTTAGTTCCACTAGGTTCCACCATAATTTGGGACACCAATATGTCACGAGATTACAAAATTCCTACATACATAAATCACGCCGATATCTCCAAAGGGGTAGGCAGAAGTGAATTAGCACCCTTGTTTCGCCAATTATGTTAGGTCCCATGTAATAGGTGGCGAGCCTATTGCCATTTATTGGCACAAAAGTCGCAGTACATTGCTAGGTGGTATAAGAGGAACGCTGCTGCCCATTGCTCGTCACTGTTTTATCCTTAGTCGCCTTGTACGACACCCACGAGAGATTTGGGGTACAAAATTCCTGTCTGGGTCTTGGGAAGCAAAATTCCTGTCTAAATGAAACCAACATATTATTCAAAAGACGTTATGATTTTAAAGGAGGAGGTTCTCAATTCGTCTGTATTTTTTTTAATCAACATTATAGATTACTTCTTTGTTACAGGATCCAGAAATAAGATGTTATTTGCACTTTGGTACGCAGCAATAGCTTACAGCTATTTCATGTAAGTAGTGTTGTTTTTTTTATAAGCACTTTTCGTTATATTAAGACATTCATTATACGCCCGTTAATTATTTTATTTTATGTCACTGAACTGATTTTTGTTCCGTATATAGGTACTTACCTATTTAGAATGGGACGCTGACAATAATTCGTAAAATTTCTAAAAAATACAAATTACTTAAGCATCTTTTACCGAATTATGATTATTATGTCCAAATTCATAGTTAATTACAGACCATAAAAGCTTTATCAAGGAAATCAATCGTCGTAAGCCGTGTGGTGACGGCAGAGTAGAAAACAATTGTCACCACCCCAAATCTCTCCCGTCGGTGTCGTACAAGGCGACTAAGGATAAATCAGTGATCAGGAATAGGCAGCAGCGTTCGTCTTATACCACCTAGCAATGTACTGCGACTTTTGTGCCCGATAAATGGCAATAGGCTCGCCACCTATTACATGGGACCTAACATAATTGGCGAAACGTGGGTGCTAGTTCACCTCTGCCTACCCCTTCGGGGATATAGGAGTGATTTATGTATGTATGTATGTTAGGTAAGTATAGACTGTTAATTAACGCTTGGTGATGAAATAATATTTTTTGTTCACACAAAACCACCTCCGTGGTCAAGTGGTGCGCACACCGGAATTAGATCCCCAAGGACCCAGGTTCGACCCTTAAGGGAGTACTAATTTGTATTCGGTTTGGTTGGTGGTAGGACTTTTTCAAATCCGCCTGGCTTGCTACCACGGTGTTCTCGAAATCTGTCGCCTTTAATAATGTTAACAGCATTATTGTGTTCCGACAATTTGTGATAAGATAGCCAGCTATATGGTTGAGGGTTCCAGGTGAAGCTAGATTCCATCTTCGGCCCTAATCGTCACTTACCCTAATGTGAGCTTCCCTGTCTAAGGTTGCGTTTCCATAGAAGCGGAACTGCGCGGTGCTGAGCTGAGGCTTACAAAAATTTACCAATGATATTGCTTAAAGTTAAATCACACATCTCATCCCCGCTCCACAATATCATTGGTCAATTTTTGTAAGTTTCAGCTCGGCTCCCCGCAGCTCCGCTTCTATGGAAACGCAGCCTAACATAAAAAACATCTCATTAATAAAATGCAATAACTTATCTTGAACTGATTGGGAACTGTATATCAATCGGATTCCTGTAGCTGTATACGGATACTTACTACGTATGTATATCATGTCTCGAACATAAACCACTCGCGCACAGATTAATTAGTCTGTGTAGCGTTTCGCATGCCGATATAGAGCATGTAAGGTGAAATTCCTGAGGTATAACGCCAATAAATTTTAATAAGCGCACTACGTTCATTATACAGAAACTATTGTAGAAAATAATGAATTGCATATTTCGATTGACAATGATGATGTTGAAAGAATAATTCCTTCCTGAAAGAATCCTTTGACCCTCAATAAAAAACCTAGAGGCAGAAAGGGACTAAACACAAATTACACTTGTCAAACTTGTCAAATCAAATCAATCAAATCAAAATTCGTTTATTAATATCTGGTATGATTACAATACACTCATGAATCGTCAAGAAAAGAAATTTACGCCATCCGTTCGCAAACTACCTGAAGGCCCTGTCCTGAGAAGAACGGGCAAGAAACTCAGTCAGTCAAACAAGCGACCGGCTGTAAAATCTAAGCCAATACCTTGAGCAGTATGGATTGATCGATCTCTCGACATGGTTTTTTTCCGTCTTCTTTCTGTACATTCATTCATCACTAGCATCTTTTCGGTGTGATCACAGATATATCAATCTGTGGGTGTGATGGATGATATGAATCAAAAGGAATGGAAGAGGAAATATACTGCGCCGACCCCAGATACTCTGGAAATAGGACAGGAAGAATAACTGCTGAAGGATTTGGCTTATGTTTTATTGCCGTCACCTTATCCATCACCAACATTCTTTGTGTAAGCTGTTGTTGGTGATTTACATACATACATACATAATTCACGCCAATATCCCCGAAGGGGTAGGCAGAGATGAACTAGCACCCACGCTTCGCCAATTAGGCTAGGTCCCATGTAATAGGTGGCGAGCCTATTGCCATTTATAGGGCACAAAAGTCGCAGTACTTTGCTAGGTGGTAGGTATAAGAGGAATGCTGCTGCCCATTCCTTATCACTGATTTATCCTTAGTCGCCTTGTACGACACCCACGGGAGAGGTTTGGGGTGGTGACAATTGTATTCTACTCTGCCGTCACCACATGGCAATTTGTTGGTGATTTGACCTCCACCATTCTGGTACCTAAAGGTGGTTATTGTTAAGCACCGAGCAGTCTTCCGTATTCAACTTTACGGCAACATTCTACGTGATTTTCTGCTTCCATTCGAGTATGGGAGACTGAATTTTTTAAAGCTCATGTATAATTCTAAAAAAAGTTGTGATTTGTTTTCTACCGGTATTCGGGTACCTCAAGGTGGTTCTTGTTCACCGGGTAATCCCTAATCCAATTTTACGAGAACATTCTACGTTATTTCGCTCATTCGCTACCAGGCGAGCATGAAAGACTAAATTTTAAAGCGCATGTGAAATTCTAAAAAAAAATGTCTAGCTTTGTTTTGCTTGCACCAAACGAAATGCAGGAACAATTTTCTGAGATGTGCAGTCAGCATTCATCCACGAAATAATCAGGCTTTTCTTCACAAGAACCCCTCGGCTCACATAGATGGAGTGGTGGCCTCGAGAGGCAGGGGTGGCACAAACTGAATTTTTTTATAATTTCAAAGGGTTAAATCTTATTCTTTCACGCTTCCTCATGACTCTCCACTCCACACGGTCTTCCGCCTTCCAGATTGACGTCTTTAGAGTTCCTTGACAGGCTTGCTTTACGGCATCGGTCCACCGCGTCGGTGAATTTCCACGACTCTACTTTCCTTCTACGTGGACAAAGAAGTATAATGTCACTATAAGCTTTTCCAAGCTATCTGGTTCCCATCTAGCCACACGACCGAAGTACTGCAGGATCCGCTGGAGGCAAAGGTCGGTAAGCGGCACTTGATCTGCAGTTCGGCCAGGATCGACATTAATTACATCCATACCTATACAAAAATCACGCCTCAATATCTCCGAAGGGGTAAGACAGGGGTGAATTTACAATAGCCGAGTGGTAATCACAGGCATCTGGCCGGAATGCAGAAGACGCGGTTTCGATTCCCACATCAAGAGCTAATGGTATCTTTTTTTTATTTTTTATTTTCCAAGAAGTATATTTTCGAACTTTTTCTAACCACAAATATCTTCATAACCTGTTATTGTTTTTACTCTGAACGAAAAACAGGAACCCTACGTAATCACACTCAGCTCTTACGCCAAATCTAGGTCGTGGCCGTTACGTAAGAGGAGGCAGCCTCCCCCCAGTGGGGTTGGGGCGGTATGCGCATGTCCCCACCACTGAATATTGCGACCTTGCGCTTTAAATTGAATGGTACCGGAAATTCCGTTGATGGCATTTCGGGTTTCAATCATTTGTTTAGGTATGCAGCAAGTATTCAAAATTATCGGGTATTGTCATGCCATTTCCAGTTTTACTGTTATTACCCACTATTCGATTTCGGATACGTTATCGCATGGAGGAACGAATATTTAGTTAATTATTAAATATGTATACTTACACCGAGTGCGACATACAAAAGTTGTAAATATTAACGCATGTAAAGGATCGTAGCAGGTGGAAAATGTATGTAAAGGTCTTTAAAGACAGGGTTTATAAAGTTATCTAACGATGCAAGATTATCTTAAAGGTGGCGACCATTCGTCGTATTTACTATAAAAATGCCAAGACTGGTTTCCCCGACATCTAATTTTCATGCCGTGCCGTGTGGGACTGGTAAAGGACATCAAAAGCAATGGCTATTGGAGACCGACAAAACTGGCGAAATTCACCTCTGCCTACCCCTTCGGCGATGAATATAATAAATATAAAGTGACATATTATTACGTGTGCATAAATTTTCATCTATTCACGCCAAATGCGTTGCTTCATTGGAAGTAATTTGACGTTTGATTGCATAATGTAGCTAAGTTGACGCTTTACGTCGATCCGGGTTATGCAATATACCCCTTCGTGCGACGTGGGGTGGCTATAAAGTCGGTAGGTATTATATCAACAGATGTATTTTGGAAAACACTCCACTAAAGGTTTGAGTTGCGTATTGGAATTTTGGAAATCCAATACGGAAGGAAATTGAAAGGTGTATAAAAAACGCTTATTTATTATCTCGAGTTCCTCCGTGCTTCGGAAGGCACGCACACAAATTTGCCAAATGATTTATTTTTTTACTCATAAATGGTAATGAAATTTAATAATCTATTTCATTAACTGACGACTAGAACATATGTCCGATGATTCCTATATTTTTTTACGTTTATCATTTTAACAATATTAATTGAAATTGAGTCTGCGAGTTTTTTTCAGCTAAATGGTTGTGAGAGATCGAACATTACAAATTAATCAGATAAGTTTTAGTAATGTTGTTTCATTAAACGTCAACAACATATATTGGCCTATTTTTCTCAATTATTAAATAATATCTGCGTATCCTTAAGATTATGATTAAGGACTCCAAAATCTCCGAAATTCGTGCAAAAACGTGAAATGGCTCTTAAGTCGTTGGTCCCGGCTGCATCTGCAGACGTTAATAGCCAACAACCCGCTCTGGGCCACCGTGGTGGATTATGGCCCATTCTCCCTTTATTCTTCCATATAAATAAGGAAGGCCCGTGCCCCAGCAGTGGGGACATTAAAGGGCTGGTGATGATAATTAGCATTTGAATTAAATTTCTTTCTCTCTGGCCTTGAAAAGAGGTATTCATCCAGCTACTGTGAGGCTAAGCCTGAAGCTAAATGTTATGCAACGGCCGCCGACGGCCTCGGTCGATAGCTGGCAACCTTCCGCAATCATCCTATAGCCACTGAACTACGTTTTGTACACCAATAGTTCGCCTGTGACGCATTCTGCGCCTTTATGAAGTATAATGTCGTTTTATTAGTGCTACGGCTTGCTGCGCTGTTTAAAACTGTTGTTGTTATATATATTATTCAGTATATTGGAAGTTTCTAGCATATAACCTCTTCCAGCCAAACAAACCCATAAGTACCACTTAGGTGTTTGTTCCAATATGTTATATACACGCAGAAACGTATTTCCACTAGTGATGGATAATGGTAATAAATATTGACAAAATAAGGATAATAAATAACTAATAAGTTTTTAAGATAAATACGACTTCAGCTAAGCAATGTCGCATTATTTCGGGTTCGGAATGCAAGTTAAAATGGTTGCAGTTGTTAACACAAATATGGGAGACAATACTTTCTATCATCATCATCAGTCTTATGGATATAAGAAAGGCCATACAGTTACCAGCAGTGGAGACCTTAGAGAGGGATGAATATGATGTAAGAGGAAATATGAAAATAGCACGCATGGCTGAAAAGTTGAAAGGCGCAAGCGGCTATGTGATATTTCATGACAAGAAGAGACGAGCGATGTCTCTTTTCTATACATTCATTTATCACTAGCACCTTTACCGTGTGATGTATATGATTCCAAAGGGAGTGGATGGCTTGATGACATCTGACCGATATTAATGGATGAGGAAAAATGCCGCGCCCACTCCAGATAAACAGGAAACAGGGCTAGAAAAAGAGAAGATTATGAAACTAATAAGAAAGAGGAACTAATGCACTGATGGAATGTTGATGCAGTTAAGATGGGATTTGAGTCGCAAATAGCTCTTCTTAAGGTCCATTATTTTACGACATGCTAGGACCCGAGTAGACCACGGCAAAACTATGCCGAGCCAAAAATAACGGGTTGTCGAACTGAAAACGAAACTGCCACAATTTAATATGTAGTATCGCTGTATCTTTTATTGCCGAGTAGATTTTATAGTTAAGCCGCTATTCGAGAGCTGCCGGTATTCACGAGGCACTAATCGGTTGGCTTGTATCCAGAAAAAATGCTTCGGTGGTCGGCGTGTGCGCAACCTGTCAACGCTAACGCTGTAGGCCTAGCACGGGACGTGGACAAAATCTCTCTCCACCATACGACAGTGTTTTGTCTCGCCATTTAGTGGGAGTAGAGGCGAGAGGAAAATATGTTGCTTTTCCCCGAGGAGATTTTCTCCACATCCCGTGCTCCGGGAACTGGAGACGTAGAGAGCTGTAGGCCTAGCACGGGACGCGGACAAAATTTCTCTCTACCACACGATAGGGTTTTGTCTCGTCATTTAGTGGGAGTTGAGGCGAGAGGAAAATATTTTGCTTTTCCCCGAGGAGATTTTCTCCACAGACCGTGCTAGGGGGGCTGGGTGGAGGTTGATACACGTGGGTAATGTATTCTAACGAAGAGGGATAAAGTAGTGATATGTGACATGGATATGACAATGTAGATACAGGGATAGAACTGTTGCTTTTAGCAAAGAGCGTGTGTTTTTAAAATGTCTTCTCTCCTTCAATGCGGGTTGAATGCTATTAAGTTTAATTACTTGTGTAGCGGCTTACGCTCGGTTTATTAGTCTGATACGGGCTTGTTAATGTCAATGTTTTTTTGTGTGGACGTACTTGCCATATTAATAAGTGTATCTTCTCTAATTGTCTGTTCCTGTAATAATGTATGGCTGTTTGTAGTTCATTTATTCTGGTTAGGAAAAAATGGTGTGTTCGTGTGTTTTAGGAACAAATATTTACGAAGACCGGGAATGTTTAGCGCTAATGCATATATTATTGTAAGTTTACTTACATCTAAACTTATATTGAATATTATAAACACATACTTTTATTCTCCCTATATTCTTTTATCCATAGGAGTGGCATGTGCCCCAGTAGTGGGAACATTAGATAGTAAGCTTAAAAGTATGAACCTTTAAACTTTTCGTTTCAGACAGTGCTTTTTCACAACATAAGTAATGAGACAGTGTAACGGCGTTTGGAAAGCAAAAAACTTCAATAGCGTCTTAAATTTTGAGAATTAGTTACTACCTACTTCCAGAAAAACTGTCTGAATTTCGTATAGTTTTCTTGAAACTTTCACAGTAAAAACGGAGGAATGTTAATGATACGGAGATTCTTCAGAGATTTTCAATGCCTTACAGTAACGGTTAACGTTCACCGACCCAGTTGCAATCTTCGACACGATTCGTGTATTAGACGAAAGTGCACTTAAAGTACCTACTAACCTATATTTTATGGCATTAAATTTATTTTGAGTTGCTCTAAACTTGAATCGTAGTCTTCTTTACCTGTACCAAGGTTATCTGTTTGGTTGGATGTTTCCTATTTCATTCATATCTCATATATCATATCCAGGCTCATATCATATCCATATATCATATCCAGGCATCGACTCATTTTTTCAATTTTTATTTATCCATGTTGTAATATATACTCTTTTATAATCTAATTTAGTGTCAATTTTTGAAATACTTAAGTTACAATTCTTTTTGGCTAACAAACTTACTTCAAAATAAATACCGACAGTAAACAGACGTTTTCTTTAATTTTACGCTTTTCAACAATTATTTTACAACAATCGTTATCAGCACGAAGCTCTAAAGTGGATTAAAGTAAACATTAATATCTGGAAATTGTGTGGTGATATTTCTTGAAGTCGGTGGTAATTTTTTCGTTGTACCAAATGTCACGAGGCGACTATATGGTAAGAGAAAATCATTCCACAAATTTGCCTTCTATAATTTTACGCAATAGAGATGACTACAGTAGATGGAAGTTTAGAATGCGTAATTATTTATTACATGAGGACTTATGGGAAGCAGTCGACGGTTATCCTACTGGAGATACCACACCCGATCCTCTTAAAACAAGAAAAGATAGGAAGGCACTTACTTCAATTTGCATGACGGTAGATGATTCTGCTATCATACATGTAACCAATGCCAAGACAGCATCAGAAGCTTGGTTGGCTTTACAAAAGGCTTATGAAGATAGAGGAATGGGACGCAAGTTAGCTTTAGAGCGCAGACTATATAGACTATGTCTTGATGATTATGATGATATTGAGAAATATATTCATTCGGTTATGAGTACTGCTCAAAGTTTAGCTGACATAGGGAAAATAATTGAAGATTCATCGTTAGCTGCAATCTTATTAGGAGGCTTAACCTCAAAATTTGATCCTCTTGTTATGGCCTTGGAAAATAGTAATGTGGAAATTACTACAGATTTGGTGAAGGAAAAACTTCTAAATGAAATGTCAAAAGGTCAGCTTTCAAAAACTGATGGAACCGCTTTACGGTCTGATGTAAGCCGTCGGAATAAACCGAGAAAGAAAAAACCAATAGTATGTTATGATTGTAAAGAGCCAGGACATAAAAGGCCAGATTGTCCGTTGAGAAATTTGAAAAAACCAAAGGAGTCAACGTCACAGCAAGCACTTGGCGTAGATGATGGCAATTCCGTGGACCACTGGATTATTGACTCTGGCGCTTCACAACATATGACTTTTAGGAAGGACTGGTTTACGACCTATAAATCGAAAGACTCTGTAAGTGTTACTGTTGCTAACGGAGAAAGAGTTAGTTGTGTTGGTTTCGGTGACATTTCTATAGCTACTTCATCAAATGTAAATCGTATTAATAATGTTATATATATTCCTAAGTTAAAAACTAATCTTTTATCTGTACATAAATGTGTCGAGAAAGGATTCTCTATTTTGTTTGATAAGAATGGTTGTAATCTTTTTAGAAGTGATACCTTTTCCTTTACAGGAGAATCTGTTTTGAGTGGTTCAGTTAGCAGAGGGCTGTACAAATTAAACTGTACTGTAAATTCCCCTTGCAACACTGTGTTCGATTCGTGTGCGGTTGAAACTATATCCGAATATGAATTGTGGCACAGGCGCTTAGGACACCTATGCAGAATTGGTATGGATATATTAAAAAATAGTAATGTAGGTATTGATTATAAGACTGTAGATAGAAATAATTGTATAGCTTGTGTGGAAGGTAAACAATCTCGAAAACCTTTCAAGAAGATTGTGTATGATAAGGCATCTTCTTTACTAGAGCTAATACACTGCGATTTATTTGGACCGACGAATACAACGTCGTTCCAAGGCAGTAAATATTGCTTAGTTTTAATTGATGATTTTTCGCGTAAAATATTTGTTTATTTCTTGTCATCGAAAGGAGATGTGAAAGAAAAGTTTAAACTCTTTCATTTATTAGTCGAACGTCAGACTGGGGCAAAATTAAAAAATGTGAGGACTGACAATGGAACAGAGTTTGTTAATCAGGAACTAACAAATTATTTCTCTTCCCATGGTATAGTACATCAAACGACCGTACCTTATTCTCCGCAGTCAAATGGAGTAGCCGAACGTACTATACGCTCTATTGTGGAAAAATCGCGTTCCATGTTAGCAAGCAGTGCACTGCCTTTTTCTTATTGGCAAGATGCTGTTGAGACTGCTGTATATTTAAAAAACAAGTCACCTCACCGTGCTTTAGGTCGTTCGCTAACACCTTTCGAAAAATGGTATGGCACTAGGCCTAATCTAACACATTTAAAAGTATTCGGATGTCGAGCTTTAGTGCATACACCTTCGTGTCATAGGACAAAGTTTGACGTGAAAGCACAAGAATGTATATTTGTAGGTTATTGTCAAGATGTAAATAGTTATTATTTTAGAGATGCTAGGTACCCCAAGAAATTAGTTAAGGCTAGAGATGTCACTTTCTTTGAGGATTGCTTCACTCCTTTGAAGTCTAGTGAAGGACATGAAAATAATATTCACCTCGGACCTACTTTGCAATTGTCAAGGGATGAACAACTTCCGATTGTTTCTGAAGACCCTGACATTGTTAATAGGGAAGTGAGTAGTCCTTTGCCTGGGACTTCAACCGATCTTGAAGCTCCAGACAACAGTGATCCATTTACGGTATGTCCACTAAGGGGGGAAGATGTTGTAAATACTCCACTTAATTTGCCATTATCAGAAGAAGGGCAAAGGTATCCTTCAAGAGTTCGAAAACCACCCGATTACTTTTCTTACAATATCTTAGACACAGAATACTCGGAACCTACAAGCTATTTTGAGGCGATGAACTCTGATGATTCTTCTAAATGGCAGGTTGCGATGCAAAGTGAGTATCAGTCTCTGATGAAATTGAAAACATGGAGGTTAGTAGACAAACCTGATAAGAAGGTAATACATAGTAAATGGGTGTATAAGGTGAAGATGGATGCACATGGGAATGTAGTCAAATACAAAGCACGACTTGTAATAAAAGGCTATAGTCAGGTCGAAGGAATCGACTACAAAGACACGTTTGCACCTGTTGTTCGACATTCATCTTTACGAACACTTATGGCACTTGCGACAAATCTTGGTCTCAAGATGAGACACTTGGATGTGGAGACTGCATTCCTCAATGGAGATCTATCCGAGGAAGTATACATGCATCAGCCACAAGGATTTGCAGTAAAAGGGCAAGAAAACAAAGTTTGTTTGTTGCAAAAGTCTCTCTATGGACTTAAGCAGGCACCTAGGTGTTGGTATAATAAGCTAAGTGAAACGTTAATTAAAATAGGTTTCACTAAAATACCATCGGAGCCTTGTGTGTTCATAAAACTTTTTGGTTCAGACCTTGTCATCTTGGCTTTCTACGTAGATGACATAATAGCATTTTATAGAAAAGATATTCATTTTGACACTGTCAAAAATTACTTACAAAAATATTTCACAATAAAAGATTTAGGAAATTTAAGTTATTATTTGGGCATTAATGTTTTTCAAAATGAAGATGAAATAAGAATAAACCAAAAAACGTACATTTTGAATCTACTGAAAAAGTTCAATATGGAACAATGTAAAGGATTTAATACACCTTTGTCAAATAATAAATTAGAAGATGAAGACAAAGACGGTAAGCATTCCAATGAAATATATCCTTACCAGAGTTTGATTGGTTGTTTATTGTTCTTGGCTGTAAATACTAGGCCAGACATTGCCTTCGCGACTAGCTACCTGAGTCAATTTAATACCTGTTACACTAAGACTCATTGGATCGCCGCAAAGCGAGTTCTTCAATATCTGAAGGAAACTATAGATTTTTCTATTACTTATAGGAAGTCTGATAAGCCACTTGTCGGATATACAGATGCAGATTGGGGAAACTGTAAAATGGACCGACGTTCATATACGGGATATCACTTCCAATTAGGAAATGGACCAGTATCTTGGGCTTCTAAAAAACAGCCGACTGTTGCACTGTCGTCAGCAGAAGCAGAATACATGGCTCTCACTGACGCTGCTAAGGAAGCTGTATATTTAAGGCGGTTTATATCTGAGGTATGTGGTCATAAACCTAACTGTATAACTATATATACTGATAGTCAAAGTGCTCAAAGTATAGCGAGCAATCCTGTTTATCATAACAGAACAAAACATATTGATACTAAGTACCATTTTATAAGAGAGAAAGTATCAGAAAATATTATAGGTTTAAAGTTTATTAAGAGTACAGAAATGCCTGCGGATGTAATGACAAAACCATTAGGGCGTATAGCTCATAATAAATGTGTAACTTGCATGGGTATAACTTGATATTTGTAGTTACTTGACCTATATATTTTATAGATATTTATAATGTTGGCTACTTATTGTTTATGTTTTTATGGGATAGTTATGTGACTAATGTGTTTGTTTTTGTGACTTAAGTTTGTACCTAAATTTAGATTAAGGGGGGATGTTGTAATATATACTCTTTTATAATCTAATTTAGTGTCAATTTTTGAAATACTTAAGTTACAATTCTTTTTGGCTAACAAACTTACTTCAAAATAAATACCGACAGTAAACAGACGTTTTCTTTAATTTTACGCTTTTCAACAATTATTTTACAACAATCCATCACACCGAAATTAACGTCATTGTTCATAGAAACGTTGCATTGATTCAATTTCATTTTAACTTGGACATTGTTTAAAAGATTTTTTTATTTATAAAGATAGTATGTTTTTCTATTGTGTAAGAATATAATAACTATGCACATTTCTCAATACATTTATTTGACTTACAATAAAGATTCCGAAATTTTTTGAATGCACTTGTCTCGGCATCTGCTATCCCAAGTACGCAATTAATGTTTAAGTGTAGTGAAATAATTTTCCCTACTTATTTATATCGTCTTCCCGCTTCGGTAGTCTGTTGATAACACTCGGATATTTTTACCTTGTACACAATGTTTACCTTATACCTAATAGGTATAATAATTGTCTGGAGTATCACAATTATATTTATCAAGGGTATTTAGCATTTTAATTTTGCCGATTGCATGAGACATCTAGATATCATTTTCACCAGATTGATTATTTCACAAACTACCGACCGTTATCTTAATAAGTAGATATTAATAAATAATAGATACCTTTATCGTGGCATTAATAGCTCTAATAAAAATCTGGAAAAATCAATTCCACCGCCCTAATAGTTAGGTACTCTGATTCTAGTTGTTGACGGAGATAAATCTCAGATTTTATCAAAATTGGCGTCATGGATAAGATAAACTGTAATCTTTGCATACCTATGCCTGAAAAGCTGCTGTTAATGTACCTTCTAAACAATTTACGTTGCGACAAGATGATTCAGATTGGAATGCCGGCACTGAGCAGTGATTCATATTGTGTTCTGGAAACATCGTTAGCCGGGGCCTCCTAGGAGTCAAAACATTTACAGCAATTAATTGGTAGAATCTATTGTGTATTATGAAACAGATTATGTCTTTTAAGAAGGAAATATAATAATAATTGCCGTGTGGTGACGGCAGAGTAGAATACAATTGTCACCACCCCAAATCTCTCCCGTGGGTGGCTTGTACGACACAAGGCGACTAAGGATAAATCAGTGATGAGGAATGGACAGTAGCGTTCCTTATAAACCATCTAGCCGTAGTACTGCGACTTTTGTGCCCAATAAATGGCAATAGGCTTGCCACCTATTACATGGGACCTGACATAATTGGCGAAACGTGGGAGCTAGTTCACTGTGATTTATGTATGTATGTATGCATGTATATAATAATTAGTGATACTATTGCACTGAAAGAAGATCGAAAATTGGACCCGTTTGAATTGGGGCAACATACATATTTATAAAAACAGTTTTTTTTAATATCATCATTTTCATCACCCTGCCCTTATCCCATCATATTTGGGGTCAGCGCAGTATGTGCCCTTTCTCCATTCTCTTCTGTCACTTGTCATCTCTTTACCCACCCATGACCTTCACAACTCATCACACCTCACACATTAAATTCCTCCTCTACTTCGACATCAATCAACATTCGTGCGTATAATTTTTTACTGACATTCATATGTAGCATGTCCATACCAAACTAAACGGCTCCCATTCAACTTTTCTTTCAATTGCGCCACTTTCAGACTCACTATTACGTTATCATTCCTTATCTTATCAATTTTTGTCACTTCGTACATCCATATCGACATTCTCATCTCAGTCGCATGCATTTTCCTTTCGTCCTCTTTGGAAAATATCGAGAGCAATAAAATGGTAATGTTATGCCACCCATTCTATGTCACAAAATATGGCCCGTGGATCATAATAAGATCGCCTGATGACATCCTGTCAGCTCACTGAAGTAAAACACAGTATATGGCAGCCCAGACACCGGAAGCACATTATGCCTGACTCACACGAGGCGTCCCAAGGTTGTCCATAACAAAAGTTAGAAAATGCGAACTTATTGATTTATTCAACAGTTGTGTCTAGAAGTAAGGGTATTCTGTCTTCAGAAACTTATTACTTAAACAATCTACTTAGATATTTATTAATTGTAAGGCTTATTGTCCGGAAAGTTTGGAAAACATGATCTAATTGATTATTTAACAATGTGTCTAGATGTAAGGAAATTCTGTATCCAGAAACTTATTAGATAAACAACCTACATACTTACATATTTATAAATTGTTGGACTTATTATTAGATATTCTATAATCTAAGCAAAGAGAAATCCTCCATTTGATTCTGATGAAATCATGACGGGCGACGCCCATTAGATTCAAAGAAAAGAAATAAATGGGAATTTCACAACAAAATATAAAATTGCAAGTACTAACCCTAATAACAACGGATACGACTTCAAGGAGAATAGTCGATGAGACGACTAGACTTCACACTAGATGACACCACGTGTAGAAATTGATTGTATCCGAAATAAGTTTGGATATTTGACAAGTAAAAAATACAAATTTGTATTCGAATGTGCATAAATAGATAATCGATAACTCAAATTACATTATCGAAAGTAGGAGATCAACATAGAATATTCCAATATACGTCACTTGAAGTACCTAACTTTAAAACTACAAAATAGTTGACAGTTATGACTAGGTATGTACCTATATTGACAGTTTTGTATACAATTGTGGACGCTCCTGATCTTGATCGTATCGCATGATGCTTTAGTTGCTTAATAATGATTAGAATTGATCGTGATCGTTTCATCACTTTATGACTCATAAATATTGGGTCTATTGACACTCTTGTAAAATATTTTGTCAGATTATTAAGGATAGATGTTTGGTCTTGTCATCTTTCAAAATGAAACTAATTAGTTAAAATTGTTTTGTATGTTTTTAAACATTGTTGCATTGTTACATGCTGTAGTAATGCTGTGCATCAACACATGTTAGGCCTTTAAAGAGAGCAGTGGAGAGAGCGGTCAACGGTCATTTCATCCAAAGAAAGCCCTGGACCATAGTATTTAAGAATCTGTCAGTACTGTTTGATATTCTCACAATCTTTTTTTCGTCGATTGGTTGTTGATGGATAATTTGGGCAATTTGCCTTGTCTGAGAACGACATAATTGTGTTGTCTGCTGAATCTGTACCTCCGACCTCGAAGGTCAAGTTGTATACGGTCATAAGTCAACGGATAATTAGTAATTACCTTTTAATTTGCATCGGTCATTACATCTTATTGATTCAAGTAGCTTAAACTGAACTCAACATGCAGTAGCGGCTGTTTTCATTGAGCCAATTTATATATTAGTTCTTTGAATTTATATGTGCGTGCTAGCAGTTCTGAACTTTATGCCTATGAGTTTGCTGTTTGTTTTTCCTTAAAGCAGTGTTTCAGATCTTGGGCGTTATTTGTTTACGTTTCTGTTTTACAGGCCAATGATGATTATAGATAACATTCTAGTGTTTATGCATAAGAATTCCGGAGTAATAGCATAATTCAGGTATCTTTTTTCGACTGAGTGCTTGAAATAATTCTCTCTCTTTTATAAATAGAATACTTATTTAATAAGGAAATACAACGATAATGTCCAATCTGTAAATATAACTCTTAGGCTTCTTTGCGGCATCTACCAGGTTTTTAGAGAAGGCCGAAAAGAAAACTTTAGTCGGTTTTCATCTTTTTGTTCGGTTTTCCTGTTCGGTATTCCAACATTTCCAACTCAAAGCATATCTCCAGGTAATGTGTTTATAACCTGTACAGAACGAGGTTTTCACGTGGTACATAATGGTAAAAAATGTACCTAATACAGGCAATTATATTATGCCAAAGTTTATTGCTAAGCATTAAGGAGATCAGTCCTTCGATATTTCATTTGTCATTTCATTTCAAGTTTGGATTGTAAACATAATATTAGTATAATATTATGGCGACCTCACAAACAAAAGCTAATCAAACTGCATTCGATTTGTAGGGTTTTGTGAGCAGCACTCCTTTGACCATGATCCGTGGGAAACTCACAGGGCGTGACAATCCTTTGTTAAACGTTACGATGGTGGTACTGCAGCGTGTAGTGTACCCATATAATAATATGGTGGTGGAGTAAAAAAATCAAAATAATATACTTCAGGCAATGTAGAACCCATCAAATAGAACTCATCCTACATAGTACAGTTAATATATTATTTTTACATCATACATAATAATATACAAATCACATTTATTTTTTGTTGTATCTTTTTATTTTCAGCGAGCGAAATGTTTTTAAAATGTTCACAAAGAACAATTCTTTGTGAAAATTTTAATAGAAATATTTAAATATTTCTATATAATTTCGACCCGATCTACTATTTTATAGAGTAATGTAAAACGAAGTGTCTGAGTTTAGTTTATAACTCGGGCTGGTTTATAACTCTCTTATTTAAAAATGTGTTGTTCTATCTATATGCATTCATGTTCTAGAAATACTCCGGTCCCATGCGTGTCACCGTTCCCGCCATAATGTCAGAACCATTTCCTTTTAACTTTGTCAATGTCTCAACTTTTAAACTAAATATTTTTCATTCTCGTCACTTCAGACGTTCATCTGCTGGATGTAATTTTTTTATCATCCGTCTTCTTCACGGTCTAAATTTAAATTTAGGTCCTTATTATGTGGTCTTTTACTCCTTTATTAATTACTGGTCTAATAAATATTTTGTCTTCGTCTCACAAACGTGATTTTGAAAGAGACAAAACGCCGAGTAACTAGTCTATACTTAAACAAATCGTATTCATTAATAGGCCTTTATTGTTTAATGCCTAATTAACTTCATAGAACATGTTAAGCCAAACACATAATCCGAAATCTGGTGAAAAATATCAGTCGACCAGTGCGTCAAGTGATTCAACAACACGATTTTTCCTTCTAATGAGTCCGGCCTTGTAAATAATAAGCCACCATTCGCGTCACACAACAATTATTCTATTTTTGTATGCAAAATCGTTTCATGCGCTACATTTTGTGCGATCCGAACCACCTGTCTCCTTATAAAATGACTAAGCACAGGTAGGTAAGCATTATTTCTTGATATTTGATTGATAGCAGCTTTCACGTGTATCGATCTGGACCGCCATGCTTTTATTGAATACACGTGTAGGTAGATACGTGTAGGGTGCAGTTAAAAGGCCTTGGTTGATGTCTTCGGTTTATATTAAGGTTTGAAAGCACGGCATGAACTGATCATGCGATAGGATCTTGCCCCGTTGTGTCAACTGTGTTTTGAGGAAGTTCTCTTGTAGTAACCTGCAAAATAGGAAATAGATTTATGCGTTTTACTGTTTACTCACACAGATAAGATCTAGGGAAGCGCTTTCGATCACCCTATGGATACAGTTCACAAAATATTATGTATAACTAGCACTGTTATGCGAGATTTGTTCGTATTTTTCAATGTGAAAATTAATTTTTCATCCCACCATCTCGGAAAAAGCGTTTTTGCTCTTCGATATCTGAGTGCAAAAGCCGTTTTTATCCTCTAGAGGGTAAAGTAAATTTGAAAATAGAACATCGTGTGCAATGAGTTTGTGAATTCAAAACTACATTAAACCTATTTATTTCTACCTCCATGGTGCCGAAATTATCATGCAACCTATTTTAATTTGTTAAAAACTCAGACTCGGAACCTTCTTGGTGTACTTTTTTTGTAATTTGCTTTGCGCGCGCCATTTTCTTTTCACGTCATAAGTTAAAACCTTAGAGTTCCGTGACGGTCAATCAGCTTGGCGTCAATCTTGCTTTAAACATTTTGATAGTCTACAATGCTTGCTTGATGCTTGAGTCAAGCATTGAAAAGCTTTTTAGGTTTGTTTGATATGTTTACGCTAGAAACAGAACAAAAACATACAGAAAATCAACGTGCTTGAGTCAAGCTGATTGACCGTCTCGGAACTCCATTAGGGACGGTAATTTTTATTAGGTACTTACAGGTGTGTCTGGATAAATTTTGCGGGTGTGGCTGGGTGGATGGGTGGGTGTTGGAGGTGTGTCTAGGTGAATGGGTGTTTTGTGGGTGTGACTGGGTGATTCGATATTTTGTGGGTGTTTCTGGGTGAATGGGTGTTTTGTGGGTGTTTCTGGGTGAATGGGTGTTTCTGGGTAAATGGGTGTTTTGTGGGTGTTTCTAGGTGAATGGGTGTTTTGTGGGTGTGTCTGGGTGAATGGCTGTTTTGTGGGTGTGTCTGAATGAATAGGTGAGTATTGAGGGTGTGACTGGGTGATTCGATATTTTGTGGGTGTTTCTGGGTGAATGGGTGTTTTGTGAGTGTTTCTGGGTGAATGGGTGTTTTGTGGGTGTTTCTGGGTGAATGGGTGTTTTGAGGGTGTTTCTGGGTGAATGGATGTTTTGTGTGTGTTTCTGGGTGAATGGGTGTTTTTTGGGTGTTTCTGGGTAAATGGGTGTTTTGTGGGTGTTTCTGGGTGAATGGGTGTTTTTTGGGTGTTTCTGGGTGAATGGGTGTTTCTGGGTAAATGGGTGTTTTGTGGGTGTTTCCGGGTGAATGGGTGTTTTGTAGGTTTTTCTGGGTGAATGGGTGTTTTGTGGCTGTTTCTGGGTGAATGGGTGTTTTTTGGGTGTGTCTGAGTGGATGGATATAAATGTTGTGGGTGTTTCTGGGTGGGTGTTGAGAATGTGTTTGGGTTAATGGGAGGGTGTTGTGGAAGATTCTGGGTGAAAACAGAAACTGTTGTGATTGTATTTTTTTTTTTTGTATTTTGCAATTTCCTCGTTGGGGGGGATGAAAAGTTACGTGTTGCACTCGAGTGCAAAGATTTTTCACCTTGTGCTCTTTTGATTCCCTCGCTATCGCTCAGGATTCTAATTTATGAATCACTCGCTGCGCTCGTGATTCAATTTTAGAATCCTTCGCTAGCTCGGTCATCAAAATTGAGCACGCGGTTAAAAAACAACTTTGCACTCACGTACAACAAATAACTATTATTCGTCTAGGTACATACATACATAATTCACGCCTATATCCCCGAAGGGGTGGGCAGAGGTGAAACAGCAGCCACGTTTCGCCAATTATGTTAGGTCCCATGTAATAGGTGGCGGGCCGATTGCCATTTATAGGGCACAAAAATCGCAGAACATTGCTAGGTGGTATAAGAGGAACGCTGCACTATTCCTCATTTTTATAATGTTAAAAAAACAAAAACCATAATTAAGCAAGCTCTAGCCACTGCGACATCGAGCTCTCCTAAACTTCGTAAAACAAACGTATCCCAGAAAAACTGTGTTATATTTTGTTCAGTAGGCGTGAATAGTAGGTATCGAATATCAAAAGCGATCGCGTCGCCGAATCCGCGTGGCAACAAATGCATTTTGTTCGAACGTCGTTCTATTATTAGCGTCCTGCGCCCGCGCCGTCTCGTGGCGGGAGAGGCGCGTGTCGTCGCGGTGGCAGACTTTACTTATTTGCATCAGTTGTGGTGCATCAGGGCTGGCCACCAGAACGAGTTTTCTATTAGAAAATTGTACATATATATCCCACTAAGATTGCCTCGTGCAGACCAATAAGCACCTTGGGGCACCCGAATAGTGGAGGGCAAACCACCAACAACAGCATACCCGAAGAGGGTTGGTGTCAGGCTGGCGGCCGGCCATAAAACCTAAGCCAAAACCTTGAGCGGTATGGATTGGAATATTATCATTCCAATCACTCTCTCCGTTCATCGGTCTCTCGATATGAGCCATTCCGTCACTTTTCTAAGCATTCATTCATCACTAGCACCTTTCCGGTGTGATGGATGATATGAATCAAAAGGAAGTGGATGGCTTGATGACGTCTGACCGATATGAATGGAAGAGTAAACATACTGCGCCAACCCCAGATAGACTAAGAACAGGGCAGGAAGAAGAAGAGTATGTTTATTTTTAATTGAAACGTTCTTAAGAGGGTTCTTACGCTTTATCTGATTGTATGTACTGATTGAAAAATAAAAATCGATACATACCCTTAAAAAAAATCCAGAATGTGGCGTCCCTGAAGGGACCGTATATTCCTAGCACCGAAGATCCCTGACGCTCCTTACATGGTCACTCCCGATATAGAGACGGTTTCCCTGTCTCCGAAATTAACGCCGCTAACTCAACCACGGGAATAGATGGAATAGAAATGTTTCTTGTGTCCGCAAGGGCGTTGCACCATCATGCCTTTCTTTAACTATTATAGTTAGATAGACTAATGTTAGGTATGAACGTGGAAGGACAGAAAAAGACCGAAGGAGAGATGGATGGATTGTGTAAAGGAGGATATGGTTGCGAAAGGAGTTTAATAAGAGAACATGTTGTACGCCGTGTAGTGACGGCAGAGCAGAATACAATTGTCACCACCCCCTACATCTCTCCCTTGGGTTTCGTACAAGGCGACTAAGGATAAATCAGTGATGAGGAATGGGCAGCAGTGTTCCTCTTATACCACCTAGCAATGTGCTGCGACTTTTGTGCCCGATAAATGGCAATAGGCTTGCCACCTATTACATGGGACCTAACATAATTGGCGAAACGTGGGTGCTAGTTCACCTCTGCCTACCCCTTGGGGATATAGGCGTGATTTATGTATGTATGTCGACTAATGTTAGGTATGAACGTAGAAGGACGTAGAAAGAGTGGAAGACCAAAGAAGAGATGGATGGATTGTGTAAAGGAGGATATGATAGATAGAGGAATGAAAGAAGAGAACACGTTGTGCCGACCTCGCCTAAAGCGGGATATAATTGACTAAACGTGGATGTTAATTCGCCTCTGCCTACACCTTCGAAGACAAATTGGCGTGATTTATGTGTGTGTATTAGTAGTGGTGTGTGGTGTGGGGTGGTGTGGTGTGGTGACGGCAGAGTAGAATATAATTGTCACCCCAAATCTCTCCCGTGGGTGTCGTACAAGACGACTAAGGATAAATCAGTGATGAGGAATGGGCGCAGCGTTCCTCTTATACCATCTAGCTATGTACCTACTGCGACTTTTGTGCCCGATAAATGGCAATAGGCTTGCCACCTATTACATGGGACTTAACATAACTGGCGAAACGTGGGTGCTAGTTCACCTCTGCCTACCCCTTGGGGATATAGGCGTGATTTATGTATGTATGAGTATTAGTAGTGTTGCTATTTTAACATCGAAAAATATTTTTCGAACGCACAACACTATTCTTCTTCTTCTTCCTTCCCTGTTCCCAGTCTATCTGGGGTCGGGCGCAGTAAGTTTCCTCTTCCATTCATATCGGTCAGACGGCATCCATAACACAGTAAAGGTGCTAGTGTTGAATGATGGGTACCTATAAAGGATTTATTTTGCTTTCAGACTGACAGCTGAATTATAGTCTTAACGTTCTAGATTCTCTATGATCTTTATCACAGTCGATTGGGTCCATATGAACACACTGACTAATATAGCAACATTGACGTCACATCAATCAATCTATCACCGATAACATTGCGCGCAAACAATTAATGCAAACAATTTATCACGTTGTTGCAATGACCGAGTAATTGTTCGGTGTAATGTTACAATGAGTAGTAATGTAACAAAGAGTGTGTATGTTCAACTTTAACTTACGGCTTTTATTTGATTTTAATTTGAACTTAGGAAAATGGGGCCCAGAACATACTGGGGGCATACTGCCTTAGTGGGCACTGGCGTGTAAAAAATACGTTTACACGAGAGTACATTCAATAAAACAACTAATTACACTTTCATTTTATTGATCCTCATGACATGTGAGAATTGAAATTAACATCTGCCTCCTTGGCTGTCGGAAAATATCGTATATCACATCAGGCAGCGTGCCCGTTTTAGGTCACTATATAAAAGGTAGATTGCAAAGAAAAAGAGTACTGAAAATGCCAGACCTCCTTTTTCCTTGTAAATAAAAAAATCTTATGATCATGTTATGTCCTGATGCAGAGCTCGAACCAAACTCGCTAAATCCAATGCGTTCGTGCACTAGAAGTATAGAGAGAGTCCGATTCCCGTATTAGGACAACGATAGGCCGCCTATACCACCTGAACTACCAAATGTTCAAATGAAAATCAAAATAATAATTGAACCACTTAATTAAAAAAGTCCAATGCAGTAATCGATCCAATTTCAACTAGTTTATCTGTTGAATTAAATAATTCTACAGCGCGCTCGCAGGTTTTACTAATCCGGTCTTGCTCCGTATACCTACGGCACGAAAGGAAATGACTGCATCCAATATCCATATATTCATCCCGATGGCAGTTCTAACCAAAGGGGCAGTGGGCGGAGGTTGTCTCTCTGTATTCGTTAGTCCTGTCTCCAACTGATTTAAAAGAGCTATCTCCACCACTCGACAGTGTTTTGTCTCGGAGTTCAGTTGGAGTTAGAGCGAGAGGAAAATATTGTCTTTTCCCCCTAGGAGATTTTGTCCACGTCCCGTGCTGAGGGGGCTGGTCCACTGTGGTGTGGGCAGTTCAAATATATCCACATTTGTCATCGGTCATTGGGAATTGCTTCAATTGTTGTCTCATTGCAACATAAATGGTAGTGATTTACTTAGAACACATTTATGTACTTCCCGGCACGTAAGTTGAATCAAAATGGCGGCCGTCTGCGCAGGTTTATTTGAAGGAAAAGTGACTAAACTAAATTTTAGACCCGTAGAAGTGGGTATCCCTCATACAGAACCTCAATTAATACCGTTAAAAACGTTTTACTGCGCTGCGCATAGGTCAACGCTTCGCCTATGTGCGGCACATAATGTGCCGGGTATAGTACGTACATGAATCACCCATATTTTACCCCGAAGTGGTAGGCAGAGGAACAAAATAATGTAATCAGAGAAAGGCGTGGTTTGAAAGACGACGTGAATAATGACAAGAATTAAAAAAGGGTTAATGCTTGTATGGGTCGAGTGTTAGGAGAGTGACGAAAGGATTTTATGTCTGAAGTGATTACAGATAACGCCAGAGGAGCGGCTCGGCGGATAATCAAATTGAAAGTCTATTTAAAAACTGACGGACATGCATGGAGGCATTAATGAGATTTAATGAAGCGAAAGAAGTATGTAAGGATCGTAGCAAGTGGAAAGGAGTAACAGCAATTATGACAGATTCCATGTAATAGTGCCTATTGTTATCTATTGGGCAAGTAAATCGCAGTATTTCGTTTCTCTTATACTAGGATGGTATAAGAGAAACGCTGAACGCTACTGCCCATTATTTATCGTTGTCTAACTGCCGCACTCAAAGACGTCAATTAAGTTTAATGAGTATTTAATGTCAAAAAATTTCATTTAAATCTAGACCATAACCCGGTAGGAATAGTGACTAGTTTTGAAATGTAATTTTTTGACGATAAGTACTCATTAACGTCAAAAAATGACAATTCAAAACTAGTCGCTATTCGTGCCGGGTCTATTGCTTTAAATACTCATTAAAGTTAATTGAGGTCTCTGAGTGCGGCAGTTAACCCTTAGTCGCTTTATATGGCACGACACCCGCGTGAGAGAAGTGAGAATTGTATTCTGCTCTGCCGTTAAATTGTGATTACAGTAAACATATTGGCACTGTCTTGTAGTTCTGTGCAGCTGTCTAATGTAATGTCATGGGTGCGGGGTTGATGCACCGGCACCGCAAATAGCGCGCGAGCGTCTTGATTCTGCGCGGGAGCAGACCGGATGCTATAGACACTTATATTTTTAGTACTGATAATGGTCACGGCAAGGCCTGCATATTGGTATGAAGAGTTTATTTGCACTCCAGCTTTAATTTCCAATCTGTGCATCCGATATTGTCTGTGGTGTGTACATACGTTAGTGCAGCATAATAATTTTCTTAGAAAAATGTTTAGTAACAAAATTTTACAGCTAACGGATATTGTAAAAGTTATCAGATATACGAGTGGAGTTAATTCGACTTTACTAACATTATTTTAGGGGATTAATAAACTATTCGATTTTAATTTTAACATTATATAAATGTTAAAAAAATTAGTACAAAGATTTTGGTGGTTAGAAAAAGAATTTCGATAAATTATGATCTTGCGGCGGGAATCGAACCCGCGTCCGCTGCTATCCGGGCAGGTGCCTGACCGCTCGGCCACCCAAGAATACTTCTTGGGGATTAATAAGTTATGATACATTTTCTTTAAAAAGTTAATAATTTTTATTTGAACAGTATGTTATGTAAACATTAGTACAATGTTAGAAACATTATTATAAAGAAAATTGTGGTTAGAAAATGTTCGAAAAATTTGTCTTCATGCGGGAATCGAACCCGCGTCCTCCGCAATCCGGGCAGAAGACCGGAGCTCGATAATTTTTAGAACTTTTACAAAAGTCCTGATTGCAAATCTTCACTTCTTCAAAATAAAATTAAACAGAATATCCTCCAAAAAAAGCCCATTCGTGCTGTAATATCACAATGTACTCAGGGGGCCAATCGCGCTAATTTAAACGGCTACAGTTTGGTTACGTTTCGTTTGCTGTTCAGCTCTGTAGGCCTATTCCCTAACTTTTTTTGACAGTTGTAAGTGATGATCACCGAACTATTTACTTATCCATTACTACTTTACTATAATACTATTGTGACACTTGACTCCTGTGATAACGGCAATGTATTAGTAAATAGGTCGGTGATCATCACTTACAACTGTCAAAAAAAGTTAGGGAATAGGCCTACTGGTTGTGATCCAACTATGGTTCAGTTTAACACAAATCCGTATCGTCGTAAAGTTTGAACATCAACCAAAGTTCAATAATCATAACCAGTACCCTGTTTCAAACCAACACACAGAAGTCGAGTGGAAATTAAAATACCAAGTAACAATATGATCAGCTCCGATTTGCCACTGGCGGCAATAGAGGATATAATACGGCTAGTACGGTCTGGAGTCGAGCCAAGCTCGCGAGTGCCTAGACAAACGTTGTCAGACGAGGCGAGGGGATACGAAGCCAATCGGCTACTCGAATAGAGCAAACTATCTATTACGAAAGTAAAATCAATGGCAGGCATCCCGTTGTGGATGCGGTCGCTCGCATTACACCGCTTAAAACTATTTTCTAAAAAACTAGAACTAACTATTAAACAACCTGCACTATTAAGATCTCCAACCTGGATCTGTTTTATGCGATTTTGATCGATATTAAATATTTACTGATTATTGGAACTCTTTCAGGACTAACATTATACCAAAATTCATGATTTAAGGAAATTTCCTTGATCGTTTCTTTTATTTGAATAATTTTAACTTAATACAATATTTTTTTACTATCCTGTTTCCAGTTACATCTTATTTATTCTTAGAATACAGTTTCCAAATGGACGGAAAGTTATACTTTATCTGAATATCGCTGGCGATTTCAAATCGCACAATACATTTTCTAGTAATTGCTTAGAACAATGTAGATACGTGTCTTCCAAGTCATATTCAAATTGGACATTGTCCAAACGAAACAGCAGTCATAACCGACAAGCCGTTGCTATCCTAACTCACAGAAGTCGTGGATTACTCCATTACGCCATCTGCCAATGCCAATTGGCATTATAAAATACCTTTTCACGTTGTAAACAACATATTTTTGTCTCGTCTTCACACTTGAGCAACCAGATGAAGCTGTAACGTACCTACTTAAAACAATAATTTACGGTATGTTTTTGTTCGATTCTTTTTTGTTTAATTATTTTTTCGTATTCACAAAAAGAATTACTAAACAACAGTTTTTTCGTAGCTAATTCAATGTAACAGACACTGTTTCGCGTTGTCGTGACTCCTGCATTCAGTCATTATTAATTGAACAGAACACAGCTGATGGAGCTTAAATATATTACTGTGATATTGTATTTCATTTGCAGGGAAGAAAGTTCCAGACGCGATGAAGGGAGCACACAAACTGCTAAGACAGCAATTAACGAAACTATGACGCCACTAAGCTTTCATAGAGAGGCCGTTGAGAATGACGGTGAAATTTTAGAGGCAGCCGTGGTATTGGAAACTGAAATGGCGTCGGTACAAGATCCGAATCCTGACGAAGAACAAATATTTACAAAACCCGACTATACTGACGCCGAAAATGTCCAAGAAGAACTCACCAATTAAATTTTCGTTGTTTTTTTTCGAGATATTTTTATATTTCATTATATTTATACCATCTTGTATATACATTTTGACGACGAATCCGTGGAGTATTTGTAAATAAATTTCCGTTGACAAAGTGTTTGCGAGACGCCACAATTTAAAAGCCAAATGCAACATTTTCAGCGGTGTAAACGATAATCGTGTTTGCTACACACGCTACACGTGTCATCGATCATCTCCGCATACACAATTGTATTCGGAACAGAGTACACTGTAAAAAACACATCACATCTACATAAGATGTCCTTTACGGTCATGTGGGAATGATGCAACGACCAGACCGTTGGATAGTGAACTGTAACGTGAAAATAATAGAGGTTAATTGTGCACGGCTAAAAGTTGAGCTGTTTATCTTAGCCAAGGATTAAGTAGGGTTAATGATTCTTTGAGTTTTACATTTCATGAGTCTAGCTTATCTGAAAGTGCTAAACTACTTACTTGGAAATACAAACAAATCGTAGTTATACATAAACGATATTATTATAGAATAGAATCCATTTCATGTACTTTTTTAGCGGTCTTGACGCCTTGTAATATTTACTAATTAAATTCAAAATATTTAGAAATCAAACTGTGCACTAATGTACAAACAGTCTTCGTTCCTTAACAATAAGGCAGATTATATGTCTAGTGAACTTATAAGTTCTTAGGCTCAAGTTCACCAACACTTAACACAAGCGATTAAAAGATATCCGGAAGTTTTTGACAGTTCGTCTATACGGTAAAATGTCAAAAACCGATGGCTAAACAATAATCGCCTGTTTATGTGTTGGTGAACTCCAGCCTTAGACTAGACGTTCAAATGTGGTAATATGTCATAACACATACGTAACAAAGTAAATTAAGATAATGTTATTATCAAAACAGAACAATCACCTACGCAGATTAAATAAACGTCTTTAATTGCAATGTAAATTAAAACATTGACTTAACCACCAATTGCAGAGGAAATTCCTTCGCCACAGAACCCTGTTTTTAGCACAACACTGATGATACGCTCAGCGCTGCTCGAGGTGATAATAATTCATTTGCATCTTGCAATGTGGCATTCAATCCGGTCTGTTGGTTCAACTATTGTTGACTTGATTGAGTCATAATTTTTTTAGTACTTAACCCCCAAATACAGAAACGCCACTCAAATTTTGAGCACTGCTTATAAATTTAGGTGAACAACACATGTCAGAATTAGTATGGAAAAACGTAAATTTTGACAATTCTTAAATTTTAAGCTGGACTCAAACCGACCAAACTCAATCAAACTCGACTCAAACCTTAGCGTTTCTGTATACGGGGGTTATTCATATAAGTATGTTATTATAGTAATTTAATTAGTAATACAGTTAATAATTTATATCAGTTACAAAAAAATAGTTGGTACTATAAGAGAGAAAAGACAAGATTCTCAGTCTCATTTCGTAGTTCTCGTCAGTCATACGTAGGTATTAGTTTCAATTAGCGTGGCTGGCAGTGGCTTATCGTGCTGGGCTTGCGGTTGCGTTAACTAAGCAATTCTCCCTATATTCTTATATCCATGAGGAATACCAATTTTTTTGTAGACAGGTACATCTGTGAAAAAATGTGATTAGAATTTCGACATTTTTGTTCTTTCGGTGGCTTCTACATGACAAACCCTGTTGTTGGTCTGACTGCTTGTATTTTCTCTGTGGCAGGGGTTGGCTGCCGGCGGGTGCTAGCCCGGGGACCACCCGGGGCACTCAAACCACCCAGGGCACTCAAACCCGGCCCCGGAGCCCCTCCGGCGACGACAACCCTACGCTCCAAATGATTACACGCTGTTAGGTACTTTAATTTTTGAGGATATAAAATTTTCTGAACTTGAGCAAAATTGAGACGCTTTGACATGGTTGAGGAGTTTTGCACACAACCAATTTTTAGGGCCTGTTTCACAATCAAATAGTAAGTTTAAAGTAGCTTACTTCGCAAAACATTTGACAGTTGAAATATGAAATATAATGTCAATTGAACTGCAAAGTAAGCTACTTCGAACTTACTTGTGAATTGTAATACAGGCCCTTAGTAAAATTTTATATTGAGTATTATTTCAGTAAAATTTTGGACAAAATTAGAAATTAATTTATTCGTGTCTATACAGTACCTAAGTCCGTTGCAATGTGAATCGCCAAGACACTAATCTACGAAAACTCGGAGGTCAGAATTATTAAGTTAAGCCAGTTCCTCTGAAAGCACGTTCTGTTCAAAAATATTACGCATTATCTCTATAGTAGGGTGCAACTGCAGACGTATGTGGGACTCAGAGTACAGTTGTACCCTCACTAAACGTACATCGCGGCGTCTTCCTCTTGACCTCCTGCCCTGAAAGCTGTCTCTTCTTTTTCCCTGCCCTTACCCCACTCTAAGTAGGACCTTGTCTGTGACATACAGATCGTCATCGTTTTACCTCGCAATGTGGCCGAAATATTCGAGAATTGTCAGATGGAAGAGAATTGTGGTTGTGGGTATGTTAGTGATGGGAAGGACCATGTCGAGAGATCGATGAAAGAGGAACATGATTGAACTGAAAACATTCCAGTCGGTACTGCTTTGGCATAGATTTTACAGCTGGCCGCCCCCCTGACATCTACTCTCTTTGGACAAACTATTATATCACCATACGTTTGCCCCAGGGAACTTATGAGACTAATAACATAGCTGTTCTAAGAGAAGATTACCAAAATTTTAAGATACATACATACATACATAAATCACGCCTATATCCCCGAAGGGGTAGGCAGAGGTGAATTAACACCCACATTTCGCCTATTAGGTTAGGTCCCATGGAATAGGTGGCGAGCCTATTGCCATTTATCGGGCACGGAAACCGCAGTACCTTGCTACGTGGTCTAAAAGGAACGCTGCTGCCCATTACTCACTGCTGTTTTAACACTTTAAGATACATCTTTATTTAAATCAAAAGGATGCGGTGGTGTGTTCCATTTCCAAAAGAACAATCTTTTGTTTCAGGGGCCTTCTGCCAGACCCACAGTACCAAGAATCTCAGGCTGGTACGTCAACAAACCCACCGCCAAATCCATCGTCGCCACCGCCACCAGCGCCTCCAAGTGCGTCAAAGTGAAGAAACGGTTTCCACAGTCCAGACGGTAAGAAATGATTGAAATCCGTTTTTGGAAGCCACTTAGGGTCCGAAGAATTGCGGACCATACCGACCTTGCAACCTATCATTAATGATATACGAGTATTTAATGGAGGAGTTATAAATTTATCTTGGAAAGTAAAATATATTATATAGCAAAGCATTTTAAGTGTTTAAGATTATTTATGATCGAAGGTTTTAGTGGTTTTTTTTTACGATTATTAGTGAATTGAAATAATATTTAGGTCGTCCCGTAATACTGTCGTAATTATTGCGATGGCTTATCAAAACACGCCCATATCTGTTACTGCAAGCCCTATCTAGATTTTGCGACCGACAAACATATCATATCAAATTTTAGTTTTGTAGAGAACTGATAAAATAATCAAAGAAGGACTATGCATACGTACACCAAAAATGGACGGTGCTAAGAATAACAAATCCACATTTCTAAACTGTATGTATCTATTCTGGTAGTTTTCTCCATCTTAAAGATCGCGACTATACACGACACATCTCCAAGCTTTGCGGTCTAGAAGACATTCACCCCGACAAATGTTTACTATGTAATAATTTACGCAAATATTTACAATGTACATCCCAAAAATTTCGTAATACTTCAAGAACCGAATCTCGTGAAAACTAAGCTACGTTAACAACATATAGTATAGAATAGAGAGACCCAGTTCCAAGAATAAACCATTTAGATATCTTCAGATAAGCCAGACTCATCTTGTGTAGCTATTGTTGTAGCAGTATCTGTTGTCCAAAACAAACCTTCTTACATATCATCGTTATCTTCGCTCCTTTCGATTACATTAGCTTTCGCAGTGTTTTCGGCAATAATGGTTTGAATGGTAAACATATTATGTATGAGATGGCTTGTAACTGACGCACGCGCACTGGCCCGCGACCAAGAGGCGCGGCAGGCGAAAATAAAGTTAGAATATGATTTGCCGCTAGGGTTGCCAGGTGAGCCCTGGACGATGGCTTCATTGAGGAGGACCCTGGAAGATGACCTCATTTTAAGGACCCTGCAGGATGACTTCAATTAGGAGGTTCTGGGACATCATCAAATACATTATTCACTATCCACTGGTCCTTAAGTTAATTTATTTGGGTCGACGCTGTTTTTCTTTCATTCACTCCAGTTAGCTGTCATCTTCTCATTACCCCATTCACATTCATGTCATATCTCACGCAATCCGTCTATCTCTTCTACAGTCTTCTTCTTACTTCTGCGGACTATCTCTCAACATTCACGTCCATCACTCTTTTTATTTTAGTCACAAATAGGTTTAACATTAATACTCCGTAAATACAAGTTTAACACAAAATAGTTGCAATATGAACCAATATCAAGGTTAATCAAGATAGTGCCCCTGATATCCTAAGCTTGGCGGGTGTTGTCATTCAACTCCGCATCAATCACCACTGCCGTTACCGTTACGCAATTTGGCAATAGCCGACTATTCTATGGCGTGAGGATTTGAAGATTTTACTGCATTTTTACGTTCCGCCTTGGCAACCCTATCTGTGAGAAGACTGTCAGTTAGTGTGGACGGTTTATTAAAAACGTCCACCGCAGCATTTGTTGCCCAAGCCCAAAGTCTCGTGATAGATTTAACGAGCACCTTTATAAATAGCCTCGATGATTTTGTAAACACTATTATGTAATAATGGTCGTAGAGAGTAGATCGTCCGGGAAATTGAATATACGGTACGAAACACTCAGGCAGATTGGATCTGCGATTTTTACCTGTATAGTTTGCTTTAATCTGATTAGATTTTAAGATAGGTTACCTACCTGTCATGAGATTTGGACTTACATATTTTCAGACGTACATAGTTTTGAGATGATGACATTTTGTTAGTGCCGATTGTAATAGTTTTATCGATCAATCACTGCCGATACAAATAAAACTCGAATGAAATTGAACCAAATTCTCCTTTTATATTTCGCAATAAACCTGTCACGTCAAAAGGTAAAATTACTAATTCAAATTGCACACGTTGTTTATGATTTTTTTTATGCTTATCGCATTGTTGTAAACGAACGACTCATTTACAACAATGCGATAAGAATGAATACACTTCTTTCATTTATTAATTAACGTGAAGTTAGTAGATGTTATAATATAATCATCTCGTCGTATTCCTCATTCTTGGCGGTCTTGACATCCTTACTGTTGCTGCGACACTTATGACGTTCCTTGGATTTTTGGAGAACTTATTGGAACTTTTTGCAAAGTTTTGCAGATCTGCACTAGAGGGTGTAGCCAAGTGGCTTATATCGAGCGCATAGAATACCAAATGTATGAAACTGGCGTATTACAGAGAAAACAATAAGTCAGTTTCATACATTTGTTTTCTATGCGTTTGAATAGATAAGCCACTAGATAAGGGCTAGGGCCTGACCACATAACTACTCTTTCAGGTTTGAAGTCGACATTTACCTATCGATCAATATATAGATATTCCAAGTATTCGCCATCTTTCCTGGCAATGAGTCCGTCCATTTTCTGATACTCAAATCAAAACTCAAAACATTTCTCGTGTAATGTGTCAAGTTTGACGGCCGCCTTGGTCGAATGCTCAGATTGCTGGGTATTGGCCAAGAGGTCCCGGGTTCGAATCCTGGTAGGGGCAAACTTTGTGACGACACCAAATGTTTGTTCCCGAGTCATGGTTGTGTATATGTTTATGTTGTACATTTTCAAATTTTATATTCATAATTATATTAAAAAAATATGTCCATCATCTAGTATCCATAATACAAGTGCTTAGGGTACTTACTTTGGGCTAGATTATAGGTGTGAGTGTAAAAAATATTTATTTATTAAGTCAAAAACTGGTCCTCTCATTCAATAGACTTATCCATGTGAAAATGTACAGAATCTTGAGTGACTCTTTGAAATATGTACTTCTATCTTTTTGTATGAATGTCAAATCTAACAATTATGCCAATGTCGGGTTTGCAGAAAACACGTTTACCAATGGAGTTATATTAATCAGTTTGAACAAAGTTTGCAATCCAATAGAAATGCAAACACTTAGAAATACAAAAAATAAAATATTTACTTAATGACCAACCAAATATTGTCCCAGATAACGAGTATAATACACATCTTTACTCAATTATGATTATGTCGGAAGTTTTAGCACTGACAGTGTCAAGTGAGGCGTTAAATATAGAAACCGTAGAGGTGTAAACCGTAGTTCAAGGCGGCTGCGGCACGAGCCGACGCTGCCCACTTACACGGGTCGTCTGCTATCATAGTTAATTCCCCGTGACATTAGCAATGTAAAACGTGTCGCGCCTCCGTTGAAACAATTCTGTACTCCTAGAAACACATACCATACATAAATCACGCCTGTAAACCCGAAGGGATAGGCTGAGGTGAATTTAAACTCACTTTTCGCCAATTAGGTAAGTAAGGTAACTAGGTGGGGGGGGGGGAGCTTATTGCCATATATTTTAATATTTTAAAACACTCTAGGGCTAAGGTTAGGAATCTTTAGAAGGCCTCGTACATGGTAGAGAATGTAGATGATTTAATTAGTACATTTAATTTGATACACCAAGCGCATGGACGCCGCGCCTCGGCAATATGGGTATATAACCCAACCCGCAGGAAGGAAGTTTAATTTTTTTTAGCCATTATGAAAAGAGCAGAAGTTTTGGGTAAATCAGCCTGGCTAGCATGACCAACGAAACACGATATGATATAGCCATTTATCGCTTTGAACTGTCAAGATTTCATAGGTTTTTGACAGGTCAAAGCAATAATAGTTATTTGTTATACGTGAGTGCAAAGTTGCTTTTTAACCGCGTGCTCAATTTTGATGACCGAGCTAGCGAAGGATTCAAAAATTAGAATCCTTAGCGTTAGCGAGGGAATCAAAAGAGCACATGGTGAAAAATCTTTGCACTCGAGTGAAACACGTAACTTTTCATGCCCCTCAGTGAGGAAATGGTAAAATACAAAAAAAAAATGCAATCAGAACAGTTTCTATATTCACCCAAAAACTTCTACAACACCCACCCAGACCATCCACTCAGACACACCCACAACACCCACCCATCCACACCCATAACACACACCCATCCACCCAAACACACCCACAGCATACACCCAGACAGAACCACAACACCCACCCACCCAGACACACCCACAACATCCACCCAGACACACCCACAAAATCCACCCAGACACACTTACGAAATTCACCCAGAAACACCCACAACACCCACCCATCCACTCAGACACACCCACAAAACACCCATTCCCCCAGACACACCCACAAAACACCCAGTCACCTATACACACCCACAACACACACCCATCCACTCAGACACACCCACAAAACACCCATTTACCCAGACACACCCACAAAACACCCATTCACCCAGACACACCCGCAACATTCATCCAGACACACTCACCACAATATTATTTTCTACTTGCCTAAAACTTGTGAGTACCTAATAAAAATTTAGATTCCTAGACTGCCAAACAGCTTGAGTCAAACACGTTGATTTTCTGTGTTGTTCGGTTTGTTCGGTCAAACAAATCAAACAAACCTCAAAAGCTTTTAAATGCTTGACACAAGCATCAAGCAAGCGTTGTAGACGATCAAAATGTTTAAAGCAAGATTGATGTCAAGCTGATTGACCGCCTCGAAACTCCAAGGTTTTAACTTTATGACGTGAAAAGAAAATGGCGCGCACAAAGCAAATTACAAAAAAAGTACACCAGTTTCAGAGTCTGAGTTTTTCACAAATTAAAAAAGGTTGCATGATAATTTCGGCACCATGGAGGTAGAATTAAATAGGTTTGATGATGTTATGAAATCACAAACTTAATGCACACGATGTTCTAAATTCAAATTTACTTTATCCTCTAGAGGATAAAAACGGCTTTTGCACTCAGATATCGAAGAGCAAAAACGCTTTTTCCGAGATGGGGGCATAAAAAAGGCTTTATCATATTGTGTTTCGGTGTTCATACTAGCTGGACAGGGTAACGTGAGAGTTTCGTGACTCATAGTGAAAATGTTAACGTAGAAAATTGAAAAAGTAATGTTGTCTGTTATAATCGAGAAGTTGAGGTGAAGAGCCGACGTCGTGAAACTACTGACCGTCCGCTCGTAAAAAGTTATTGTCACTCAGATTGCTGTTATTATAGAATCGAAGAGAATGTCCAATAATCTGGGGCACAATCTAGATCTAAAGAAATCCGATCAAACTGTGCAATTGATCGCTAACTTTCTCTGACTAAGAGATTGCAGTTTTGGATGAGGCGGCCAGTATTTCGTGTCCATTGTGCTTACATTTTGCTTGTTAACTGTTAATTGTGTTGTAGTAGATAAGTCAGATGTTTTACGCGGGATTAAGTATGATCATCATCATACAGTGTGAGTTTTGATAAAAAAATATAAATGTCTACCTAATTATGAAATGTGTACCTACCGGGCCCGCAGCCAAGTGGCAATCATTTCATAACGATAACGGGTCGAAGTTCGTCACGATCGGCCATATTACTTTGGTATCTACAGCGTCTTAGCTTGCGCTACCAACATAGGAACTTACGAAGACGATTTTGGTCACGTGATTTCATGACGACTTACGTCAAATCCCATACATTTTGCTTTATCGTACTTCGTTATCTTTGTCGGTATGTTACTTTGTCTAGACCCCGGTGTAATGTCCCTTACAAACAGTAATAATGCTCGGCTCGCCAACGCCAACAACCACAACACGCCACTCACCCAGCTGTCACTCCCGGCAACCGACGCGCCCTCTAGTGACGTAAGCGCTCGAGACGAGACTCATACACTACATCCCTATCTTGTTTTTGTTTACTTATTATTTTTACGAATAAGCTATTCTCCATATTATTTCTCTGTGATTTTTTTTTTTCAAAATTAAGATTACATGTTCCTTAGAAATATTTTATTTAATCTGTTCAGTTGACATAAGTATTATTATTATTGTTTTTTTTTTTTTTTTATTATTATTATTTAAAATCGCTAATTTCCATTATTTTGGACCTTCCACTCTCCTTCAACTTTTTTGAGATGGACGACATTTCTTCTTAGTCTTTGTCCTGTTTCGTCATTTCGTATCTGAACATCTCCCCCAGAGCTTTTTTCTACTGTGTGTGGGGTTTCTTCGTAGTTTAGGCTAAGCTTATTTTCTTTGTTGAATTTTTTGACATAAACTTTGTCTCCGGGCTCTAAGTCATTTTCTTTAGCCTTTCGTTTCCGATCGGCATATATTTTTCCCTTCTCCTTCATTTCGGCGTCCCTGTCTCGTATATCTAGCATTTCCCAATTTGGGTTGATTTCACAAACCATTGGGATTTTATCTCTGGATTTTCTATTAAAGAACAACTCCGCTGGCGATTTACCCGTTGTACTATGCGGTGTACAATTACACATCAACAAGTAACAAAATTCTTGTATAGCTTCTTTAAGGTTTTTTTTCTCCATTTGCGCTATTTTAAGGCGCTTTAGTATATCCCGATTTTGGCGTTCAACTTCGCCATTTTGTTGGGGCCAATATGGAACCGTGTTAAATAAAGTGATATTTCTTTCCGCGCAAAATGATTTAAAATCTTCGCTGCAAAATTGCTTACCATTATCTGCTGTAATTGATATTGGGTATCCTAATCGACTAAATATTTCCTTAAGTTCTACAATAATGTCAGTACTTGTAATTTTGCGGCAAAACTTAATTTCTTTGTATCTACTGAAATAATCTACGACGACTAGTAAATTTACACCATTAGGTAGGGGGCCCATTAAATCAATTGCGATATCAACCCACGGTTCTTGTGGCAGTTCCCTGCGTTTTAAAGGGTGTGGGGGAAGCGGGTTCGATACCAGCGTACACGCTTTACAAGACTTAACAAAATTTTCAGCTTCTTTATCATATCCAGGCCACCATACTTTTGTTCTTAATCTAGTTTTCATGCCAACAATACCTGGATGGCCTTCGTGTGCTGCTTCTATTACCCGATCGCGTAATTTCTTCGGTATAACTATTTTAGTACCTCGAAGAAGTATTCCTTCATAGAAGCAAAGTTCATTTTGAAATATTTTATACAGCTTTATTTCTTCTACCCATGTGTTTTTATATATTCCGTCTTTGACTTTTAAAACTTCATCGTCAGTAGCAGAATTTTCAATAATTTCTTTTAAAGATACCGCGACTGGACGAATATATTCAACAATTTGGTGAATGTAGTGTTCTTGTGTAGCTGGTAAATTTTTTGGAACTTGGCACAATCTTGATAGGGGGATCTGCAATATTACTTTTCCCTGACTTATATACAACCTCATATTGATAAGATTGCAGCCGTAAGACCCATCTTTCGATCCTAGCACATGGTTTCGATTTTGGTCCGAAAATTACTTCCAAGGGCTTATGGTCTGTTATTAGTTCAAATTTCTTGCCATATACAAATACATGAAAGTGTTCAACTGCCCAAACGAGGGCGAGAGCCTCCTTCTCGGTTTGGCAGTATCTACGTTCGCAGTCTGTTGAGAGTCTTGTGACCAAATGCGATTATCCTTGGGTCTTTCCTATTTATTTGCACAAGCACGCCTCCAAGTCCTACTGGACTAGCGTCTGCAATAACAATAGTTCGATCGTTTACGTTGTAATACCCTAATGTCGGAATTTTTGATAGATCGGTTTTAAGAGATTCAAATGCAGTACTTTGTTGAGGTCCCCATAAATTGGTAATTATAGAACCAACACCTTTGTTCCGCAATAAGACCCGTAATGGTTCAGTGCGTGTTGACAGATTAGGTATCCATTTGCTTACAAAATTTACGAGGCCCAAAAAACTTTGTAACTCTGCCAATGTTGTCGGAGGTCTAAATTTTTGTATGGTGGATATATATTTTTGTAATGGGCGGATCCCTTCTTCTGAGAGTTCGTGTCCTAAAAATTGTATGCTTTTCTGCCTGAACAGACATTTTTCATCCTTTAATACCACCTGATTCGATCTTAAAACATTCATTACCTTCTTCAATCTGTTTTCGTGTTCTTCTAAGTCTTTCCCAAATATTAAAATGTCATCTATATAATTTATGACGCCATCGCAGCCGACTAATATTCGTTCTAGAGTTTTTTGAAAGATTTCTGGTGCACATGATATTCCGAACATTAATCTCTTGTATCTGAATAGGCCTTTATGGGTAATAAATGTCGTAATATGCCTAGAAGCTGTATTTATTTCTATTTGATGGAATGCGTCCATAATATCTAGTTTAGAAAAGTATTTTGCATCACAAATTTTCGGAAGTAAAGTATTCATGGTTGGAAGAGGGTGGTTTTCGCGTACTATAGCTTTATTAGCTCTCCGCATATCAACGCAGAGACGAATATCTCCATTATCCTTTAAGGCAGGAACTACAGGAGATACCCATCTTGACGGTTCATTTACTGCTTCAATTATATCTTTTTCGATGAATTCTTCAATTTTTTTATCAATTTTCTCCTCCAGGGGTATTGGAATACGTCTACAAATGAAATAAAATTAAGTTTTTTTTTTTTTTACCATTTTATTTATTAGTGTGTAACAAAATAGATTAATCTTCTAAATAATGAGGTAATCATCAATCAAATGTGCTTTAATATTTTAATTGAAAGAAAATTTGAACTTGGTGAAAATGTATTTATCAAATGAGTAATAACTCTAATACCTGTACGGTTGAGAAACAGGTGGTACGGTGTCATCTATAGGCAGGTCAATCAATATGTTTTTAAATTTTGAAAATGCCCTTGCTTCCACATTGTTCACATCTAGGTCTAGTCCGATTTTGAGTACACCATAGGCAATCGCTGTTGTCTTGCCCAACAAGTTCCTTGTACCATTTGTTATTACATAAAAAGTAGCACTATCAGTTTTGTTCCCTATTTGCAAATGAGCTTCAAACGATCCTTTTACTGTTAGGGGAATGTTACTCCCATAAGCCAAGAAATTTATATCTGGTTTGGCAATTTGATTAAAAACTTTTATTTTATTTGTTTTCATTTTTTCCCATGTCTTTTCTGTAATTAAGTTATTTTTACAGCCAGAATCAATTAACAAATTAACCTTTAAGCCACCAATGATACATTCTAACTCAACATCATCATCGACATGGAATACGTATTGAAGATTCGTCTCAGCGTCCTGGTCTTTTATGTCTTCTAATGACACTTGATTGACGCTCTGTTCTCGAGACTTCTTTTGGTAATGTTTTTGTGTATCATTTCTATGTTGGAATTTTGTTTTGAAAATCTTTGTTGTCCTACAACACTGACGAAAATGTCCCTTTAGTCCGCATTTCAGACATCGCGAATGCCTTGCCGGGCAGGTCCTCTCATAATATCTATGTTCACTGCTACCGCACCTGGTGCATGGATCCTGGAATTTGGTTTCGTTGTTTCTTCTTTTATGCTTAATATCAATTTTGTTTATGCTTTCTTCTTTGCCTGGTGTATCAAACTGTTCCAATTGCTTATTTATTACTTCTAGTGAATTGGCTTCTATAATTAATTGGTCTAGCGTGATGGAGTCACCTATTTTGAGTATTTTTTTCCTGAGTTCGTTCGAAGCTCCTTTTTCTGTGATTTGGTCAATAATGTGTTCATCTTTATCTATGAATTGGCATTTATCCGCCTGTTTTCGTAACCTGACTAAGAACTTTTCAAACTTTTCGTCTGGTTCTTGTTTCAGCAAACGGAATAAATGCCTCTCATACACTTTACTCTGTTTGGGTGCGAAATATTCGTCTAACTTAGATATAGCTACTTTGAATACGTCTATTTCTTCTTCTGGAGTTAGATTCGCCCCGGGTATATTATAAAAAACTTCTTGGAGTTCTAGTCCCCCGAAATGTAATAAGCAAGCTCTCTTTTTTTCATCTTTTTCAATGCTAGATGCATCTAGATATATAAAAAGTGCTCTTTTCCAGCGCTCCCAACGTAATCCCACGGATGAAGGATCGCCTTGGCAGTCAAAATGGTCTAAAGTCAAAAATGATGCCATAATATCTCCGTACGTCGGTTGTTCTGTAACAAATCAATTTAATGATTGTTTTAGTACTCTATCTCTATGACAAGCCAAATTTATGTTCGGATATATAAGTATCCGCTTTTCTTCGATTTAGCTTTCAATTTACAATTTGATGTTCAGGTCTAACCCTGCTCGGCTTAATGTATATACATTTCAATTTCTAGATAACAATTTAATGTTCAGGTCTAACCCTGCTTGGCTTAATGTATATACATTTCAATTTCTAGATAACAATTTAATGTTCAGGTCTAACCCTGCTTTGCTTTATGTGTACAATTTAATGTACAAATAACAATTTAATGTTCAGGTCTAACCCTGCTTTGCCTTGTGTATAATTTAATGTACCGATAACAATTTAATGTTCAGGTCTAACCCTGCTTTGCTTTATGTGTACAATTTAATGTACAAATAACAATTTAATGTTCAGGTCTAACCCTGCTTTGCCTTGTGTATAATTTAATGTATAGATAACAATTTAATGTTCAGGTCTAACCCTGCTTTGCTTTATGTGTACAATTTAATGTACAGATAACAATTGAATGTTCAGGTCTAACCCTGCTTTACTTTATGTGTACAATTTAATGTACAGATAACAATTTAATGTTCAGGTCTAACCCTGCTTTGCTTTACTGCTAATTTTAAGAGAAATAAAAATTTAACACTTTATTTTTCCCACTTTTCTTCCGCCTAATTTTATAGTGCATACTAGCTTAAATATAAAAATAAAATCTGTTAAGGCTGTATGATAGAATCCCTTTGCCTTTCAAAGATTTAAACAACAAATGAACCTAATAAAATTTTGCTCAAAATACTGGTTGCCAAAGCCACAGAAATTATAATTGAAAACAACAATAAAAAGGAACAAATTTAAAAATCTATATTTTTTGTTTTTTTTGTTTTTTTTTTTTTTTTTTGACAAAAGTAATAAGCAATTATGCTAGAATACTTACAGCAAAATATGCCCCAAACATAATAAATGTTATTTACACTCAATATGTACTATGGTCGATTTTACATTCATAACCAAAATTTGAACTAGAGTCGTAAAGGCATGATCGCTTTTATCGGAACCCAATTTAGATTATCATATCATTATTGAGGACTATTACTATTAAAGTATTGCAGATAATGTGGTCCCTCTCTGATCGTTGGTCTATGAATTCTTAAAGTTTATTTTCTTACGAGATGCCGCCATGCATGGCCGAACTGTCACTTTGCACCAATTCGTCCACAAAACGAACCATTTTATGCATTAATTTCGTGCATATCTAGGCTCCATAATACCTAAGGGTGGTTTTGTATTGATGGGTGCTACCATCCCCGTAATTAGAAAACCACTAAAATTGCACGATGCGTTTCACAGACGCTCAAGTCCTGAGCAATTGGTGTCCGTGAAAAAATATATTATCAGGTTATGTATGTTATGTGTACCCGAAACGTTATACCTATATACCAACTGGCTTTTTAAATTCTAATAACGCTAATCTTATCAAATGAATCGGCTCATTCCGTGGTGCTGTCTGTGGTCTCTAGCTGCGCCCGCGCAGGTCGATGGCCTGTGACTCACCCGGCTCCTATTACGGCAGACAGCATGCGCGGGAGTGCATAAGAGACAGTCGCAGTGGATTTCACCACGTGGTATCTACACTAGGTGTAACAGACATGTGCAGTAATATTTATAGGGGTTATTCAGGCCATCAAACTGAACAACCTTCCCTACGGGATCAAAATCGAAATCTCAGAAAAAAAATTCACTTCCTCATACTAAGCTGAGTACCAGCTGACATCAGTTTGTATGGGGAGGTGTTTTTTTTTTGAGATTTTGTTATTGGCCCCATAGTTGAAGTTGTTCATTTTGATGGCCTGAACTAACCCCTTTAAATATTACTGCACCTTTAATTTACACCTTGTATATTAAGATAGATTGTCCAATTTTGATAATTTTTGGATATGTCCTAAATATAATATAAAAATAGGATCCTATTATTTTATTTTTACGAAATATTGCTTACGATAAAAGTTGTTAGCATCGAAACTTATTAAATAAAGTGATTTCATTTGAAACATCTTTATTTTTTAAGTAAAAACTCGATCATCATAAAAATATATATTTCAATTTGACTAAACTGAATTAATGAAAAGGAAAAACGAACGATTAAGATCAGGATATACTGATTCTAAAAAGACCAAAATTTCCAAATTTTTTAAGTTTTAGGGGAATGAAAACTAGACAAGTATTAAAAAAGAAATGTAGGGAAATGTGGGCATTACTCGCGCAACGTATCGTCACTTCACAATCCTCTTAAAGCTTTGATTGATTTGGATTCCAGTTCAGGAATTCAGATTCGGAAACCTGAATGCTGTGTTTACATTACTTACTTACATGCAAAATGTTCAACAAGACGCACATTCAATTCTCCGAACGGAATAAAAACCTAACGCTCGGTTTGGTGCGCAGTATAAAATTCCGAATAAAAAAAACGGACGTTTGCGCTAGTCTCACCGAATTCTGAAGCTGAATTTCTGATCTGGAAACCCAAATCCGTACGTTTGTGCCACGCCTACTACGTGAAGCAAAAACTATGTACCCCTTTTTATGAAAATTGCGCGGACGGCGGAGTAGGAAATTTCGCACACATATAGTTTATAATGGAAAGGAGTTCAAAATGCATTTTTTTTTAATTATGCTTTTAAAATACATGAAATCAATAAAAAAACATAACACACTTCCATATATTTATCAGAGACTTTATTACAATGACTTTTTGGTTATGAAAAACTTATAATTCAAATTAATTAAGGTCGGATTTTGACCACTTGACGACCACTAGTGCTTATTAAGAGATTAGTTATTGTTAAATATTGTGTAATTGCTAAATTCGGTACACTATCATAAATAAAATATCTCAAAATACTGTAGTATCTGGAAAAAAAATCAACCCTAATTATCATAGGTCTATCAATCAAATGTGATCGTTAATAAATATTGACAGGGACAGGGCAGTGTTGAAATTGCTTTGAGGTGGTAAATCAATAACCATTTTCTTCTTTGTGTCTGTTTTGTATGTAACAATTTATCATTTGGCATAATGCACCAACTTTTTCTCCAGAATCCGAACATACTCGATTACCACAGAATCTATAATAATTACCGTTCGGCCAGATTTGGTTTAAGCTTTTTGTAATCACCACGTTTTAAATTTTATTTGCCTATTATATAAAATTTAATGATTACTCTCATTCTTGTCATCTAACATAAGAAAGCAATCTCCTTAAAACAACTCTACCTATTGGTTGGCGTTTGAGTATATTCAAAGTCCTAATAAATTATTAAGAACTTTTCTATTGCTAAAGCACATAAATAGGTCCTTTATGTGGCTGCAAAAATGCACTTATCCATATTTTTTTAAATGAAGTGTCAATTCTTTCCCGACATTTTGCATTCCTGTGTGTGTAGGTAGGTCCAGCATAACATTGTGGGCGGCAGTAGATGATCTAGGCGGCATTCTTCGTCTCCTGTTCAATTCACTTGTGAATTCTGTCGTGTACAAGTAATCTGTAATTTTACACTTCTGTAGTAACGTTATTCCTTTGAGAATGAGAAATTCCTTGCGTAGAGCAGTTGATTAATCATTTAAATTGACTTCGGTGGCATGGTCGGTGTACAGTCAACGGCTTCAGACTACCCAAAACTGCCAAATTTCTTCAATCGATTGTGAACCTTAACTTGTTGGTAGAAAAGCACAAAGTCGATTGAGGAAATTTGACATATTGTGGTAGTCTGACGTGCTGTTGACTGTACAAGAGCTAATGTTGGACACTGTGAGAAATACATACATACATACATACATAAATCACGCCTATATTCCCGAAGGGGTAGGCAGAGGTGAACTAGCACCCACGTTTCGCCAGTTATGATAGGTCCCATGTAATAGGTGGCGAGCCTATCGCTATTTATCGGGTACAAAAGTCGCAGTAGGTACATTGCTAAGCGAGGCGGTATAAGAGGAACGCTGCTGCCCATTCCTCATGACTGATTTATCCTTAGTCGCCTTGTACGACACCCACGGGAGAGATTTGGGGTAGTGACAATTGTATTCTACTATGCCGTCACCACACGGCCGACCCTATGAGAAACGATGGGAAAAAATCTATTTAGTATTTCGATGTTTGTAATAATTTTTCTGACATTTAATAAATTTTGGTTAGGAAAAACGTCTCGGTTGCTATTCAAATACAAATCAAAAATAATAGTTCTGAAGTTACGTACTCTAACTTAATTTATAATTTCAGGACGAATGCAACATGCGTTCATTGCGTCATCAAATGGCAGCGGTGGTAAAAAAAAATTGAACATCTGCAAGGTGAATGGAAATTGAGGCTGAGAAATAATTAACCCAGCAGGTGTAAAGAAACAGATAATGATGAATCATTTCGGAAAGCTTGAAAATAAAATAAGTTGGGAACGTTTGTGACTGTTTTATTATCAATACCTTATTATTTAAGAAACGTAAGAACTTAAAGTGACAGATGTATCTTTCTGTAGGAAATTGCATACGCATTTGAGAAAAATTGAAAATAAACCATTTTAGTTAGTATTTTTAAAAAAAATAAAAATGTCATATTCACCATTGTGATGCAGAAAATCCCGGATTCGAAGGAGTGGTTCCTCTAAAATTTTTTTAAAATAAATACATGATTTAATAACTGTTTAGTCAAGAATACAATATAAGTCATAAAAGCAAACAATAAGATTGAATCTTGGTTATTGTGCATAATATCTGAAGCCACTACTCAAAGACTAAATGAATCTTAATCCAAAGAATTATGTGCCACTGCACACTTTATGTCGCAGTCAAATCTGTAAATTGGGCATTTATTTTTGTTCCATTGTTATAATACCTGTTTTCTTCTAACCCTCAGCTATTTATTCTGTTATACGTCAGTGGGCTTCCAAACATGATTTTTATAAATATAATGCCTATTTAGTAGACCCATGTTTATACATTATTCTAGATTGGGTTATATTTAATGGTTCAGCACACTAACCTAAGCTATTAGGGAAAACCTGCAAAACGCATCCAAAACTCACTTATGGAGAAGATGAGGATGAAGAGAAATAAATAAAGTTTGGAATAAACTGTCTATTGAAAATATAGGCAAGGTGTTTTCTATAAATTAAACTATTGTATTTAAACAATTTGTATGTCAGAAAAATTATGTGAAACATATATTATAAGTTTTCTGTTTACAGTGCTATCTCCTATCTATAAAATGCAATCTATAAAATTGGCACTTGTTTTTTCAATTTATTTAACATAATATACAAAATGGAACAGAACAACTATGAATACTAATACTCATGCTACCATAGCCATATAAACTTACTATGTTGTTATTAAAAAACCGAATTTTTTCTTCCATCACAAATTGTTAGGTCATTAAAGCAACATGTACGGAAAATTCTAAAATTATTTATACAATTTTTGATATCACCTTAGGTTTTATACGATAAACTTAGCATGCGTAGTATTCAGGGGTGCGTTATTTCTGCTACATGTTGTGTGTATTTAAACAATTGGGAATTATGGCAACAGTGTGATTTGGCAGTTGCGTAGGAGCAGCGATGTATGGCGGGCGAGGCCGGATGCGCTGCTCGGCTGATTGGCGGCCCCTCCCGCCAGTGCCGGCCCGTATGCGCAGGCGCAATTGCAAACCATGGCACACGAACAATGAATCAATTACCTTTACAAATCAACACTACAGCAGTAATAATATTGGATATGCACTATGGCTAAGAGTTTTTTCATCCCACCATCTCGGAAAAAGCGTTTTTGCTCTTCGATATCAGAGTGCAAAAGCCGTTTTTATCCTCAAGAGGTTAAAGTAAATTTGAATTTAGAACATCGTGTGCAATGAGTTTGTGAATTCAAAACATCATTATACATATTTATTTCTACCTCCATGATGGTGCCGAAATTGTCATGCAACCTATTTTAATTTGTTAAAAACTCAGACTCGGAACCTTCTTGGTGTACTTTTTTTGTAATTTGCTTTGCGCGCGCCATTTTCTTTTCACGTCACAAATTTGTTAAAACCTAGGAGTTCCGTGACGGTCAATCAGCATGGCGTCAATCTTGCTTTAAACATTTTGATCGTCTACAACGCTTGCTGGATGCTTGGGTCAAGCATTTAATAGTAGATTTTCCATCAAGTGCACAAAACGAATCATTTTTGTCCGAGACTTTTAGCAGCCCAAGCCGAAGGCGAGGGCTGATAGTAATGTCGAGGATAAAAATGGTTTTGTGGACGAGTTAGAAACTCTGCTTTTCACTTCGATTGCGAGGAAATAAAACAGTAATTTAGCATAAAATTTCTTAAAATTCAAACTAAAATTAGTACAGTTTTGAATACTGAAGGAAATTGTTTTTCCCATTGATATTTGGTTTGGGCTGCAGACCTATACAGCCAAGTATTAAATTAATTTTGAAATATTATTTTCTTAAATTAATTTAATAACCTACCGTACCTACTTGAATTAAAATGTTAATATCTTTTATGTCTTAAAAAAACACATTAGGCAAATAAATTTAAGTAAATATAAAAAAATTACAAATTATATCTCTGATTTTCTTAGTGTTTGGCTGCATGGCTTTTTTTTGCCTTAATAACACATTTATGAGTAGATACTGTAGTTAATGCTCTAGAGCACAAAATTCGATTTTGTGCAGCCTATATCCTGCACAAATAAGCACTTTCAGAGCATGAGAAGTGAAAAAGCTTTTTAGGTCTGTTTGATTTGTTTACGCTAGCAACGGAACAAAAACATACAGAAAATCAACGTGCTTGACTCAAGCTGATTGACCGTCTCGGAACTCCATTAGGGACGGTAATTTTTATTACGGACTTACAGGTGTGTCTGGATGAATGTTGCGGGTGTGGCTGGGTGGATGGGTGGCTGTTGGAGGTGTGTCTGGGTGAATGGGTGTTTTGAGGGTGTGTCTAGGTGAATGGGTGTTTTGTTGGTGTGTCTAGGTGAATGGGTTTTTGTGGGTGTGTCTAAATGGATGGGTGAGTATTGTGGGTGTTTCTGGGTGATTGGGTTTTTTTTGGGAGTGATTAGGTGTTTTGTGGGTGTTTCTGGGTGAATGGGTGTTTTGTGGGTGTTTCTGGGTTAATCGGTGTTTTGTGGGTGTTTCTGGGTGGGTGTTGAGAGTGTGTTTGGGTTAATGGGAGGGTGTTGTGGAAGTTTCTGGGTGAAACAGAAACTGTTGTGATTGTATTTTTTTTTGTATTTTGCATTTTCCTCGTTGGGGGGGATGAAAAGTTACGTGTTGCACTCGAGTGCAAAGATTTTTCACCTTGTGCTCTTTTGATTCCCTCGCTATCGCTCAGGATTCTAATTTTTCCGAATGAATCCTTCGCTAGCTCGGTCATCAAAATTGAGCACGCGGTTAAAAAACAACTTTGCACTCACGTACAACAAATAACTATTGTCTCACGGCGGCCGGTTGATCGATTGGCTGGCTGTCAGCCCAGAGGTCCTGGGTTCAAATCCTGGAAAAAATTTGTGATGAACACAGACGGTTGTTTATGTAATAATTATGTTATCATTATAAAAGTTATTATGTGTTGTATTTATTTAACTAATTGATATTCATTATACAAGCATGCAATATACTGCGATTTACGTGCCCGATGGATGGCAATAGGCTTGCAGCATGGAACTTCACATAGGTGTTAATTCACCTCTGCCTACCTCTTTGGGGATGTAAGCGTGATTTATGTATATATGTAATGTTTGTGAGGTGCAGGTTAGTAACGGTGAAGAAGTGAAGTGAAGCGAAAAAGCGGCGAACTCATTTTAGCTTAAACTCAACGATTAGATTAGGCCTGTCTGACGTATAAATTTACCACCTATATCTGATAATAATTATCTTCGGACAAGCCCATGCGCACTTGACTAAACGTAGATAAAATTGCGATATCTAGTCATCTAGTTAAGTTTTCGCGAGTTTTCTATAGCAGCTACCAACCGTATGTGTCTGTTCAGAGTGTTTTCCCGAAAATGGGTGCGATTGTACTTCGTAGCCTTGTTCGTGATAGGTTTCGTGTTTTACGTGACTGACGGGGGAATGAATGAAGTGTAAGTGGAATCAACGTAGCCATATAGATAGATCAACGAACGAAAACACTGTTTACAATCGCTCACTATCTGCATTTATTATCTTTCACACCAGTCCTTCTAGACAAGTGACCAATCTATTCGAACGAATTGACATTTGTAAATGTCAATTTTTGACGGCTTCTCTTTCATTAGAGAGACACGACGTTCGCCATGTTTTTTTCCGTGTAATAGGTACGTCAGTTTCTGTAAACGATGTAGACGGAGCTGGTGGCAAAGGCTACAGAGAACCCTTTTTGTAGCAGAGGACAGTAATCACCGTAGACGTAACAAAATACAACTGACAAGTATCAAAAACAAAACGAGTATCAAAAAATATTAAAAAGTAAACAGAAAACATTCCAAAAAGATTGATACATAACTCAGTCGGCAACATACATTTGTATTCTATTCGTTCGAATAGATTAGCCACTTAGGTTAGAGCAGGCGATTATTATTTAGCCGTCTCTTGTTGACATTCTACCGTATGGAAGAACTGTCAAGGACTGGTGGTTATCTTTTAGTCGCTTGTTTTGCGTGTCGGTGAACTCGGGCCTGATTGTTTCAAACCTTAACTTCTTACATTTACAAAGTTGATCAATTAAAGTTTTCACTAATGTAAATGCAACTACTTAATTTTAATGGTCGTCCAAGATACAGGCATAGCCTAGTTTGGAGACCCCTGGTAACGCAAAATGTTCTATCTGTATATTTGTTCCTTCACTATAACCATGTGCCTAATTATCATGTCTAGTTCGTAAGGAACAAGAAATAAATGATTTATTATTATTATTATTATTTCTTGTCAATAGTGGAATCTCTTTACTGTGGTTACGTCCACTCTGTAAGCATCACTCAAACAGCAGCGGTCGCGGGACGGTGGCGGTGGCGGGCAGTTATAACGTAGATAACATTATTAATCAAACCAGCTTTGGGCTTGTCAGTGACTATTTTATTTTATTAAGATAAAAGAACAAAGATTTTGGTGGTTAGAAAAAGAATTTCGAAAAATTATGATCTTGAGGCGAGAATCGAATCCGGGCAGGTGCCTGGTTAAGTTTTCGCTCGGCCACCCAAGACACTAATTAACTTGCCGAAATTCTTCTAACCTTTACACTTCATGTTGTAAGGCAACGGGTACCCTCGCAATGTAGAAATAAATTTCAAACATTCCAAAGCAGATATTTTTACAAATACCGTGCGTTCGGTTAAGCTTGGGTTTTCTTTATAAACTATTCGATTTTAATTTTAACATTGTATAAATGTTAGAAAAATTAGTACAAAGATTTTGGTGGTTAGAAAAGAAATCGCATGCTGAAACTGGTAAGCCACTGCGCTGTCGAGTTGCTCTCAGTATACATACATAAATCACGCCTATATCCCCGAAGGGGTAGGCAGAGGTGAACTAGCACCCACGTTTCGCCAGTTATGTTAGGTCCCATGTAATAGGTGGCGAGTCTATTGCCATTTATCGGGCACAAAAGTCGCAGTATGTATATAGCTAGATGGTATAAGAGGAACGCTGCTGCCCATTCCTCATCACTGATTTATCCTTAGTCGCCTTGTACGACACCCACGGGAGAGATTTGGGGTGGTGACAATTGTATTCTACTCTGCCGTCACCACACGGCTTCTCAGTATACGACAGTTAAAATGATTTGCAAAACACGGGGCCTAATTTAACGAGATTGTATGAAACATTTAAAATCATTAGAGCATGCTCTAATGTCGAAGCCTTAGTCGGGGGGTCGCCGGCAAAAGAAAAAGACAAGGTTCTGTACCTACGAGTACATTACAAAACACAGTGTCATTTGTCAGTGAGAATAAAATGAGATAGAACAATTGAATTCTTTAACTGTAAAGGGGTCGCGTATTCAATAAGATTGAAAAATTCTGCATTACATTATTATGTAGGTACCTACTTATTATATGTGCCGATACAGGATAAATCGATGAGAGCGAAGTGCGAACTCGAATGACGCCGGTGTGCCTAAGGATTGCCCACAAGGATGTTTACCGCATATTCATTGAAATGGTACCTAATAATAGAAGGCTTTATTTGATAGGCCTGCTTGCTTTTACAACATGCGTCGCAAACATCGTTGCGACATGGAAGAAGATTTTGCCGTGGAATACTCTAAAAATAATATGTAGGTAGGTATAAGTACCTACTTGTTGTACATTTATAAAAATATACTTACCATGATTTTTAAATATTCGATAGCCGTAGACTTTATATCTGTGGCCGTAGACAAAAACTGTTGGTAGTGTTGAAACTAAAGAGGGCATTCACTACACGGACATACCGGTCAGACATCGCGCGGACCTCGATTGTATAGGCCAGAGTAACTGTGACAGTCCTACACTAGGCAAACATATCACAGACATAATATAAGAGAGGTCCGGTGGGCATGTCTTCAGTATAGTGAATTCTCCGCTTTAGATTAAGTATGACCAACTTATTTGGACAGTTGATGGTGTCGCTAGTGGCGAAAAATGAGTGTCATAGAAATGGCAAAATCTGTGGTTAAATTGTAGTTCCAATTTTCGCCCCCTATTTAGATTATTTGGTGGCCGCCTCACTTAAATCGATCGATTATTGATCCACCATTAAAGGTACAGAATCTACAATCTTTATTGATAATTATACTATAATCGTTATTGATATAACATTAATGTTATTGGGTAATCCCAATATATTTAAACAAACTAAAACAAGATTGAAGACCTTGCTGGGCTCGGGAGACATCGCTCCCGGTTTTTATTTCTAGACCTGAAGACAGTTACTTCAAGGCTGCGTCTCATTGCCAAGGTCGAATCTCCCACGACCATCACGCGTCAGTAACAATTATAGCTAGCTACATAGAAGTAGGCACACTAGGGCTTAGAGAAAAGGAAGACACCTAGACATCAGTTATAATATTAGGCATTCTGTAAGTTAGACAAGAAAACTTACATATCTACAAGTGAACATATATAATTATCACGCTTTTCTCCATAAAGGATAGGCAGAAAATTTTTAACAAGGATAATTTTTGGTAATTTATATGTAATTAAATTATTTATGGGTAATATAATTATATTATTCAAGTCAGCCGTGTGGTAACGGCAGAGTAGAATACAATTGTCACCACCCCAAATCTCTCCCGTGGGTGTCGTACAAGGCGACTAAGGATAAATCAGTGATGAGGAATGGGCAGCAGTGTTCCTATTATATCATCTAGCTATTACCTGTTGCGACTTTTGTGCCCGATAAATGGCAATAGGCTCGCCACCTATTACATGGGACCTAACATAACTGGCGAAACGTGGGTGCTAGTTCACCTCTGCCTACCTCTTCGGCGTGATTTATGTATGTATGTTTGTAATTATATTGTGGTATCCTGAAGTGCTGACGACTGTACGTCATCTATGTTCAAACGCAAACTAACAAACATATACTTTTTGTCTATTTATTTTATGCCTATTTGTCTCTTGCTGACATAGGAATCATTCTATATTTTACAAACTATAATCTAATACATAATTTTTTGCGATCCGTAACGTGTAAGTAGTCTAAACAATGTTGATTTCACTGACATGATTATAAACAATGTAATCTACTACCTAACGTAAACATTACAACAATCCTCTAATAGTCACATCACCACTAAGTATAGAAGAATGGTAGTGAGCTGTGGGATATACTAATGGCGAACAAGATCACAGTTTAATAGAAAAGTCAGTAAAAAATCTTATTTTTTTACTAGCTGTTAAATTATTGTTCATCGCTTTCTGGAATCTACCCTAATAATATTAAGCTATATTTCGTAAACTACGCCACCTCGGTGGTTAATTAATATGACATGTTGATTGAATTGAATACAGCAATATTTATTCATAATTATTCAGTACTTATATTTATATGTGCTTCCATTTAAATACTGCTGAGACATTAATTACTTGACCGTTGATAACATTATGGAATCTGTAATGTTCTAGACATATCAACATTTTACTTATTATTAAGAACTATTCTGATTTTTAATTTTAACATTATATAAATGTTAGAAAAATTAGTACAAAGATTTTGGTGGTTAGAAAAAGAATTTCGATTCCCGCCTCAAGATCATAATTTTTCTAACCACCAAAATCTTTATTATTAAGAGTTCAATTTGATGCTAAGTAATACGAGCAAGGTTTAATTTATAATTTTAAACTAACACTAATTTAATTTAAAGTTTATTTATTCTGTGCCTACGTATGAGAATTTCTGAATTAGCAGAAAACTCGAAATTATTAAGCTTTTTAGCGATGACCAAACCTACATATTTACAAGGTTAAGTTCAAGTTTGCCAAGCAGGTCATTAAACTTGTGAAACGGAACGGAAACCTTGAGCGAGTGAGGAGCCTTTTTTCGACCTTTTTATGGTTTCTCGATTGAATCGAGTGCATGGCACGTCACTACCCTTGGCAGGCCAACGGGACAAGGTCAAGGCTGCGCCATGGCAGAGGAACTCGAAATATTTTCTAGCATCTTTTAAAATTTTAAATTATTCTATATATTTCTACTTCTATTGTAATGTGATGGTAAATATGATATTGGAATATTGGAATCCATTTTATAATCAATTTATTTATTTACTGTTACTTACTCAAGGGACAGTTAACTTACCTGTCATCCTTACCTTACCTTTGTATTAAATGTATTAAATATACCTAGATAAAAACACCTATTTACCAAATGGTTCAGGGCGACGATTTCTATTCGAGTTATGCAATGAAAGTGAAAAATAACAAACTTGACATTGGCATCAAACGTGTTGCTGGCTTGGATTTGATCCAGCCGTACGTCGCCGCAAAAAAGAAACGGCAACAGTCTAAATTTAAAATTTTAGCTAATATTTTTTATTTTTCACCACGAGCTCTAACTATGCAAAAAATATATTTAATTGAGACTGGTGGTATTAAAATTCTATAAAATACTAATAGTAAACATAGTGAGTTACTTAGTACTTAAGAAAATTCGAAAAAGTGATGTACCATTATATCCATAATATACAATCGTTTGTTGACAACCACATACATTGTTGGCAATTTTTTGGATCAAGTACTGCTATTGCAACTAGTCATAAATTCAGTGCCTACTTCAACAATTAAAACATGAATAAAGTAATTTAATGTAAATAGTGAACTATAAACAAAATGACGCTTCAAAAATGCTGAAAATATGAATGAGTAAGTTGGTATTAAATCAGCTGTCCTTATTTATCTGGCACAATATACGTTGGTTAACGCTATTCAAGAAAAAGATTAGTTCATTAATTTTAATGTCAATGGGTATATTGGATTATATCAAGTGTGATATTTTTACAAAATCGAAATTTATTTTATACTGGGAAGTAAAGAAATTTAACAATTCACTCTCTAAAGTTTTGTTTAAATCTTGCGTTTAAATTGAATAAACAAGTCACAAACATAATATTCTAGCAAGTTCCACTATGTGCGATATATCTTGTAAAAATATGAGCGTGCCAGCTTATTAATTAACGATATAGCAATAATCCTTGGATGGGCTTCATTTGAAATAGCTCAGTTATTGATAGTCGAAACCTCAACTCGGTCTTAATGCCGGTGGGCATTCTGCCGGCTAGCCGAGCATCCACAGCAAGGCCAAGGTTGCCGGAGGAAGGGCCGCGGTGCGGGCGCGGGGATCCGCGGGCTTAACGTTCGGCGCGCTCCCGCGGAGACCATTCTGCACCTCGCAGTCGACACTGACGGTTGTACAAGCGCCAGGTAAGCGGTGTCCAATTAGTTTAATAACCCACCGGCGAAATACGAACATCCGTCGTGGCGGTCGTGACGTTGCCCCTAACACCGTTCGATCGGCATTATTTGTTACTCGAGTGACCACTTAATCCCTTTCAAGGAGTGAATCAGACAAATTCAAGTGTTCAATTTCACTTACAAGTGCAATAGCTGGAGAAATAGGAGTCCCGTTTGAAATTTGACAGCCAAACGCTAAGGTAACCAATAGATATTACCCCGGGAAGTTTCCCTCCGAAAAGTTTTGAATCGGTTCCCGAAGGGCGGGAAGCGTGAGCCCGCGTGCGTCCTGCGTGCCGCGCATCGATCGGGCCGACCCTCACCCTTACCACTCCCGGTTCTGATACATTCATTTAGACAAAACATCATTCCATCACTGCATTTAGTATTCCCCATTTGTTTTATTTTTTTGCTGTAGTAATTCGCGATTTAGTGCATTTAGCGGCTAGTTTTACAAACAAAATAATAAATTGTGAAAATGGGTGGCTGTGCAACAAAAGAAAATAAGGAAAGCAAACCGGCAGAAGATGCCGATGGGTGCGTATGTCCGGCCGGTGTTCATCTCCGGTGCTGAATTAATTTTTTTTACTACCGCTCATTTTATTCTAGTAAAAAATGTGAATCTAAGTAGGTAGGAGAAGATTTAATTTTATCGATATTACTAATTTCCCAGTTTATTGGATTTATTATCTCTGTCAATGAAAGTGGTTAAGTGTGTTACTTGATCTTGATATTTAATCAAAACACAGGAAATTTCAAATTATACAAGATTGCGAACTAAAAATTATATTTTTTCAAAAAGCTATCTACTTGGTAAAAGATCGGTATTCGTAAAATTATTCCTACTTTTGATTGTTAAGTTAAGTCAGTCCCATGATTTTTGTGTAATCATAAAAATAGAAACTAAATACTGCAAAACTATTTTCTACATTTCATTACTTTTAGTAGCAATTATTATGGGAGCTTTTTGAGCTTTATTTTATTACTTTGATACTTTTCGCAATCTACCTGAAAAGGTTATGTCACATTCACAGTCATAAAGATTAATCGAACGATAAGTGCGCTTTGTAATCTGACGATGGTTAATTCGATGCTGCCGCCTTCTCGAATACAAATTATTGGAAATAAGTAACAAGAAACTTGACAGAACGTTTGTTCCCTGGTGGCGAGTGGGAGGCACGGCTGCGCACAGTGCAACAGTACCGGTGCGCAGTGAGCTGACACATCCGTTCGACTTGCGCGTGTCGGTCAAGGCGACCTCTAGCTAAATTACGTAATTCCACCAGAAATCCAAGTAGATTCTTGGGTGTGATCGGAAATCTCTACAAGTCGCGTGGCACTTCCCTATTAGTCAGTCACCAAAAGTCCAGTGAACTAACCAGTGTTTTATAATTCTTACCATGAATTATAAATTTAAAGTCACTATTCCAGTGGTCGTTTGCGGTGGCGCGGTACTTGCTTATTACCTCATCAGGAGGTTTGTACAAATATCTTTAAGTAACATGCATTAATGTCGGTAGTTAATTAATTTTGATCCAGATAATCTGTGTCAAATATTATTATGTAACAATAAAAATAATTAATTTATTTATTGAGATATTATAATATAATAAAATAATAATAAAACAATAGTTCAAATTTTAATTCTCGATTAAGATTAAGATAAGAGATCTGTTCCCCCACTATTTAGTCAAATTTTACGGAAGTTGCCACTAGACCGGAAGTTGCGTTGACTTGAAAAAAATAACTATTTTTTTTTTAATATTTCCTTTCACTTTCACTCAAAATCTTTAAAAACCGTGTGAATTTATTTTAATTTGTTACGGAATTGATAAAATAAAACAATTTTAAAATGTGTACTCGGGCAACTTGTGCAGCTTTGAAAGCGTTAGATAATAATAACTAGTAATAATGTACATATTGGGATGCAAATTGCAATATTTTTTTTGACTTTTACAGAAAAGCCGCAACAATGGTGGACGCCGCAACCATCGAGAAATTGGAGGCTGGTTTCAGCAAACTCCAGGGCTCCGATTCCAAGTCGCTGCTGAAGAAGTACCTAACCAGGGAGGTATTCGACGCTCTTAAGAACAAGAAGACCTCCTTTGGCTCTACACTCTTGGATTGTATCCAGTCAGGTCTGTACAGATATTTTTATTTTTTATTATATAATTGTAGCTACTGAATAAAATAAAGAGACTTAGAATTGGGTATAAAAAGTTTAGGTATCATTTTATGGAATGAAATAATTGAAACAGTCTTTCATAATATTTGCACAGATTACTAAATAAACAATTGTTACAAAATAACAAACTGCTAGTATAGCACTTACCCATTAATCATGGATGATAATCTCTGATTTTGTTATCTTATGTAATCAATAGAAGTTTTATGAAGTTGCCAAGTTATGTAAGAGCTTATGAATGAATTGTCATATGTATAATGTGAGTTGTTTTTTCTAATTTTGTGTTATCACTTTAATTTCAGGTGTTGAGAATTTGGACTCTGGTGTCGGAATCTATGCCCCTGATGCTGAGGCATATGTAGTGTTCGCGGACTTGTTTGACCCCATCATCGAGGACTACCACAATGGTTTCAAGAAAACCGACAAGCACCCTGCCAAGAACTGGGGTGATTCGGAGACCATGGGAAACCTGGACCCGGCTGGTGAATTCATCGTCTCTACCCGTGTCCGCTGTGGCCGCTCCATGGAGGGATACCCCTTCAACCCCTGCCTCACTGAGGCCCAGTACAAGGAGATGGAAGAGAAGGTTTCATCCACTCTCTCTGGTCTTGAAGGTGAACTGAAGGGTACCTTCTACCCCCTCACAGGCATGTCCAAGGACGTACAACAGCAACTGATTGATGACCACTTCCTCTTCAAGGAGGGAGACCGTTTCCTCCAGGCTGCCAACGCTTGCCGCTTCTGGCCCTCCGGCCGTGGTATTTACCACAATGAGAACAAGACTTTCCTGGTCTGGTGCAACGAGGAAGACCACCTCCGTCTCATCTCAATGCAAATGGGTGGTGACCTGAAGCAGGTCTACAAGAGGCTGGTGACAGCTGTGAATGACATTGAAAAGAGGATTCCATTCTCGCACAACGACAGGCTCGGATTCCTGACATTCTGCCCGACCAACTTGGGCACAACCGTGCGCGCTTCCGTGCACATCAAGCTTCCCAAGCTGGCCGCTGACAAGGCCAAGCTGGAGGAGGTGGCTTCCAAGTACCACTTGCAGGTGCGCGGCACCCGCGGCGAGCACACCGAGGCCGAGGGCGGTGTGTACGACATCTCCAACAAGAGGCGCATGGGCCTCACCGAGTACGACGCCGTCAAGGAGATGTACGACGGCATCGCTGAACTGATCAAAATCGAGAAGTCTCTGTAAGAAGTTGTCGATCTCTTGCTATCAGTATTTTTCGTATTATTTATCGTTTCATGTAAGTATTGGATGTGATCGGGCGGCGCCGGCGGGCGCGACTAGTCAGCGGCGCCCGGCCGGGCGTCGGGCGCGCAGGCGGCCCTGTGTACTGTTTTCGTAAAAGTATTTTCTATAAGGAAATGGAAAATAAAGACAGCTAGCATTAAGACCAATATTGTCTATTATTTTTATTTCACCCCTACAAATTATTGTAAAACTTCATTGAAATTAATTATTGTTTACACACATACATAAATCACGCCAAATAATCCCTGAACGCACCCGTTCAGGAATAATTTGTAGGCAGAGGTGATATAAAACCATTCACATAAGTACATTCTTGTTTAAAAATATATTTAATATAATGACATTGACATGATTTACCAGACTGACTCCACTTGCATATAATAAAATGGTTACATTACACAAATCAAGTTGGACTTTTACCCCTGTATACAGAAATGCTACTCAAATTTTGAGCACTGCTTAAAGTTAAGTGGACAATACCTGTCAGAATTTGTATGGAAAAAGGTAAATTTTGACAATACTTAAATGTTAAGTAGGGCTCAAACTTTGAGTAGCGTCTCTGTATTCGGGGGTTACACATTAGCTTAATCAAATTTGTACCTACCTACCTACAAAGACTACCTATGTATTTGGTACAGTGTCACGTGCTTAGGTATTGTTCCATAACCTGGTAAGTGTAAGCATCTTGCCATGTGGCGACTGCTAAACAGTATGGCGCTATCTTCACGAGCGAGAAAATCGCGAAAAGTCCGCGGTTCTATCGTCGGGTAATCTCCACGAACGAGCGATTATTCCGCCAGCGTATCGTCACGACTCGTGACGGAAACAGAGAGTTCGCGGCGACTCGTAATGGAATCGCCGCATTTTCTAGACAACGAGTTGAGCTGTTACCTATTTGTTGAAAGAGTTGCACTCGCTGCAAGAGCGCAACGTTCCGCGCGCCGCGAGTAGCGTAGCCAAAGAGTATATAATACACTACGTTTAAGAGTCGGGACTTCAAACAAGCTTTTTGACAATTTTGACTCGCAGTTTAGGCTAAGATCTCATACCAACCAACAGAGACAGATAAAAAAGTAATGCCAACATACTACAAAAGCAAACTAAGGATGTGGTGTACGCTACAGAATGTGTCGATATCGATAAAAACGAATGGGTACCCCCCCCCTGCCTTGCAGACAGGTTTTTTAATCCTACAAAAGCAAAATAAAAAGCTCTCATCGTTTGAAAATATTGAGTTTTATTCAATTACGTGTAATTATTTAATACAATTTATTTAACAACAAAAAATAAAAGTTATGTTTACAATGTGGAAATTAAATTGTTGGTAATTTTCTGATCTCTTATTCTAGGCGGAGTCTTCAGATGTTAGCTGATCGATCAACACACGTTTTTGCAATGTTGTGTAAGCAAGTAAGCAGGACATTTAGATCTGAAATAATAAATAGATTAAATTAGTATATATATCGTTTGAGTTTACGCTGGTCATCATCAATTCAATTTATTGTTCACCACTTACCATAGCGGACTATGTGTAACGCGCCCGAAGGTCTGGTTCTGCCCAATCAATGAAATCTGGTTCTGAAATAAACCACTCATTAGCTTCAGGAATTGAGCTATTTAACCATATCGGAAAGATAGGTTATGTAACTTACCAATAGAGGCGCTTATGCGGTTGCAGGCAACGATCACACCCGACGGGCATCGTGTAGCAAGGCGGCAGTCACGCTGTCTTCTTCTAGTGCCTCTTCAATTCGGAAGATAAGCCGTCAGCTTTTTATATTCATCTCTGTCAGTCGCAAACCGAAACAGCTTTTCAACGGGGTTAATGCCGATCCACTCTCATATGCTTTGCAGCCTTGACTCTCATCGCCTTTCAACAAGTCACGCTGTGATCTGAAAAATAAGTGGAGTTGAACACAGAAGAAGTTTTGATGATGATAATGAGAGATGAACACATGCGAATAATTCTGCGCAATGTTCTGCATTATATTAAAACTCATACAACAAACTTTGTTGTTAATGATGTTAGCTATCTAGTCATGGGAGGTTTTTGTTGTTTTATAAATAATCCTATATATGATATACTATATTATAATATATTGCAATAGACAATACTTATATGTATTAAACTAATGAAACATCTCAAGTACATTTGATACTCAAATTTACGAAAATAGATTTTTTATCGATAATTTTGTAAGTAGTAAGGACATCGCTACGGCGCATATGATTTTTGATATAAGTGACCAGAACTTATTTCTAATTACTTAGCGTTTATATAATAACATGGAAAACTACTTACCGCTTCTCATCTAGTGGGAATTGGCCATGAAAACCCTCTTTGGGTTTAATTTCCTACCAGATTTTAGTCAACATATTTCACACCTTTTGTAAAACATTTCGCTGTTATGCACATAAATAAATGACACAAACTAGTAGATATACACTAATGATAAGTCACTGAAGACAATAAATAGGCACAAGATGGAAAACTAAACTAAAACAACGCTATAATTTATATTTTCAAAACGGCATAGTGACATAATGACATTAGTGACACACTCCGGCAGCGCGAGACAAGGAAGGTTAGATCGGAAGTAAGAGACAAAACAAGTCGCCATTAAAAATTGCCTAAACTCCATACATTTTTTCTGCAGTATGGGAGTTTCGCCAGGCTGAGCGTAGCGACCATACCGAGGCGATACGACGAGATGTTAGCGCGAACATTGCCACTCGTCGCATCGTCGCGATAATATCGCCGTGTGGAGACGCGCTCATAGAGACTAATATGTGGCACGACGATAATATCACCGCGATTCTCTCGCTCGTGGAGACAGCGCCAAACCTACTAAGTTACTTAAGTCGTTTAACTGATTACCCAAAAAAACTACTTTATCTACTCACTACTGTCTTGGTATTGACGTGCTATAGGAAATTAGGAAACTCAAAGAGTGTTGTTCATGTTGAGCGATGGAAAGGAAGAGGAGAGACCGAAGAATAGATAAACCATAATAAAATAACAAAACCATAATTATAACCATTGAACTACTTTATAACTCAATGATTATAACCTTAATTCTATTATGGAATGAATTTGAATGAGGAGAACAAAATTAATCCGCTTACAGGCAGGAGTGAATGGGAAAGAACTTATTGTGGCAACCCCTAATGGGATAAGGGCAATAGAATGAATTAGTCAGAATGATGACTGTTACTAGCTAGGAATAATTATGTATGGCGGCGACATTACGTTCTCCATGAAAAGAGAAGAAAAATGTGATCAGAATTCCATAATCAAGGAACTGAAGAGATGAGTGATAGAAAATATTAAACACTGTGAGAGAGGGAAACAAAAACAACTATTACAAGATTTTAGTCTTCAAATTATTTAATATTGAATTTTTGTCGCCTTATTTTGGAATTGTTGTCGTGTGGTGACGGCAGAGTAGAATACAATTGTCACCACCCCAAATCTCTCCCGTGGGTGTCGTACAAGGCGACTAAGGATAAATCAATTATGAGGAGTGGGCAGCAGCGTTCCTCTTTTACCACCTAGGCTAGCAATGTACTGCGATTTTGTGCCCGATAAATGGCAATGGGCTCGCCACTTATTACATGGGACTTGACATAGGCGAAACGTGGGTGCTAGTTCACCTCTGCCTTCCCTTTCGGGGATATAGGCGTAATTTATATATGTATCTATGTATTATTTTGGTCAAATATTTTTCGTGCGTGTGTTTTCTGACTAAATCTCTTCCCGATAATGTTTTTAAAATAATTGTAGTATATTTGGAAACTTATCATACTTACTTAAAACAACTTAATCAACTTATACATAGATATCGGTGGAAGACTGGAAGTCATTAATATTTTATTTAAATGGATACAGCTTGTATAGTATATAGTAACATTTATTTTAAGGGACTTGTGTTCAAAACGCAAATGAAAACTTGACTTTATATAAGTAAGATTCCGTTGCCTTCTGGAATTGCGAAAAACATTATAAACAAGCTATTGAGAGTGTTTGGCGTGTTTCGTGGCGTCAGTCAAATTTTTATTTCAATCATTCAAAAATTGTTTCAAAGTTGACTTTGTGTAGTAAAAGTGGTGTTATTTTGATGCATAAGGATCCGTGTTGATGTTCAATTAAGAAGAATCATTGAATTATAAGTGTTGTGCCGTGTTTGACGTTGAAAATTTTATAGTGGTTTTCACCACCTCATCGGTCACCGACATGAACTCTGTTACCATTTGACTCGCGCCAAGCACTCCCTAGATGCGTTAAAATATGTGACACCCATATTTTAACGTAAATTCATTTCATTCATACATTTCACCCACTCATTATTTCATAAAACTACAGATAAAATATAAACTAAAGACATGGCTGTATGAGCTAGACCCTTTGCCTTCCCTAAAATATAGGGAGAATTAAAAAAACAAATGAGGGGAGTGTTTGGCGCGTTTCGTGGTGTCAGTCAGATTTATTTTCACTAATTCAAAAATTGTTACAGAGTGGATTTTGTGCAGTGAAAGTGGTGTTATTTTGATGCACAAGCATCCGTGTTGATGCGCAATTATGCAGAATCATCGAAAATAAGTCTCATGATGTGTTTGATGTTGTGGTGAAGATCACTATAAAAAGTGGTTTTATCCATTTCATCAAGCACCATCATTAACTCTGTTACCATTCAATTCGCGCCAAGCACTCCCTAGATGCGTTAAAATATGTGGCACCCATATTTTAATGTAAAATTCATTCATACTTTTCACCCACTCAGTAGGGTCAATTGTGACATGATTCTCTAAACTTAAAACTAAATTTAAGATCAGTCTCTCCTTTTCATTCTATATTGAGAATGACAGAGAAACACTTGTCAAATTAGTCTTAGGTTTAGAGAACCATGGTCAGAATCGACCCTATTAATTCATAAGACTACAGATAAAATATACACTAAAGACTTGGCTGTATGGGCTACACCCTTTGCCTTCCCTAAAATATAGGGAGAATTTAAAACTAACTAAAAAAAGCCAGAACAAATCGGCGTCCGGCCCGGCAAGCAAAACAAAAACACAAGAAAATTTTCAAATTAACACTAAAATTATTTAGTAAGGTTCATACTTTTTACAATGTCCACGCCGAAAACTGAAAAAGATTTGCATTTACCATTATCTAGAGTTAAAACTATAATGAAAAGTTCTCCGGACGTTGAAGCAGTCGGACCTGAACCTTTATATTTGGTTACTAAAGTTACGGTTAGTTTATAAATAAACCCTAATTTGTTTTTATGAATTTATTATAATTAGGTAAATTATTGTGAAATGTTTGTTTCAGGAGTTATTTGTAACGGATTTGGCTAAGAGAGCCTATAAAAGTGGCAAAACCAGCATGCTAGAGTACAAACACATAGCTGAAGTTGTGCAAGACGACGATACGTTAGATTTTCTTAGGGAAATCATGCCCAGAAAAATAACTGTCAAACAGTTTAAAGAGTTAATGGCAAAAAAGGCTGCAAGGGGTGGTCGGTCTGATGAATCCAGTGAGGAATCGGAATCAAGCGAAGAGACCAGTGGAAGTGAAGATGAAAGTGATGAACAAGAATCATGACAGCTATTTTTATTCCATTTGTTTTTTAATCAAACATAGACTATTATCAATTCATGAAAGTACAATATTATCACATTAATAGCTGAAGTCTCAAGATTTTATGTAATTCAGGGCCATGCATGATATTGTAATTTCAAGTATTAAAAATTGGAATTCCTAAAAATAAAGACTGTTTAATAAGTGAATCAACAAAGTTTTGTTTAAATAGTGCATAATGTTAATTATATTATTGATTGAATTCTCATTTGAGTCGAGAGAGTTGGTGTCAGACAGGTGGCTGTAAAACCTTAGCCAAAACCTTGAGCAGTATGGACTGGAATGTTGTCATTCCTGGTTCTTACCATCTTTTCTATACATTTATATATATCACCTTGCACCTTTCCGTTGTAAAGGATGATATGCTTCAAAAGATGGCTTCCTGGTAGGCTGAGTTGTTTAGGCAAATACCCTTATTGTGGAAGATTTAAGATTGTTTTTCATACATTTATCTTGTGTAGAAATATAAACAGTCATCATTAAATATGTATTGAAATCCTCAAAATATTTGGATTGTGATATCAATATTTCTTTGACATGTTACTGTCATAGTGATAGTAAAGTCTCTAGAAGTTATACTGATTAATCCAATGAATGAACTTATTATTTGCTGCTATTTTCTGTACTTGTTTTTATAATCTCAACATAAATGTGAAGATTGTTTAATTAAGTAATTAGCCGTGTGGTGACGGCAGAGTAGAATACAAATGTCACCACCCCAAATCTCTCCCGTGGGTGTCGTACAAGGCGACTAAGGATAAATCAGTGATGAGGAATGGGCAGCAGCGTTCCTCTTATACCACCTAGCTATATACCTACTGCGACTTTTGTGCCCGATAAATGGCAATAGGCTCGCCACCTATTACATGGGACCTAACATAACTGGCGAAGCGTGGGTGCTAGTTCACCTCTGCCTACCCCTTCGGGGATATAGGCGTGATTTATGTATGTATGTAAGTAAGTAATTAAAATTTTAATTCATGTATATGTCGTAGCCAAATCGTAGAATTGATCACTTCATGATGTGGCCAACCATTTCATGAAATGGCCAACTAAAACTGACCATATCATGATAATGGTCTGGCCAGATCAATGAATAAGCAACGTTTAACGATATGAACAGTTAAACTCGCGGCTATTTCATGATATGGCCAAACATTATTGATCATATCGTAAAATAGTTACATTAACCACCGTTAGAGGCGCTTATTTCGATTTGTTTTTGTGATGCATCATGGCGGCGGACAATTATCTTATTAAACAAACTAATAATATTGTTGTAATGGAAGATAAAAGTGAAGTGAAATGTCGTTACTACATCAAATTACTAGAATTTTACGTTTTAAGTCACTCAAAAAACGAGCGCAACGTAAAAATACCAAACATTTACTACAGTTATGATATGGCCAAACGTGGATGGACATATCATCAAACGTTGACGTTTCAACGATATGATCAGTTTTAGCTGGCCATTTCATGAAATGCAACCATTTCATGAAATGGTCGGCCACATCATGAAGTGATCAATTCTACGATTTGGCCACGACATATATATTGTTAGTATTATTCAATGTTTCTTCTCTTCCCGACTTATGACTATTTCCTGTCGTAATTTATTGTTGTGTTACTTCATAGGTATTGGTGTATTAAGAACAGTAAAAGTATTCTATGATAAAGAATCCACTATTGCTCATGGTCTACCTAGGTGACTATGGGTAAATAATTTTGGCCCCTAATTAGTTTAATGGTCATATGTTAACATCATTGTATTACGAAAGAATAAGAAGTGTGCTAAAATTTAAAGCCTATGTGATAAGGATGCATTGTAATAATGTATTTTTATTCTGTTTTGAATCACCATATATAGACTTAACGTGATTCTGCAGTACTTGTTCCCAAATAGTGATCAAATCCACAAACACGTGACATTGCTATTACGTTTAAACAGGCTTAAAAATATACTAGTGTAATATTATTAGTAGCACATATTTAGCCTCGGAACAGAATTCGCGTAGAGGGATGTAGATTAATGTGTAGGTACAGTATAACGATTCGATTTACTATTTCAACTTGATTAGTCGAATGGTCAGATCGCGGGTTTTTGGCAGAGGTGCGAGTTCTAAACCTGGTAGAGGCAAATGTTTCTGCCTTACTTAGGTACACAAACATTTGTTAAATAGGATGGTTGTTTATGTAGTAGTGTTTGTTATATATGGTTTGTTATATATGGATGGTTGGTTACATAACCAACCATCCTATAAAGTTTATGTAGTATATTTTCAATATTTATATAAGTAGTATAATTAATAATATCGTGAATGTACCTAATCGTAATTTATCCTGCTTATTGGGCTGGAGTATAAGTGTGAATATAAGAAATATTAAGATAATAAAAAACAGATTTTGATAATTTGACAAACAGGTAATTACTAACGTCTCTCTTTTGTTTGTTGCATAGTTTAGTTAGACTTTAGACTTTTACAGCCTATGAAGCAAGAATGGTTTTGCCCAAATAGGTTCTTCTAAGCAAATACATTATTTACCGTATTTATCCTACGTAACTGTTTCATTTTACCTAAGTACTAATGGCCATTCCTAAACTGCAAAATGTAATTGGTATGTCGCAAAAAGTAAATAAGTTAGTACCCAGTTAAAATTTTAAAAGGTGCCTAGGTACCTAACTTGAGACTTGTTGTGCCTCTACCTAACAGTTGTCATTTAGCGGTTAGCCAATTTTAATTTAGATTTAATGTTCAGGGGATATATCCTTTTAATCACTAAAGTATATTTTAACACAGTGGCGTAGAATTTTTTTTTTACCTACAAACTATTTCAAAACTGCATTTCTTCGCCAAGGCTCTTAAAGCTGTGAAGCTAAGGCATTATTTTCCTTTCCTGCGTGACTGGGGATAATTAAACCACTAATGATAACTCTCGAGGATATTGGTAACTAAAAATTCTGAGTAGTTGCGTTGCTCCACAGTCTCTACCAGCGTGTACCTATTTAAAACTTCGCTCATAGATTTTTTAAATAGTTTTATTCTTAGTTTAAAATTGAAACTTAGAAAAAATATTAGACGTTAACGTCTTGCTTGGCCGGGTGGTAATAAAGGTAGCCGCCGGTACTGCGAAAGACGCGGGTTCGATTCTCGCATCACGACAATGATTTTTCGAACTTTTTCTAATCTGTTTTATTTGTGAAGTTTTTTTATGTCTTTGGTACCTACGCCAGACACTCCTGGAAATAGTTATTTGTTATACGTGAGTGCAAAGTTGCTCGGTCATCAAAATCATCGGTCTCAATTTTGATGACCGAGCCAGCAAAGGATTCTAAAATTGATTCAAAATTAGAATCCTGAGCGTTAGCGAGGGAATCAAAAGAGCACAAGGTGAAAAATCTTTGCACTCGAGTGCAACACGTAACCCTCACACTTCCACCCCTATCTTACTAAACACACACACACCACCCAGACGCACCCACAACATTCACAGAGACGCGCACGTGCAAAGCAAATTAATAAAAAGTACACCAAGAAGGTTCCGAACCTGATTTTTTAACAAATTAAAAAGGTTGTTCGGCACCATAGAGGTCCAATAGGTTTAATGATGTTTTTCAAAGTGGATTTTGTGCAGACTGTGCAGTGAAAGTGGTGTTATAAAAAGGTGTTGATGCACAAGCATCTGGGATGGGGTGACATTTCACTCACTCATTTATTCATATTAATATGAAATAAATATACTAAAGACATGGCTGTATGAGCTAGACCCTTTGCCTTCATGCCACGAACATGCACTTGCACACGATGTACTAAATTCAAATTTACTTTATCCTCTAGAGGATAAAAACGGCTTTTGCACTCAGATATCGAAGAGCAAAAATGCTTTTTCCGAGATGGGGGGATGAAAAAGAGATTTTTCATATTTTTGCCCCGTTACTAAGTTATCTGGCGGAGGCGCAATATACTCTTCCATTCACAACAGTTTAGATTTAGTTGAGCTATTCAATCACCCTTTTAATTAATAATATATCATATATTATTAATGGATTTATAGCATGATGTAAATAGTGAAGGACCATGTCGCAAGACCGGTGACAACATTGTAATACATAGGTACTGCGCAAGGTTTTGACTTAGGTTTTAGAGCCTGCCTGAACCAACAAAAGCATACCCTTGCTTATTTATTTTTATAAGCTTTGGGTATACTGTTGTTGGCTGTCTGCCCTCCACCATTCGGGTACCCCGAGGTGCTCCCTCTTTGGGTATACCAAGACACCATACCGGATCTATTATACCTTACGGCGGATCCCAATATTCTACTGCTTAGCAACTTCTGTTATTTATCGTAATTTAACAAAAAATGCAAGGCACCTAAGCTTTAGTAAGCTCAATTTTAACTGTAGATAGAATATTGGACCCCACCGTTAGTCGACTTTTACGGGGTGAATTGGAACTTTTGTGAAAGAACGCTTACAACTAATAAGAAGTTTAAGTTGTTTGGCGTTAGACCTTCTGATCGTGAGTCAAAATAACCCCTATTTAAGTTAACTATCGACCCAGATAACTGATTGACTGTTTCATTTAAATTTAGATTATAGTTAGACGTACATATACAAGTAATATTTAAGTGGTATTGTTTCAAAATAAAATAAACATGGACCTCTGTTCATCAATATTTCTACACTATTCCCATAAAAAATGGAATTAATGTTTGATTGAACATTTAGAATTATAAGAATTTATTAATAGTAACAGCTTGACTATCAAATTATTTTGAAAACTTAAGTAGACTTCAATTGTTTTTTCAAGTTTTTGAATTAATGATCAGTTATTGCCGTTCATAGCTCAGGCAATCGCCTTTGAACAGTATTTGACACGTATTTATCTTTTTTGGTTTGTCAAAGGGTAGTTTTTCCTTGGCACGTCGTAATTCTGTGCCATTGTAAGAGTTATTCCGGTCCGATCCCCATGAACTGATCACCTGGTGGATCAGATATATTTTAATTTACTTCTTATTCCGGTCGGATCCCCAAGAACAAATTTGTAGGGGATCAGATTATTAAAATTATAATTTATTCCGTTCTGATCCCCAGACTCTCTTTTTGGGACAGTCAGCATGAAATATGTGTACGGGTTTTTTAGAATTAATCCGTTCGGTAGAATTTAATTCCTTAAATACAGTTTTGTTTAAATAACCCTTATTTTATGTACGAGACCATTTCCAAGCAAACAAACCAACAATAGCGCACTCCATGATAAAGAGCTCGCCACAGAACAGATATTGTTCTGCAAAGCTCACCATGACACTTTCAATATATCAACAAACAATGTAACATTCTGTGGTTATTACGCAGTGGTTACCCTTTGCACCACACGTTATTTAATCTCCGAATATATACCCACATAGCCCATATTACTACATACTCTTTTGTTGATTGCTTGCTTTGCATATTTAACTTTTTCCCAACCCCAACCGTTCAAGTACCCATACGTTTACTCTCTGTGCATACTTCCCCCAGACACCGTTGAAATGTTATTATGAACTGTCAAAATGTTTCACACAATTTAACACTTTATACCCAACCATATAAGGTAAAAAAATCAAGTGTACCAATTTGACAGTCACAGATTACACGTTGAATGCACTTACTTAATCTGTCACGCACAAAACAACATTATGTCATTGTAACAACTAAACGTGTAAGAACGAAGTTTATTTTTAAATATTTGACCGCACATTCACGACCCAGAAAAGAGGTCAAGAGTAATTGTTATTTACGTTACTACAAACTTGTTAAAGAGACGTACCTATATGAGGCGTGGTCATCTTGTATCTACTAGTAGCGATAAAAAAAACATAGTCAACATCATGATTTATCGAGAGACTGGTCCAAAACATACATACATAAATCATGCCTATTTATCCCCGAAGGAGTTGGCGGATGTGAATTAATCTGCTAACCCCTTCGGGGATATTTCCCTTCGGGGTTATTCATAACACCCACGTTCCGCTAATTATATTAGGTCTCATAATTTAGGTGGGCACCATATTTACCATCTATCGGGCCCGTAAATCTCCAGTATATTGCTAAGTGGTGTAAGAAGAGTAGAGGAACACTACTACCCATTACTCATTGATGTCTTAACACTTAATCGCCTGGTACGACGCCCGCGGGAGAGTATTGGGGTTGGTGACAATTGTATTCTGCTCTGCCGTCACCCACCACACGGCAACGGCCATCGGTGTCTGTGGAACGTCCAATCAACAAAATCTCCATCAGGATGGTGCCTTATTAGCCAGCAAGGAATTTCGTGGGTCAACATCCTCCCATTTCATTTGAACTCGTTCCATGTAGTCAAGTATTAGGACTGATCTTTATTATAGGCGGAGAGAGGAGGAGCTCGCTAGTGCACTGGCATAGCGCGCTCGGCCTGCGATTGCGTAAACTAAGCAATTTTCGCTAAGACCAGTCATTGGATGGATGCCCAAACAATTTATTATCTCGAGTTCCTCCGTGCTTCGGAAGGCACGTTAAACTGTTGCAGCAGCTGCAACTGCGTCGTTAATACCCACTTACTCGCACTGGGCCAGTGTGGTGGGTTAGGAGGGCCCATTTTCCCTAAATTCTTCCATCCATAGGGAAGGCCTATGCCCGAGCAGTGCGGAAATGATGATGATGTATCATATTGCTCCTCTATGTTTATAAAGCTTCGTCTCTTGGCAATGTAATATTTATTATTGCGAAAACAGAGAGTGTAAGACTGCGGTCCATTAATATGGGGCGTTCCGAGGTCGACTTTCCCCAAAAGCCCAATATTATAAAGGTAACCTTGCTGTTTGAAATGAGTTACAGAAACTCATCGATGCGTGAAGCCATAAACGAGTTACCTTAAAAATCAATTGAAAACTAGATCAAAAAATACTGATTTCAACATTTTGTGTAATTCGCCATAGAATAAAAAAGTACGATTTTGTAGGTAATAGGAAAGCCCTTTGCTTTGCCCTTGCTTGTATAAGTAAATGTTTGAATGACATATTTTATAGATGATGTCACCTACCTTAAAATTTTAATTATTAGGTACATTATTATACTAATACTCGGTAGTGTAATTAATATTTTAAATAATGCTTAAAAGTAAGAAACACGCAAGAACACGCGATTCGCACGAATTTTCCTTAAATTCGCAAGAAATGTGTGAAAATATGTGAGAATAATTTTAAAACATTGTCATTTTTTTAAAACGCTGAAGCTTAACACAATCTTACGAAAAACTTTGTATTAAGTTTTTTTCTAATAATGTAGGTAAATAATTATTGTGAAACAAACAAACAATCCCTAATTTTATCAATTAACAATTTTATTGCTTCACCAATTGTTCACTAAAGCCTTCTTCTTCAGACTTCTACGAACAAACAGAGCTTCGTTGGATTAATGAAATATGCAATATTTAACTTCAAAATTCTGTATTTTAGTTGGTAACAAAAAGGTTGTTTTCTTTAATAAAACAAATGCATAACATAATGACTACTTATACATCTAATATGACATGCGGGTTTAGTCGAATGATTAGATTGCTAGCTATTGGCTCAGAGGTCAGATTCATTGTTTGTTTCTATTATAGTATGTTTATGTGGCATATTTTATATATTTTTAGACAAAAATTTTGGTGGTTGGAAAAAACTAATTTTTCTAACATTTATATAATGTTAAAATTAAAAATCAGAATTATTTATAGACAATTATTACGCATATTTTTCTGTCATCTGTATCCATAACACAAGTGCTTATTCTAAGTTAGGTGTGCGTGTAAAAAATAATTATTTATATTACCACTTTCTTTTATTTAAACTGAAGTTACCGCTAATTATTGGATGTTTATTAAGAGTTTAATAATAGTTATTTGTTGTACGTGAGTGCAAAGTTGTTTTTTAACCGCGTGCTCAATTTTGATGACCGAGCTAGCGAAGGATTCTAAAATTGAATCACGAGCGTAGCGAGTGATTCAAAAATTAGAATCCTGAGCAATAGCGAGGCAAAACACCCACAAAACACCTAATCACACCCAAAAAAAACCAATCACCCAGAAACACCCAAAATACTCACCCATCCATTCAGACACACCCACAAAAACCCATTCACCCAGATACACCAACAAAACACCAATTCACCTAGACACACCCTCAAAACACCCATTCACCCAGACACACCTCCAACAGCCACCCATCCACCCAGCCACACCCGCAACATTCATCCAGACACACCTGTAAGTCCCTAATAAAAATTACTGTCCCTAATGGAGTTCCGAGATGGTCAATCAGCTTGAGTCAAGCACGTTGATTTTCTGTATGTTTTTGTTCCGTTGCTAGCGTAAACAAATCAAACAGACCTAAAAAGCTTTTAAATGCTTCACTCAAGCATCCAGCAAGCGTTGTAGACGATCAAAATAAAAAAAAAATTAGTACAAAGATTTTGGGGTTAGAAAAAGAATTTCGAAAAATTATGATCTTGAGGCGGGAATCGAACCCGCGTCCGCTGCTATCCGGGCAGGTGCCTGACCGCTCGGCCACCCAAGACACTAATTAACTTGCCGAAATTCTTCTAACCTTTACACTTCACGTTGTAAGCCAACGGGTACCCTCGCAATGTAGAAATAAATTTCAAACATTCCAAAGCAGATATTTTTACAAATACCGTGCGTTCGGTTAAGCTTGGGTTTGCTTTATAAACTATTCGATTTTAATTTTAACATTATATAAATGTTAGAAAAATTAGTACAAAGATTTTGGGGTTAGAAAAAGAATTTCGAAAAATTATGATCTTGAGGCGGGAATCGAACCCGCGTCCGCTGCTATCCGGGCAGGTGCCTGACCGCTCGGCCACCCAAGACACTAATTAACTTGCCGAAATTCTTCTAACCTTTACACTTCACGTTGTAAGCCAACGGGTACCCTCGCAATGTAGAAATAAATTTCAAACATTCCAAAGCAGATATTTTTACAAATACCGTGCGTTCGGTTAAGCTTGGGTTTGCTTTATAAACTATTCGATTTTAATTTTAACATTATATAAATGTTAGAAAAATTAGTAACCTAACCCCAAAATCTTTGTACTAATTTTTCTAACATTTATATAATGTTAAAATTAAAATCGAATAGTTTATAAAAAAAAAAGTTTAAAGCAAGATTGACGCCAAGCTTTGACCGTCACGGAACTCCTAGGTTTTAACAAATTTGTGACGTGAAAAGAAAATGGCGCGCGCAAAGCAAATTACAAAAAAAGTACACCAAGAAGGTTCCGAGTCTGAGTTTTTAACAAATTAAAATAGGTTGCATGACAATTTCGGCACCATGGAGGTAGAAATAAATATGTATAATGATGTTTTGAATTCACAAACTCATTGCACACGATGTTCTAAATTCAAATTTACTTTAACCTCTAGAGGATAAAAACGGCTTTTGCACTCAGATATCGAAGAGCAAAAACGCTTTTTCCGAGATGGTGGGATGAAAAAACCATTATTTATAAGACGACAGTTATGGCATTAAGAGCTGTTAACAGTAAATCAATCTTATATTATCATAAACAAAAATCTTCTAGGCCTTTAATTTCTTCAATAAAACCCATTTTGTGATGAGGAGTTAGTAGCTATCAATTGATAAATGAGAAGGCATTCATCACGTCTTATAACTCAAATAATTACTCTTTTACGGCTGCAGTGGAAATTAAAATAATGGAAAGGTTTTTAATATGAAACAAGCATGAGTGGAAAGGTCAGTCGCCCACCATGCTGCCGCGCTTACGAATAACCACAGAACAGAGAAAGAGCGAATAACGTATTATCTACGATTTTTCACGGAATTGAGTTATACATATTAATTGAAATCAGGAAAACGAGCTCTAAAACTTTCCCATAGTGACCATTTCAATATACACCTAGTCCAATTTTAATATCAATAGCTAGTTCGATTTTAATTTGAACATTCTATAAATGTTAGAAAAATTAGTACAAATAATAGTCGAGTGGTAGCTCGGATTGCAGAGGACGTGGGTTAGATTTCCCGCATCAGGACTATGATTTTTGCAATTGTTTTCTAACCAAAATATCATTGCTTTTGCTTGCAGCTTTGTATCAATTAGTTCCGAAGATACAAGTAAACCAAGAAAAACAAAACTTCAAAAACTTTTTTCTCAGAAGTTTTAAAAGGTAGATAATGCGTTTCTTCATAAGCAGGGCACCGTGGTCCGAAAGATGCGGAACCTACCCAGCCTTGTTTTATTGCAACCGGACCACCAGTCACGCTGCAACTTTTCTAACTTAATTAATTACCAACATCACATAGATACATTTTATTACGAAACAAGAAGATACTGTTAACCATAATGCTGACCTCAGAAGTCGGTATTATGTAGATGTAGTAGATGAAATGAAAAAGTAGTAGATTATTAGATGAACGCGCGTTTCGTTATACATTGCTCGCTATTAAGCAGTAAAAGCTACAAATGCTATTTAATAGCGAGAAATTTGAACGAAACGCGTCTCAAACGTGCGTTCATCTGAACGGGGCTTTAGTGATTTAATTAAATAGGTAAAAAAAAATCGAAACGTTTGTGCTGCATTAATTACACATGTTTGATCTGTCCACACCAGAATAACCGTAATATTTTTTAGATTTTTTCAAAAATGTTTCTTATTCTCTAATTAGTTACACACCATCCTCCTTGAATTGAACGAGTGGTTTGAATGCCTAATTTTATGAAAATATTGAGGCGTCCTTTTTGCAATATTTTTTCTAACATTTAGGGAAAAAACGAGCATGTTTCCTAAAGGTACCTATATTAATTTTCCCATGTCATCTGAAGGAAGCAATCAATACGGCTATGGCGGGAATATATCCGTTTAGAAAATGAATTGTATACAGGTGAGTATCCGCTTTAGGCAGCATGTCTGTATTAGACTAGTGCACCTTCCCCTACAAAACTTAAAAAAAAAAACATTTGACTTATCAATCGGTCTTAAGCTGGAATGTCCACATAGCTTTCCATAGCTTCCTTCCTCTACAAAACTTAAAAAAGAATAGAAGTGGCTTATCCATCGGTTTTAAGCTGGAATGTCCACACCGCTTTCCACAGCTTTTAGCTATACCGTTTACAGCTTATTTCGCAGGGCCTTGCCCAACGGCCGGTGTCGGGTCCTGTGTTACGTAAAACGGTGTAACTACCTCTCCTGACTCCACGTAACACTTGCAATGGAGGCCTACTAGCGAACCTAATGCAGAGGTGCGCAACCAGTGCGACCGTCTAGTGACATTGTTAATACTCGAGAACGGCTTGGCCGATTTAGCTGATTTTGATTTTGAAATGATTGTTTTGGGCCAGGCGAGCCGGGAATGGTGAGAAAATATGGAAAAATTGCGAGGAAAAAAAAACTGCTTTCCTGTGAAACATTTGAAGTAACCATGGCAACTAAATCGTAACCATGGCTACGGGATAATTTAAGGTTTCTACACACGCAACGGGATAATACCTCGGACGGGACGGGGACTGCAAAAATATCGTTTCATACAAAATGTAACATGTAACATATGACACGGACGGGACATGCACGGGGCGTTTTGAACAAGAGGCCCCGTCCCCGTCCCGTTGCGTATGTAGAGACCTTTATATGGCGTATGCCGGGTCAGCTAGTAATCATAATATAAATGTTATAAAAATTATTGCAAAGAAAAATAGGTCAGAATTTTTTTTTTATTGACATTTAATTTTTTGTATTGATAATTATAACAGGTACAATCATATCTGATGCCAAATAATTGCTACAATTACTTAGATAACTTGACATAATGTAATAAAATAATGAAGTAAATACCGAATAAAGGTTTAATTGGTAAAAGGTACCCAAAAATGGTTGATGTTAAGCAGGCGAATTGATCTGTCCACTGTCCGTTGTAGTGGTATTCACTTATCGTACTCTGGGTTTTAATTAGATGGACTAAAGTGACATTAATAATGTGCCACAATTATACATATTTAATTGTTTTTGAACAATGCTAGTGGAATTTTAAGCATCTCGTCAACAAATGTCGCAACTGTATACAATTTTTACGCTAAAACACTATGTTCTGCAGCCCTGAAGGAAATGCAGCCAGTGCATAATTAAATTGTCTAATAAAGTGAGTCAAAAGCCTTTGCACAACTCTTGGCGCGAGAGCGGCCGGCGAGTTCTTGCAATATAATAAGTTTATATTTTAATAAAGGTTTTGCGCCACTGCTTCTACCTCGACACATTCCTACATCGATGCATGTCTTTCGTCTGGAATTTGTTGAGATATTTTTATTTATTTATGACCTGACGTGGACAAATATTTTTTCGATATTTTTCTGACTTTTATTTTCTTTGTAATATTGTTTCAATTTTTATTATAGGTAATGTTGAAATAAAAATCAAACCTATGTTATTAAGTCATGTAAAGTTTATCAATAAAAATATCCAAAAAATGCCACTGAAATTTGTTTTTCCTAAAGCAAAGTTTTACAGAAAATGTTACTTCCTATTATTTTAGTCAGATAAATATTTGCTAAAGTTAACACTTTTTACAAAAAGTACGCCATAACATTGTCACTTTTATATTATTCTAAATAAGTTGCAATATGGCATGGCACGTGCGTCGTAACTCGGAATCGCTCCCATGGAAAATAATATGTATGCCGTCTGCCGTCGCGTCATGTGCAGTTACAGTCTGTCGTTGCAGTCTGCTGCCTGCCGCTGTGCTCGGAATCCTACCTTTAATGTGCCTTCCGGAGCACGGAAGAACTCGAGATAATAAATTTTTGGTCACCCATCCAATGACTGGCCTTAGCTATCATTACTTAGTTTACGCAATTGCGAGCTAGTGTATTAGGCATTAATACAAAGGAATACCAACCTCCTATGTCACAAGTCTTCTAATAGGATTTAGAGTATATCTCCATACTTGTTTTATAGTATTCATTAAAAAGACATCAACGCCTTCGCAAGTAATTAATAATACACGTAACAAGCATTAATAATGCCAGGTTGCTTGAAAATCAACCTTAAGAGGTGTGCAGCACGAACTGTTTTGTTCCCTTATAAGATCACCTGTTGTTCTGTTTATTATAGATATACATATATATTGTAATTAAGTTCCAGTTAGGCCCTATAACTATAACAGCACGTTTTTTGATGCCGCTATGACATAGGTATAGTTCGCGACAGGTCGACATGGCGTGAGGTTTTTTCATTATTATGAAGTGTGTTACAGAAAATTTAGATATTTATAGTAGTATTGTGGGGTACACAATTATGAGTACGGAATATTTATAAGCAAAACACTCTTTTATTTAACATACATCTTCCTCTCGATCGTCCAATAAAAAAGGAACAGTAGGTACATACGCATAGTGCATATTATTACATAAATCACGCCTTTTCTCATCTGAGGGGTAGGTAGAAGTGTTTTATCACCCGCGCTGCACTAACTTACTTCAGGTCCCAGGTAATAGGGGGCGAGCCTATTACCATTAATCGGGACCTTTATGTGCTGAAACTTACGGTTCTGACTGTAGTACTGTACTGTACTGTACTGTATTAATACTGTATACTGTACTGTATTAATTTTATTTATGGTACCATAAATAAAATTAATAATTATTTAATTTGAACAAATAAATTTTACAAAAATTGTATATTGGCCGAGTTGTATAGGCAATTGCCCGGATTGCAGCGGACGCGGGTTCGATTCCCATTTTTCTAACCACAATATTCTTCGTAAAGTTATTTAGCTTTTGTCTTAAAGTTTTTGTCTTACCTGACCATAAAGTGGACTTTTCCGCCCGCTAGGCGTAAGGATAATCCAACTTCCTGGTCAGGAGGTGACATAAAATTATGAAGTTACCTCGGGCGATAAAAATGAAAGCCTCAGATCGCATATTTGTCAAATAGTTGCGATCTGACATTCTTTGTGTTACCACCCTTGGTATTTTATTTACTAATTTTATTATTATTATCTATTGAAGATATTGAAGTAATTAAGTAACCTAAAGAAGTGCAGATTGCACGCGCAAATAGGTGTAATCGACCCAAATGTTGCCTGGAAAATCAAGGTGAGTGGCCGCACGCAGTCGTCAATGAAAAGAAAATGTTGTTTCGCGCGCTCTTAACCTGAGTTACAAACACGCCGCGGTTACGGACGAACGCTGTCTGCGGAAACGCGTCGAGTGCAAACATTTGAATTTCGATCGCGGTGTTCCATAAACCAAACCTTTTTGGTTCTGTGCTCGCTCAAAAAGAAAATAAAGATACGTATATATTTGTATCCCATCCTGTTGACTGAGGAGTGAAATAAAAAAGCAAAAATGACGATCTACAGCAAAATCGTACAAATAATTTTGGTTGGTGTGTAGATAAATAAACACTGAAGACTAATCGTCCAGGCAAAGGTATGTGGATATAACTTTTCAATAAGTATAATATTTAAGTACGCTTTAGGACACTTTATGAACGCTTTGGGACAATGTTTTGAAAAGTATAGAATAAAGTTTACAGTTGTGCTTAAACAAGCGGCACATGATTGCGTATTCATGCTGTAATCGATTATGTAGGTACTCCTAGTGAAAAAAACTGAAGGCTTTGAAACAATCTGCGATTAAATGAAAATATGGCAAATATTTGCAAATTGCCCTCAAAATAAGATGTTGCTAAATATTTGCAAAGAAAGATTAATCGCATTAATTAAAGTATTTGGCATATTTTCATTTAATTGCATCTGGTCATCATCTATTATACTAATACTAGTGGTCGCCCGCGGCTTCGCTTGCGTCAATGTCGGTAGTAGCCTTCCTCAATGGACTATCCAACATAAAAATAATTTTTAAATTTGAACCAGTAATTTCTGAGATTAGCGTGTTTAACCAACCAACCAAACTATTCGTAGTATAAAATAAATTATACGGTTGTTTATTCTCATAACTGTAATATTCATCATCATCCGGGTCATCCGCTAATGGCGGGATGCGGGCATCGAGCGGTAGCTCATGGCCCGGGCATGAACTCAAGGGACATCAGTCGGTCTGGGCCGCCGTCTAAAACGGCGGGGCTCCCCTTCGCCCCCCTGTGCTCGACCCCGGTCTGGTGGCGAGGCCCTCGGCGCGGTCTAAGCAATAGGCCGGGTGATTTACCGTGGGGCAAGGCCCGGCTAGTCTGTAAGATTGTTCTACAGATTATCATCGGGCTAGAAACTGGACTTCGACGCATGCCCCTCCGATAGATATTACTTTACTGTCGACTAATTGTTAGAAGTCATTTTTGACATTAATTGGCAATTTGTGTACTCACCAACTGAATATAGGTGATATTAATTTTAGTGTAGAGCAATTTGTGATTTCGGGTCCCACATAGATAGACACCTACTGTTCTGACGCGAGTTAAAAAAATATTCTCAAAAACGTCATTGATAGTATTCATCGTCATCCATATAATTATCATCTTCTACAAAACAATTCCAGCGCAATGAGTCGAACACCATAGTATAAGATAAGCTTAATGTTTTTGCGCCTATAAATTAACGAAAAAAATCCCTTTTGCACTAATAATCAAAAATAATGGGCAAGATTTTTTAAGGATTAGTTAATACTGTTAGTTAGTACATTGTAATTATCTTACCTATTAGAAAAACATATTTTATTTTTTTTCTTCACATTAAAAACAGAACCTGTACAGCAGTTAAGTTAACGAATGCTTTATTCGTTAAAAACCATAGATAAAAAATATTATTAAAAAAATAACACCGTGATGAACAGCCTAACGGCCGATCATTGATTGGGCAAATAAATAAAAAAAAATCGATCGTTACGCCTAAAATTGATAAGTCATCGTCCTATTCACTGAAAATCGTTTCCTCGTTGCGATGCGTTGGCCTTCGCGTCATAGTCCTTTTGTAGAACCGGATAACGCGACCGGTTTCTAAGGAATTAAACTATATTTTAAATTAACTAATAAGTAGATTAGATTAATTTCCTTTTCCGTATTTTTTATTCCTCGTCACCCTCGGTTGTCTGAAAGAGACTGATTTTTAGCAATAAGGCTGCCTAATGGCACTTTTCTGCTTTCAGTATAAAAGTTAAAAAAATCGTAAAATCTCTTCTGGTTACAACTCTGAAAACGGGCCAGAGAAGTGGCAAATCGAAATAGTTCAAGAAGGAACGTATCTACAAACCCCTATTTTCTAGGTCCTTTCTTTCAACTAGCAGGTCAAGCGACATTATTGTCACATGTCACACTACCCCAAGGTACTGGAATTGTTTACCATTCAGAAAGCCTAACGAATGCACTTCGAAGTAAATCGACGCTTCACAAATTTATATATTTTGGAATTGAATCTGTGTGGACGTATACCGTACAAAAACATATGACTCGTCGTCTTTTTAACGAAGTTTTCTCCATCAAACGACCAATTAATGGGAACTTGAATATTGATCGCTGTGAAATATTTGGAAAACGATTTTATGGTGTTAAACTCACTGACACGCAATGGGTTTTAATAACCATCAATACCAACCAATACCTGACCAACCTTTTTCTATGTTACCTTCTGTACCATGGTCATGATTTCCACGGTCACATAAGTACATACATACATACATCACGCCTATATCCCCGAAGGGGTAGGCAGAGGTGAACTAGCACCCACGATTCGCCAATTATGTTAGGTCCCATGTAATAGGTGGCGAGCCTATTGCCATTTATCGGGCACAAAAGTCGCAGTACATTGCTAGGTGGTATAAGAGGAACGCTGCTGCCCATTCCTTATCACTGATTTATACTTAGTCGCCTTGTACGTCACCCACGGGAGAGATTTGGGGTGGTGACAATTGTATTCTACTCTGCCGTCCGCACACGGCCTTGCCGTCACCACACGGCCGGTCGCATAAGTACCATATCTAAATTGATAGTGGCCCTATGCCCTATACCTATACTAGTACAACAAACAATTTGTATTTTCTTTCATTATTGTGATTTAAATATTCAATGCCCCACCTAGCTAACCTACATAAATTATCGTCTATGGATCAGATAAAATACTACATACCTAATCACCGATACGTAATACATTAATCACGCCGATTTATCCCCGAAGAGGTAGGCAGATTTTTCAGACGCATTTCGTTTCGTTTTCGTATCCTTAAATAGGTTTTTTAAATATAAAACTAGCTGATCCGACATAAGTTGTTTTGTCCGTATCACCTAGGGGTATAAAATATAGCCCTTCGATCTATTATCAGACCTACGAAATAATAATGTCAAGTCCTTTCTGAGGTGTTCGATAACAAACACTGATGTGGTACGAGATCTAATATATTATATTATACTATAAAAATTTCGTGTCACAGTGTTAGTTAAAAAACTCCTCCGAAAAGGCTTGACCAATTGTTAGGAAATTTTATAGTGTATACATATATTTGGTAGGTGGACTATTTTTATACCCATAGGTGATAAGGGTAAAACAACGCTAGCCGAGTCAGCTAATTTTTTTAAAATTAGATTGGTTAAATGCCGGTTTGTTACGATTTTTAAAAAACAAATGTGGTAGGTACTGTTGCACGACACTCACAATGTGGCTACTCTTGTTACATTGTGTAAGTGGCAGTGGCTTAGCGTGCTGGCCTGGGCGATTTACGATAAATATTAACATAGGTTGGATAGGTTCCGCCGTGTTTCGAAAGGCTAGTCAGTCGCTGGTCCCGTCGTCGGCATCTGCAGTCAATACCGTCAGGTATCGCCCAGTCTCCTTATTTTCTTCCATCCGTAAAGAGGTCTGTTTCTCCGAAGTGGGAACGACGATGACGATGATTAAAGTTCATCAACTTAAGATGCTGACCTTAGAACGAGAGTAATAGAGTTATAAATAAATAAGATGAAGGATGGGCAGCAGCGTTTCGGTAATCGTGATAGGTAAATGGCAATAGACTTCACGTGGGTTAACATAGGTGGGGAAAAGTGGGTGTGTTAATACACCTCTTATTGACGTTTAGGTGTTAAAAAAATAGACAGTCTAGACCAAATTAGTAGCAGACATAATGAACGAACGGAATTCAAACCAACCAAACCAAACTATATTATTATGCAGAAAAGGTTATAATATCTAATATTAATATAACAATATAAGCTTTTGTAAATAAAATTATCATTATGATGTAAATAACCGAGTCTTTACGTAATTTGGTTGAAGTGGACGTTGTTTGCGGAAATTTCCTTCTTAAGCAGAGCAAGTTACATTGCCTAAGTTATGCATGAGTCAGAAGGTCAGGGTGTAGTAGGTAGCGACCTTGAATATAATATAATGAATATATAAATTGTCAGAGCAAATATGACAACACAAATAGTCAAATTTTATTAACAGTTCCTGCTCTTTAAATATTGAATTTTCAAATCGAGCGTGATTTAAAAAAAACGTTTCTTCTCTTTGTATTTACGAAGGGGTAGGCGGTGTCAATTCGTCGACATTTCGTCAATAGGCATGATGACTAATTTTTAAAAACTACACCACGTTTTTTTACGTATCTACTTTGTCTAAAATAAATTATATTTTTGTAAAAAGAATTAAGATTTTCATAGAAAAAACATGTTTTGGATAATGCAAATAAAACTTTCCGCCAAAACGCTAAACAGCAATGGCGTCTGTGTGACGTCACAATAGCGTAAAACATGCCACTAACTGCCGTCATCAGAGACGTCAATTAACTTTAATGAGTATTTAATGTCAAAAAAATTCATTCAAATCAAGACCATAGACCCGGCAAGAATAGCAACTAGTTTTGAATTGTCATTTTTGACGTTAAGTACTCATTAACGTTATTTGACGTCTCTGAGTGCGTGACATAACCCGGCGTTTGATTAAATATTGCGAAATGAAATTTTGTATTTTTTATTTTTATAAAATAAATATCAATCACAAGTATAATCTGAGAACAAGTGATAATTATCTCTTTATCCTAAATTATTATTATAAAACATTATTTCAGTGATTCTTTGATCATCTCTATTATTTTAGGTCTCATTAATACGGGTGGAGCCATTAATGGGGTATGTGTTACAGAAAAAACAACATGGCGACCGTCAAATGCTGTCAAAAATTTACATTTGTATTCTATTCGTTCGAGTAGATTGGCCACTAGTCTGGACCTCCAAGAAAGCACGCTCTAAAATATTCTCAGTACATTTATAGAACCAAATGTTGCTTGGGACGCTATACGTACTGTCCATTCCTGTTTTAACCCTTCGTCGCCTTGTACGAATTAAAGATTATGGATTGTAATAATTTCATTCCGTTCTGCCACGTCTGCCACCACACGCCTTTTTTATCCTCGACAAGGAATCTGATAAATAAGTCTCTAATTGTCTTCATGATTTGACGCAAAAAGTAATTTTCCACGTCAGTAGGTACCCGAGTAGAATATGACATATTGTCGTCGATATTCTGAGTCAGTGGAGCGAGTCATGAGAGAGACGCCGCTATGTAATTCAACTTGATTATACGAATGCCTATAGAAGGCTGCATCTAGCTACAATAAAGAACATTGGCGGCGAGTTTCAATTACGTATAAATATGCTGTATCATCATCACCAGCCCTTTGATGTCCCCACTGCTGGGCACGGGCCTATCCTATGGATCGAAGAATATAGGGAGATTGGACCAAAAGTCACCTGTTCCAGTGCGGGTTGGTGGCTATTAATGACTGCAGGAGAAACTCAAGATAGTAAATGTTGGTCACCCATCCAATGACCGGCCTTAGCGAATATTGTTTATTTTTCACTGCGCTAACCAGCTCCTATTTTGTATATGATTAGACTATCCTCTTCTTCTCCCTGCCGTGTACACAGTCCATCTGGGGTCGGCGCAGTATGTTAGACTATAATAAAAAAATTATTTCAACTCTTGTGTCCTAGTACTTTAGTCACAAACAACCCAAAGAGAGTTGGTGTCAGGCAGACGGCCGGGTGTATAACCTAAGCCAAATCCTATTAGAGCAGTATGTAGACTGGGATTACCATTTTAATCACTCTTTCCGGTTCGAAACTTGTATTAAATTCGAATAAAATAACAGAAAAGTTATCATTACAAAGATTGTCCTTATGCGCGATAGGGTTATATAAATGTTCAAATAAAAATCAAAACAATAAAATAACAGAACAAAGCCACTTTGTTTACTTGTATTTGAAATATGATCAGTAACACCACTTTTCATCCCACCATCTCGGAAAAAGCGTTTTTGCTCTTCGATATCCGAGTGCAAAAGCCGTTTTTATCCTCTTGAGGTTAAAGTAAATTTGAATTTAGAACATCGTGTGCAATGAGTTTGTGAATTCAAAACATCATTATACATATTTATTTCTACCTCCATGGTGCCGAAATTGTCATGCAACCTATTTTAATTTGTTAAAAACTCAGACTCGGAACCTCTTTGGTGTACTTTTTTTGTAATTTGCTTTGCGCGCGCCATTTTCTTTTCACGTCACAAATTTGTTAAAACCTAGGAGTTCCCTGACGGTCAATCAGCTTGGCGTCAATCTTGCTTTAAACATTTTGATCGTCTACAACGCTTGCTGGATGCTTGTGTCAAGCATTTAAAAGCTTTTTAGGTCTGTTTGATTTGTTTGCGCTAGCAACGGAACAAAAACATACAGAAAATCAACGTGCTTGACTCAAGCTGATTGACCGTCTCGGAACTCCATTAGGGACGGTAATTTTTATTAGGGACTTACAGGTGTGTCTGGATGAATGTTGTGGGTGTGGCTGGGTGGATGGGTGGCTGTTAGAGGTGTGTCTGGGTGAATGGGTGTTTTGAGGGTGTGTCTAGGTGAATGGGTGTTTTGTTGGTGTGTCTGGGTGAATGGGTTTTTGTGGTTGTGTCTGAATGGATGGGTGAGTATTGTGGGTGTTTCTGGGTGATTGGTTTTTTTTTTGGGTGTGATTAGGTGTTTTGTGGGTGTTTCTGGGTGATTGAGTGTTTTTTGGGTGTGATTGGGTGTTTTGTAGGTGTTTCTGGGTGAATGGGTGTTTTGTGGGTGTTTCTGGGTGAATGGGTGTTTTGTGGGTGTTTCTGGGTGAATGGGTGTTTTGTGGGTGTTTCTGGGTGAATGAGTGTTTTGTGTGTGTTTCTGGGTGAATGGGTGTTTTTTGGGTGTTTCTGGGTAAATGGGTGTTTTGTGGGTGTTTCTGGATGAATGGGTGTTTTGTGGGTTTTTCTGGGTGAATGGGTGTTTTGTGGGTGTTTCTGGGTGAATGGGTGTTTTTTGGGTGTGTCTAAGTGGATGGGTGTGAATGTTGTGGGTGTTTCTGGGTGGGTGTTAAGAGTGTGTTTGGGTTAAAGGGAACCCTCCCGTTGTGGAAGTTTCTGGGTGAAAACAGATGTTGTGATTGTATTTTTTTTTTGTATTTTGCAATTTCCTCGTTGGGGGGGATGAAAAGTTACGTGTTGCACTCGAGTGCAAAGATTTTTCACCTTGTGCTCTTTGATTCCCTCGCTATCGCTCAGGATTCTAATTTTTGAATCACTCGCTACGCTCGTGATTCAATTTTAGAATCCTTCGCTAGCTCGGTCATCAAAATTGAGCACGCGGTTAAAAAACAACTTTGCACTCACGTACAACAAATAACTATTTCAAACTACTATATTCATGCATCCCCAAGCGCTTCTGTCTATAAAAATACCAGGCAGGTAGATTCAAACTAAGAATGCTATTTTATTATAAATACAGCACAGTTCCGTTATCCAATAAATCTCGAACTGTAATTACAATTTAAATTGGTCACCATCACCATTCAATAACATTGGTACAGTTGTGTACTTTACACGTCATAATTGCTTATTAAGCTAATGGAAACAATTCTCGGACTTATTGTTAAAATGGTCACTTCTTAGTTGGTTGGTACATGCGATTACATTCACCGCCCGTAATGCAACTCGAGGCGGCCGGCCATTGCATTGCATTGCAAATAACAGCTATTGTAACTTTGAAAGGTTTGCAATGACTTAGGTCTTGACAAAAAGATCAGATTTATGTAACGTTCGGGTTGTTGGAAGGGTCTTACTCAAATTTCAATTACGATTCACGAGTAACTGTATTCGATTGAAGAATACATAATTATAAATAAAGAAATGTTCGATGGTATAAATAAAGAGGGTTGGAACTCTTAGCCGATAGCCAGTTTTCTGATAATTGACCCAAACTGGCCGGCAAGTATACATTTATTTAATAGATATACATAATAGACAATAACCTTAACCTTAGATCTAAAATATATTTTTCGTACCACCAGCTCAAAAATGAGGTATTCTGGGTCAGGTAATCTCAACATAAAGTTAGTCATACTAGGCCTGTACAAAACAGGGATATAATGTTGTACTCAATTTCATTATTTCCCTAGGGAAATAAAGTAATTTGAATTTGGAACACCCAACATAACAGAAATATTGATTGAAAAATAATGATTTTGAATCGACAACATAATACATATATGTTCAAAATCCGTGGATCACTAAAATGTATCAAAATACCAAACAAAATTAGTGCCGCCATCCAGCCTGGCGAAACTCCCATACTGCAGAAAAAATGTATGGAGTTTAGGCAATTTTTAATGGCGACTTGTTTTGTCTCTTACTTCCGATCTAACCTTCCTTGTCTCGCGCTGCCAGAGTGTGTCACTAATGTCATAAGTCACTATGCCGTTTTGAAAATATAAAATAAAGCGTTGTTTTAGTTTAGTTTTCCATCTTGTGCTTATTTATTGTCTTCAGTGACTTATCATTAGTGTATATCTAACTAGTTTGTGTCATTTATTTATGTGCATAACAGCGAAATGTTTTACAAAAGGTGTGAAATATGTTGACGAAAATCTAGTAGGAAATTAAACCAAAAGAGGGTTTTCATGGCCAATTCCCACTAGATGAGAAGCGGTAAGTATTTTTCCATGTTATTATATAAACGCTAAGTAATTAGAAATAAGTTCTGGTCACTTTAATCAAAAATCATATGCGCCGTAGCGATGTCCTTACTACTTACCAAATTATCGATAAAAAATCTATTTTCGTAAATTGAGTATCAAATGTACTTGAGATGTTTCATTAGTTTTATACATATAAATATTGTCTATTGCAATATATTATAATAAAGTATATCATATATAGGGTTATTTATAAAACAACAAAAACCTCCCATGACATAATAACATCATTAACAACAAAGTTTGTTGTATGAGTTTTATTATTCATCTCTCATTATCATCATCAAAAGTTCTTCTGTGTTCAACTCCACTTATTTTTCAGATCACAGCGTGACTTGTTGAAAGGCGATGAGAGTCATGGCTACAAAGCATATGAAAGTGGATCGGCATTAACCCCGTTGAAAAGCCGTTTCGGTTTGCGACTGACAGAGATGAATATAAAAAGCTGACGGCTTATCTTCGGAATTGAAGAGGCACTAGAAGAAGAAGACAGCGTGACTGCCGCCTTGCTACACGATGCCCGTCGGGTGTGATCGTTGCCTGCAACCGCATAAGCGCCTCTATTGGTAAGTTACATAACTTATCTTTCCGATATGGTTTGATAGCTCAATTCCTGAAGCTAATGAGTGGTTTATTTCAGAACCAGATTTCATTGATTGGGCAGAACCAGACCTTCGGGCGCGTTACACATAGTCCGCTATGGTAAGCGGTGAACAATAAATTGAATTAATGATGACCAGCGTAAACTCAAACGATATATTTACTAATCTCTATTTATTATTTCAGATCTAAATGTCCTGCTTACTTGCTTACACAACATTGCAAAAACGTGTGTTGATCGATCAGCTAACATCTGAAGACTCCGCCTAGAATATGAGATCAGAAAATTACCAACAATTTTAATTTCCACATTGTAAACATAACTTTTATTTTTTGTTGTTAAATAAATTGTATTAAATAATACTCAATATTTTCAAACGAACAGAGCTTTTTATTTTGCTTTTGTAGGATTAAAAAACCTGTCTGCAAGTTCTGCAAGGCGGGGGGGGGGGGGGGTACCCATTCGTTTTTATCGATATCGACACATTCTGTAGCGTACACCACATCCTTAGTTTGCTTTTGTAGTATGTTGGCATTACTTTTTTATCTGTCTCTGTTGGTTGGTACGAGATCTTAGCCTAAACTGCGAGTCAAAATTGTTAAAAAGCTTGTTTGAAGTCCCGACTCTTAAACGTAGTGTATTATATACTCTTTGCCGCCATCCGCCATTTTGTTTGTTTACAGTTTCAGGAGTTTTCTAATTTAAGTGGAAAAATATGGAATCAAGCCCATTCAGCCAAATCTTTTTCAAAATAGAAAAATTTCGTGACTTTAATTATTTATTATGAAAATAAGAAGTTTTAGTTTGTGATTACTTTTTAAATATCATGTACGAATCAATATTACTGTAGCAGAAGGAGATAAAATCACACAGAGGTGTTGTCGCTGCAAGATATTTATTGAGAGTGACATATATGACATATAATAATATAATATTTATAAAATACAAATATATGTCAAAAAAGGCTGCCAGGGTGTATATTAAATATCTATACAAAAAAGGTTTGGCCGAACACCTCCCCGTAATATACACACCCTGTATATACATGAACACACACTATATACAATAACAACATAAAACAAACTCATTAATTAAAAAAAACAAACACACTATAATAACAAATACACATCTTAAATCTAACATTCGAAAAACAAAATTAACCTAATATCCTTACAAAAATATAATTATGCTAAACCTAAACTATTTACACATTTAACATGCTTAATATTGGGCAAGCTTTTCGTAAGGACATCGGCGACCATATTGCCAGTGGGCATATACATAATATTAATGGCATGGTTGGTAATGGAATTTCGAATGAAATGATGTCTAATGTCGATGTGTTTAGTGCGTGAATGATGAGTGTTGTTTTTTGTTATCTGTATTGCACTTTGATTGTCGCTATATAAAGTGATTGGATGATCACAATCAAAAACATCTTTGAGCAGAAACTTTAAATATATGGCTTCCTTAGTAGCTTCACCAAGGGCCATATATTCAGCTTCGGTGGTCGAAAGTGCGACAGTGCGTTGTTTACGGGACTCCCAGGATATGGCGGAGCCACTTAATGTAAAAACAAACCCTGTGTAGGATCTGCGATCTATGAGGTTGGACCCATAGTCTGCGTCAGCATATCCTACCAAATTGCTACTAGTTTTTGTGTAGAGCAATTTTTTGTGTTTGGTGGACTTAAGGTACCTGAGGAGATAAAATTACACAGAGGTGTTGTCGCTGCAAGATATTTATTGAGAGTTGAAGTGAGTGTGACATATATGACATAAAAAATATAATATAAGAAAATATACAAATATATGTCAAAAAAGGCTGCCAGGGTGTTATATTAAATAAATATAAAAAGGTTTGGCCGAACACCTCCCCGTAATATAAACACCTTGTATATATATATGTACACGCGCCCACTTAATCATCAGATAACGTTTCCTGCACTTAGATGTCCAAACTTTTCACACTACAACAGTACACACGATACCGGAACTTTTCGATTTAGTGACAGGAATGATATTGGTGACCGTTGCTCCGACGATGGTCTTCCCTGAGAAGTGTAATGTTGTGACAGTCCGACGTGGTTCCAGCAGCATACGTTTTCTTTAACGTATGCCACGATATTTCGGCTGTGACTCCATTACCAAGGAATAAATGTTCTCGCTTATTCGAAGACATATTTTGCCCTCGCACGTCGATCGCGGCGATGAAAATCTTCTGGAGTGAGTCCAGCAGCACACGAAGACGGTTGCGATATTACTATTGTCCATAAATCAAGCCGATGAGCGTAATTTCCATTGCAAAGCTCCTACATTTGCATATGTTTTGACTTACGGTCATTAAAAGGGCACGGCTTGTTGAATTCTCCATTGCAGCGACTTATTGTAATATATAGATGCACTCTGGGCCCATAACCTACTGTAGCAGAAGGAGATAAAATCACACAGAGGTGTTGTCGCTGCAAGATATTTATTGAGAGTGACATATATGACATATAATAATATAATATTTATAAAATACAAATATATGTCAAAAAAGGCTGCCAGGGTGTATATTAAATATCTATACAAAAAAGGTTTGGCCGAACAAATATTGAGACACAAAAATTTTAAATATCAATTACAATACTAAGACGTGGCTGTATGTACTAAGCAATTTTAAATCTTCCTTATAAAAAAAACTCTGAGAATTAATAATTGGACCATTGCTTCCAATGTCAACCTATACTTTTGATTGAACAAATTAAATGTTGAATAAATAATTAAATTTTACCAAAATTGTTTTTATTTCCTCGCAGTTGGTACGAAAAGCAGAGTATTTTCCTCGGTGATAAAGCTGTCTTAGTCTTGGGTGAACTTAAATCCCTCGCTACACTTAGGACTCGTCTTAAATCCTTCGCTTCGCTCGTGATATAAGTTTTTAACACCCTCGCTACGCTCGGGAGTAAACCTCGAGTCCTTCGTTACGCTCGCGATTTAAATCGTCACCCGCGAAAGAAGACACTGCTTTATCACCTAATAATCTACTATTAATATTCAAATATGTATGTATTATAATAAAGATTCCAACAGCTAATATCCGAGCGTACTTGGAAGAGGTCAGGCTTTCGTCGTATGTAACCTTTATCTTTTCTGGATATTAACAAGAAATATTAATAACATTTTGCATTGCATTAAATTACTAAAAAATATTAAATTTCGTGTCTACAATATCTTAAAAATACACTTGAATGCAATTATATTACATTTAAATAATATCATTGCTTGATTGTATTCACTATGTATATTTTTTAGTAAGATGCAAATTGACAGAATCCAACGACAACAGAGATTGGACATTTGCACTCACATTTTATATTGGATGGGAAACTTTGTAGCACTTCGCTAATGATGCTGTTGCGATTTATGTGCCCGATAAATAGTTGGCAATAGGCCCTTTCTTCTTCTTAATTCTTGCCCTGTAACATTGGACCTAGCATAATTGGCAAACGTGGGTGCTAATTCACCCCTGTCTACCCCTTTGGGGATATATAGGCGGGATATATATATTGATGTTATGACATCTTTGTTACAAAGACATTGGACTTTGGACGTTAGTTTTAACACGAAAATATTTCGAAAAAATGCACGCCTCAATTTTTATTTGCCTTACCTCGCTTTGTTTATACATATCCTTCGCCAAAATATACTTTACGCCAAAAAGGATGTGGATGTTTAGCTAGAGATGATAAAGACGCAATGTACATCCTGTCTCCGTAATACCTGGAACCAATTTTAAAACGCTAATCAACTGTACTGTCAATAAATAGCACATCAGTCTATATCATACTGTAACTGTCAAATACTTATCTAAAACGGATTGCTAACCTTTACTTGTTTGATATAAGACACAAAGTTGTTTGACGTAATTTGGCATACGAGGTAAACTTAACGTGCTGTTGATTGTACAGACGTCAGCGGTTGAAAAAAATAAGATAATCTCATTTCTATGGATTTAAGTTTTACGCGTAAATTGATTTGATCAACGTGTCTTCTATAAATCACGTTTTACAATAAAAAAAATATGAAATTCCATTACAAATTCCAAGTATAAAATAACCAAAATAATACAGATAGTTTTAATTCTACAGTCTCCAAGATACATAGATATAGTATAGATTAGATCATAATAGTTATCGCTTCCCGGCAAAAAACAGTCATAATACAAAAATAGCTGTTTCGAGAAAATGTAAGTTGAATAGTTTTTTGTTCATTTAAACGTCAATAATTTAAAAAGTATAATAAAAAGATAATTGAAATTTTATGTGTAAGTAATTTAATTATATCTTTATTATAGGCCTAGAAATTAAACAACAAAATATTTTTTTTTTAGTAACTTTTAATATGATGTATATTATGACACTTTTTTCGATTAAAATGTCTGTAGTCTAAAAAATAATACACATATAAATTTTTATCAAATCACCTTTATTTTTTATTTAAAAGGCTTCAATATTAATTAAACAAAATGAAAAAGTAACCAAATTATAAACTTCTATATAAAATAAAATAAAAACATCAAACACGACCTTCTAAAGTTTTTCCCTAATGAACAATCAGTCTTATTTCAGATGCTCCTCTTCTGGCAATATAAGTGTGACTGTGATTTTTGCGTAAAATAGACAAGTTTGCCGTTCTTGATCTCAGAAAAAAAAACACATTGACAGTTTTGACTTAATGAATAGTGTAGAATAGATATTGGCATATTTCGTAGCGGCCTCGGTTTTTGTAAATTTTGCTTAACTTTTTAATTAAATCCAAAATTGTAGAGAAATAATGATTAATGATTAGACGCATAACAGATCTGGCATATCTCATGAATACAGCAAACGGCATGGTTGATTGTCCTGAGATGTTGGAGAGAATCGGTCTTAAAGTTCCATATGCGGGCACGAGAAGACGTTGCTCATTGCACATCTCTCGTTCTGGGTCTAACTACAGGCAGAACTCATATTTCATAAGGGCGTGTCGGTCTTTCAATGACCTCTCCAGGGAACTGGATGTAGATTTATTTTATACTTCAACCTCCCGACTTAAAAAACTACTTGTAGACAGTTTTTTTTTTCTTAAACTTTCTTAAACAGTGTATTTATTTGCCAAATTTTGTTTTTAACCTAAAAATGTTTCTTTTTCTCTCTCTTTAAGTGTGATTTGTTAATTATGTACAGTTACCTATACGTGGAAACTTGTAAATGGCCTTCAGTTTCTATACTTAATACCTACCTATCAATATTTAAGATAGCTGTAAGTTTTCTGTAAAATATATAAAATAAAATAAATTAAAATATAATAATTTTATAAAATTATTATATTATTATATTATTTATTCAAGAATTTATTAACCTATCTCAATAAACACGATAAACATAACTACAAAATTACTACGAAATGCGATGCACCGGCCGTCTGAGTATGAGAGGAGTGAGATTTGTAATAGGGCTCTTAACACGCTTTCTTATAGTCGGCCGACCAACGCTACTGCCTGAGGTCGAACTCTTATATATCCACAATCAATTTTGAAATTTGGGTCTTTAACACTGTCATCACTGTCTTCAAAATAAACATTATCTTTAACTGATGTTGTATTTCCATCTAAAACAATGACATAATTGATTAAATCAAACCATAAACTGAGAGTATAATTTATATATCACTTCAATATTAAGAAACCTGTACAAAAAGGTTATCCGCAATTATGCTTGGACTCGAACTTTAAAACGCAAATATAGATCAAAAACAGACAAAAAAGAGACACTTTACAGGTTAATATGTTTCTTTTTTGTATGATGTGGCAATATTTACAATGCTTTTTCGTCAACAATACAGTCATAACATAGATTGTGTCGCCTTTTTAGTAATACTTCTAATATTTCAACGTAAAACTTTTCGATAAAAAGTCACATCACACGAAATACGTACCTATTAAGTTATTTTAACCCAATAAAACTTGTTGATACAAAAAAAAGTTCCGACATGATTTAACAAATTAACCCCCGAATACAGAAACGCTTATCAAATTTGGGGGACTGCTTAAAAAGTTAAGTGGACATTACCTGTCAGAATTTGTATGGAAAAACGTCAATTTTGACAACATTTAAATGTTAAGCAAGACTCAAACTTTGAAAAGCGTTTCTGTATTCGGGGGTATATCGGATAAAATCTTCTAACACCTTATGCCACAATATCAAAATTTATGATTTTGATATTCTGACACTCTTTGTCACCATTTGTCGGCATTTGACAACCCGTTCAAGTAAGACCTAAGTTTTGCTTTATTAAAAGTAATCGGCAAGCAAACGTTCCAATATAAGTTAAAAACGGGAATTATTTGAAACATAATCGCGTTAATTCCCGTTTTGACTTATATTGTTCAAAAGTATGTTTGTTGTTTTTTTGTTTTTATTAAAAGCTGCTAAGTGTCAGAGTAAGTTGACAAGTTTGGTCTTTATCTGAATAGGACCTAAAAAATTGCACATTTTCAAGTGCTCTTTCTACGGAGTGCTGATTCTACGATGTAGTGATTGTAGTGTGTAACCTACCCGTTCTAACAATGTGCATAAAATATCTACTTCTTATACGTAGGACTTGTAAGTAGGTACACTTAACTGAGTATGTTAAATCCGCTCTACATTTTTGAATATTTACAGAATTTAATTTTTTTATTAATTGGCAGTGTTTTGTAACAACAAGTGGTTTTTACGCTCATGTTGTGAGACAAATCTATTCAAACTATATTTGTGACAAATGATATTTCAAACAATGGAGGAAAATATTTGCATTGAACTTGACTTCTGTTTCATTATTCAAGTATATTCTCGTCCGCCGTCATTAAAAATGATGCGTACAAAAACAAGTCTTTTATGTCATGTATAAAGTGAGTCGTTAGCTGTAAGTCACGAAAGCAAATTATTCCAAGTTATCGCTTAGTCAATCTTTACATTACTTACTGCGACGTCATATATTTTTGCTTAAAAGTATTTATTACAGTAGACAGCAGGATCGACAAAAGAATGTACCAACTGAGAAGTTCCTTCAAATAGTTTCAACCTTTAATTCAGTCACATAAAATTTATAATGCATTGAATTGGGCAGCTGAATGTGTAACCTAATGTCTGTCTGTACTTACCTTAATCCGGTTAAATTAAACTGTTGACAAGTTTAATCGAGGTTAGGTTTTAAATGAAAACATTTTTATAGACGTCTTTATCTCTGTCGCGGCATCGTTCTGTATTTTTGATCACCAGAGGATTTAATTTAAAAAATATATAAGGAGAGCGTTATTCCAGCAGCCTGTAGCTGTATTTGATAGTACTAAAATAATGAATATACCATGTTTTAAAGGGACTTATTTAAATTAGATATTATGTTGTGTACAGAGTTTTCAGTGGTCACTGAGTGAGAAGTTAATACTAATTAGATTCATAAGTATTTTTATATTATTGATTTTGACATATACAGACTTGGATGAAAACATTTTGAAACATAGGATAAAAAGATCTAGTTTACAATCAAATTACTCATAGAAAACATTTTAAGCTCTTCCGCAAATAATTTGCATAAATTTAAGGTGATCAACTGTCTAGCCATATAAAAATGTTCCGCATAGGAATATTAATGTGACATTGCAATTCTCAAAATAATTCACGGTTAATTTATGCCGTGTGGTGACGCACGGATCTCTCCCACGGGTGTGGTATAAGGCGACTAAGGGTTAAGACGGCGTTGAGTAGTGGGTAGCAGCGTTCCTCTTATACCATCACTGATATTATCGAAGTTAAACTATGCCGACACAGTAAATGGTGGATGTCTTTTGGTTCGTACTAAAAAACTTATACAGCGAGTGCAGAATGCTTGTGCGAGATACTGTTTCCCGATTCCTCGTAGAGCTCACGTAACCCCTTATCTAATAAAAGCGACATGTTGAATATGGGAAATCGTCGACAAATGCATTTTTCGCATCTTCAATCTTTGGCGTGATTAAAACCAAAACTCATTATATTTGTATGACAAACTCAAGTTTAGTGAGCGTCAAATCCAACTTTTAATACTTCTGCGTTTCGAGGTAATCTTCGATATTTGTCCAAGTGTTGGAACAACATACCTCCGCCAATTAGAAGTAGCTCTTCTATTTATACATTTAAGGCTAATTTTAGAACATTTTTATTAAATTTCCAAAAAGTTCTATAAAATAATTGAGAAACGCTGGTAGATAGTTTAAACGTAGGTAGATATATAATATCGGTAGATATAATTTGTTTTTATTTAAACTCGCATTACTGTGCAATAGATTTTCTTGGAGTTCATATGGTTTTGTTTTATTTTCTCCTTATGTATGTGTAGAGGTTGTGTGGTTGTTTCCGTTGCTTATGTATTTGTGTATTTTTGTAATGTTGAATTAATTTAATAATGTAGTAGGTGTTGTCTGTTTTGCTTGTACGGCGCCGTGTGTCTGTCACGAAAAGGTTTCCGCAGAAAACCAGTGTTTTGGCACACCCTGCCACAACTTATACTGAGCGGAGGCCTTTTTGGTACAATTTTTATTTAGGTTAAGTTTTTTTTGTCTGTAATTTTTATTAATTTGTACCAAATAAAGTTTTATTCTATTCTATTCTATTCTATTCAATAAGCAATATACTGCGAATTACGCGCCCGATGAATGGCACCAGGCTCGCCACCTAACATTGGGCCTGAAATAAGCTGGCCAAACATGGGTGTTAAAATTTGAAACCAATCTCCAAAATCCATTACAATTAAAAAAACTACAGATTATTGTATATTCAAACTTCATATTACAAAGAAAAAATAGGTCTTGTACCAGACATAATATTTAGAAAATTCACCAATTCAATCTTTTTATGATTAAGTATTTTTTTTAAATGTTCAAAAGCAAAACAATATAAAAAAACTAACTTGTGAACTCGTTTCATAAAATGTCCATAAAGGTTACCATAGTACTACTATAAATACTAACTTGATTCAGTTCGTTACACTAAAAGGGTCAGCAATGACCTTAGACATCGCGCCGCCATCTCGGCTGCCGAAACCGGTCTTTAATCGCGCACTGTCAAATCGTTGCAATTCTCATTTTAAATGGAACAAGTGAATCAATTACAGTTTAACTATAAGATAGCCGCCTCGTTCAGAGGCAAAATATAGTATTTGAACGCAATCTATATCTTGTACAAAAATATACAAAAATCAATGGTACAAAAATCTTTATATATAAAAATCTCTTGTTAAGTAGTTAGTTAGAAGTAAGTTAGTTAACTTGCGCAAAATAGAAATCTTTATACGGTTATTGTAACACAGTCGGCTATATATTGCAACAAAAACAACAAATCAATAGAAATATGACATAATCATTTCTAAAAATATAATAGTAGATGGCCGTGTGGTGACGGCAGAGTAGAATACAATTGTCACCACCCCAAACCTCTCCCGTGGGTGTCGACAAGGCGACTAAGGATAAATCAATGATGAGGAATGGGCAGCAGCGTTCCTCTTATACCACCTAGCAAAGTACTGCGACTTTTGTGTAAATGGCAATAGGCTCGCCACCTATTACATGGGACCTAACATAATTGGCGAAACTTGGTGCTAGTTCACCTCTGCCTACCGCTTCGGGGATATAGGCGTGAATTATGTATGTATGTAATAGTAGATATAAGATATAATAAAACAAAGAATGTCTCAGATCACGAACATTCGATAAAGATGCGATCTGAGGCTTTCTTTTTTATAAACTATATGCTTACCATATAGTTTTATGTGACCCCTTACCAAGAAGTTGAAATTTCCGTACGAGTAGCGGACGGAAAAGTCCACTTTATGGTCATGTGTTGTACAGGATTTCCTGGTGTTCACAGGTTTCCTATAAAATAATAAAGTGTCATTAGGTTTTTATTTACACTTTAATTCTAGTGTAGAAGTTTGTATGGAAGACCTACTATAGCGTACACCAACAGCACGTCAGGCTATCTTAAAATTATCTCAATTGACTTTCTGCTTTACTACCAATGAGGTACGGTTGACGTCCATTGATGAAATTTTACAGTTTTAGGCACTTTTGGGTAATCTGAAATGCCCTTGACCGTAAATATAATATATATAAATATGTGTATATATTATCCTCTCGCTATACATACATGTATAGTGAGAGGATCCTATGGTTTGAGCTTGAGCAATACGCGAGTATTACATAATGGCTAACAAATAGAAGTAAAGTTTTACAACGCACATCAAATAAAGTTCAGGTCTCGTCAAAACCTTAAAGTTACTCGCCCTCCGCATTCACTCGTGTACCTACACAATCACATTCAATCAGATCAAACCTTAAAAATAAACACATTCTTCCAAGGAAATAATTCGAAGGTAACCTGCGGTCATTTTTATCACAATTGTGAATTATGTCCAATTGGTGCATTTAATTATATTAAAGTTCCCAACCACATGCTCGAATGTGGGTGTTAATACACCTCTGCCTGTAACCAATCGCTACTTGTAAGTCTTTTTGATTGCGTCTAAAAGCTGTTAAATAATTAAACCACTGTGATTATCAATTTTGATTTTAATTCGAACATTTTATTAATGTTAGAAAAAAAAGAAGAGTAGATAGTCTTAACATGTAGCGTCATCGTTAAAATTACTCTAGACTAGACTCTGTTCCACAATCCATCTGCAATAGCAGTTTGCTATCGATCCGATTGAAATGTATTACCTAAACATAGTAAGAAATATAGTTTCAAATAAAAAAGGTCTGAGAAATTTCGAAAAATTATTGTCCTGGCGCAGAGGACGAGCGTTCAGTTCCCTCATGAACCATAATTTAAAAAAATCGAACATCAGTTTAAAAAGTAATTCGCAGTAATTCAATACAAAAGTAATTTAATTCAATTTTAGATTTTAATTGACTGGAGAAAATTAACACTATTTGTTTATTCCGTTTCACTACGCTTTTAATATCCAGGCACGATGAAATTATTCAAACAATGCTCCATAGTAAACACACCGTGAGAATCAAATACAATAGGTACTGCAAAAATTTCCTCGTATTGTCCTTTGAATTAATAATAGACACATTCATAATTGTCAAAGCTAATTACACCTTTTCAATTAGTCGTTTGATTCAGTTATTCAAATTACAAGACCAGAAAAAAGCCTCGAGAATACTTTTTGTAGCAAATAATTAGGGTTACATTTAGACGATTCTCTCCTGCCTTACAATCCCTTTAGAGAATAGTGAGAAAGAAATACTTATTAGATAAAATTATGTATTTTCCAATTATTTGCAAGAATAAATAACGAAGGCTGTACTCTGAATCAACCCAGGGGTGTTAAAAGTCAACTAAAGAAGATTGATCGGTGTAGTCGACCTTGGGTGAGACACCCGATTGGTGAAAGACAAACCACAAACAAACAATATACCCAAAAAGGGGTTAGTGTCAGACATCGGCCGGTTGTAAAACCTAGGTAAGTCAATACCTTGAGCAATATGGATTGGAACGTTGTCATCCCAATTACATCGTTCATCGGTCTCGTTAACATGATCCTTGCTGTCTTTTTTCTATAAATTCAATCATGACGAGCACTTTCTCAGTGTGATGGAAGATATGAATCAAAAGGAAGTGAGTGACTTGATGACGTCTGACTAATAAAAATGGAAACATATTGCGCTGACCCCAGATAAACTGGGAAGGAGAAGAAGATGATGCATTTTCAAATTATTGATGATGTTTTCGAGACGGATTGGATTACGAGATTGATGGATAGTTTGAATCTATACTAATATGAAGAGTTTGTTTGGTTGGTTAAACGCGCTAATCTCAGAAACTACTGGTTCAATTGAATAATTCTTTTTCTTTTGGATAATACATTTATTGAGGAAGGCTATATAACAACCGACATTAACGCGAGCGACGTCGCGAGCGACCACTAGTTGAACAAATAAAATTGTTCTAAGACACGGTTTCATTCTAGAATGTAGATACCGAGCGAACGCATCGGCTTTAAGACTTCATCAATTGACGGTTTTACAAATGGCCGCATCTCTAGATGAATGTGGCTAAAAAAGGCTGTATTTAACTTGATTAGGAATAATTATCCCATTTTTACCCACGGCCACTGTCCAATGACTAAAATAAACATTTATTCAGAGCGAAGGTCCGTATTACAAAAGTGTTAAGTAACTACGAATATATTGAAGCGATTGCGACCCTTCATGTCTACTTAATCGTCTTAGGAAACAGTGGTATAAAATTCTGGAACTTGAAGAGGTTTCATAATGTAGATAATGAAACCTCTTTAAGTTCCAGTATCATCATAATGTAGACCCCAAGGTCCCGGGTTCGTTCCTCAGGGGAGTACAATTTGTACTCGCTTTGGTTGGTGGTAGGACTTTTTTTAAGTCCGCCTAGCTAGCTACCATCATCATATCAAAATCTGTCGCCATAATAGTAATGTTAACAGCATTATTGTGTTCCAACAATTTATGATAAGACAGCCAGCTCCTCTGCGAATGAGGGTTCCAGGTGAAGCTCGATTCCATCTTCGGCCCTTATCGTCACTTACCATCAGGTGAGATGAAGGGCAAGAGCTACCTGGGGGCCTACCGCCTAACTCGATTGCTAAAACAAAAGCTATAGTTTATGACGTCATGCTGTCATTTCGCACCAAATGTACCTAAACTATTAGCGATAGCTTTAAACGAATGATCACCGAATGATTTTGTATGAATTTGGCACAAAATCTGTGCCGCCTAAAAATTCAGGATGGCTGCTATAGCCGTAAGCAGTGGTAGGCCCCCTGGTTTAAAATACATACTTACAAACATAAACATAAATCAGGCCTAATTTATGCCCGAAGAGGTAGGTAGAGGAGAGATGTACCCACTTGTCGCCAATTATGTAAGGTCTCATCATCTTATATAATAAATAGGTGACGAGCCTATTGCCATCTAACGGGCACGTTAATCGCAGTATATTTAATTTATGGTACGGCATATATAATTATTTTGATTAATGCCCATTATGTTCACTTCATCATCTATCTCTTCTGTGATCTTCCTCTATCTTCTTCGACACCTATTGAAAAGTAAATCATGCTAATTATTACAGTCACGAATCATGATCGATTTATGCGATAGTTTTTCAGTCAGAGGAGGAAGCGTAGCGTTGATAGATGGTTGCCCAACTTAATAGCAACCGACCGCGTAATAAAAATACATACCTTAAGTAATGAGACGTTAATAAAGACAAGACCCTTTAAACTGCGTATTTACAGTTATATTTAGGTATAATCTGAATTAAAAGAATGTACAGTTATAAAAAATACCGCTGTCGTTCTGTTAATAATAGACATATCCATAAGTCGGAAGAGTAGAATACAATTATTATTGTCACCACCCTCCATCACTCCTGTGGGTGTTTTAAAATACGACTTAGGCGCCTTTCTTCTTTACCCATACCATCGGGGGATGTAGAGGCCTGTAGCAATAAATGTTTTTTCAATCCAACATTACCTAAATGTGTTTCTCTGTTTTACCTAAGCTACTCTTCAGTAGGTACAGCGCTGGAATGCGTTTTATCTGGCATCGTTACTGGCCCATCGAAGGTGATCATTAATTGCAGTCACCTTGACGTCAGGATAACTAGGCGCTGTATTCGTTTAGGTACACAACAACGCAGCAATTACATAATAATTACTCTTGTAAACATTGCGATAGAGACCATAATTGCATTCGCTTTACTGCTTATAGATTTGTGGTTGAACGGGGTTAAAGATGGCAGTTGTCGTGCTGGATTATCGTCAATGAATATATTATTGTTGAAAATAGATTCGGCGTACCAAATCGGCTTTTGTGTTACTGCATGAAGAGATCTTGTAAACGGTATGTCAAGGCTTATACGTTTAGGCATTCCGTGCTTTGGGTGGGTGACCAAAAATATATTTGCTAAAAGCCTCCGAGCTAAGAAAGCGTTACATGAATGCACCTTTGCCAAGTGTGCTGTGTGAGAAAAGTGAAGGCCAATCTATTGGAATGAATAAAATAAAAATGTATGACATAATTATTAGGTACGGAGAAAACACACACAATCGACCGTCGCGTCGTGTCAAATGTAAGAGTAGTTGTCAAAAATTCACATTCAGAAACGTTGTATGTTTTGCCACTAGGCTAGGCACAATCATAGAGGACATCGGGCGCAATGTAGTCGTTATAAATACATACCATGCGCATTGTGTCAACGTGTTGAGTTATAATATTTATGCATTACAGCTTATTAATAATTATAATCCCAACGGAGCATAACTAAATAATCCAAATAATCCCAAAGAGTAGAATACAATTGTCACCACCCCAAATCTCTCCCGTGGGTGTCGTACAAGGCGACTAAGGATAAATCAGTGATGAGGAACGGGCAGCAGCGTTCCTCTTATACCACCTAGCAATGTACTGCGACACTTTTGTGCCCGATATATGGCAATAGGCTCGCCACCATGGGACCTAACATAATTGGCGAAATGTGGGTGCTAGTTCACCTCTGCCAACCCCTTCGGGTATATAGGCGTGACTTATGTATGTATGTATGTAACTGCATGTAACATACAACAGCAACACCTCTGCCTACCCCTTCGGGGATATAGGTGTGATTTATTTATTTATTAAGATCATCAACAAATTCACATTAACACAGTTAGTTAATGACAAATACATATAATAGTGCAGGATGCTAAATGCAAACTTAATTATAGGTGCCAACTGCATGCAACAGTGGCCGTGTGGTGACGGCAGAGTAGAATACAATTGTCACCACCCCAAATCTCTCCCGTGGGTGTCGTACAAGGCGACTAAGGATAAATCAGTGATGAGGGATGGGCAGCAGCGTTCCTCTTATACCACCTAGCAATGTACTGCGACACTTTTGTGCCCGATATATGGCAATAGGCTCGCCACCTATTACATGGGACCTAACATAATTGGCGAAATGTGGGTGCTAGTTCACCTCTGCCAACCCCTTCGGGTATATAGGCGTGACTTATGTATGTATGTATGTAACTGCATGTAACATACAACAGCAACATACAACAACATGTATGTATGTTATGTAATCTCTCCCGCGGATGTCGTAAAAGATAGCGATGACTAATGGGCATGCAGCAGCGTCTCTTAAGCCTCCAAGCAATATTGTACTGTGATTTATGTGGCCGACAGATCAGATGGCAATAGGCGCGCCACCCTATATCATGGAACCTGACAAAACGTGGTTGGTAATTTTCCTCTGCCTTCGGGAATAAATAAGAGTGATTATGTATAAATATTTCTTACACCCGGTGTGGGTGTATTATGTATCTAAAGAAGTAGCTCGCCAAGCTATAAAACTCTTTGATACCAATTTCGTCTTTGAAAAGATAAACATAAAATAATCGATTGAGAGAAATAACCGTACTTATTAGAATAGCCGTGTAATCTGAAGTTTTTATTTTTGAGCAAAGACATTACATTCAATATTTTTCTGACTTAACACTTAATTGTGTCAAATAACTTAAGCAAGATGTTTTTGTTTTTATTATCTCGTGCACTTTGAATAGGGCCATATTTTTTCAATGACACTCGAGTGAAAGGAAACTTATTTTGTTTACTTGTATACGAGTTTTTTTTAGTTCAATTGGCCTCTTTGACAAACAGGAAGGGATTGCTTTTTTAAAAGTATTTATTTTTATGCAGCCACAACCTTGTTTTGCTAAGAACTCGAAATTATAACATTACGTACATGAACCAATGAAGTTATTTTTAGATCAAGCGAATGTCTTTCATTAATGAGCCAAAATAGCTTGAAATAACTGTAAAATGAAAGTCACTGAATATTATCATCATCACCTATTAAATTACTTATATTAAAATTGATTTAAGTACAAGTTAGGTATATTAATTGTTTTTAGGTACTATCGGTAGTGCGGACTGCAGACGCAGGCGGGACCAACGGCTTAACGTGCCTCCCGAAGCACAATCGGGAAAGGAAATCGAGATAATACTTTTTTGTCACCCATCCATTGCAGGCCTCATCGAACATTGCTTAGTTTGCGCAATCGCCGGCCAAGCGAGCTAATCCGCGCTATCGAACTCCTCAGAAGAGAAGCTCCTGAGAAGAAGAATCTTCTTCTCCTTGCCCTACTGTTCCCAGGCTTAAATAGCCGGGTCGGTGTTGGCAGTGTGTTTCCTCTTCCATTCATATCGGTCAGACGTCATCAAGCCCACTTTTGATTCATATCTTCCATCACACCGGAATAGTCCTCGTGATAAATGAATACTTTTAAAGAAAAGAGACGGTACGGACCATGTCGAGAGACCGATGAACGGAGAGAGTGATTAGAAATACAACATTACTCATTACTCATACCTCAAGGTTTTGGCTTAAGTTTTTGAAGAATAAACTTCTGAAAATTTATAATAATGTTTCTTGTATCGCCCTCAGAGAATGGCGGAGGAAGTGGAAGGCGGGGCGGTGATAGCCTGGCGGCTTCTGGCCACCCTAGAGGGGGGCTCTCTGTTGCTGGCCACGTCTGCGCTTCTTGCGTACACCCTCAGGAAGAGACTGTCCCGATTGAAGCGCACCCGTCGCCCCATCAACACTGTTATGGTAGGTATATACTTTATATCCATAGACTTGTCTATAGTATCCTTAAAAGCGAGAAAATTTAAGAGTCCGGTCTCCCATACAAAAACCCTTATTATCAATTGAAGCCTTGTAACCTAGTACCTACTGATGCCGTGTGGTGACAGCAGAGCAGAATACAATTGTCACCACCGCCATCTCTCCCGTGGGTGTCGTACAAGGCGATTAAGGATATATCAGTGATGAGGAATGGGCAGCAGCGTTCGCTCTTATACCACCTAGCAATGCAATTTACTGCAATTTTTGTGCCCGATAAATGGCAACAGGCTCGCCACCTATTATTACAAATTATTATTACATGGGACCTAACTTAATTGGCGAAAAGTGGGTATTTAATTCACCTCTGCCTTTCGGGGATATAGGCATGATTTATGTATGTAAGTACCTACTTCATTCAAAGACTAAATATAGTTAAGTAAAGAAGTCAATCAGAGACTCAATTTTTCTATCAACCTACTAAACCAGTAATCTACTGATGATGTTCAAAGAGACAGGGTTTCATAACTCCCGTCCATTATTGGCAATTGATATAAAAAAATATCATTAATCATGCTGAATCAGCAGTTTTTATATAAAAATAAATTACTACACACCAACACTTGAGTAAATATAACGATCAAAGATTTAGTTAAAGTGTAAAAGATTAAATTAGGTAATCATGTGTGACACAATAATACAATCTGAATTTAAGAGTTTGTTAAGATTTACATTTGTCAGTTCTACTGTGCAGTTTCAACATTCATAAGTGCAGAATGATACATTCAAATGTCGGTGAAAAAGAAACAAAATTCTTATTCCTTTCACTAACTAATTAGATTCGTACCTACATATCAAAAGAAAAGAATATTCATGAAATATCACATTGACATCACATATCCGAAGCAGGGTCGAAAATTACGTAGGAAATAGTAACACCTACAAAGGCGATGTGTGCTGTGTGGGATGGACCAATTAATTTATAATAGCCTTAAAAAGAAGGTTGAACACATCTGGACTCAATGTCCCATAATTTTCAGGTGCGGAATAGTGTCACCTTTATTATGTTTGTATAGGAGACAAACAAATGGATTGTAAAAAGTTTACAGTTGATGGCTATAATATGTAAATTTTTACTTTACATGCTAAAGGTTTGACAAAACGGTGATAATTAAAGCCCAAACTTTATCCTAAAGTTTCTACTGTCTCGTCCTCTAGATAAACTCTTAACAGTCGGTCAAAACGCAAAGGTGGGGATGTTTAGTGGGTAGTGGGGGAACAACTTTACTCTGAGTCCCAAATACGGGAGAGGATGCATAAATGCATTTTACCCCGTGGCAAAAAAGTGGACTTCATTATATTGAACTGAACTACAGTTCAATGTAGAGTTATAGTAATGTGTTGTTTTCTGGAATCTTAGAAATGGTGCCGTGTGGTGACGGCAGAGCAGACGGACCTAACTTATTTGGCGAAAAGTGGGTGTTAATTCACCTCTGCCTACCCCTTCGGAGATATAGGATTTCTGTATGTAGAAATAGTAATGAATGGATACCTATTTTTTTACAGCTCACAAGCACGACAGACACGCTAGGACAAGAACTGAAATCTGAATTGGAAGCGAGGGGATGTGTTGTGAGGTTGGCAAGGCCGCTGCCTGGCGCCATCAGGAGGATGAGCCCCGATGACATAGAACAGGTGGATGCCCTGGTGATTGTGGGCGCGCAATCCGCTATCAAACCTTTCAGCCTAGAGTCGATGGCTGATTTAGTAGCCGAAGATGTATATAATAATTTAAGGGTTGGTAATTTAATTATAATGTAATGAAATTATTATTTGCGCATTATAATAGTCTCCAAGTGACAGATAGACCAGAATACAATTGTTCAATACCACCCCCAAACTCATCCTCATCGTTTAAGGCGTTTAAGGATAAAGACAGCTAGTGATGAGTGTGTGGTGTAACCATCTAAAAATTATTAACGGCAGAGTAGAATATAATTGTCACCACCCCAAATCTCTCCCGTGGGTGTCGTACAAGGCGACTAAGGATAAGTCAGTGATGAGGGATGGGCAGCAGCGTTCCTCTTATACCACCTAGCAATGTACTGCGACACTTTTGTGCTCGATATATGGCAAGAGACTCGCCACCTATTACATGGGACCTAACATAATTGGCGAAATGTGGGTGCTAGTTCACCTCTGCTTACCCCTTCGGGGATATAGGCGTGATTGTATGTAGAACACAGCGATATGTATATTAATTACTAACGTTTACATTGAAAGTACCTAACTTTAGCTTTTTACTTTAACTTTGGTTTTAAATTAGTTGATTATTTTAGACCTATACTTTTCTAGATATTTTGTGTGCTCAGCTTGAATTTTGTTTTTGATTATTTCATGATTTACCTACCCTTACCAATACTTTTCATAATATTTAGCAGGCTTGACTTTTGCTAGTTATTTTAATTAGTTAGTTATGTGATATACTTTTCTTGATATTTTATTTTGTGTGGCCAACAGTTGCTGGAATCGCTCTCGGTGCTAGTGAAACGGGGCGGGTGTATCGCGTGGGCGTGCGCCGGCGCATCCGCCGACGGCAGCTTCAGGGGCGCCGGGGACGCCTTCGATACTGTGTTGGAGACCAACCTGCAGAGAGTCGCGCAACTGTAAGGCCTTATTTATTATATAGAAAATTTAAAATGTTAGAAAAATTAGTACAAATAAAATAGTGGTTAGAAAAAGTTCGAAAAATTATAGTATCACCGTCAACCGCCCCGCATCAAGAGTAATTTAAGGATTTTTTCTAATCACCATGTGTTTTTTTAATCAAGCTAATTCACCTCTGCCTACTCCTTCGGGGATATAGGCGTGATTTGTGTAAGTATTTTTAGTGATTTATGTATGTAAGGCTGGTTCAAATACAGAATAATAATTAAAAACCGGCCAAGAGCGAGTCGGACTCGCGCACGAAGGGGGTTTTGTGCCATTATCTATAAAAAAAGGCTGTCAAAAAAATTATATCAATTATGCATGTATGGTATTTGTTGTTATAGCGGCAACTGAAATATATCATCTGTTAAAATTTCAATTGTCTAACTATCACGGATCATGAGATAGGTACAGCTTGGTGACAGACGGTCGGAGTCTCAAGTAAGGGTCCAATTTCACCTTGTAGGTACGGAACCCTAAACACCAAACTCAAACCCAACCGAATGCACAGTATTTGTAAAAATACCCTTTGGATGTTAGAAATTTATTTGAACATTGCGAGCGTAGCCGTAGTCTTTACAACGTGAAGTGTAAAGGTTAGAGAAATTTCGGCAAGTTAATTTAAGTAACGTCTTGGTTGGCCGAGTGGTTTATGCATCTGCCCGGATTGCAGAGGACGCGGGTTCAATTCCCGTATCAAAACTATAATTTTATTGAAATTATCTCAAATTTAACGTAGCGCCTTGACGTGCCATCCGAGCAATAACGTAGGTAATACCAATAAATAAAGCAATAACGTGTCCCAAGGCGCTGGCTACTTCGTGAACAATCAACATTTTAATAAGAACTTACTCTCCAAGAGGGTTGTAGTGTATGTACCGGAGAGTGTTAGTGCCAGGCCGGCTGTAAAACCTAAGCCAAAACCTTGAGCAGTAGGTACCTCCTACCTATGTATTGGAATGTTGTCATTCCAATCACTCTCTCCGTTCATCGATCTCTCGACATGGTCCGTTCCATATCTTTTCTATACATTCATTTATCACACCGTGAAGGTGCTTTCCGGTAAGATGGATGATATAAATCAAAAGGGAGTAGATGGCTTGATGAAGTCTGACCGATATGAATGGAAGAGGAAATATACCTACTGCGCCGACACTAGATAAACTGGGAACAGGACAGGAAGAAGACTCCAAAACCTACCCATGACCCGATCCGCCAATGTCTATATTAGAGTTCTCGCCAGATAAATCTGCGCGTGGTCATAATTGGTACTAAAATTCCGCCTGCTATTTTTTTGTCTAGGAGTGCTAAAGTGAGCGAGCAGCGCCAACCATCGCGCACAGCCTAATCTGGCACGCACTCTACCTACTATCACTATGCTGTGTAAACACCTACTCTGTTCTGACAGATCGGAATGCGAAGCGGTTTGGGTGGGTCGCGGCGAAAACGGACGCAGCACTGCACACCGACTGATCTCAGCGTTGCTGACGACTGAACGGATCGGGCGCCGAGGATACTCCATTAGGTGCTTACTTATACATATGTCGTGGCCAAATCGTAGAATTGATCACTTCATGATGTGGCCGATCATTTCATGAAATGGCCAACTAAAACTGACCATATCATGATAATAGTCTGGCCAGATCAATGAATAAACAACGTTTAACGATATGAACAGCTAAACGCATAGCTATTTCATGATATGGCCAAACATTATTAATTATATCGTAAAATAGTTACATTAACCACCGTAAGAGGCGCTTATTTCAATTTGTTTTTGTGATGCATCATGGCGGCGGACAACGGACGTTTTAACTCTCTCAAAAAACGAGCGCAACGTAAAAATACCAAACATTTACTAGAGTAATGATACGGCCAAACGTGGATGGACATATCATCAAACGTTGACGGTTCAACAATGTGGTCAGTTTTAGCTGGCCATTTCATGAAATGGTCGGTCACATCATGAAGTGATCAATTCTACGATTTGGCCACGACACATACATACATCAAGCAGTTATGTATAGATATCTAATCTCATAACGCCTATATGCCGACAACTTCGTGCGCGACCTTCCTGCGGTATGAGACGGTAGCGGGGACGGGGCGCTCTGGCTGTTGGTGGGGGTGGGTGATTCGGGGAGGAGCGAGTTTTCCCTCCTCCCCGCATCGCCTGCCCCGCTGGCATCTGGAGTTCCCCGTCCCTGCCACCGTCTCTCATACCGCAGGAGGTTCGCCGTGTGGTGACGGCAGAGTAGAATACAATTGTCACCACCCCAAATCTCTCCCTTGGGTGTCGTACAAGGCGACTAAGGATAAATCAGTGATCAGGAATGGGCAGCAGCGTTCCTCTTATACCACCTAGCAATGTACTGCGACTTTTGAGCCCGATAAATGGCAATAGGCTCGCCACCTATTTATATATTACATATTACTATATATTACATGGGATATTATTATTATTATATATTACATGGGACCTAACATAATTAGCGAAACGTGGTTGCTAGTTCACCTCTGCCTACCCCTTCGGGGATATAGGCGTGATTTATGTATGTATGTATATAAGGCAATAGGCTCGCTACCTATATAACATAGGACTTAAAATAATTGGCGAAAAGTGGGCTAATTTACACCATAATCACACTTGGATAAGTAATGTATGCTTACTTATCCAAGTGTGATTATGGTGTAAATTAGAGTCTTGGTCTGTGTTAGATATAACGTTTGTTTGACAGAGTCCAAAACAGATTTAAAAAATTCACAAACGAAATCTTTTGTTTCAGAAATGCTGCTCACAAGGCGGGAAACTGCATCGGCAGATGGCTTAAAATAGTCACGTGATAATAAAAAGTAAAATCGACAAGATCCTAACCACCATGTGTTATTGAGGTGTATATAGTGCTTTTGCATATAAACGTACCTTCTTAAACAAAATTTTGTAAGTAATATAAAATTTTGTTTTAAAAAGGGTTCTTAACCCCGCCTTTTTTTAATGAACTTTGGAATATATTCGTTTCCAAACGGTAACGGATTGTAAATTGTTATGGACTTGATGAATTTTCACAGGGTAGGTAGGTATACTCATAATAAGCTTGTCACTTATTAATTTGAGTTACTATGCCGCACTCAGAGATGTCAATTAAATTTAGTGAATACCTACTAATGTCAAAATTCTTTATGTAGGGAAATCTAATCCGACCCAGCAAGAATAGAGACTAGTTTTGAATTGTATTTTTGACATAGGTAAGTTCTCATTAAAGTTAATTAACGTCTCTGAGCGCGGCAGTAAGTTTGTAAAACACTGTGTGTATTAGCAATAATATACTCACGTCGTGTAAAAAAAAATAAAGAAATAGGAATCTATGAATAATTGTGTTTAATTTTTTATCCCTAAATCATAACTAGAAAATAATTTATTTTCATTTTCGGGTGCATTGTAGCTATAACGACTCGACATAGATATTTGTCAATATGTATTTAGATATTTTATATGTATAGTTACGTTTTTGGTATAGTCTACTGGCTTATCGCCGAACAGTCCCGGGTTCGAATCCTGGTAAGGGCAGCTCCTTTTGTGATGAACATGTTCCGTAAATTAGTCAAAGTTATCAAGAATTTACCGCCATCTAGTATGCTTCGATAACATTTAAGTTCAAACGTTCACTGGATAAAAGACGCATTGAAAATAGACACAGACAAAATTGCATGGATTTTGCATGGATCCATGCTATTTTGCAGACGTGGTGCTCGGGCAAATATTATAAGGTAGCCGTGTGGTGACGGCAGAGCAGACTATAATAATTGTCACCACCCCATGTGTCGTATAAGGCGACGGCGTAAACACAGCGATGAGTACCTAATCGGCAGCAGCATTCCTAATTTCCTATTAAACCACCTAGCAATCTCCTTCTCCCCGCCCTGTTCCCAATCTATCTGGGGTCGGCGCTGTATGTTTCCTCTTCCATTCATATCAGTCAGATGTCATCAAGCCATAAACTGCCTTTTGATTCATATCATCCATCACACCGTAAAGGTGCTAGTGATGAATGAATGTATAGAAAAGAGACGGAACGGACCATTTCAAGAGACCGATGAACGGAGAAAGTGATTGTAATGACAACAATCCATACTGCTCAAAGTTTTGGCTTAGGTTTTACAGCCGGCCGCCTGCCTGACACCAACGCTCTTTGGGTATGCTGTTGTTAGTGGTTTGCCCTCCATTTACCATTCGGGTGCCCCAAGGTGCTTATTGGTCTACACCGGGCAATCTCCATTAGTCGACTTTTACGACACCATGGGATGAGACGGGGCTGGCCTATTCTACGTTTTGTTCGTTCCCAGGCCAGCATAGAAGGCTGCGATTTGTCTGCCCGATAGATGGCAATATGCTCGCCAGGGATCGGACTTAATTGGCGAAAAGTGGGTGTTAAATTCACCTGTGCCTACTTCGGGGATGGCATGATTTATGTATGAATGTATTAAATAGATGTCAGGGTCAAAATAAAAGTAAGTTTCAGATGCTTTACACTAAGAAGTTTTAATTCACAAGCACAATTGAGTGCTATTACACATCGGCGGCGAGCCGGCAAAACTTAAAAGCGGCCCAAGCTCGACCGCTACTCCTCCTCATCGACCATAATCCTATTTTACACATTACTTAAGAACGTCTGCGCCTCGTGCTGCATCTTCTTCACTTTCTTGAGGGTCTTAGAAGACATCTGCTCTTTGCTGTACAAAGACGCAATTTGACGGTGCAGCTGATTGGCTAGCCTGGAGCGCGTTTTCTTAAGAACCGCGCCGGCCGGCCGGCTACTCACAATCCGATGGTGGTAGAACGTCAGCCGAGCGATGTTTATCGGATTTCGTTTGACTGAAAGGCCGCTCTGCATAGGGCCTTTCCCCAAGAATGGACTGTTCTCGATTTGCATTCCGCTTCTAGGAACGCTTGCTGCCTGGAACGGAGGGGGCTGGTTAGGCACCGCGACGGTAGCACTCTTCTTCCTCGGCTTCTTCTTCTTCTTGTCCAGAGGGCTTTTCTCCAAGTTCTTGGAGCCCTTGTACCTCTTTAAAAGGTCCACGTAATCGTCGCGGGCTGTACCGTCGAAAATCGTGTGGTAATGCAGCCCTATCTCTCTGCGCAACTCGGGAGATATGTTCTTCTGTCTGAATTGGGTGAGTTTCTCCTGGAGAAAGTACAGTTTCTTCAGGTGATGGGCGCCGCCTGCCAAACCAGCCTGGCCCAAAAGGACCATGTTCAAATTCTTCAGGATTCTAGTCATGTTGCTTCGGTTGTTGGACATCGTTTGTGGAGAAAGGACGTTCTGCTTCAGCAGTTGGTCGTGTTTCTTCTGTAGATAGTTGAGTTCCTTGTACATGGCGTCTGGATCGCCCAGGTCATATTTCAAAGAATCTATGGCTTGGGTGATTTTGCGCAGTACGTCGCACCTCTTTTTGGGTATGTCGTGTGAAAGCTGATTTCCTGCTGGATTTCCTTCCGGCCTACTTTGGACGTCGTCACCTACACTCTCAACTCTGGCGACATCTTTATTCGTTTTAGGCGTTGACCATTCCCTAAGTTCCGCCCGAAACGCCTCCTGATCGGCAACTTTTCCCTTGATAACCAGAAAAGTAGCGCCATCCGTGCCTTCGACGAGAACACGGTACTCCTTGGAGACTTCTTTCAGCCACGATTCGCCTTCCTCCGTCTTCAGTTTATCAATGATCTCGGTGACGACATAGATCCTCGAAGAGGTGACGACGTCGCTAGTATCGGAGACTTCGTTGTCTTGAATAATTTGGCCCTTCTTATCGTGGTTCGACGACGAGACGGGAATGAAATCGGGCGTTTTCTCCGCGACCGCCTGTTTGGGTGCGTCCGGGTTTTTGGTCGGTTTGTCCTCGTTCTGACTGCATTTGCCTTGGGAATTTTTTCTCTGACGATCGTTCCTGTTTCTCTCGTTGGTTTGCACCGCCTCTGACAAGGAGACGTTTCTCTTTTTGTTGGCGTGATTTTCGTGGGTGGTCGGCGATTTGGATTGCCTCTTGCTCCTTTCGCGGTTTGTCCACCCTGGGGTGATGGGTTGGTCTTGGAATTTCTCAGGGGTGGGAAGGTAGACTGGTCGGTAGAGGGCGACGTAGGGCGAGTTGACCGGGAGACCTGAGAAAGGAATGGTGGACCGACAGGCGTGCACAAGATGGCCGCGTCTAGTGCAACCGCTGCAGTACAGCTGATTGCCCTTCTTGAACTGCCGACTCTCGACCAGCGGTGTGTTGTTGTCGATCTGAAATAGATACACCAACTTTATGTCACATTTGGGTTTTATGTAAATTAAAAGGAAGCACAATTCATCGGCCGTGTGGTGACGGCAGAGTAGAATACAATTGTCACCACCCCAAATCTCTCCCGTGGGTGTCATACAAGGCGACTAAGGATAAATCAGTGATGAGGCATAGGCAGCAGCGTTCCTCTTATACCACCTAGCAATGTACTGTGACTTTTGTGCCCGATAAATGGCAATAGGCTCGCCACCTATTACATGGGACCTAACATAATTGGCGAAACATAAGTGCTAGTTCACCTCTGCCTATTTGCCTGCCTGCGTGATTTATGTATATGTGCATGTACAGTACAATTCAAGGCGCAGATTGTGAATTTGACTCACTGTATAACAGCTAATCAATCTTTTATAAGTCTGTCAGATCCCACTGCTTGGCAAAGGCCTCTCCTGCAAACCTTCATCTCGAGCGATCCCAAGCAAATTAATTAACTTATTTTCATTTGATACTACAGTTCAATTGTGGTTTTTTATTTTTTTCCAATCGTGCCTCTCCAAACCATAAATAACGCCTTTTTAACCCTTTACAAATAGAATAGACTCGTTCATCTAAAGGCGTCACGCCTTATAACGGCATTCGGCCAACGATGCTTCAAACGTATGTACTTTCGTCTAAATAAGAACTAAAAACTTCATTGTCGCTGCCGCTCAATCAACTCACCGTATTGTGGTAGCGGCGCCAGAGGTCGGGACAGTGGCTAGCCGGATGCCCGCCCTGGCCGCACTCCCCACAAGTGACGCGCGTCCACGCCGAGCAATTGCGGCACATGCTCGAGTACATGTGGTTGGGTGAACCGCACTGCTCAACACAAACAAACAAATCATTACTAACTACATACATATAACAATACATAATAATCGTTTATTTCGAGTAGCTCGCTAGCGCAGTGGCATAGCGCGCTAGGCCTGCGATTGCAATTTTCGCTAAGGCCGGTCATTGGATCGGTGACCAATAATGTATTATGTTCCTCCGTGCTTCGGAAGGCACGCTAAGCCGTTGGCCCCGGCTGTATCTGCAGTGGTTAATACCCACCCACCAACCCGCACTGGACAAGCGTGGTGGGTTATGGCCCATTTTCCCTATATTCTTCCATCCATAGGGATAGGCTGTGGGGACATTGAAAGTGATGATGATGAATCGTTTATTTTTTACCACAAAAAGTTCATATTACGATTTATTTTAAATTTTAGTTATGCTTAGATATAACAAGTCTAGATTGGGATGCGGATCGCTGGTGCCTATGGTAGGAAGTAATATCGGTATTACAGGGTCTCCATCATCCCTAGATGATAAAAAAATTAGTTCATAGTTGATGGCAGTTGGTCCTTACCAACGGAATCTTGGTACATACTGTAATATTGTAATTAATAGACACTTTGCCGTGTGAAAATGCATAGAGATACATAAAATAATTGTATCCAATCGTGATATGAAATACAGTATTACATTCTGCTATTCCATTAAAACATAAATATAACACTAATTACCAATTACTTAATAAGTCATTAGCGCATAGGTTATAGCTCGAAATATAATAGTAGTTAATGACTTTGTGACCACTAGAGAATGCAAATAGAAATATAAATCAGTAATTGATTTTGCAATTATACTGTAAGATGCAGCCAATGCACAATGTACCAAATTCATGTACAGTCAGGGTCATAAGTCGATTACCACTTTAGCCCTCTGTCATACCGAAAGACAGCGCATGCGCAGTAATAATCACCACAAATTTGTACGAACTTCTCTTGTGACAAGGTACTTAAGTGTTAATCTACTTATGATGTTTACTGTACATGCCTCATAAAATGGGACTCACATTGACACAAATCTTGCTGGGACAGCGTGGCTCATAATGCCCAGTGGAGCCACACATATAGCAAACAGGTGGCTTCATACGGCATGTGTCATCACGGTGACCGGGACGATTGCAATAGTTGCACCTGAAAAGGATGACCTATCTTGATAAATTGTATTTTTAAGAATAATGATATTGAACAATTCCATGTTTCACAAAGAATAATTCAATAAAAAGTAAGACTATACTTGTTTCATGACAAATGAGAATTCTGTACATTTTAGTTAAATGTCTAAATTACCAGACAATATTGAAAAATTAGTATTAGTAAGCAATTGCAGATGTTACGTCCAGCAATTGCAATTAACTTCTAACTAAAAATAATCACAGACAAAAACTGCTAGCTACTTGACCTATATTATTATATTATCTAATGAGAAACCACAAGAAAGAAATGTAAAAAAAAAATTGTTAAATACTTACGTTACTTTTCTCTTTGCATTTAGAGCTGGCATTCTGTCTTTGGGGTCTATCACCCACAAACTCTTATCCCCTGTAATTAAAGTCAATTTATTGTAGATAATAATTTATCTTTTTTTAATTTTATGTCAGGCTATAAGCTCATTACATATTTTAAGAACCATACGTGTTCATAATTATCATATTATGCCTATGCAAAATATAGAAAAAAAAACCTAAATATTACATATAATGCATGAGCCAAATTTCATTTAGATCTATTTTATACAATTATCATCACATTAGGTTACCTAAGCTGAAACCTTAAACAGTATGAATTGGAATATTGTCTCTCAACATGGTTCTCTTCACTTCCTTTCTATACATTGATTCATCACTAGCACACCTTTCTGGTGTGATGCTATGAATTGAAAGGAACTGGATGACATCTGTCATCCAGTTCAGTCCTTTTAAACTTTGTCTAAACCCTAGATAAACTTGGAATATGACAGGAAGATGATAATTTTATATTGGTTACAGTTGATTTCAAAACATAGTACTTACGGGACATATACTTCTGTATCTCTCTATGATTAAAATCTTCACCACCCCAACTCTCGTTATAAAATTTCTCCATTTCCGCACGCAACGTTGTTAGGGAATATCTTCTCCTCTTACAAACATTGTCATTACCCTTGAGATTATCAAAATCTAAATTTTCAAACAATATTTGTGGAACCTTGGTAGATCCAAGCTTGGGTGTATTAGACTGAAGAATAGGCTCATCTTCATAGTCATCGACTTCTTCAAATCCAGTCACATTCGCCATAACAATACTCTCCGTAATGTCCGTGCTTTCAAGTGTAATATAATTGTCGCTACCAGTGAGATCAACAACTGGACCATCAGATTTATTTGGCTGACTGGCATTTTTGAGTGCATCACCTTCATCAGGTTTATCGGAGAAGTTACTGTCTGAACTGTCCACAATATTCATATCCTGAACTGTATTTGTTTTATGAATGGTCTCAGCTTGACTGGAATCTGACTCGTAAACATCAGCATTTGGTACACTTTTGTCTGTAACTTTATAAGCCTTTGGGTTGTTGTTGGTGCTAATGACAGATTGATTGCTGTCTGAATCGTATAGATCTGCATTTGGAATGATCTTTTCTGATACTGTATACAATTTTTTAGTTTCTTTCTTATTCTTTGCTTTATTTTTTGGTGTGGCAAAACATATATCTGATACAGGATTTGAAGGCTTCTCTGGTGTAGAAACAACAGGGGTTGACGTTGCAGTTTCTTTTGGTTTCTTCTTTTTCTTTTTCTTAGATGGTGTCACTTGTCCAAGTAAGTCAGAGCCATGCAGACTAAAGTCAAAACTATGATTGTCAGGTCTTTTGGACGAAATATTGAAAGCAATACAGTCATTACGTATAAAATCATCTGACACAGATGATACAACTGATGGAACAGGGCTTGCTGAAACCTCTCTTTCTCTATTTACTGATGCAGTATTATCAGTAATTGTATTTAGATGTTTAAGGTCTTTTGATGGGCATTTCTGTTTTAAAACAATACAAACTTCATCATCATCAGAGCTCTCTATAGTAATTGTGGGTTTAGGCGGGACCTCTACTTCTATAACTTCATCCTCATCACTTGACTCAAGAAGCACACTATTTGTATTATCTTGGTCCAGTATTTCTATAGTTGTATTCACTATCTGTGGTGGTGACTGAAATAGTGACAGATCTACACTTGGTTTTTCAGGTGTCACATGTTTTTCCTCTTTAGGCTTGGAATTTATATCATTTGTTTTTGTTGTTGTTAATTTGGTCGTTGGATTGGCTGTCGCTGGTTTAGGTGTGTTAATTTTTTGGTGTGCAGTAGGCTGATCGCCGCTAGTGTGCCAGTAACGACGAAAGCTATTACTTCGTGGTATATTTTCCAAAACATTGAGGACTTTGTTTTGAACAATTGTATTTGTGTTTGTCTGTGTCTGATCTACATGATGTATCATAGCATACAGCCTCTCTTCAAGCTCATGCTCGTTAGGCTCCTGCAAAAATCAAATGATTGCAAAATATAACACGCTACACGAGCACATATTGTGACACAACAATAACGCAAGGGTAACCTAATGCTTACCTCGTCCATGTTTGCGCAGTAAATTTAAATCAAGCAAAATTTTATACGAAATGAACATAATCGTAACTGGTGTCGGGAGTCAATTTCACAGTGCAGAGAACATTACAAGTAAATAAAAAGGAAATTGTTTTTTACGGACACGTCCAACACTCCATTATCGAAACAAAGCTGACAGTGACAGTTTGACAGTTGACAGCATGCTGTACTGATTACCCATGGATTTTTTTTTATTTAATCTCTCATCCAGGAAATCAACTGAAATTAACCCGTACAGCCATGTCTTTAGTATTATTATGTGTCGTTAGAAGAGGCTGTCACCAATTTATAGACCTCAAATAAATCCACTGTCACGAATCATCATCAATCACCAACACAGTTCTATGTGACTGTGAGGCGACTATTAATAGTAGACCGCTTACTTATGTGAGCAACGGTGTAGATGAGATGCAACCATTAAGTCCAGCGATGTTCATACAACCTCTTTTACAGCACGATGTCGCCGACCTCGACGAAGTGGACACAAAATCGTTGAATGCTAGAGCTAAGTACTGTCGTGTTCTGCGCGACGGGTTTCGTCAGCGCTTCAGGAGCGAGTATATCAGCTGCTTAATACAACCGCGTAAGAGGACCAATCGCTACGAACTACAGGTAGGTGACATAGTTCTTCTTGAACTCGAGGACCACAGAAGGGTGAATTGGCCCATCGGTAAGGTGACTCAACTTATTCCCGGTTCGGATGGAACGGAGAGAGTTGCCAACGTTCAAACCGCGACTGGCAATAAGGTTAGACCGGTCCAACGTCTTTACCCCTTAGAGATCCGCACCAAGGACTCACTTAACCTTGAAGACTGACTGACTCAGTAACTTTGACATGATGACCTTCCGGTATTTTGCCCCGCGGAGTGTCACGAAAGGTCCTCCTTTCGGAGTGAGTTGTCTATGTTTCGTACTATTTTTAAGAATTATTTTTTTCCTTGTCAAAAATTGATGTAATAAAAAATTGAACAATGTATGGATCGGAAGTAAACTGTTGAAATTATCTTGCCTGCAGTTATTTCTTTAATTAAGATCCGTAAAATCCACAGTTTTAGTTACAGAATTCTTGAACCTATTTATTATTCATCAACACGGTTTGAAACATGTTGAAGAACAATAAGGCCCGCTGTGTTTGTCCTTTGCATCATAGAGCGCATTCATTTATTATCATCTATCACACCATAACGGTGCTAGGTGATGAATGAATGCTTATTATGTTTAGGTTTTACAGCCCACCTGCCTGACACGAACCCTCTTTCGCGTATACGTAAAAATATTATTGTAAGCACTTTCTGAAAAAAAAAATGGTTTTATTTTTACGTGATTGGAAGAGCAATTTGCGTTGCGCATCCCTATTAAATTATACGTCATCAACATCAGACATACCATCCATAGATACCATCATAGAACACTATACACCCACCATACACCATACGTCATGTATACGTCATTTCGTGATAAAATTGATAAGGGGATGAACTTGTTCCGATTTGTTTGATTGACAGCGCAGCGAATTTAATCAAAGGCGGATAGATTTAATAACTTGTTGATTTTTTCATTCGTCAATCAACAAACAATCAGTATTTGTTTTTAATGTGTGTCGATGCTGTATTATAATAATGAAACACGCATTCAACTTAATCGAAACATTTCAAATATGTACTATTTTACTTGTAATTATTCATACTGTTTGTTCGCGAAGGGTGAGTGTTGTTTTTTTCTTGCATAAATTTATGCTTTTATTCGATATTTAATCAATATTAGTTATTACCATTACAGGTCCAGTATCCAGAGGGCGGTTATTTTGGAAATAACTATTATAGAGATGTCGCATTGGAGTCAAAAATTAATACAGCACTAGGAAAGTTAGATAAATGTAAGTTCATTTTAAAAGTAAATATTAAAGAGGTCTGAATATTCGGTCATCATCAATAAATCAGCTATTTATGAAATGCACAGTTGTTACAACCCCCTATCCATATAAATAATTATATGAAAATATAAATTAAAGAAATATCTAAATATTCGGACATGGTAGGTATTATGAGATGTGAGAGTTGTGCATTCCTTAAAATAATGCACAATAGTTACAAACCTTTATTTAGGAACATATAAGGAAACTATGGGAAGGTAGCAACTTTCCTGGTACATACATACATAGCAATTATTTGTTAATTGGCATTAGGCTTGTTCCCTATTACACAGAACCTAGCATAATCTGTCTCTGCCTCTGCCTTTCCATATGAAAATAAGCAGGTATGACTTAGTATGTACATACACATGTATGTGTTAAGAATTATTTTAAATAGATGTTGAACTAATATATTTTTTTATGAATTTAGCCTTGCAGCCCGTTAAAGACTGGCCAGACCCTGTTCAAATAGGTCAAGTCTCAGGAGTGGCCCTAGATAAAGCAGGTCGAGTTTTAGTTTTTCACCGAGGCACCAATGTTTGGGATGCAACAACTTTCTCAGAGAGAAATGTTTACCAGTCTATTGGAGAACCCCCAATATCACAGCCAACTATCTTAGTCTTTAATGAAACCGGAAGTATAGTTGACATGTGGGGAAGAAATTTGTAAGTATTTTCTCAGTTTCTTGCTTTTGACTACCTAACTGAAGTACTTGTTTGGCAGTATGTGTATCCAAAACAGTTGTTACACAGATTCTCATAGACAAACACTATTTGAAAGTTAAGTGAATTAATGAAAGTGCAATTTATATTTTATAATTAAAAAGTTTCTTCGCATTTTTTAAGTAAATTCAAAACATTTTTTAATATAGTTTATTTACATTTAACTAAAGTATGTAGGTACCATTTTGTTCGATAACTTTTTGCCATCTTGTAGGTAGGGACATGATCCCATTGCTATAGAAATTTTGGGACTTCTGGTCAAAATACCGCGACAAGTGGTTTTGGCAGTCCTCTCGTGATGTTAACCTGACACTGCCTAAAGAATTCTGAAGAGACCGAAACAGGTGGAAATCTGAAGGTGCAAGGTCAGGACTATATGACAGATGCATTAACACCTCCCAGCCAAACTCTCTTAATTTTTGCTGAGTGGCTAAAGATGTGCGAGGTCTAGCGTTATCATGATGAAAAACCACACCCCTTCTGTTGATTAATTCCGGCCGCTTTCTCTCAACTTCTTGCTTTAATCTCATCAGTTGTTCGCAGTAGAGTTCAGAATCGATGGTCCTGCCTGGTGGTAACAGCTCATAATGAATAATGCCCTTCCAATCCACCACACACACAGCATCACCTTGTTGCGAGTTAACCCGGGTTTTGCCACAGTCTGTGAAGCCTGACCGGCCTTTGACCACGACCTTTTTCGCACGTTCTTGTCGTACGTGATCCACTTTTCATCACCAGTTATCAGCTTCTTCAAAAATGGTTCGGTTTCATTACGTCGTAATAAAGAATCACAAATGAGTACACGGTTCATTAGGTTTCTTTCAGTGAGCTCGTGAGGTACCCAAATGTCGAGCTTTTTTGTGTACCGTTTTTTTCAAATGCGCCAAAACTGTTTTGTGGTCAATTCCCAGTTCTTCAGCTACGTCGTAACTACTGACATGCCGATCTTGCTCCACTTTTTCAAAAATGGCATCCATTTTATCTGTAATAGGGCGACCAGAGCGACGTGCATCTTTGACATCAAAATTTCCGGATTGAAAACGCTTAAACCAAATTTGTGATACTCTCACAGACACTGCACTAAACATCGCAAATTTTTTTCGCGACTTGCGTTGCATTTTTACCTTTTTTGTAGTAAAATTTTAAAATGGATCGAATTTCTTCATTAGATTCACTCATCTTGGCGGTACGAAAAACAAATGAAAATCACACATTTTCCTAATTTGAATTTGGAATTATGTTCTTTAAAATTTTAACTTTCAATGATACCAAAACCAGCTAGATACAAATAGTATAGCCAAAGAGATTTTATTACAAGTTTATACATACTATAATGCGAAAAGACTTTTTCCCCAACCTAATATTACCAGTGTCTAGTGTACATTGAAGAATATAATTGGGTTTATGCCCTAAAGTGCCTATGGATTCAGAATTTCTGTACAATTTACATCACACAAATTGTTGTGAGAAAATATAATCATGATTTTATTAAATGCTAATTTGATTAAAACAAAGTGGTTTTCAAAATAACTATGTACCTTTTATTTTCAAGTTTAGTAATAAAGCAAACAGTGATTATGTACTATGTAATTATGTAATATAGAATTTAAAGGTTTTATAAATATTTGTACAGGTTCCACATGCCACATGGAATCACCGTAGATAATGAGGGCAATGTATGGGTGACTGATGTTGCTTTACACCAAGTATTTAAGTTTACACCAGATCAAAGAGAGAAGCCTGCTTTAGTCCTCGGGGAAAAGTAAGTAAATAAATAAATAAAACATTTATTTCCAAAAGAATTCAACAATACAAATTGTCAATAGCGCCTAAACTGGGTAATCCTAAGATTTTGGTGGTTAGAAAAAGAATTTCGAAAAATTATGATCTTGAGGCGGGAATCGAACCCGCGTCCGCTGCTATTCGGCAAGTTAATTAGTGTCTTGGGTGGCCGAGCGGTCAGGCACCTGCCCGGATAGCAGCGGACGAGGGTTCGATTCCCGCCTCAAGATCATAATTTTTCGAAATTCTTTTTCTAACCACCAAAATCTTTGTACTAATTTTTCTAACATTTATATTAAAAATCGAATAGTTTATAAAGCAAACCCAAGCTTAACCGAACGCACGGTATTTGTAAAAATATCTGCTTTGGAATGTTTGAAATTTATTTCTACATTGCGAGGGTACCCGTTGGCTTACAACGTGAAGTGTAAAGGTTAGAAGAATTTCGGCAAGTTAATTAGTGTCTTGGGTGGCCGAGCGGTCAGGCACCTGCCCGGATAGCAGCGGACGCGGGTTCGATTCCCGCCTCAAGATCATAATTTTTCGAAATTCTTTTTCTAACCACCAAAATCTTTGTACTAATTTTTCTAACATTTATTTAATGTTAAAATTAAAAATCGAATAGTGGGTAATCCTATCTTATGGGGGCATTTAAGAATTTAACAATTAATGTTCATCATAGTTGTGTATAACACAATATGTTTCCTTATTATTTACGATAGATGGTAGATACAATTTACTATCTTAAAAACTTAAAAAGTTTTAATTCGCTTTTATAACTCCTTTGGTTTTACATGTAGTTTTTATAAATTGTTTGCTTGTATTTTTTATAAATTGTTACACATGGAATCTGGAATATGCTGGAGAAACGTCAGTGTCCTCCTCTGCCTGCCGACTGCAGATGCATCCAGAACCAACTGCTTAATGTGCCTTCCGAAGCATGGAGGAGCTCGAGATAATAAAATTTTGGTCACCAATCCAATGTCCGGCCTTAGCGACACTGCTTAGTTTTCGCAATCGCAGGCCAAGCGCGCTATGCCACTGTGTTAGCGAGCTCCTCTTTCGGGGATATAGGCCTGATTTATATGCGTATGTGTTTTTTAGTATGGCTTTTTATAATCCTCGTTAGGTTTATCCCCGGCAATGACGACCAGCACTTCTGTAAGCCCAGCGCGGTGGCTGTTCACTCGAGCGGAGACTTCTTTGTGGCAGACGGCTATTGTAACCACAGAATATTGAAAATGTCGCGCGATGGCGAAATCATACTGCAATGGGGCAAAGGTAAAATATTGTAAATAAATATTTCTTTGGCCTCTTGTACCCACACGGTTTTTCGCTTAATTTAAGTTAATTCGCCGTGTGTAGGTACGGTCGTCAGTGTTGTATGGATCACTATGAAAGCTTCTAGACGTGCATGGCGCCGGCGCTGTGTGTGCCGAGTCTACCCACGGCGTGATTTTTATCAGTGTTGTAAAGAAGTCTATGGCCTCTTGTACACATCACGGTTGTTCAACGACAGACATGGCTGTATGGGCTAGACCCCTTTGCCTTCCCTAAAAATAAAGGGAGAATTTAAGAAAAAATGTGTTTGGCGCGTTTAGATGGTGCCAGTCAGATTATTTTTCGATAAATCAAAAATTGTTTCGGAATGGATTTTGTGTAATCAAAGTGGTGTTATTTTGATGCACAAGCATCCGTGTTGATGTGCAATTATGCAGAATCATTGAAAATAAGTCTTGTGATGTGTTTGGTGTTGTAGTGAAAACCACGTAACAAGTGGTTTTGCCCACTTCATCAGTCTCCATTATGAACTCTGTTACCATTTAATTCGCGCTAAGAACTCCCTAGTTGCGTTAAAATATGTGACTATGTATTTTAACATAAAATTCATTTCATTCATTCATTTCACTTATTCATTTACATGAATACAGATAAAATATACTAAAGACGGATTAGACGCATGTTTTTTTTTGGTCATACTTTTTTTTAATTCTCCCTATATTTTAGGGAAGGCAAAGGGTCTAGCCCATACAGCCAAGTCTTTAGTGTATATTTTATCTGTAGTCTTATGAAATAATGAGTGGATGAAATGTATGAATGAAATGAATTTTACGTTAAAATATGGGTGCCACATATTTTAACGCATCTAGGGAGTGCTTGGCGCGAATTGAATGGTAACAAAGTTAATGATGGTGCTGTGATGCTGGATAAAACCACTTTTTATAGTGATCTTCACCACAACATCAAACACATCATGAGACTTATTTTCGATGATTCTGCATAGTTGCACATTAATACGGATGCTTGTGCATTAAAATAACACCACTTTCACTGCACAAAATCCACTCTGTAACAATTTTTGAATCATTGAAAATAAATCTGACTGACACCACGAAACGCGCCAAACACCCCCACTTTTTTTTTCATTCTCCCTTTACGGGAAGGCAATGGCATCTAGGCCATACAGCCAAATTTTTTTTTTTTTTTGGTTCACACACTTTTTTTTACGCGTTCTCAGCCCACGGCCACGACCCGTTCGTGCTGAACGTGCCGCACGCGCTCGCGCTGGCCGAGGCGCGCGGGCTGGTGTGCGTGGCGGACCGCGAGCGCGGCCGCGCGGCCTGCTTCCGCCAGGACAACGGCACCTTCGACCACGCGTACAGGCACGAGCTCATCGGCTCGAGGCTCTTCAGCGTCGCCTACGCGCCGGTGAACGGTGAGTCGCACTAAAACAATAGGTACAGCAACTGGACTTTGAAATTTCTAAATCGATTTTGTGCTCTATTATTACCACGTTAAGGTTGACAATCGATTGAAGACATTTGACAGTTTTGGGTAGTCTGGAGGGCCGTTGACTGTACACACCCACGGTGTAATAGGTGGCGACGGCGAGCCAATTGACATTCAAGTCGAATATTTTAGTTGCGTATGGGTGAAAATATGGTTCCTATATTTTATTCACCTAAAATTAATTTGAAATAAGAAACCTAAAACTAAAAACCTTAAAAAATATAATGTACTAACTAAAATATATTATTAAAATTAGTCCCTTTAGGCAAGGTTCCGAAGATACTGGCAGCGTTCCCCCTTTGAATAGCTATACTTATTCTTTGTCCGAGGTAGCTGCCAGCTCTTCGGCGTTGCGTATGAGATGTGGAAGAAGAAGACATGTTGTGCCGACCCTACTTAGAGTAGGATAAGGGCAGGGAGAAGAAGAAGAAGATTAGATATTGTAATTTTTTGTCTTAACAACCGAAAAGGTTTACGGTTGGTCCCAATATTCGATCTACAGTTAAAAGTAAGCTTACTAAAGTTTAGTCTGACATTTTTGCTATATTACGATAAATAACAGAAGTTGCTAAGCAACTAAGCTGTAGTACTATCTTGAAGATAGAATATTGGGACCCGCCGTTAGATAGTTTAATTGAGTCATCGATTAAAATCGAATCAGCGCAATACTAAAAAAAATAAACGTCAACTTCACGTTCACGCACATCGTTACACGAGGTGCGTTACACGAAGTTGGCGCGTTTCTATAGGTAGTGCTGCACTGATTCGATTAACATTGTGATTCGATTTTGCTCGATGACTCATTTAAACTTCTTAACCATAATCCTTTCGATGGTTAAGACAAAAAGAGCGTCAAACAGCAATTACAATATCTAATATGTGACTAAAATATTCTACTTGAATGCCATTAAGCTCGCCACATATTACATGGGACCTGACATGATTGGCGAAACGTGGGTGTTAATTCACCTCTGCCTACCCTACCCCGACAATTTTATTCAGTGTAGCTGTCACAGACCTTGCTCCGGTGACATCATCGAGTTGACTTTTAAAATGGTCCTATGAGCCGGATACGTTTTTTTTCATGGTAGAGAAGGAAGCTCCTGACCTTCTGGTGGTACAAGTCTACCACCAACCAAACCGGGTACAAATTTTACTCCTCTGGAGATCGCACCCGGGACCTCGACATCTATTTCCGATGGGCGAACCACTAGACTAGACTATGGGGGCAGTTAAAATATTTAGATATTTTATTTTGTTATACATACATAAATCACGCCTATATAGTAGTACGTAGGCAGAGGTGAATAGCACCCACGTTTCGCCAACCATGTTAGGTCCCATGTAGTAGGTGGCGAGCCTATTGCCATTTATCAGGTACAAAAGTCGCAGTACATTTTTATTGTTAGGTGGTATATGCTAGGAGGAACGCTGCTGCCCATTCCTCATCACTGATTTATCCTTAGTCGCCTTGTACGACACCCACGGGAGAGATTTGGGGTAGTGACAATTGTATTCTACTCTGCCATCACCACACGGTGACCATTTTGTTATATATTGCCTATAATAGCCCTCCTCGATAAATGGACTATCCAACACAAAAGAATTTTATCAATTTGATTCAGTAGTTCCTCAACAAAACTCTTCAGATTTATAATATTAGTCTAGAATAGATATTAGACAGATAGATTTCACCGATTTTTTTGTC